>OX637461.1:41951209-42687051 GCA_951799995.1 Trifolium subterraneum | reverse complement strand
TTTTGGTAGTAATGTGATTTACTATAGGCCAATGCAATTATGCGTTAAGTTTGAAACGAGTTAGGGTAGTGCGGAGTGCACGCTCGTCGAGCCAAACGTGTAATTGAATACGAATAATTGAAACGGGGTCCAAGGGGCAGCGCCCCTGGCTGGGGTTCGAAAATGTGTGTCGTTTGAATAGTTGTACCCTTTCCCAACAGACATGACCGTTTTCCGAAAAGGTGTGTCTGTTCGTTTTCTGTTATTGGTCTCCTATATAAGGAGTCATTTGGCCCCAATTTAAATATACGAAATCATACTTCCTCTCTACATTCTGATATGTTCTCTATTGTCAGAAACAGATTGCTCTTCGAGAATTATCCCCGCAAAGATTTCGTGAACCCAGACAAGAATAGGGTCGAAATACTTTGTTCGGAAAGTAAACGAACACGATTCTTCGAAGATATCCAGGATTATCATACCGAATTTCTAACAAACGAACAAAGTATTTTTCTGATAATCATGGCTGGAGGAGGAAGCACCTTCAAGGAGATGACTAAAAGTTTCGGAAAATTGGACAAGTTTCAAGGACAAGACTTCAGGCGTTGGCAGAAGAAGATGCATTTCATGTTGACAACGTTGAAGGTGGTGTACGTCCTGTCTACACCGATTCCAGAACTTGAGGAGGATGAAACGGTTGAAAATCTGAGACGCTGATCAAAATGGGAGAACGACGACTACATATGCAGAGGGCACATTCTTAATGGTATGTCTGAACCCTTATTTGATATTTACCAAAACGTGGAATCTGCAAAGGAATTGTGGGATTGTCTCGAAGCCAAGTACATGGCAGAGGACACATCAAGTAAAAAGTTCCTGGTGACCGATTTCAACAATTACAAAATGGTTGAATCGAGGTCTGTCATGGAACAATTCAATGAACTCCTCTGAATCCTTGGACAGTTCACACAACATGGATTGAAGATGGATGAAACAATATATGTCTCAAGCATCATAGACATGTTGCCTCCTTCATGGAAGGATTTCAAACACAATCTGAAACATGGAAAAGACGAACTGTCTTTGGTCCAACTTGGAAGTCACTTGCGCATAGAGGAATCTCTACGAGCGCATGAGGATAACAAAGGAAAAGGCAAAGAAATTGTTGGACCCTCGGTTAATATGATCGAAGAGGGTGGTAAGAACGATAACAACAAAAACAAAGGAAAGAAGCGTGCTTTCAATAACAAAAAGGGCAATTTCGGTGTTAACAAGAAACCGAAACTAGAATGCTGGAAATGTGGCAGAACAGGCCACTTCAAGAAGGATTGCCGCTCCGGTAAAAAGCACGACAACGCGAACGCAAGTGGTTCAGGAAAGGGGTCTAAGGACCAATCCGAAAACCAAGGTCAGAAATCAATTTGTGCTTTGAATAGTTTGATTAAACATTCGGTTTCACTAACTTCTGAGGCATTTTATGTGCAGGATGATGCTATCGCGTGGTGGATTGATTCTGGCGCCACAACACATGTTTTCAAGGATCGTTTCTGGTTCAAGACTTTTGTTCCAGTGGAAGATGGTTCTATTCTATACATGGGAGATGATCACTTCGCTCCCGTTGAAGGCAAAGGAAACGTGGTGCTAGAATTCAGTTCTGGAAAGACTATTACTTTGTTTAATGTATTATATGTTCCTAAGTTACGTAAGAATTTAATTTCTGGTCCTGTATTGAATAAGCATGGATACAAGCAAGTGTGTGAATCCGATAAATATGTTTTATCAAAGTCTGGTGTGTTTGTAGGATTTGGATATTATAATAATGGAATGTTTATGATGAATTTGAATGGAGTTCCTAAAGATTCTGGTTCTATATTTATGTCTTCTTCGAATGTTATCAATTTTTCGTTATGGCATGCTCGTTTAGGACATGTTCATTATAAAAGAATGCATGAAATGTCTAAAGACGATTTAATTCCTGTTTTTAATGAAAATAACGAAAAATGTAAAACTTGCATGTTAACAAAGATCACTAGGCAACCTTTTAAAAGTATAACAAGGAAATCTGTCATTCTTGAGTTAATATATAGTGATTTATGTGATTTGCATGCTACTCCATCATTAGGGAATAAAAAATATTTTGTCACTTTCATTGATGATGCATCTAGATTCTGCTATGTTTATTTGTTGCACGCTAAGGACGAAGCCTTAGATAAATTCAAAATTTATAAAACTGAAGTTGAAGTGCAACTGAATGTGCTGATTAAAACATTACGTACCGATAGAGGTGGTGAATATTATGATCCTGTATTTTTCCAATCCGTAGGAATCATTCATGAGACTACGGCACCTTATACACCTCAACAAAATGGTGTGGCTGAAAGGAAAAATAGAATTCTTAAAGAAATGGTAAATGCCTTGTTATCTTACTCTGGTTTGAGTAAAGGGTTTTGGGGAGAAGCTATGTTAACGGCTTGTTATTTGTTAAATAGAGTTCCTAATAAAAGGAACAAGACTACCCCATATGAACTTTGGTATAAGAAACGACCCAACTTAACATTTCTACGTGTTTGGGGTTGTAGGGCCGTGGTTAGACTCCCGGACCCAAAAAGGAAAACTTTGGGCGAAAAGGGTGTAGCTTGCATCTTTGTTGGATATGCTGAACACTCCAAGGCTTATAGGTTTTATGTTATAGAACCTAATGACACGATTTCTATTAACACAATTATAGAATCAAGAGATGCCATATTTGATGAGAATTGTTTCTCTTCTATACCTAAACCAAAGATATCTATACCTAATTCAGACGAATCTCTAAGGGATGATCATTCATATGATGTGCCAAGTGAGACACTTGAACCCCGTAGGAGCAAAAGAGCTAGAAAATCTAGATCTTATGGATCTGATTTTCAACTATATTTAGTTGAGGGATCAAAGGATCAGATTGAAACTCAATACTATTATTGATATAGTATAGAGGAGGATCCAAGAACGTATGATGAAGCTGTGAAATATCGAGATTCTATTTTTTAGAAAGAAGCCATTGATGAAGAGATTGGTTCTATCATGGAAAATAATACTTGGGTATTATCTGATTTACCACCAGGCTGCAAACCATTGGGTTGCAAATGGATCTTCAAAAAGAAAATGAAAGTCGATGGTACAATTGACAAGTTTAAAGCTAGATTAGTTATCCAAGGCTTCAGACAAAAAGAAGGGATTGATTATTTCGATACCTATGCTCCAGTTGCCCGTATCACTACTATTAGATTGTTGATTGCCTTGGCGGCTATTCATAATCTAGTGATTCATCAAATGGATGTCAAAACAGCATTTCTGAATGGTGATTTGGAAGAAGAAGTGTATATGAAGCAACCTGAAGGATTTGTAATGCCTGGTAATGAACATAAAGTGTGTAAGCTAGTTAAGTCGTTGTATGGGCTGAAACAAGCTCCGAAGCAGTGGCATCAAAAGTTTGATGAGGTTGTTTTATCTAATGGTTTCATTCTAAACCAAGATGACAAATGTGTATATAGCAAATTTGATTCATCTGGTAAAGGAGTTTTCATTTGTCTATATGTTGATGACATGTTGATTTTTGGCACCAACCAAAATCAAGTTGATAAAACAAAGAATTTCTTGTCATCAAAGTTCTCCATGAAAGATATGGGAGAAGCGGACGCTATTCTTGGTATTAAGATTAAACGGGAGAATAAGGGGATTGTAATTACGCAATCTCATTACATTGAGAAAATACTCAAGAAGTTCAATTATGAAAATTGTTCTCCAGTAAGTACTCCCATGGATCCGGGAGAAAAGCTAGCTTATGCCAAATACAGGTAAACCTGTGGATCAACTCGAATACTCAAGAGCTATAGGCTCCTTGATGTATGCTATGATTAGCACTAGACCGGATATTGCTTATGCGGTTGGAAAGTTGAGCAGATTTACTAGTAATCCTAGTAGACATCATTGACATGCGATAACTAGGGTATTTAAGTACTTGAAGGGTACTATGAATTATGGATTGTCATATATGGGATTTCCTTCGGTGTCAGAGGGTTATTCGGATGCTAGTTGGATAAATAATGTTGAAGATTCATCCTCTACAAGTGGATGGGTGTTCTTGCTTGGGGGAGGTGACATCTCATGGGCTTCAAAGAAGCAAACATGTATAACTAGTTCCACAATGGAATCTGAGTTTGTAGCATTATCTGCTGCTGGTAAAGAAGCAGAATGGCTAAGGAACTTGGTATATGAGATTCCAATATGGCCTAAACCGATATCACCAATTTCTATCCGTTGTGATAGTAGTGCCACACTGTCTAAAGCATATAGTCAAATATACAATGGAAAGTCTAGACATTTGGGTATTAGACATAGTATGATTAGGGAATTAATCATGAATGGGGTGATATCTATTGAGTTTGTTCGGTCGCAACAAAACTTAGCTGACCACTTGACGAAGGGGTTAGCTAGAGACTTAGTGAAGAAGTCGGTAATTGGGATGGGATTAAAGTCCATTTAAATCTATTAGCTATGGTATACCCAATTCCCTTCTAATACAACGTTAGAAGCAGAATTCAATGTGGAAAGATCATAATTAAAGATTGGAGCAATTGTGTTTATCTTCCCAAGGTATGTGCTCAGACCTGCAAGTGATGGCTAGGTTGAAGTATATCTTCTTAATGGTTCTTTTGAAAAATTGCAAATGCAGGTGCAAGATTAAAATGATCACCTATATGAGCATGAAGTTTTGCCGCTTCAAGAAGCTTGGACTTGGCTTCCTATATGCTTATTAATGGATAAGGACACATGGCTTGTAAAGTGTCAAGTATGAATAGTAGAGTATTGTAAGAAACATATGTGTACTATATCTTCAGATATTCAAATGGATTGACGGGTTCAATCATTGTGACACCCCGATTTTCGAGTATTTGGAATGTGTATTTGTACTAAGATGAAAATTCAATCGCAAGACATTTTCGTCTATGCATCTGTTTGATCGTTATAACTGTAAGTAAATCAAGGATTATACTAAAATGGGGGGAGTTTGTTGGTTATTTTAGTATCAACAATGTATTTTGGTAGTAATGTGATTTACTATAGGCCAATGCAATTATGCGTTAAGTTTGAAACGAGTTAGGGTAGTGCGGAGTGCACGCTCGTCGAGCCAAACGTGTAATTGAATACGAATAATTGAAACGGGGTCCAAGGGGCAGCGCCCCTGGCTGGGGTTCGAAAAGGTGTGTCGTTTGAATAGTTGTACCCTTTCCCAACAGACATGCCGTTTTCCGAAAAGGTGTGTCGTTTGAATAGTTGTACCCTTTCCCAACAGACATGACCGTTTTCCGAAAAGGTGTGTCTGTTCGTTTTCTGTTATTGGTCTCCTATATAAGGAGTCATTTGGCCTCAATTTAAATATACGAAATCATACTTCCTCTCTACATTCTGATTTGTTCTCTATTGTCAGAAACAGATTGCTCTTCGAGAATTATCCCCGCAAAGATTTCGTGAACCCAGACAAGAATAGGGTCGAAATACTTTGTTCGGAAAGTGAACGAACACGATTCTTCGAAGATATCCAGGATTATCATACCGAATTTCTAACAGTGATCAGGTATGTCCTCAGGTTGACCATCAACACTTGTGCAAATACCTTGTCCGCGAGGCAAGCTGATACCAGCTAGAGATTCAAGGACACTTGATTTGCCAGAGGATTGATCGCCGACAACAACAATGGTTGGAAGTTGAATTCCTTCTTGGGCAATGTCTAGACACCTTAAATTTTCAAGAACATCGAGCACTGAACGTGGACGTATCTTCTCATTGTAAGAAGATACGATAGGAGCAACAAATAGAGGATGAGGTTCGTCAACATGGACTAATGCAAGCGATGCCTCGTCACATTTAGTAGCCTTTGTGGAAGTCTTTACAAAAGCCATTTTTAGGACAAGGGAAGTGGAGATACTGTGTGATCAGTGATGAAAGGAGGAAAATATAAAACCTTTTGTGAGCTTGGTGATGAATGGAGTAAAATATTTATTTATAGAGAAGAAGAGAGCATAAAGGGAAATATATTGAAATGAAAGGATAGAGAGTAATTTGGTACTACAGTAGCTTGCAGACAGCTTTGTATGGTAGTAGTAATTCCTCTAAGATCATACAATTTCAATGCAAATGTCAAATCATGTAACTAACCTTATTGTATCAATAACTTATTTGCAATATAAACAAAAATGCACTCCTATAATATAATACATAAGCAAATACTATTTATTATAAGTATGAATATATTAATTAAACTCCAACAATTAGCAGCTCTTATCATTTATCACTACAAACATTTAAATGTTTCTTTTTTTGACAGAACAAACATTTAAATGTTAGATATAATAGCTTAACTAGATCGCATGCCTGTGCGTTCACAAGGTCATATATATGTCGGTATATGAATTAAAAAAATTAGGAACGTTACAACTATAGAAAATTGTCGACATTAAAATTCAAAATAGTACCCTATCAACCAAAAAAATCTACAGCACCACCTCATACACACAAAATAGTCCTGAACTTGGTTTAATCCACTCCCTGTGATGTGTGACTGATTGCGTTATCGGTGCTTAGGAGCGAACTTCTTGTGCTGTTTTCCAACTTGTGAGCAAATGTCTACCTCTCTCGAATTGTGTCCGAGTAAAATCAGTGACGTTATCCCACAATTGATTGTTTCTATGCTTCCAAAGGCTCCACAAAATATAATGCTAAACAGCTCTTGTTGATCCTTGTCAAGCCTTTGCATGATAGAAAATAGATTTTCTGCTGCATCCTTATTAACACTTCTTTGCTACAAACGTGTGTGAGCTGCCAGCATTGCACACTTCTTTCTTTGGCACTGCATACTTTCCTCATCATTCTCATTACAAGCTACACAGTTAGCTGGGCACTGCACTCCTTTGCTGATTAGTCTCAGACGCGTTGAAAGAATATTACGACCAATTCTCCATATAAATTCTTCACTTTCGGTGGAATTTTAGCTCGCCATATTTGATTCCAAGTGCCTGCACAACCATATATATCATGTATACCAGAAGTATTAACACAAAGTTTATATGTTAATTGCATCAGAGACATTATCCTCATCAGTTTTGATGTTTTTGACATTATACTCCGATACATGCTCTGGCTTGGGCTGTGGATGGTTTTGCAGCCTCATAGCCAAAGGTAACCTTGTGCAAATACCTTGTCCGCGAGGCAAGATGATACCAGCTAGAGATTCAAGGACACTTGATTAGCAAGAGGATTGATCGCCGACAACAACAATGGTTGGAAGCTGAATTCCTTCTTAGGCAATTTTGAGACGCGTTAAATTGTCAAGAGCATCAAGCACTTGACGTATCCTCTCATTGTAAGAAGATACGATAGGAGCAAATTGAGGTTTGTCAACATGAACTAATGCAAGCGATGCCTCGTCACATTTAGTAGCCTTTGTGGAACTCTTTACAAAAGCCATTTTTAGGACAAGTGAAGTGCAAATACCGTGTGATCAATGATGAAAGGAGTAAATATAAAACCTTTTGTGAGCTTGGTGATGAATGGAGGAAAATATTTATTATAGAGAAGAAGAGAGCATAAAGGGAAAAATATTGAAATGAAAGGATAGAGATAATTTTGCCTCATAAAGGGAAAATATTTATTTGTAGAGAAGAAAAGAGCATAAAGGACAGAGAGCTTTGCATGGTAGTAGTAATTCCAATGCAAATGTCAAACCATGTAACTAACCTTATTGTATATATTACCAGTAGGCATCCAACCATTTTTCTTACGGCAACTATTGCAGCTACAATTACTAAATTACATATTGCTATAAGTTTGGGACAAATTGTTCATATATGTGTCCTTATAAAAAGCATAAAATCCTAGTTCTTGGAACATTTTAGTTTCTGCTTAATTTGCGCTACTTGGTTTACAATTCATAATAAAAACTAGAATTAAATACATTCAAGCATCATGGTAGAATGCTTTCACATATGAAATTAAGAAACACCTACATGAATTGTAGCTTATAAAACAATCAGCAGATTCCCAAATTCACACTAAAGTTAAAGAAGTGGATAAAACAAACTTTGGCGTGGTATGCAGCTGTAGCCACAGCGGTCTTACTCTTCACCCTCTGACCTTGTGGAAGGCTGGAAGCCCGGAGGCTTCACTAATAGAAGCAAACCGAAGCTCCGATGGAGGAATGTAACAGTCTATGGAAAGGCCGGGAACGTTGAATGCCAGCTCCTCAATTGTCCATGTTTCTTCCATCCTGGTCTTAGTGTGGCTCATTGCTGTTTCCCCAAACCTGAAAAGTGTCACTACAGATTGACCTGAGTGAGCAATCATAATCCTTTCAACAGGTTTATAGTCGTCAAGAAATTAATTTATCGTGGTCTCTCAATAAACTATATCGCCTTCTGAATGCGGGTCAAATGGGGATCTTCTAAGTGAACAAGAAGTCCTTTTTTCTGACTAAAGTATCCAAACAAAACATGCCTTATGTTCTCTTCTGGACCTTCACTCCTGGCTTTTAATGTCGATGGATCTGCACAAAGCTTGAGGATGAAACAATCCTCTTCACTTATCTTCTTCTCCCCAATGCATCTTGCATTGATAAACATACTAGGAGTTGTTCTTGGATCAAGATCCTATACATAGAAACAAACAAGTCTAAATTATAATTCAACAATAGTCGCATATGTAAAGGTAGGAGGGAATGGAAGAGTTAAAATCAACCTGAAGTGCGCGCCAAAGAGGCCTCACAGGCCCTTTAGCAGCATGTGGACCAAGCCAAGGTGTGTGCCGCCACATGAGCTTCCCATTGCGACCAGCATGAACCTTACTGCCACCAATAGCAAGCTCCACATACCACATATCCGGATTCATCTGCCACAAAACAAATCAACCAGACTCTGCAGCTTTGGAGGAATTCTGGTTGCACGTGACTTTCTTAGCAGTATGTACTGAGCAGAAGAAGTTTCCTACAATAACACCCAATAATACAACCACATCAACATTACATTGCAATACTCTTACCAAACGTAGAAAAAAGAGAAACCGTTATAAGAATAAAAGTAACCAGAAAAAAATACTAATATCTCAATCTCTTTCCCTCCCTAGTCCCGAGCTCTATCTCTCACGCACACAATATAACACATTAAGGGCTGTTTGAATTGGCTAATTTGAGTTCATCTCCTCGTTTAAGGTAATTCATTGATTGATTCAATGTCGTTTTGTACCTTTTCTGCAAGACTGTGGCTGTTGGGGCTTGACCTCTTCTAGCTCTCAAATGAATAAAATTATCTTTAGAAGCATCTCCACTCAGAGATTTGTCTTTTCAGGTGTTTTGAACCATCAGAGACATTCCTTGGAGAATCCTTCACTTCATCACCCTCAACATTCTAATCCAACCTTATATATAAGACGTTTTTCACGCAGCAAGTACTAAGCACCTGTATCATGAAAAAACAGACCAGTACCCTACAAGTTCAACTCAAATTAGATAGTGAAACTCAGAACAAGTTTGCATTGTTGCCATCATGTTCCAGTGTTGTTAATTGCAGATTGCAAAAATGAGTGGTTAGTTCAAATTCTGTTACGCTAATTTTTAAGCAAGGGTAGGCAAATGCCGTATGCCCATATATATTGACCAATTTCCAAATTCTTTATCAAATCGATTTGAAATTTAATTTGCTACATTTTGCAAAATTTGGAATTTTGAACTGATGCAATATTAAACAAAACAAAAACCAATTGCATAAAACTGATATATATCATGATCAATCATATTACAAACATGGCCTCATACTGAGGATGATACAACATTAATAATCATCAAAATATACCCTAAACTTAAAGATATATAAAGTCCTAGTAACTAACTCTTAGCAAAGATGTCCTAGTAACTAACTTTCACAACAGTACAGGCCTACGGCACATAGGGCATGTGCTAGATCTATCCAACCACTCGAGAATGCAATCTTTGTGATAGATATGCAAACAAGGACTCGGCAATCGGAAAACTTCTAACCCAACTGAAAAGTCCACAAGACATATGGAACATGTCATAGCTTCAGAATCTGTCGGTACTTGTTGAATAATAATCCTCTCAAGCTTGGCATCAAACCGTCCTCCATTGTCTCTTCTTGTCGGAACTTGTTGGTTCACTTGACTGATGCTTTCATCAAGAATAAAAACACCATCTTGGATATAATAAGCCGACGAAACATCAGTGTTATACCGTCTTCTAGTAGCGCCTCTTGTTGTCGAAACTTGTTGGTTCACCTCCTGAAGAATCACATGACCATCTTGAACAGCCGACACGGTAGGTTGATATCGTCGTGTGGGAGGTTCAATGTCTCTTGTTTGTGTGAAAAGTGAAGTGATGTTATGTTGATTGAGAATAAGGTGGTGATCAACAACATAAGCATGAGGCACTTGAGAAGTCATCATCCTGGGTTGAATTCCAGCATGACCCTGATGTAGAATACCACCAGGAATGAGATAAGGAGCATATGGAATCATACCATTTATGTTTCTATAGCCTTGGTGCTCCATTCCTGAGTTAAAGTTTTAATTTTTTTTGATACTGATCAAAATAATGAAATAAAAACAAAAAAAAAAAGAAGAAACTTTAGGATGAAAAAAGAAACCTTTTGGGTTTGCGAAGGATGATGGCAGAACAGAAGCAACACTGGAACAATAAGAGTGAAGAGTTGTTGTGAACAGGGCAAGACAACCTTGATTTGTGACGAACAACAAGACAAGACGAGACAACCTTGATTTGTGGAGAAGAAAGAACAGAAACAAAAAGAGTGAAATTCTGAGAGGAATTAGTGGTCGGTCACAAGAGTTGGATTGTAAGAATGATGAGTGTCTAAATATATAGCTGCTGATATTAGGGTTTTCTGCAACGGTAATAATAATGATAAGAACAGAACATATCCTTGGCGAACAAGTATGTAATAATCACGCGCTCGCCAGCGGGACTCAATCTCAACGGTAATATTTTATTATTCTTTTTCTGCATTTATTGTCAACGGTAATATTTTATTCTTTTTCTGCATTTATTGATTTTATTTTAAGGTAAATATATATTACTATTTGTTTTACTCAATTTTAAGGTAAGAAATTAGGTTGCAGCTATACTTTTAAAATTCTTAAATGTTTGAATACTTTAAATTTAAAGTTAAACTAGTGAATATATTTCTTATGATTTAATAATTTAATTAAAAAAAAGGGAACATTTTTCGAAATCAAATTTTAAACTCCAATTTTTATTGCAAGGTTATTGTAAGTATTGCGAAAATACTTTATGATAATTTTTAATCCATGAAATATTTGAGCAAATATTCCAAATATTGATATTATTTATTTATTTGTTTGTTTAAATCTCTTTTAAAATGTCATACAAGTAATTTTTAGTAAAAAAAGTCAACAAGAACAAATGTAAAAAAGAGTAAACTTGGGTGCTAAAATCGCATAATTGAAATTTGGGGGGCAAAATCTCACAATTATGAAACTTAAGAGGTTAAAATTGCACAATTGAAATTTGGGGGCCAAAATTACACAATTATGAAATTTGGTTATCAAAACTGTATTTAAGCCTTTAATCTTTCCAATGCACAAATGTCTTAACCAATATAATTAAATGGGTTAAATATATTTTTTATGCCTATAAATATCTCGAATTTCATTTTTAGTCATTATAAAAAATTTCGACAAGTTTTGGTCTCAAATATTTCTTGTTATGATTTTTGGGCCCTACTTTTCAGTTAAAATTTTGAATTTTTTTCCACGGTTATGTTTAGTATATTATATGAATCTTTCTTGCAAAATTTTAATTTTTTTTAACAACAATTAAATACGGTTTTTTTTTTTTTTTTTTGCACATAAAAAATTCATAAATTCTAAATTTTTGTGGGAGAGACTCTTATAATAAGTTGTGTTTTTCTTAATTCTGGAGAAGGTTTGTTTGTTTCCTCCTCCTTTGTATTTTTTTTTTTTTTGACAAAAACAAATCTAGTGCATTTCATTTATAATAATAGGTTCAATACATGATGGACATTGATTAAGAACTTGGGGACCAGCATGAAAGTGAGATGCCTGTGCTAATCATGAACAACTCGGTTAACTTGTCGCCTAACATAACTGATACTACAGTGTTTATTCAAGGCTAGTAAGTTACCGACACTTGTCGATAGTAGCTCCTAATTCAGTGTCGTTTTTTTTGTGTCTTGTATTAATCGCTTGCACAACCTGTAGACAATTCGTCTCAATCACAATTGGATCAGCTATACTGTTATACTCACCCATACATTGTAACACTTCCAATACACATTCAGCAAGCTGTCTCTCGCGCGTCTGATGACATTATTTACCGGCAGTAGCTGTTCGTTCCAGCACTTTTGATTACGCCTCCACCAAATCGTCCACATAATCATGACAATTCTAGATAAAGTATCCACATTCATTTCATCTAACATAGTAAAAATCAACAACATGTACCCGTTAGCGTTGGTCATATATTTATCAATGCACTGTCATTCCTCCGATTTCTTCCAAATGTCTTGGGTACTATTGCATCCAAAGAAAAATGCCATTCGTTTTCCTCGAAATTGTCACAATGGGGGCACTTGTTGCTACACTGGACTCTTTTGTTCACAAGACGACTACGTGCCGGGAGGCAACCTCTTAATGTACGCCAGAGAAATAACTTGACTTTTTGGAGACTCCTAGCTGCCATAGCTTTTTCCAATTACCTTCAATCTTTAGGTGGTTATTATCAATTATAACTTCCATCAATTGATAGTATGCAGAAAGCACCGAGTGGATTCCATTTCCGCTGAGACGCTGAGTTTCCAAATTAGTTTGTCTGCTGCTTGCTGAAGGTTGAGAGGGATCCTTGTTATTTCTAAGGAGTCTCTAGCATTAAACATCTGCTAAACTTGTAAGACATTCCAGGCACCTGTATTATTATCAATAAGATCAGAGACTCTCATATGCTCCTTGCCTTCAGTGCGTGCTATTGTGACATATGCATTATGATCGTCACGCTGCCAAGATTGGCTCCACACATGAATACTCTCTCCATTTCCTAGTCTCCATCGTAAGCACTTCTAATAACCACCATGAAGCATGGATACTTCGCCGAATATAACTTGGATTATGGCCCAAGTTTGCCTCAAGAAATCCCTCATTAGGATAGTATTTAGCTTTGAAGACTTTATACAACATAGTATCATGGTTGGTTACACCTTAATGATTAATTTCACATTTTTTATCTCTTTAATTGTAGGTCCCACATTTAAGGTTTGTTTCAAATGTTACTGTTTTTTTTATGCATTCATGGCACTTTGCAACTATTCTGCACGTTTATTACTGCTATATTTCAGCTGCACATTTCTTCTTGGTCTGGTTTTGCTCATCATTTTCCTCTTGGTCTGGTTTTATTAACATCATCTCTATCACATAATGTGGTCATATGTCAACTCTTGCGACCAATTTCAAGTTGTTCATTGATCATCTGTTCAAGTCACTCTTGTCAAGCAAATGACAACACTAACCCAATATGTTGCATCTTTGTTTGAATGTGGTTCACGAAAGTTCAATCCAGAACTAATACTAGTTGTCTACACTTCAAAATCCTCTCCCAATTTAAAGTATAACAGGGGATGGTTTTTTTAGTTAGTTGTTTGATTCTCTCCCCTTTTTCATCTTGTTTGTATCAAACAAACAAGTTGCTTCATATATATAAGCAGCCCTTAAAATAAATCCAACATAAATCACATCTCTTGACAAAAATAAGGAATAACATCAAGAAATCTAATACAGTATTATATATTTTCATTACACAGCCCATAATGCTCGGTAAATTTGCTCGAGTTGAGAGCTATCTATAACACAAGAATGTTATCAAAACTCGGGGCGTAGAGCTGCAAACTGTTTTCGTCAAATGGCCTAAGTTTGTATATGCATATCTAACAAAAATAAGAAAACTAACAACATGTCTAAATATCCAAAACAAAGTATCACCATCTTTATCAGATAATGCGCAACAGATTTGAAACCCAATTTCATCATCTTACAAACACAAATGAAAAAGGAACAGTCAGCTTTGGCCTTCCATTCCAAACCGCAAATGAAATGACAAAGAAAAGTTAAGGGAAAAGATTCCTTTAAAGAATGTGAATTGTGAAGAAAAAATGTACTCATTTATGAAGATCTGCAACTACTTTTTCAAGCACACTGATGAAGATAGAACTAAGGAGGAGGGAACAAAAAGCAGATGTCAAACCGTGTAACTAACCTTATTGTATATATTACCAGTAGGCATCCAAACATTTTTCCTACGACAACTATTGCAGTTGCAAATTTCTCGGCAACAAGGGAAGTCCACTTGGGATTGAAATCGGCTTCTCTCACATTTTCTCCACATCTGTAATACAGTAGTAGAAAATGTCTGTTATTTAAATTGGCAGTGACAGTTGCTAACACAAGGCTATACTTGTTAAGTTTTAGTTGAAGCTAACACCGTGAGGAAATATAATGACAAACTGAAACAATAAGTCCTTTTCACAACCCAAATATCAAATTGAAACAATGTTACCTTGTGTACAAGCAATCTCCACAGAGCTGCCCTTGGGGTAACTCGCATTTGTTGCAACTGGTCATCTGACTAATAGTTATACGCCTACAAGAAAACAAATGATTTTAGTAAAACTTCTCTATGGTCAGAGAAACAGTAACATATGGAAGAGTTTATGTGCCAACTTTATGCATTAACTATGGAAAGGAGACAAATATGAATTCTTCAATCAAAACACATGCATTAAACTGTTTTACCTAAGGTACAACCATTTAAAAATATAGAACAAAGGTTGTCAATAGTGGATGACAGAAGGTAGAAAATTGCCATATAAACACACTAGTGTGATGGCACCGCCATGGCAGGCATCCCTTCACAAATTGGCTATTGGCATCTCTCAGAAAAATCGCTAACTAAATGCGACAAAAATAGCAGCTAAATTTCAAGATGGAAAAAATCCTTCTCATTCCAAGTTACAACTGATTGAAGAAACAACACCATAAACCATGATCTTCTTTATCAAAGTCACTCATCTCCTCTATACTAAAGAAGATGTACATCTAAAATTAACCATGTTAAGTTGAATAGAATATGTTTTCCCGTTCCTTACTTCTAACAAACTAGTAAATAAGGATATATGTAACTTCTTTGTTTGTAACAATACATCCATCAGATTCTTTGTTTCAAAATAAATTGTCATGCATACATACAAACTAACAAACCCTGTAAAGGAGAGGGCATACATCAGAGAGTACTACAGTGAATTAATCAATCAAATATAAAACCATAATACCTGCATTGATGGCATTTGTCTCCTTTGGTTGGATCATATATGCGATCCCCATCCTCATCATATCCATCCACATACAATTCCCAAGCAGTTTCACAATCTCCAAGAAGCCTCTCATGCTCTTCAGTGTTAACTTCAGGGTTTGTACCTTCTGGTATATAAATCTCCACTTCCTTCTTTTTCTTACTTGATGATGAATGTTGTTGATGCTGTGAAAGAGGACGCTTTAAACCATAGTCAACTGGAGGTAGGGTCATTATTCTGTAAACCCGTCAAAAATAAAACAGAAATAATAAACTAAAGTTAGTTCTACCAACTGTATGTCTTCCGAAGCTCAAACAATACAAAAACTCAACAATGGTACAAAAAATGCAAAATCAACAAGTAGAATTAAAAAATACTAGCAATCTATGAAACAATGACAAGGAGACCAAACCATCACTAACACGTAAACACTAGTAATAATTTGAAAAAAAAAATGAAATAATTGAATGTAACCACATATGTCATATGTCAATGTCAGACACCAAACAAACTGACACGTCGACACCAGCGATAATCTGAAAAATTGGAATGTGAAATGTAACCGCATGTGACAGGTGTCAATGAGTGACACCAATTACCAAACACATCTTCAATGTAAAGTGTCAGTGCTTAATGCAATACTTTTTATACATAATTCTTTTTACTGATATTCATATCAGTCTCACCAAATTTATGAGCCACCCACATGATTTGGTTAGACTCAATTAGTATTAAGGGAAAAAACTACTTATAAAGCATTGAACATATGTTGTTGATAGTGGATGGCAGAAGGCAAGAAAATTTCCATATAAACACACCAATGTGATGGCACCACCATGGTTGGCATCTCTTCACAAATTGGCTGTGGCATCAGTCGAAAAATTCGCCAACACTCACAGAACTACTAAACACGACATATTTGTATCTTTCTCATTCCAAGTTACAAGTTATTGAGAAAACATCAACATAAACCATGATCTTCTATATCAAAATTGGTCATCTCTATGCACTATGCTCAAAAAGATGTACATCTAAAATTACCCATGTTAAGTTAAATAGAATACATTTTCCCTTCCCTTTCTTCTGACAAACTAGACAATAAGCATGCATGCATCAGATTACATGTTTCGCAACAAATTATCATGTATACATAGAAACTAACAAACCCTTCAAAGGTAAGGGCATATACCAATCGGAGAGCACAGTGAATTGATCAATCAAATATAAAACCATAATACCTGCATTGACCCCCATCCTCATCAATTATCCATCCACATACAATTCCCAAGCAGTCTCACAATCTCCCAGAAGCATCTCATGCTCTTCAGTGTTTGACATTTTATTTTATATAAATCCATCACAGCTCATTTGCAGAAATGCAAGAATATATCCTGCAAAAAAAAGTAGCTGTATTCTACCAAAAATGTGTAATGTAATGTGATGACATTTGCAAATCAAATTGGCTTCAAAACGAAAATTTGATCCAAAAAAACATGAATGTGTTCTTGGCAAAATGGATCTTTTCAATATATTTGATCCAAAAATAAACAGGTTGTATATATTTATTTGAGACAATGCGGTTTGATTTCTATGAGCCAACCATATTGCAGGCTAAGCATTGCTCTATATATATATGATAGTAAGACTTAGGAGTTAGGATACACATGCACAGAAGCTTCTTCTGCTTGATAACCAACAGGCCTTTGTCTTTTTAGCTAGTTGTGTCATTCTCTCTCAAACAGAGCCGTTAATGTCACTCTATTAATGCAACTCACTTCATTTATATAATAATATAACTGCTATAATTAAATTACATTCAACTTCTGCATTAAGCATAGATGTTCTAAATTGATGAAAAACCAATTGACCAGCAAAATTTGTATGAACACAAACAATTAATATTTAACATGAGTAATCAAGGAGCAACAAATAACAAAAGTTAATATTTTGTATTACCAATTCTCATAAACATGAACATTTTTGTATAAATTTTTACATAAACAAATGGAAGACCTATCAAAGAGGGATTTGTGCATAATGCTAGCTAGCTATAGTTTGTCTAAAATTAACAACGAGATCAAGATGTTGTTAACAATATAAATGAGACAGTCAGTCATACAAAACCCCTGCAAACTAGTACTAATGTTGATGATGATGATAGGCACGAAGAATCGACAAAGTTGGTTTTGTTACTCAAAATAGTGATCAATTGAATCATATTCTTCGGATGGATACCATGCTTCATATAGCATCATGTTGGTTTCGTTAGTCAAAATATTGGAAAGATCAAATTCATCAAACACCATCGGATGTTGTTGTTGTGCATGAAAGTAGTTATCACATTTTTGATCATGTTCTGGCATTGACTCAACAACTTCAAGGCTTTCATTAGGAACATGATATTGAACCTGCTTTGAATTTTCCCTTCCACTTTTTGACTTTGTCTTTTTACTTGAACTCTTCAAACGAAGTCTGTATTTCTGCAAATGGCTAGCGACATGCTTTCTATCCAAACCCGGAACAGCCATCAATTCAGTAATTTTTTTTGGCGTTGCCTTATCAATGCCAAGTTGATTCACAACTCTTAAAAATTGTTCTTGAAGCTGTGGTGACCGCCATGATACCCGATTATTCTTTGTTTCAAGAACACAAGCATGTGTTTCTTTTGTTGCACTTTCTTCATCTCTCTTCATTAGTTTTTGTGCTGTTTTTACCTCCAAGATTCTTTGAATTTGATCATGTTGTTGAAATGTTGCAACATGTTGCCGCATGTAGTTGATATGATTCACATTCAAAGGCTTTAGCCAATAATCAAAAGCCCCTTTTTCAATAGCCTTCACCCTTGCACTTGCTGTGTATTCAACAGACATCATAATGACTGGAATTTTGATTTCCTGTGTAACACGTTGCAAAAACTCGTACAAATCCATATCCGGCATTTGAGCTTCAATTAGTATCACATCAAAACAACGACCCTTTGTTTCTCTCAGAAGATGTACGGCAAAAGAAGCATCAGTGCATGTCATAACTTGATAGTTGCACTGAAAACACATATCCGCAATGGCATTAAGTTGAGTGGTGTCATGATCAATCACAAAGACTCTTAAGCCCTCTGGGAATTGGTAGGGAAGGTCATCAATCTCAGTGGAAAGAGCCATTGCATAAAGGGCTTGAAGTGAAGAGTGAAACCCTAGAAAGGAATAGACACAGATCAAAATGATGAAAACAAGCAGCCCTCTGAGTTAAAGTTTTAATTTTTTGGTACTGATAAAAATAATGAAATAAAAAGAAAAAAGAAGAAACTTTAGGATGAAAGAAGAGGAATAAGAGTGAAAAAAGAAACCTTTTGGGTGTGCGAAGGATGATGGCAGAACAGAAGCAACACTGGAACCTGAGTTGTTGTGAACAGGGCAAGACAACCTTGATTTGTGAAGAAGAAGACAAGACGAGACAACCTTATTTGTGGAGAAGAAAGAACAGTAACAAGAGTGAAATTCGGAGAGGAATTTCAGTGGGGAGTGTCGCACACACAAGAAATATTGTAAGAATTGCGAGATAATGAGTGAACAGTGTTAAATGTATATATAGGTCAATTTAGGGTTTTGCAACGGTAATCATAAAAACAGAACATTCTTAGCTGTCAAGTTTCAATTACTCACGTGCGCGCTTGCCAGCGGGAAACAATCTCAACGGTAATATTTTATTATTCTTTTTCTGCATTTATTCATTTTATTTTAGGGTAAATATATATTATTTTTTTACTCAATTTTAAGGTAAAAAATTAGGTAACATCTGATCTTTTGTATTTATCTTAATATTAGTATCTATATTATTATCATTATTATTATTATTGGTGGGCTCTCCAATTCTTTTTTGTGGGCATTATTATTATTATTGTTGAGTGAGATGAGACAAGATGGATATTCAAATCTTGTATTCTTTTAATTTTTTTTTTCTATATAGTTTTTTCATTTTTTTTAGAGTGTTGAACAATACGGTATATATTGTGTGCGTCGGTTTGGTGACTTTTTTTTTTGTCAAGAGTAATCGTATTTAAATTTTGAAGCACTGTTTTGCAAAAGGTAATTTTTTTTTTGACACAAAATGTAATATTTTAAAACTCTTAAAAGTTTGAATACTTTAAAGTTAAACTAATATATTCCTTAAAATTTAATAATGTGATTGATGAAAATCAAATATTTTTCAAAATCAAATTTTAAACTCCAATTTTTATTGGAAGATTATTGTAAGTATTGTGAAAGTACTTTACCATGATTTTTTATCTCTTGAAATATTTGAGAAGATATGCTGAATAGTGATATTATATTATTTTGGATGCAATATTAGAAATTACTGCATAATTAAATGCAAAGGATTTAATCTTTTCAATGCCTACTCTAAACTTTGAATTATCGGACCCCTTCTCTTTAGAACCAAAGGAATAATAAATAAATAAATAAAATAAAATTGGTGCACACTTTTGTTTTTGGTATTTAACCATCTCAATCTCATAGAAAGATGCCCCGGTAATCAGAGTTCGGCTACGAATTAAAGAAAGTCTGGCGAAGAATGGTCTTATGAATGATCTGTCCTAAGGAGAGCAAATTGTTGCACACTTTATTAGGATTATATATATAAAGATATGTTGCGCCATAAAAAAATACTTTAATATGTCCTAAGGAATAATATAACTACCTTAAATGTTATTTTATAAGGGATTACACGGGGAAGACGAGAGTGCGATTTCATCTATTGGGGTGTAACCACAGCAGTTAGGTCTACTCTAAAGGTTCTCCTCGGGTCAGAATAAGTAGCTATTATGATATATGTAGCGGTGTTATTTTCTTCTTGAAAGGACGGCTTTCAAAGCCTTTCTAGGCCAATGAAGTTAAGGCAACAACTCCTGATACGACGTTGACAATAGGATTCATGGAAAACTTATGACCAACAAAATCCAGATCCAACATCATAGTCTTAATCAATCGCCCACCTTCTATGAAGGGTTGCATAGGACTCGCCCAATCATGTGTTGGAAAGTTGGATAGATAGCAAATAACACAAAAATCTGCATAAAGTGCATACAACCTACTCCTTCCTAAGCATACAATGAAATAGCCAGCACACTCAAATAAAAACACCACAGTGAAGCTTGGTATGCGCACCACTTAGCTACCTACCATGCACATCATAGGCTCCCTCATCTAATCCAAAACAGAAGCATCCTTACTTCTTTCATTTTTAAGCACAAACCACAGTAGGTGCCTAGTCTTTTCCACTTATTCTCTGTAAACATCCCACCATGTTGCATAAAACGATCCACCGCCGTTGCCGCGAATGCGCCTTCAAAGCCCAGCCACCTATAGATAGAAGTCCACACACCATACACCAACAGACAGGAGAATTTACATGATCGCAACTCTCAATATTAATCACACAAAAAATATGCATAAAATGCTATCTGCGTTAATAATTCTTTTTGCATACAAATGTTCCTTCATCGCGATTATACTGAGAAGAACTCTCCATCCATGAATAACAAACTTCGATGGGGCTGAACACTTTCTGAGCTTCTTATAAGCATTACAGTGTCCTTCATCAACTTGATCCTGAACCACCAACTCATGCAGCAAATTATATGCGGATTTGACAGAAAAACCAGCAGCTGTATCATACTTCAGATGGATTTATCAACTGATCCGGGGCTCACAGACACACCATCTAGCATCTCTTCTCCATTAGTTCAGCCTCCTCCAGGCATATAATCTTCTCCGCCAACAATGATTCCATCTGCCCCCCTCGCAACATAAAATATCTCACACTAAAGCGTTTTTGTTAACAGAAACAAAAAAAAAATATTAAATCTCTTTTTCAAAGTACAACTACCAAGCCATCTTTGCGACCAAAACAACGTACTTTCACCATATTAAGTCATGTCTACCACATATCGGAACTGCAGCAAAAGAAACCATAGAGCAGATTGATCCGATAAACACATCCACTTTCACTTTGCACAAAGCGCTAAATTGAACAACTCCAAATTCTTCACTCCTAAACCACCTTCCTTCTTGGATTTACAGACCTGATCCCATTTGATCCAGACCATCTTCTTACTTGCATCTATCCCACTCCACAGGAAATTCCTTTGAATGCTTATCAAAGCTTTAATGACCTTTCTAGGGGCCATATAAAACGAGAAAAAATAAAGGGGAACACTAGAAATAGAAGATATAAAAAATTCAATTAGGGAAATGATTTGGAGAATTTTTAATAACCTAAAAAGTCCTTCATAATCCACTCTCAATTTAATGTGGAACGAGGCTTGGTCTTTCTTGTTGTCTGATTCTCTCCCTCTTTCACTTTGTTTGTATCAAACAAGTTGCTTTATATAAGCAGCCATTAAAATAAATCCAACATAAATCACATTTCTTAACAGAAATAAGGAATAAGATCAAGAAATCTAATACAGTAATATATATTTTCTTTACACAGCCCATAATGCTCGGTAAAATTGCTCAAGAGTTTAGAGCTCTCACACAAGAATGTTATAGAAACTCAGGTCATAGGGCTGCAAACCTGTTCACGTTAAATGGGCTAAGTTTTTAGCTATACTTGTTAAGTTTTAGATGGAGCTAACACCCTGAGGAATATAATAACAGATCGACATCACAATCCGAATATCAAACTAAAACAATGTTACCTTGTGTACAAGCAATCTCCACAAAGCTGCCCTTGGGGTAATTCGCATTTGTTGCAACTGGTCATCTGACTAATAGTTAAACGCCTACAAGAAAACAAATGATTTTAGTAAAACTTCTCTATGGTCAGAGAAACAAGTAACATAGAGGAATTTCTTTGCCGACTTTATGCATTAAGTACAGAAACGAGACAAATGAGTTTTTCAAGCAAAACACATGCACAAAACTGTTTTACCTAAGGTAAAACCATTTAAAAACCATTGAACAAATGTTGTCGATAGTGGGTGGCACCGCCATGGCAGGCATCATCTGTCAAAAAATTCGATAAAGCCGTTTTTCCATGGCCTCGACTCAATAACACTGCAGAGAACTACTGAGTGCAACAAAAATAGCAGCTAAATTTGAAGAAATGGAAAGCATTCCAAGTTACAACTTATTGACAAAACAGGAACATAAACCATGATCTTCTATATCAAATTCGGTCATCTCCTCTAAACTAAAGAAGATATGCATATAAAATTACCCATGTTAAGCTAAATGGAATATTTTAACTTCTTTGTTTGAAACAATACATTTATCAGATAAGATTACTTGTTTCAAAAAAAATAGTCGTGCATACATAAGATTACCTACATTGATGGCATTTGTCGCCCTTGGATGGATCATATATGAGGTCCCCATCCTCATCATATCCATCCACATACAATTCCCAAGCAGTCTCACAATCTCCCAGAAGCTTCTCATGTTGTTCAGTGTAAACTTCAGGGTTTGTACCTTCTGGTATATAAATCTCCACTTCCTTCTTTTTCTTACTTGATGATGAATGTTGTTGATGCTGTGCACGAGGACACTTTAAACTATAGTCAACCGGAGGTAGGGTCATTATTCTGTAAACCCGTCAAACATAAAACCGAAATAATAAACTAAAGTTAGTTCTACCAACCGTATATCTTCCAAAGCCCAAACAATACAAAAAATCAACAAGTATAATTGAAAAATAGTAGCAATCTATGAAACAATGACAAAGACATTAGACAAGGAGATGAAACCATCACTAACACGTCAACACTAGTAATAATTTGAAAAAAAATGAAATAATTGAATGTAATGACATGTGTCGGATGTCAATGTCAGATACCAAACACAGTGGCAGTGTTACACACTGACACATCGACACCAGTGATAATTTGAAAAAATGGAATAATTAAATGTAACCACATGTGTTAGATGTCAATGTCATACACCAAACACACCTTCAATGTAAAGTGCCAGTGCTTAGCAATACACTCTCTAATGCAACATTTTCATACATATTCTTTTTATTGATATTCATATCAGTCTCACCAAATTTATGAGCTGCCCACGTGAGTTGGTTAGACTCAATTTGAATTCGAACTAAAAAAATGTGTTTCATAATCGTCAGTGGGCAATCGCCACAGTGAGGGTTTTAGAACCCTCGCACACACCATATTTTTTAGCAAACATATCATATGTAGCTTTTGTTCCACCGCACAGTTTTAAGGTTTCCCAAACACACTAAAACATAGTGCAGACTTATAAAATGTTGTAACCTAATTAATACATGAATATTGATATCAACACTATTGAGAATAAGAATAGTAATAATACCTAGAAGAACGTCTTTCGGGTTGATCGGATGGTATCGGATTTTTCTTGATCTGAGGGTGAGGGGTTTTGTTGAGCTTAAGATTAAGAGAAAGGTTTAACAATCCAAGCTTCTGCATTCTCTTTCATCCTTTGTTCCTTAATTTGTTCATAATCCGATGAAGCTGAAACGACAACAACACCGCTACCTTCTTCTTCTTTGGTTCTTCTCATTCTTCTTTGATTTCCCATTCTTCTTCTCAGTGTTGTTGTGAGACTGTTGGGGTTTTAAAAAGTAAAGTCAAAATGGCGGGATTTTCAAAAATGTTACCGCTCAAAAAAAATTAGTAAAGTTACCTAAAAAAGTACAGTTATATTAAATAGGGATGGATAAATATATTTGTGGTCTATAAATATTTTAAGTTTTGTTTTTACTCCCTTTAAAAAATTTCTTCTATTTTTAAACCCCAAAAGTTTTCAATTAACACTTTTTGTCTCTACTTACTTTTAAATCAACTTATGTATAAACTTCATATTTTTGTTTGATTGAATTTTTTTTATGAATGTTCAAAATATTATAAGAATTTCTCCCAATTTTTTTTTGAATTTTTTAACAAAGCATAAATTAAATATAAATTTTATATTTTTGGTGCTTAAAAATTCACTTCAGTAGTCACTTTGCCTAACTATCTTGAGTCACAGAAACCAATCAACACTGACCAAATATCATTGCATCTTTGTTTGAATGTGGAAAGAATAGTACGAGACTCAAACAACTTTTGTTCTTCACTTCTGGCCTCTTCACAAGACTCTTTCCCGATTTGATTCCTTACACAAACATAACCCAGACCTATGTTTACATCATCAGCAAACAATCCTTCAGGAGATTTTATCAGCCTTTGTAACAACGGCTAAAGTCCTCAAACCAGTTTTATCAACTAAATGTGACATCCTAATCGACTCACAAGTAGGAAAATCAACAAACACACTAACTCAAGCATATGTATAAATTTCATCAGTTGTACACTTTTCTTCTGATAACTTTGAAAAGTGAACTTTGCTATATAAGTAGATCAATTCTGGTACTTGAAATTATTTGTAGGTTACTTGGATCCTTGGTTTTATCATGGTAAACATAAAATGAAATTTGAAATGCTATATATGTATTTTCCCATGTAGTGAGTGTTAAGCTCTTAATATGTTTTATCTGAGTATCTCAATTTCCGGCTAAGCCAGATCTCGATCTCAATCTCTTTAGTCCAAAGCTGTTAATTGGATAGTACATTTCTTATAATAAGATGGCTTGCAATTTTCATCACCGAAAAGATTATAGATTTTGTTTAAAATCATCAGTTCCTAACATCCTATAATAATAATTATGCATCTAGTAGTATCTTCACTTCCATTTTGTAGCTTAGAGTTTGATCCTGTATAAAGGTATTGATCTTTTGATAGGCTATTAAAGTAAAACTTTATTAAAAAACTGAGTACACTAACACAGGAAATGCTTACTGTTCAATCAAAGAATCAAAAACCAAATACAAACTGAAATGAAAATGTCCAAATCGATCCACTTGCTTAACACCAGAACCTTATTAGTAGTATTTATTCAGAACCTGAATTCAGCCATCAAAATGCAGTAGCCACAAGACACTAATAGATTTAATCAAGTTGATCTTTTGATAATAGAAACAATTTTGTTAAGAACAAAGGTACTCTAATACAAATGCCAGAGAGTGGTAATCCACTACTACTTCTTATCCGCAATAAATGGCACACAAAAACAGAAGAAAAAAGGACAATAGTATCTGCAACCAGAAACAATAAATCGCCGCCAACAACATCCTTTAAAAACGGAAAAGTTGAAAACCAAGAGATAAACTCAACAATAATAAATCGAAAAACCAATCCACCATAGATATAGGGATCAACAGTGAAATTTTGAGTTTCTGCTTTCTAAAGATTATTCATAATATTGCAAGAAACGCTTTATCAGTGCAAAACTTTAGGACTTATCACTAGTTTAGTACTTCCGTTGTTATCGTATTTTTATTTTCCTGACAAAAGATAATGATAAGTGAACAAATATTGCTGCCTACCCTTGATGTTGAAGCGATAGTATCAACCTAGAGATACACTTATTAAGTTAGTTTTGTCCAGTTTGAGGACTGTCATGAACTTAAAATGATACAGGACAATTTGTTAATCATTTTCTATTTTAGAAATAATGAAGTCTCAGATTATATTATCTATGTTTGTACATAAAGTGAGCTACATATTATCATGCTTGAAGAATAAGTGTGTTGGAGTCACAAAAACAATGTGTTTTTGCCCAACAGCTGAATAAAATGGCATTATAAAGTAACCACTGTTACTTGCCACTATTTACATGTTGCAAAAGCAAAACCTATAGAAATTATTCAAAATCACATGAAGGTAAAAAAGAAGTCAGGATTCCATCACTTCCACCCGGAAAATGCATAAGCCTCCTCTTCTTTGTAGGTAGCTCCTTCCAAAAATCCAGTTTCGAGTGTTGAGAAACTTGATCATTGAAGACCTCGTCATCTTGTGGAGTTGGTGACCAATTCCTGTTGCCAGCAAACATCATATCCGAGTGTTGAGAAAAATAAATGAAGTGATCAAGAGGCAAAATGCTAATAGATGATTGCTGGTCAAAAGATTGGCAATGTCTCAATGAAGTTCCCAATGTAGCTCCGGGTTCAAAATGCTCCTTAAGAACCATATTAGAAGTATTCAAAGATTGAGCCAGTTCTATAACTCGGCCAGATGCCTCTCCGTTGATTAAATGAAACTGGCCACCAATCCTGTTGTCATTATATTCTGTGCAGAGGCAGTCATCACCATTGTCCGGGGAAAAGCCTTCACGTGAACCATAACAGAATAAGTAAAATTAATATTGTATAACAGAATTGAAATTTTATTAACATTCAGAATTGATTTTCTTTCAAAATGAAATCTTTGATTTGCAAAGTTAGAAATAACAAATTGATTTCACTTTGAAATCCTTACTACCAAAATATTTCATTAGATTCTTTTTACATATGAAGGTATGAATAAGGAATGAGATAAGGAGTATAAGGAATCATACCATTTATGTTTCTAGAGACTTGTTGCTCCATTCCTAAGTTAGGAACATGATGATATTGATCCTGTTCTGGCATTGAATCAACAACTTCAAGGCTTTCATTAGGAAGATGATATTGATCCTGCTTTGAATTTCTCCTTCTTTTTGACTTTGTCTTTTTACTTGAACTCTTCAAACGAAGTCTGAATCTCTGCAAATGGCTAGCAACATGTTTCGTTTCCAAACCCGGAACATCCATCAATTCAGTAATTTTTTTTGGAGTAGCCTTATGAATGCCAAGTTGATTGACAACTCTTAAAAATCGTTCTTGAAGTTTTGATGACTGCCATGATACCCGATTGTTCTTTGTTTGAAGAAGAC
This sequence comes from Trifolium subterraneum, assembly GCA_951799995.1. NCBI lineage: Eukaryota > Viridiplantae > Streptophyta > Magnoliopsida > Fabales > Fabaceae > Trifolium > Trifolium subterraneum. The sequence goes on along the minus strand of OX637461.1, from coordinate 42,659,869 downwards.
AAGCCATGATAGACACAGAGAAGTACTACCTGATCAAAAGTTTTAATTTTTAATATTTTGGTACTTTAGGATGAAATTAAAACAAAAACATTGAAACAAAAAATGAGGAATAAGAGTGAAAAAAGAAACCTTAGTGGCAAGAGGGTTGTATGAAGACAACCTTATCTGTGTGGGTTTGTAGGACGAGACAGCAACAGTAAGAATCGTATTTTCGCTACAGCAACAGTAGAAAGAACAGCAACAGTAGTATCGCACACAGAAGATTGTATCGTAAGAAAGAACAGCAACAACAGTAAGAATGGAATTAGAAAGATTGTGTCGGCGCTCACAAGAATGAGTGATGATATTAATGAGTGAACAGTGTTAAATGTATATATAGGTCAATTTAGGGTTTTGCAACGGTAATCATAAAAACAGAACATTCTTAGCTGTCAAGTTTCAATTACTCACGTGCGCGCTTGCCAGCGGGAAACAATCTCAACGGTAATATTTTATTATTCTTTTTTTTTTTTTAATTTTATTTTAGGGTAAATATATATACAGTATTATTTTTTTACTCAATTTTAAGGTAAAAAATTAGGTAGCATCTATTTATCTTAGTATCTATCTATCTATTATTATTATTGGTGGTCTCTCCAATTTTTTTGTGGGCATTATTATTATTATTACTACTACTACTAACGGAAGATGAGACAAGATTGGTATCCAAATATTGTATTCTTTTCATTTTTCATATAATTTTTTTTAATAGTTTTTTCATTTATTTTATAGAGTGCTAAACAATAGGATATATATTGTGGGCGTCGGTTTGATAAGCTCTTTTTTTTTTTCGTTGAAAGTAATCATATTTAAATTTTAATTGATTGTATTGCGTGAAAATTTTTTTAAGGACATTTTTATTCGGAGATGCCGAAGCAGGAAAGAATTTAAGAATGTAATATTTTAAAAATCTTAAGTTTGAATAGTTTTTTTTTTTGGTAAGAGAAGTTTGAATACTTTTAAGTTAAACTACTAAATATATTCCTTATAATTTAATAATGTGATTGATGAAAATTGAATATTTTTCAAAATCAATTTTTTTTTTTTTTGACAACCTTCAAAATCAAATTTTAAACTCCAATTTTATTGAAAGATTATTGTAAGTACTGTGAAAGTACTTTATGATGATTTTTTATCTCATGAAATATTTGAGAAGATATTCTGAATAGTGATATTACATTATTTTGGATGCAATAAGCATAATTAAATGCAAAGCATTTAACCTTTTTAATGCACAAATGTCTTAATGATTAATAATATTATCATTTATCACTACAAACATTATTTAAATGTTAGTATATGTTAATAAGGAATAATATAACTAAATTAAATATCTTCTTTATAAGCTAATATATTATTAGTAAAAGGAGGTACTCGATACTTACGACTAACAAAATTCAGACCCAACATAGCGTGAATCAACCATCCATCTTCTATGAAGGATTGCAAAAGACTCGTCCAATCATTGGCTCGAAAATTGGATAGATAGCAAATAGCACAAAAATCTGCATGAAGTACATACAAACTACTCCTTACTAAGCATACAATGAAATTTCCAGCATACTCAAAAATAAAAATAGCACAGTAAAGCTACCTACCATGCACATCATAGGCTCCCTCATCCAATCCAAAACAGAAGCATCCTTACTTCAATCTCTCCTTTAAACACACATTTGTTCCTAGCTATCCATAAGGAACAAAAGTTTAGCAAAGTTTTAGGGACCTTAGAAAACAAGAAAAAATAAAGGGGAACACTAGCCAATACAGGATTAATAAGAACCACTCTTCCACCTAATCAAAGGGATTTATTCTTCATTTCTTCCAATTAAATGTAATATATGACATTCTAATAGACTTGTTGCAATTAAATATTTACAGGATATCTATGATAAAACTTCACCAAAGATAATAGAAATAGAAGATATAAAGAATATTTGGAGAATTTTTAATACCCTAAAAAGTCCTTCATAATCCTCTCTCAATTTAATGTGGAACAGTGCTTGGTATTTCTTGTTGTCTGATTCTCTCCAATTTTTCACTTTGTTTGTATCAAATAAGTTGCCCTTAAAATAAATCCAACATAAATCACATTTCTTAGCAAAATAAGGAATAAGATCAAGAAATCGAAATCTAATGCAGTAATATATATTTTCTTGCACAGCCCATAATACTCAGTAAAATTGCTCAATAGTTGAGAGCTATCACACAAGAATGTTATCAAAACTCGGGGCATAGGGCTGCAAACTGTCTACGTTAAATGGGCTAAGTTTTTTGTGTGCATATCTAATAAAAATAAGAAAACTAACAACTTGTCTAAATATCCAAAACAAAGTATCGCCATCTTCATGTAGATGTAGAAATCATTAAGCTATGTTTCTGTTCTTTGATATCCTTTGCAATCATTTGATCACCTTTAACTTCTCAGAGCCCTTCTCGTCCGAATTGGTCCCTTCTGTGTCGTATCTGGAGTGATCTCTGGTATTTCTTGGGCAACAATATTTTCAGCACCTGAGCCTTCCATGCTTTCCTCAGAGCGACAAGTCTTAATCAGATAATGAGCAACAGATTTGAAACCCAATTTCATCACCTTACAAACACAAATGAAAAAGGAGAACAGTCAGCTTCAGAATATCCATAACTTGGCCTCCATTCCAAACCACAAATGAAATGACAGAGAAAAGTTAAGGGGAAAGATTCCTTTAAAGAATGTGAATTGTGAAGCAAGAAATGTACTCATTTATGAAGATCTGCAATTACTTTTTCAAACACACTGAAGAAGATAGAACTAAGGAGGGGGGAACAAAATGCAGATGTCGAACCGTGTAACTAACCTTATTGTATATATTACCAGTAGGCATCCAACCATTTTTCCTACGGCAACTATTGCAGTTGCAAATTTCTCGGCAACAAGGGCAAGTCCACTTGGGATTCAAATCGGCTTCTCTCACATTTTCTCCATATCTGTAATACAGTAGTACAAAATGACTGTTATTTAAATTGGCAGTTGCTAACACAAGGCTATACTTGTTAAATTTTAGATGGAGCTAATACCCTGAGGAAATATAATGTCAAACTGAAACAATAAGTCCTTTTCACAATCCAAATATCAAACTGAAACAATTAAGTTCTTTTTAAAATCCAAATATCAAATTGAAACAATGTTACCTTGTGTACAAGCAATCTCCACAAAGCTGCCCTTGGGGTAATTCGCATTTGTTGCAACCGGTCATCTCACTAATAGTTATATGCCTACAAGAAAACAGATGATTTTAGTAAAACTTCACTATGGTCAGAGAACAAGTAACATATGGAAGAATTTATGTGCCAACTTTATGCATTAACTATGGAAATGGAAGGAGACAAATATGAGCTCTTCAATCAAAACACATGCATTAAACTGTTTCACCTAAGGTAAAACCATTTAAAAAACAAAGGTTGTCGATAGTGGATGACAGAAGGTAGAAAATTTTCCATGGCCTCCATTCAACAATACTGCATAGAACTACTAAATGCAACTTAAATAGAAGCTAAATTTCAAGATGGCAAAAAATCCTTCTCATTCCAAGTTACACCATAAACCATGATCTTCTATATCAAAGTCAGTCATCTCTAAAATTACCAATGTTAAGCTGAATAGAATGTTTTCCCTTTCCTTTCTTTTCTAACAAACTAGTAAATGAGAATGTATGTAACTTCTTTGTTTGTAACAATACATCCATCAGAATCCTTGTTTCAAAATAAATTATCATGCACAGTGGATTAACAAACCCATCAAAGGAGTGGGCATACATCAGAATGTATTACAGTGAATTACTAAGTGCAACAAAAATTCGCAAAGGCATCAGTATAATAACACTGCAGAGCATCATCTGTCAAAATTCGCAAAGCCACTTTTCCATGGCCTCAATTCAATAACACTGTGCCGAGAACTACTAATTGCAACAAAAATAGCAGCTAAATTTCAAGAAGATGGTAAGCATTCCAAGTTACTACTTATTGAGAAAACAGCAACATGAACCATGATCTTCTATACTAACTTCTTTGTGTGTAACAATACATTTATCAGATTCCTTGTTTCAAAATAAATAGTCGTGCATACTTTAGAAACTAACAAACCATGTAATGGAGAGATCAGTGAATTAATCGATCAAATATAAAACCATAATACCTGCATTGATGGCATTTGTCTCCCTTGGTTGGATCATATATGCGATCCCCATCCTCATCATATCCATCCACATACAATTCCCAAGCAGTCTCACAATCTCCCAGAAGCTTCTCATGCTGTTCAGTGTAAACTTCAGGGTTTGTACCTTCTGGTATATAAATCTCCACTTCCTTCTTTTTCTTACTTGATGATGAATGTTGTTGATGTTGTGCACGAGGACGCTTTAAACCATAGTCAACCGGAGGCAGGGTCATTATTCTGTAAACCCATCAAACATAAAACGGAAATAATAAACTAAAGTTAGTTCCGTCAACCGTATGTCTTCCAAAGCTCAAACAATACAAAAACTCTACAATGGTACTAAGAATGCAAAATCAATAAACAGAATTGAAAAATACTAGCAATCTATGAAACAATGACAAGGAGACGAAACCATCACCAACACGTAAACACTAGTAATCAGTTGAAAAAAAAATGAAATAATTGAATGTAACCACATGCGTCAGATGTCATGTCAATGTCAGACACCAAACACACCGACACATTGTCACCGGTGACAATCTTCAATGTAAAATGTCGGTGTCAATGTCAATGAGTGACACTAAACACATCTTCAATGTAAAGTGTCGGTGCTTAATGCAATATTTTCTATACATTATATTACATGGTTTAGGAATAAAGTAACCTAATTTTTTGTTTTGAAACAGCAAAATTTGATTAGAATAACACTTTGAGTACAAGACATACAAAAAGAGTACAAAGCAAGAAGCAAGAAACCTGCACCAACCAAACAAACTCAAAATGAGATTAACTCCCACGCCATTAAAACAGATCCCAGCAACACCGAAAACAAAAACCAACCCCCCAACAATTAAAACCCAGCTGTCAGCACCGAATTAATAAACGAATTTTGATATCAACACTATTGATGCATTTTTAATTGTAAATAAGAATAGTAATAGTAATACCTAGAAGAACGTCTTTCGGGTTGATCCGATGGTATCGGATTTTTCTTGATCTGAGGGTGAGGAGTTTTGTTGAGCTTAAGATTAAGAGAGAGGTTTAACAATCCAAGCTTCTTCATTCTCTCAGCATTCTCTTTCATCCTTTGTTCCCTAATCTGTTCATAATCCGATGAAGCTGAAACGACGACAACACCGCTACCTTCTTCTTCTTTGGTTCTTCTCATTCTTCTTTGATTTCCCATTCTTCTTCTTCTTCTCAGTGTTTCTGTTGTCGTTGTGAGAGTGTTAGGGTTTTAAAAGGTAAAGTGAAAAAATGGCGGGATTTTCAAATCTGAAGTAAAATAGTGAGCGAGCGGTGTATGTAGGTAATTTTTCATCCTAAAATATTTACCGCTCAAAACACACATTTTCAATTTACCCAGGTTATTTAAAAAAAGTATAATTATATTTAAAAAAAATTGTTAAATTACTAATGTCACTAGGTACTTATTAAAAAAAATTATGAAGGTTACTAACCAAATTAAATGACGGACTTTTATATCTTTTGGGGTGTTTGTTTCACAGTTTAAAAAATTAATCTCTAGAATGATTTTTTCAAGTATAACTTTTTCAGGAATAACAACTCATTTGGATTGTGGTATTGGCTTTGGACCTATGAGTGTGCTTCTCTTTAAGGTCTTAGACTCTTAGGTTCGATTCTCTCTAATATCAATTTAGATTGAGTAATTTAGCTTCTTTAAAATAAAAAAATTCAAGAATAACTTGTCAATAACATATATTAATTCACAGAATTTTCTAAGAATCATACTACTTTATGGTTTATGGAATACTACTATTGTAAATTTTCCTGATTGGAGAAATGATTCTTTAGTTTGTCTTCGATGTATTTAAGGGATTGTTTTTGAATTGTAAGGGTTGAGTACCCATTGTACTCTTTATAATTCAATATTTGCTTATCAAAAAAAAAGAAAAAAACCAAATCTCAATAATCTTCTTCTATATATGACATTGTGTTGAATATCTATATAGTCTTCAACAAGATTTCACAAGAATGCAGTGATGACGAAAGTATACATTTCAAAAAGGCCGTCGAGCATTGAGGCAAAAGAAGATGACAAGAATATGAAACTCGATTACCAAACCCTAATTTAAATCGGTACCTGTTTTTATTTTTGTTTTTGGGCTTAGATGGGCCCAATTTGGTTTTAAAAAAGAGTTCTTTTTGCGCCCCCATAAGTTTTCACACGCCCCCTAACATTACCAAAATAACTCTCACGCAACTTAAGGTGCAAACATCATTCGCATCCTAGAAAGCGTATGTTACAAAAATGTGACCGTTGGGTCATCCTCAAAATGCAATCAACCCCCATGGAGGATTTTGAAAGAAAAAAAAATGGCTCGCTATGTACAATGCAAATTTGTCCCAACATTTTGCATCCTACGTAGTGAATCGTGCGCATATATATGCATGGACCTTTAGACACAAAAAGTACACGCCTTCACCAATTTTTTTCATCCACTCCAAACACTTGAAAAAAAACCTCCATTTTTTACGAAAATGTGTTTCCAACACACAATCCAAGCATCAAGGGACTCCACATATATACATCACATTGAATTGAATGCAAATGTAATGTTACTCTAAAACTTTCCTCATTTGATTTCTTAACCTTTTCGTTTAATGATATCAAACAACTTTCACTGGTACAATTTACACTCTCGAACTGAAATGGTTATTTTTTATTATTTTTTTAAAAAAAAATCTTTATTAATCGTTGTGTAATCTCTGTAATTTTGATTTTTGAATTGTCTCTCTCCCTCCCTCCCTCCCTCTATTTAATTCATTAGCAATATTAGTTGATTTGTATTTCCTTGAATCCAAAAAGATTACACAATTGAGCCTGATCTCTTCAATATAGTTGATTAAGTAGTTAAACTTTAATAATTTTTTTAAAAGACTTCTTAACAAGTGATTATAATCATCAATATATTATGTTACTATTACAATCATTAATTATAATTATAAACCATAAATAATCATTTTAAAATATAAAATCATGTGACATTTTAAAGTCACCACTCAAGTATGGACAAAAAAATGTATTTCTCTCAGTCTGAAAATTGAAAACATTTATGTAGTAAGTATTGAAAAATACAAAGTTAAGCAAAAGAGCCTCAAATACCAATGACTAACAAATAAAGAATATTAACTAGATGAATTTCTCGAGAGCCTATCTATAAACATTACAAAATCCCCATTAAAATGGGGTATATGCCTTGACAAAACATAGTAACACATGATTGTTTCTGTACACAACCTATATCTAAGTTTTATACAAATTAGAAAAAGAGATTCAAAACCAATTTCGCTAATTTCCCGAATCATCTGTCGTGTCTTCACAAGTTCATGTACAAACAGGCAAGCCACTACTACGTGTGATAACGAACTCATGAGGCGTGGTGAACATTCACATTCTCATGAACACTCAACACAACATTCCTCATCTCAGGAAAGATGGAGACAAGTAGAAGTTCCAAAATTGCATAGGCAAGTTGCTTCATACATACAGTAGACTAAAAAACAAGATATAGAATTGTTAGTTTAGCAGAAAAAATTTCAAGCAGACAACAAAAATTATGCATACACAAGAAAGAAAATTGCACCAAATGAATAGAGCAATGTGGTCGGAATTTAACCTGACTGAAGTAATATATATCTCTAGCGCAACGTCTGTACTGATTATGCCCGATCAAGCTGACTAAAGTTGTTGGAGCTCCGTCTGATGAAAATGAAGACAACTTCATATTTCAGAGATTAAGGACATACAAAAAAACTTCAAAATACCATAACATTCAAAGACCTTCTTCAGCAACAATGACAATAAGTTCACCAGAAAACATCTTCAAGAGAGTCTAAAATGTAAATTAATCATGAATTTGGACTAAGAAGTTATCATTAAAAAGATAATTCTTTTTCATATTTTTTTAGTGTTGTTTATACATTCATGGACTCAACTTCTAAGAAAATAACAAAATATACAGTTAAGAAAAATAAATAATGCTTCAAAAACGGAAGAACGTATCCATAAACAATCGAACTCAAATTAATCAACATAGGAGGATACTACAAAAAAAATAAAACTAACCAAAGAGCAATTTCTTGACGTCACTTTCTCTACGAGCAGCCTCAAGCTGTTCCTCAAAAGACCCAGATTCGTGTTTTGCGACGTTGTGTCCCCCAGATCCACTTACTGTTTGAGAAGGCTTTTGATCACTGCTGCTATTTCTCATCTGAGGTATCCTCACTCTCAAAAAAAATGTACCACCAGGCCAAAGGATCTGAAAATATGGCCACAAGACATGAAACATATGCACAAGCCAACATCATAACATTTTATTTATTTTTTACATTTTTGTCCTGTGATGATTTCATCCAAGTTCAAGAAGAGGTAACTGGAAATTTATGGAACAGTATATCCCTTCATAAGTAATCTTTGACCCAAACAAGAAAGACTAGCAAATAAGCAATTTGATTTTGTGTGCACCAAACAGAAAACATAAAAAACACAGGACGTGTATATCACTCCCTAATGCAAAAAGCAAAATTTCATTAAATTTTTGGAAATCCCTTTTAACATATTTGTTTCACATCAAACAAATATGGGCAGGTTAAAAAGGAGGAGATTAGAAGACAATTGTTTCACCTTAGTAACTTTGAGGATACTACACTGCAAAGTGTAGCTTAACCTACTTAGCAAGACAAAGAGTACACCTTTTTGGTTGTGCACTTAGTTTTGTGGTGTCTTTAGGAGGTGTTGAATGCTCAAATTTTTAACAGTGAACTTTTTACTACTCTTGTTACAATACAAGATTACGCATAAAAAGCTAGTCTACTCTGTTAATTTGCATAAAAAGCTTCATTCATCTGATTTGGCATATAATGTTCCAGTAAAAGACGTTTGAAAATGCTTACATCTTGGAGCCATCGAATCCCTTGTGCAACAGTGTCCTCTCTCCGGAGCCAATGAATCTGCCTCTGGAGCCAATCATCAATAGCATCTTCCATCACCAACTGTAATATCTGTTTTGACATCCAAAAGACCTGTCGTCTGCATTAACAAAAATGACAATATTAGCTACTTCTCAGTCCAGGAAATTAAACAAATCAACAGTGTGATGACACTTATTTTGTGTATTCAAATCCACTTTGCCTAAAAGTAACAATTTAAAACATCATGATGGTTAATGGTTTGTATGTAGTTGAGATGAAAATGAAATTAATCTCTACTCCTTGGTAAAACGCTATCTAGATGTCCCATGAGCTTGGCTCAATTGGTCGGACATCGCATTTTATATGCAGGGGACTGGGAACCCCGGTCATCCCACTGATCCACCTTATAGGTGGAATTTCTAGCCACTAGGCTACTTGACCAAAAAAAAAAAACGCTATCTAGATTATTTTCTAACATCAGATTGAAAAAATAATTCAAAATAGTACCCTATTAACCAAAAAAATACACAGTGCCACCTCATATACAAGTACACACAAAATGGTGCTTGAAGCATAGACAAAGCATAGATTGATTAATCATCACTATGTTGAGGTAAAAATTACTTTAAGCTTAACAATGAGAGATGCAAGCATAAAACTCTAACTCACTTTACCGTGAAGGTTTCATATTCATACCATATCTAAAGGACCTTTAATTCTAAAATCATGAGGTGTTAGGTGTAATGCAAGTCTAGGAACGAGTCTTGCCTCTAACATGATGAAAAATTGCATAATACATCAACATGCTAAAAATATATTTTAAAGAGCAAACACCAAAGGAAGGTTTGCAAATTGGTCTAAGAATAAAAGATTTTTAGGCATTGTTTCTAGAAGTTACTGACTGGAATATTACAGAATGACCATATAGAGTAGTATACCTTATCCAACCTCTTTTCTTCAGCTGAAATATCTTGTCAACCAAATTCAAAAGAGGGACGCTAACATTAGGTGGGGACCACTGCAAAAAATATCAAACTTATTATTATTATTTATAAAATGTATTTTAAAGCAAAAAGTGGTTCATAAAAAAATGAAGAAAAAGGGAATTCAAAGGTCCAAATATCTATTCTGGCTTTCTCCAGGTTCTCAAATCGCTAATCTTTCCCTTTGGGGAGAAAGGGAAAACGAGGGACTACAGTACACCAATATGTTTGCCTGATGCTTCTCATTTTTGAATTAATGAAACAAATAAGGAAGTCATTGGAAACAACGAAGTGTTTGGCAAATTTTTGGGGTAAGTGGGTAACAGAGTTTTAAAGACCAGAACAAGTCTATGAAAGTTAGGATAACAGTTCAGCTTCTTCAAATATTTGGTGGATACATCTGATGGACAACACAACAGTGAACAGCCCATGCAAGAAAATGAATCAAGCTTTTAGCTTGCTAATGAATAAATTTAGTCAAGTACAGATTCATTTCTTCTTTCTATTTGGCACTATATTTTTCTTAAAGGAAGAAAATAGTGCAATGGAAGTATTAATATTGTATGGTTTTCATCATGGCTCGGTTGTAAATATCTTCCTAGCTTGACAAAGTATGCTGCATTCTAGTCCTAGTCAGCAATGTAGTCCAGAAACAATAACAAGCTAATAAATAGTCTAAGCACACACGATAAGTACTGGAGCAGAGAACCAAACTTCTTAATTGTTAAGAGTCGCGCATCAAATAAGAGATGGCCTGAAGATCTGTTTATAAGTGGGGGAAATCCCCACCTTACAAACCGATTTTGTAGGGTTGAATTAGGTCCAACCCAAAATTCTAAGATGGTATTAGAGCCTCCTCAAAATCCATTGGCCCACCTGCTATCAGGTTCCGCTATCGGGACACTTTAAAAGTGGGGCAGTCCTCACCGTACAAGCCGGTTTTTTAGGGTTGAGTTAGACCCAACCCAAAATTCTAAGATTAATCAACAGTTAAGTGTAAAGTGTGACTTAGAAAAGGAAACTCCGCCAACTAGACATACCTCGGGTGGCACTCTAATAGGATCCTCCCAATTATTGTTTGTAGCTGGAATATCATTGCTAACCCTTGCTTCCCCAGACAGATCACGCTTTCTATCAAAATTCAAGTTGCTGGACTCGTCAGTATGATCTGTTACCAGTGATGGGTAACCCTTCGAGATCAATGCATTGTCAGATTGCCATTCATTATCTTGTACTTCTTCTCTATCAATATTATCATGGCCTAAATTACTGCTCCTATCACCTTCCTCGGTATCAGAGCTTAACACACTTGTTGTAGCACTTTGCTGTGGGGTACTTCTATCCAATTCATCTGCATTCCATGGCAAATACAACGAGGTAGATGCAGAAGGTCCTTCGTTGAGGAGGGATGGTGATCCGCTAACCTTTCGCATTAAACCATCTGAAACCCCCTTGAACTGCCGTACAATATCATCCACAGCATCATCTACATTGACTGTTGATATAATACATTCAAACATTGTGTTTGGAATCAATACACAGAAAAACCAAAAAAAAAACTCTAGATTTAGATAACCTTTTACAAATTAGGATCAAGTAACTATTGGTATCATTGATAAACAAAGATGATATAGAATAAGGGAATGACATGTTTTGTTTTGTTTAACTTCCAATTCATTTTTCAAAGAAAGAGAAAGTAAAAGCTCTATGTGCAAAACAGTTTCTATCAACTAGGGATAAGTAAATTCATTGAAAGGGTGAACTTCATATTAATAGACATAGAGAGCCACACCTAATTATATCATACATACTAAACCTAATCACATCATAGTAGCTGAATGATCCCTATTATATCCTACTAAACCTACGTCTAATGGGCTCGAATCCTCAAGAAACAGAGAAAATGCATACTAGAACGGCATATCATGAAGCTTTTTCTTCCACTTCTATTTGACCTTTCCTTTTATCATACTTTAATGGTAACTAGGCTTTTAAAGATTTCAAAAATTTACAAAATAGAATTACCAATCAAACATTCTATTAGACAAAAGAGGACACGGTAAATAGAATAGCCACAGCCCGAGTTCTTAATTTTCCTTATGACATAAAACAAAATGAAAATGCTATACAACTAAGATATGGATACCTGCCAAGGTCTTCATCACTGAAGCAGATTTCCCAAAAGAGTAGTTCTTCAAGAATGAAACGAAACAATAGTTTGTTAGATTGTCATTTTTCAAGCCTAAAATTTACCAAGAGAGATTATACAAAGGTAACTCGTCATAACTCATAACTAACGAGAAGCAACATCAAGTAGATACACACCTTTGAGGAAACACTAAAAAAATCCCACACTTCATGTTGTTCGGCAACATTAGCTATTGTCAGGAGATCCTGAAGTAAGACAGCATAATTTTACCAATGACATGATTAAGAAGTACAGAAAGGAAACTATCTATTTAAAGGTTTTTTTTTTTTTTGCAACAAGGAATAAAGTACCTGGAGATATTTATCGAGCTGAATGCAACGTTGATGTACAAAGGCATCATCGGTGCTTGAGGAAAATATTCTTTTAGGAGGCAAATGTAATGTGTAATTTGGAATATCTTTGAGCTGTCGATGTAATCGCTCAAAGTTCCTGTATCTGTATACCACCGAAAGATAGGGGAAAGAGAAATATTAGATAAGAAAATATAATTAAGTCATCTTGGCATTTTTACAGATAGAAAAACTATAATTTGTGAACTCTCATTTACTATACGAATGTAAGAAAGAACTAAACCTTCTTTTGACAAACCAAGTTCTATTTTGCGCATCAGTCACGGCAATTGAATAGACAGCAAAAGACGTAGATCCAATTTTCTCAAAATATGCTCCCATAACCTGCAATATTTAAGTAGACAAAAACAACATGAACAAGTACCCAGAGTGAAATGTTTTATCAGAAATCCCATTCATTCTGATCTAGAAAAGGGTATACGAATAAAGAAAATACTAAAATAGATTGTAAGATGTGCTTTCAAGAATTTTATATCTCAAAACTATTAAAGCCAAAAAGTGCATACCCGGCACCGGAGCTTAGGAGCTAACTGCCCCTCTTTCCTAACTATCATGTCAGAAGAACTCTTTCCCCGAAATCCTCCACTGTGCCTCTCAAATTCTGGGTTGAAAAACTCTGAAATAATGGAGCCTCCTTCTTGATTAGGTTGGACTCCCAAGGCAGAAGCACTGCTAGACCTCTTTAGTGAACTTTTATACCCATCAGAAGCAACATCCTTTGTACCCTTCACTTTATCAACTCTAAGCTCTTCATCAAAAAATAACTTCTTGTCAGGATTTTGAGGAGATTCTGAACTATTTGTACCTGCAACACTTTGTACGGGATCCAAAACCAATGACTTCTCTTCTGCAGCTTCATACTTTCCACGTTTACTCACTAATGTTTCCCGCGCCACTTTTCTATTCGGTAATGAACTTTCAGTAGCAGGACTCTTAGTGGGAAGATCCCGAAATCCGGGTTTGACAATTTTGTTCTCTTTCCTTTTGTAATTCCTTCCTTTCGCCCACATGTTCTCAAGATTCTCCGGCATAAGAATTTCAGATCTCCTCTGAGTTGCAACTTCCAACATTCGTGCCCAATCAGCAGGCTTGGCCTGTGAAGATTCTTGATGGAGTGGATTATATTGTAATGATGTCTCTCCCCGGTCACTTGTTTTAGCCAATGTCATTTCCGTTCCTTGATTTAAAGATGGATGCTTACTAGTAGAGGCTGTGAGATTGTCATGTCTGCCGCCAGTAGCAACAGAATTACCATGATGATGGCTTGCTACATTAGTCGACTGATCACTGCCCATCCACTTTTTACCATCATCGTTAAGGAGAAGTAGAAGGGATTCAATCAGCTCATTTATAAACCTGATAAAAAGATATACATATTTTATTGCAAGTAGGTTGTAAAAACTAAATGAAAAAAATAACTAAAATATCCATCTCATATATGACTAATACAATATGTTTCTTTTTTAAATCAGGAAACAAATGCTCTACAGATTCTTTATTAAAATGTTTCAATTATTGCAGGTAAGCATGTAGCATAAAATCATTCACATGTCTTCACCAAAAGGTTAATGAAGATTCATCAAAATTTACACTTAAATATAAATCTTAAAGTTTAGGAATTGGTTTTTTATGAAATGGGATGGTATGATATATGGACAAAACCCAAAACCATTGCTTTGAAATGGAAACACAATGTTTAGAATTAGCACATCTTAGACTTATTCCATAAAATCTCATTAATTAATTCACAGTTTTTTTTTTTTTTTTTCATTTTTGAGCATGCATCACTCAAAGACTCATCACTCGACTTAGTGCCTACTAACACCCTAAATCCCGTAATGATTTCCCCTGCGCTCTACTTAGACATTCAAAAGATATGAAACTTGTTACTGTTCTAGAAGCAGCCATTTTACCTCTCAACCTTCAAGGTTATCATCAATGGCCTTTTAGTTTCATAGCTTTAAATCCACTTTGGATTTGTTTGGCAATGACATTACAAATATGAGAAGGTGGGTGGATAATAAAGTAAAGCCATCCACTGCGCTATAATGATGTTTAAAATCATTTTCATTCTTTTCACTTTTTTGTATCTCCACACTTTCTGCCTACTTAACCAAATGAACCTAAATATGTTTTTAACCAAAGAAAAAACACTTGACTCCCTATAAAATCACACAAAACTTAAAAGACTATATTCAAATATTGAGTATGATAAGAAACCCTTCCATAGAGCCCATATTGTTGAGATCCACCTACCGAAAAATGAATTACTCACAAAAGTAAATGTTTAACAAAATATTAAACAGCGTACCCAGGGCTTGCCAAATTCATAACAGGCTGCATCACCAAGCACGTCAAAAGTTCCCGAGATATTGAGCGAATCACAGGACACTGTGCTTCTCGTTGTCTTAGTACTGTAGCTAAAAGTGCACTCATTAGCCGTTGAAGAACCTACAAAAAGAGCATTCATCAGACAAGATAAAAGAAATAATTCTCAAAAGAAACATATATAACATCGGAACACTCCACTGATTCACTCACACCTTGTACTCACTCTCGGGAGATATTAGCGCTGGATGAAGCTCCTTAGAGTTCAACAAATGGAATTTCAATCTGTCATCCCTCTCCTCTGAAGATAATGTTTTCATAACATCGACACCTATAGCAGCTTGATTTCTTCTGAAAAGTTCCAAGTGGTCACCTACTAAATCAACTAAATCCCTGGTAAGTAAATGCATCAAGAAGACAGTTAGTAGTTTTTACTTTCTCTTTGGCAGCAATTATAGGAGAGGAAAAAACACAACATACCTGGTCAACAAGTCAACGAGGTTTATCTCTTTGACCCTTGCAGATATTTCAGCAAGAACATCCATGATTATTGCATGTATCTGGTCAGGAAACTCCTTATCCGGAGTAATTTCTGAGTACCACAAATCAACGACAAAATCCTTTAAAATCTTATCAATGAAATCACTCATTGCATCCTCCACAACAGGAGAATCAATTTTCCTCTTCCACTTAGCCGGGGAAGGCGCACTTGAGAGACGCGGATCATTCAAAGACAACTGTTTTTTCTCCAAATGAGATAGATATGTATGTGATCTAGGTCGTCTAACCTTCCAACGAAACTCCACATTATTTACAAGAATGCGCAGAGCACAAACAAATAGAATTGACATTGGTACATTCATCCACATTGATTTACTTGTATCTGTGACAGATAATCATCATACACAACATGAGTACAAAGAAAAAGAAAACACACCAATTGAACGACAAAGTACAAACACAATATAGACTATAGTCTTTCTTGTTTCCTTTTAACAAAGACATTATGCACTCGAAGGTGTAACCCAGTAGTAGGGTTGGGATGTTGAATGAGTAATAGGTGATTGCTCTTCTCCCTCCCCTGCATTGCTCAGAAATCCCCAACCCCCAACCCCACCCCCACCCCAAATCCACCGGAAGATATCTTCCGGTGGTGTATTTTTGTTATGTGAGCAATGCGGGGGGAGAAGAGCAATCACCTATGAATTAAGGAGGTACAAAGTTTAATCCCTCCTACTAACAAAATCTCCCTCCCCTAACAAACAACCATTAACATTTGCCTAAAAAAATACAAACACTACATTTGAAGTCAACCAAAACCACAATGAACAATCCCCCTCGGGGGAAAACCGAGTTTGATTCCTGAGAGGAACAAGTATTGGCCAGACTTTACTCGCCTCGCGGCCAAGCTACCAGGGGCACTTTTCCCCGAAAAGTGAAGGGTTACACAAATTAAAAAAAAATGAACAATCAAGAGTGTAGCCATAAAAAAGTACAATAGTCCTATCTATCCATCATTCCTAAGTAAAGAATTAGAGTAAATTGAGTGCATCTATGGAATTTCTTAATCATGAGTATTGGCAATGAACCTAAGAATAGATGAAACATAAGCTAATAGTAATTCGAAGAAGAAGAAGAGTAAAAAGAAGTAACTTACTGGTGAGGAAATAAGAAACGGCGAAAATAGAGATGGCCCACCAGAGAGTGCGGAGTTGAACCTCTTGAATCAGATCATTTACACTCTCCATAGGCTTTTTCTTCATTGAACGACACTTGCTTGCTATTATATGTCGGAATCAAACAACAAACTTTACCTAAGCTAGGTCTTTGTTTTGATTCCTTTTTTGTTTTGGTGGGTTTGAAAGAAAGACAGTGAATAATACCTGGAATTGAATTGAATTATTGTGAAAATATTATTAATATTGTTTTGTGTTGGTTGTGGGTTATGACTAGTATGATCTTTTTCTAAAGTGCTATGCTACCACCACAAGACCCAGTTGAGTTGAGTCCAACACGACCAAACTTGAATTGAATCCGATCCATTTCAAAGACGAAACGTGATAATAATAATCATGATGATAACCATAAGCTGCGTGCCTGCGTGACATGTAACTTTTATTTACTACTTTTTATCTTTTTTATGGAACGTCACATTAATGTTGAATTTTTTTCATTATTTTCATTACCGGTATCCTATACTTAAAATAAACAAATAAATAATTTAATATTTTTAATTTAATGGCTATAGAGTCCACCTTTAAAAGGGATAAATGGATGACCGAGATCGAACTTCCGGTCATGTATATATAGTGTAATGTATTTACCAACTGAGTTTAGTTCTCAGGACAAATAAATTAATGTTGAATTTAATTTAGTTCCATTTCTCCAATATTTTGTTGTCTCATTTATTTATTTTCAAACAAAAATAAAAGTCTAATTTATTTTGCATTGACCTCATTATTGAAAATAACAAAAAGGAAATACAACATTGAAAATAATATTTTCCTTTAAAAATAATGACCATACAAATTTTAACGTAACTTTTCTATATTTAATTTTTTTAATCAAGTCATTATTTAACATTTTTCTTATTTTATTTTTATAGAAATGTTCGTAATCAAATTATTAGACTCAAGTAGGGGTGCTCGCGGTTCAGTTTGGAGTGGTTACGAGACAAAATGTCATCCGATCCAAAAAAAATAACATGCAGTTTGGTTCGATTTTTGGATAACTCAAAATATCTGATCCAATCCAAATCAAAGAGCTTTATGCAAAAGGAAAAGAACCAATAATTTTTTTAGGGTTGTACACTAGTCATGTGGGACTATGAATTTGGAATAACTACATAACATCTAAAAAAATTAAAACGCTAATGTAATATATATATATATATATATATATATATATATATATATATATATATATATATATATATATATATATCATACTAATAAAAAGAAAAATAAGTATTAAAACATATGTATGTGGTTTGGATAAGTTTTGAAAAATCAATTCAAAATTCGATCCGATCCAGCGATTTTTACAAAGGGGCATCCAAATACATCCTAAATTATTCGATTTTTTGCGATTTTCGATTTTTTGAATCAATTTGCGATTTTTAATTGGATTGATTTGGATTTGATCACCCCTATACTCAAGTACTACTCAAAGATTATTTTATAAAACCTTGAGATCATGGTACATTGGCAGGGAGGGTTTGAAATGCACTTTGATTCTCTGGATTAAAAAATTTCTAAGACTTAGGCATCATCCAAATATTTGGTGGAATGAATGTATACGGTGTTATAAATAGTTACGAAAAATTATTGGTGAAGTGATATTTGAGACACAATATTTTTTTAAAAGAGATATTTCTTATCATAAAAGTTTATTTGGGAATGCTTATAGTTCAGTTGAATGAGACTCTAAATGAGGTGATCGCAAATAAGACTAAAATTCACCTTTTTATTTTTATGGCAAAGTGCACTAGTTAAGATTAAAATAATAAATATGAAAATGGAATGGCTAAAAAGTTCGACCTGATAAAAGTGGTTCATCCATAAAATACAGTTTCACAATATTAACTTTAGACTTATTTTATAATTTATTGTACATATTATGCTTTCAAAATTTAGTTTTTTCTTTACTAAATTATACTACTTTTAAACTTGGTCCCTTTAAGTTAAATTACTGCCTCCATCCCTAACCAAAACTGTAGACTTTCTGACAAATTTTTTTTTTTGAAATTATCTCTATCTGATGGTACGATTAACTGATCTCACACCTTATAGTTGCCTTGTGGGTCATCTTATTTATCTCACAATAACGCGCTCTAATACCACATATGTCATTCATATTTTCAGCCAATTCATGCATACTTCTCGCCAACCACAGACGAATGTGTTACTCGCCTTAATCGCTATCTCAAGTCCACTCTTAGCAAAAGTCTTTTCTTCCGTTCTAATTCAAATCTCTCTCTTCAGTACTTTTGTGATTCAGATTGGGCTAGTTGTCATACTGTTGGGAGCTCCACTACTAGATATTGCATTTTGGGTTCTAAATCTCTTGAAAGACAAAGAAACAAAATGTGGTCTTTCATTCTCAGGAACGGGTCCTGTTAGGGGATAGAAGGTGTCGTGACATCCCCAAATTTA
This sequence comes from Trifolium subterraneum, assembly GCA_951799995.1. NCBI lineage: Eukaryota > Viridiplantae > Streptophyta > Magnoliopsida > Fabales > Fabaceae > Trifolium > Trifolium subterraneum. Next base: position 42,640,682 of record OX637461.1, on the reverse strand, counting down.
TTTTTAATTTTATAAATATATGTATGTTGATTTTGTAGCAATATTAAAATATGTGTGTGTGTGTATATATATATATATATATATATATATATATATATATATTTTGTTGTTTGATATCATAATAAGTAATAACCATAGATGTATGGTATCTTAGTGGTTCAATAGTGTCTATGAGTGTTTTAGCCCTTAATGTTATGGGTTCAACACACACATTTCTCCATTTTTTATTTTATTTCCATATATTACCACCGGTATTCAGTTTCCTGGACCGCCTAATTTGGCTCGAGATCAATTTTGACATCAAGTGGTTCCAACCCCCTACCGATCATAGTTACAAGGGATCGAACTGTGTTCTCACACCAAGTAGCGTCAATCACCATTGAACCAATATATATATATATATATATATATTCTTTAATACTTATATTTTGTTGTGTACCGATATTGTAATTTTTTCCTAAACAATCAAATACTTCTTTCGGCTTTAATTATAAGCAAATTTTCATTTTTCAATTAGAGGTCAATACATTATTTATCCAAAAATCTAAAAAGTGAAAACTTGCTTATAATTAAGATTGGAGGGGTATATAAATTTAACATGTCATTAAATGAATGGATATTAGTAATATTCAAAAAAATGTCCTAATGTTTTACTAGTGTGGCACAAGTGGTATATACTTGAACCTCTTAATCATTTGGTTTGGGAAGACAATAATAATTAAAGAAAAACCCACTTTATTTGGTTTGGTGGTATTGACTTGGAACATGAGAGTATGCTCCTTCTTAAAATCTCAGGTTTGATTCTCTCTAATGCCAATTTGGGTGGACTAATTTAGCTTCTTCAAAAAAGGAATAATTAAAGAAAGAAAGTCACGTGAGTTTGTCCGTTATAGCTTATGTTATATTTTGTTTTTAGTTCATTCAATATTTGACGACTAATTTTTTGTATCACCGCATCCTCTAACATTTTAGGCAAGATCTGCAATTGTTTGTTCCTATATTGAAGCATAATATTGTATAGAATCAATACTCTTGACAAAGCACATAAGCAAAATCGCTACTGTAGAATGATATGCGATATGTCACGTCGGCTTTAATTGTGTGGGCCATGTTCTCCTTGGAGTGTTGCAATCTCATTGGTTGAACTGTTGTGGGTATTTTTGGAATTGCACGCATTTTTTTTTTTGCGGTGGAGTAAGCCACACAGCAGCAAATGGGACAAAAAAACTGGTTACGTGGAGCTTCTTCATCTTCTGTGTATTGGTAGTGTTCTTAGGCCTAGGGTTTGAAAACAGAACATGCATTGAATCTGGTACAGAGCAGCAAATGGGACAAAAAATAGTGGTTACGTGGAGCTTCTTCATCGTCTGTGTATTGGTAGCATTCTTAGGTCTAGGGTTTGAAAACATAAAATGCACTGAATCTGGTCGAAATCGATAGTTGGGATTGTGCAGAGTTGATATATAATATAGGTTTAATTGGTGTAGGTTAGATCTCTTCTAAATTTCCCTCCCAATTTGTGTTAGGTTTTATTTGAATTTTGAATCCCAAGTTTCTTCCCTCCTAATTGCGTTTTTTTCGTTGGCAATTGTCTATAAATTGGGGGTTAATGGCATTTACAATGCATCAATTGAGAGCATAAGTTGAATAGTGGGCTTCAACAACATGGTTCATATCGAGAAGGCAAAGTATGATGCGAAGTTCAATGATATTTCAGAAATTGACGGTGGTAAAGAGGATTTGCGGATTAATGCGAGGGTGATTCGCATGTGAAAAGTTCCTGCATTTAGCAATCCATCGGAATTTAGTTCACTTGAGATGGTTTTGATGGATGAGAAGGTTAGTGGTTTTTTTTTTTGGTGTTATGGAATGTTTGTGTTTATTGTTATTGTTTTATTTTGTAGTTGTTGGTGTTGTAGTTGACTGAATGGTTGATTGTTTTTTAGCATGCAAAAATCCATGCTACTGTTAGGAGGCAGCTTATTCATATGTTTGAGGGGAAGCTTGAAGAGGTCAAAGTATATGAAATATCTGGTTTTTCTATTTTTCCTTAAACTGGGTTTTATCGTCCTACCTTGCACCCATATAAGATTTTGTTCCAGCTTAGGACAAGGATCAAGCCATCTGAGAGTTATGTCATTCCTGAGCTTGGGTTGAGTTTCACTAATTTTGATGAAAGTAATTTACATACTCATGATTATGAGTTCCTTGTTGGTGAGTAATTTTATATTGTATGTATTTTGTGTGATATTTGTATTCTCATATTTATTGGCTGAATAATTTTGATTTGTAGATGTCATTGGTGTGATGACTGGGATGTCTGCTGAAAGAGAGTATTTAAGGGATGACAAGATTACTAAAATAGTTATAATTGAATTAACTGATCACACATAAGAATATATTATATGTATGGTTTTGTATAGTGAATTTAATTTAATGATTTATTGGTATTTTTGTAATAGTGAGATTATTAATAGTTGGTGTGTTTTTGGTTATTTGGTTGGCAGGGGTAAGTGTGAGTGTGCATTGTTTGGTGATTATGCTGATGACTTTGCGAAGAAGATGGGTAAATCGACCTCTGGTTTACCTATTGTTGTTATCCAAATTGCCAAATTGAAGATTTTCAGGGGTGTGTTTTGTTTTTTTTTTTTTTTTTTTATGATTGATTTACATTTATATGTTGTTATATATATTTACTTGTAGTTAAATGGGCTGATGAGTTGGTTGTTTTCTTTGTTTTTAAATAAGGCATCTATTCAAAATGTGATGAACACTACCAGAATACTCATTAATCCAGATATTCCAGAGGTTGAGTCATTTAAGAATAGGTGGTAAACATATTTACTCTATTTTGTTAAAAAATTTTAGTTAAGTAATACTATGTATGAATTGCTTATGTTTATTGTTTTTTGGAGTAGTATTGATGTTTATGGAATTGAAAGTGATGGTAGTGTTCCACTTATTGGAGATCGTGGGAAGCCTTCTCTTGAAGAAGAATTTCTGCGTATGCACCCCAAGAAAACTGTTTCTCAATTGGTCGATGTTGTTGAGGATGGTATTTTCGTTGTGTGTGCTGAGGTGGTTGGGATAGTTGATGGCGATGATTGGTGGTATCCAGCTTACAGATGTCACAAGAGTGTCGTTGCTGATTTCGGGGCTTACTTTTGCAATGCTTGTGATAGGCATGTTTTTCAAGTTATACCAAGGTAGTGTGTTCTTTTTTTGTATTGTGGTAACTATAGGTTTGTAATCTTTCGGATGGTGTTGTTTTTTGATTTTTTTGTTTATCTTGTGTTTGTTTATTAAGCTGTATGTATACTTTGCAGGTTTAGAGTCAAATTAGAAGTTTCTGATCGTAGTGGTACTTGTGTTTTAGTGGTGTTTGATTCTGAGATGAGTTATATGATGAAGAAATCATGTTCTTTTTTTGTTGCTCAATCTAGGGTAAGATTTTGCTCTGGTTTTGATTTATTGTGTGAGTTAGAGTATCCGCTGGTTTATTTTGATATGTTCATGTTATAGGAAAGAGTGTTGGGCCACATCCTGTTGAGTTTGATTCATTAATTGGAAAGAAGATGTTGTTTGCTGTTGAGAAGTCAGTTAAGCAATCAGCTATAATGGATGGATCCTATAGAGTTAAGAGAATCTGTTTGAATCCTATAATCATTGAAGAATTTTCTTCTTGTGTTGGTTTTGTGACTCTAACAAAGGTTGGTTATTTGAAATGAATTGTTTATATTGTTGGATTTCATTCTTGTGATTGTCTCTCTTTGTTATTTTAGTATTTTATTTTTTCTTTGTTATTATCCATGGTGATTTTTTTTGAGTTATTTATGTTTTCAGAAAATGTCTCCTACTTTTGTAGTTGAGTCAGATGGTTTGAGTGATCATAGTAATCCTGGTGAAGATTCTCAGTCTGTTGAGTTTGTGAAAGAACTTATTGTAAGTCATTCTGCTGCAAGTGAAGTTGATGGGAATGATAGTGATGGTCCTTTTATTGTTAAGAGGAATTTAAACAAGGCTTTTGATGAAGTTGGTGGTGAGAAGTCTATTGTTCCCCTGAAGAAAGTGAAGATTGAGAAGGATTAAAGTGGTATAATGTGGTTAATTAGTGATAATGTTGTCAACCAAATGGTGGTGTATTGTTGTTTAATGGTTGTATTAGGTGGTTTTAGTCAACCGTTGTTGTTTTGTTGTTTGATAACTACTATTGTGTTTGTTATTTCCTGAAGTAATCTAATGTGTAGTGATATCATGTATAATTAATGCAGTTGATCTGCATATGTAGTGGGATTGAATGAATGGTACTAATTATGTACACATTCTGTGTTCATGTGTATTGTGTCCTGTTTCTATATTTGGATGAAATAAGTATTAATTATCTATATTTATGATTTTGTTTATTTTTTTTTTATTTTTTTTATTTTTATTTTTTATTTTGGATAATAGTTAATAATATAATTATGAATTTAGGATGTATTAAAACAGTTAGTTTCCTATTCCATTAAGTGTTGATTTCAAGTTTTCTATTGCAGATATATAGCTAAGGTTCATGATATTTATTTTATTATTTTTTTGTGGTGGAAATGCTTGGTTAATAAGTGTAATTGATTAATATTTAGATTTTATAGTGTTTGATTTGAAAATTGCTTTTACATTTTCCATGTTTGTTTTATACCCCACAAAAACTGCAAATATCACATTTTACTCTTCAAAGAAATTTTCGATCATATAATTAAAAAAAAAATATTTTTTTTTTTAAATACAGGGGAAATATTATTCAGGTTAAACAAAAAAAAATTCATGGACATAGATCCAGTTTGTTAACGGAGTGCGAAATAGTATACCCATATATTCTGGGGGTCTAAAAAACATATGGTGGGTTGAAATAGCATTTTTGGTGGACCTTCATTTTATCAGGTGTTTGGCCTTTTGTTTAATGGGCCTCTGTTTATGTCACGTTTTGTTTGGCCCATGTCCATGGTTGATTTGTTTATATGTATACCAGAATGGTATTAATTTATTTCCTCTGTTGTTCGAAGAAACCCTATTCAGAGGAGTAAACTACTTCTGATTATACAATTTCATTGATGGCCTTTGTGGGTTGCTCTTCGAGGAGGTATTTTTGGTATTTTTTAGTGTTTTGGTTATATTCTATGGGGTAGTTCAGATAATTGTTTTTGGTTAATTAAGCGATAAATTTTTTGTTTTATGTATGTTATGTGCAGATCCACGAGATCTGGGTGTAGGAGGCAGAGAAGTAGGACATTTAGGACTTTTATTAATCCACGATAGGTATGATTGTTTATGAGTTCAATCATGTTTCTGATGTGTTAATTTTTTGGTGTCAGTGTGTGATACGATTCCAATGTTGTTTGCCTATAGTTTTGTTCTTCTTCTGTGATGTTCATGGGTTTGTATATGAATGCTATTGATCTGTGATTTTTGGTTTTATTTCAATTCTGCCGTGCTATTTCAGTTTTATATAAATGTTATTTGTTTCTGACATTAAATTATTTTAAAAGTGTGTGGATATAGTCTCTTATTTAATTCTATCATTATTTTTATTTGGTTTTGTTATTTTTGTTTGTTCTTTCGTTTTTATATATATAAAATTATATAGTGTTGTTTAATTGTTTTTTAGTTTATATTCAAGATGAAGTCTTTAAAATTACGTGGTTTGTTATTTAATTCTATAATTATTTGGCTATTGGGGTTTGTAATTCTGCTATGCTGTTTTGTTTTTACAAACATGAATTAGTTCCTAATGATGATGTAATTTTTCACTGTCATTCATTTGAATTGTACTTAATTTATATGCATGTTGAATTGTAGATTTAAATTTGTATCTAAATTATTACAGGATAGAATTGAAATGTGTCCAAAGTTTCGATCTGATAAGGATGCTGAGTTATCGCAGCATCCGTTTGGATTTTTAGCTCATTCAAGTGGAAATTCGGTTGCCCTTCAGTTACATATAAGTGATGGTGAATGTTACATGACTTCTGGGAAAATGGTGGTTGTTTTGTTTGAAATCAAAAAGCTTACTGAAGTTGTTTTTACCTATAAGTTTGATGGTGAAGATAGTTGTTTTAAAATGGGATGTATCAATGAAAAAGAAGTTGTTGATGTTTCAAGTTATGATGAGGATGAGGATGAGGATGGGTTCCCTCTACCTGGTGGTGATGATAGTTATTTGTTGTATGAGTATGAAAATGATCGTGTGTTCAGCTGAGAAATGGTAGTTGGTGGTGCTTATGCAGATGACTCCAAGAAGCAAGTTTTGGTTAGTTTTTTCTGTATTGATATGTTATTTATATTTTATTTTTTATTATGTTAACTATATTAATTGATTTTTTCATTATTGTAATTTGTAGCATTTTCCTCCCCGTACTGCTAATGGTGTTATTAGAGACGTGGAGAGCATTATGATTAGGACTCAGCATAGGCTAGATAAAAGTATGTGCACTATTAAGGAGTATATTAGGATTGAGGGCAAGAAGGAGATGTATATGACAAATGGATGATATCAGTTTAAGAAGGCTAACAAGCTTAGTGAGGGGGACAAGTTAGAGTTTCAGGTCTCTGACCCACCTAAAGTTCTTGTTATTGACATTATTCGTCACAACAGTTAGGTTGTTTGATGTTTGGTGTTTCAGTTGTTGTTGGGTGTTATATTTTGAATTGTGTATCTCTATCTATTAACTATCAGTCTGGGTGGTTTGTGTTTTGGATGTGGGTGCTTATACTCAAGAGCTTTGTGTTGTAATTCCATTGTTGTGTTAAGCCATGGACTTATTGCTATTCATGTCTTTAGGATTGAATTGTTAAAATGGTGTTAACATTAGATTTGCGTTTAATGCTCTTCATGTACTTTATGTTGGTAAATTGTGTAATAGAGTGATGAACTCTTATTGTATGGTAGTTTTAATGCTATTGATTAACTACATTCCTGTATTTTGATTTGTTATTAATTTCATCTTATTGTTTTTTTTTTAATTAATAGTGTTGTAATTAATAGTTATGAATTTTTAAATATAATCTCAATCTTTTAAGTTGTGTTTGGATGAGGTCATTCAGAATTTTTAAAGAATTTTGAATTCTATGTTGTTACAGTTATTCAATTATCACTTTCATTTGTCAATTATTTTGTTTGGATGAAATAATGTAAAAATTCGTTATAATCACTTTTGTGGAACATTTATGAACTTCAATTTTTTTGTGTCAGGTATAAAAATTGAAATTAGGAGTCAATTTATCAGTTTCAAAAATTACAAAGGGTTAAATTATAGTGTTGGGTTTTGCTTGAGAGTGAATTTGCAGTATTATAGGAATTCTGAATGGTGGGGTATTTCCCTTTTAAGGGAAGTTTTGATTTTTTCGTTGTAATTTCTTTATCTATTTTGAATTGCTTATTGGATGTAATGGTTATGAAAATTTTAAGGGTTAAATATGTTTTTGGTCCTTATAGTTTCGCAGAATTTTGTATGTAGTTCTTGAAGATTTTTTTCACACTTTTTTGTCCTGAAGTTTCGTGGTTTTGGTGATTACTTTTTTTTTCATGTGTTGAAGTCAATCATCATTATATTATTTTTTTGGTATTTGGGAGTTTTATGTCCCGTTTTACCTGACTTATTTTTTAAATTCGATTTCTGTTTAACAAAATAGAGAATTATAAAATTATATTTGACACTATTTTTCCTTAAATGTATTAAAGAAATAAAGTAAAGAAGTAAAAAATAAAGAAAAGTGAAATCAAACACAATTTATTCCTTCTTTACTATTTTTAAGGAGGAGAAAAAAAATAGAAAATAAGTCAGGTCAAACGGGACCTTACTGTGTGTTAACTGTATTATGCTTATTCTTTTGATTTAGGTGCAAACATATGTTGATGTGGCCCATTTTTTTATATTGTATAATTTTTTATAATATTTTTGTTTTCTCTATTAATTAAATATTTTATAATAACACTGTTAAATTGTTTTGCACGGTTAATTACTCCCTCTATTTATGTTTAACTCTACAGTTTCATGACATTTAATGTATCTATTAATTGTCCATTTAGTATTTTAAGAATATGATTTGTCAATTGTACCATTTGTCAATTGCTCTTATCTTTTTCAATAAAACTAACAAATCCTAGATATTTGGAAAACTATTTTTTTTTTTTTTGGTACATAATAGAATAAATATATTCTTTTTTTTTTTTATAAATTTATTGAAATGAGAAAATGTGTGAAAAAAATAGGAATTTATTGTTGAAGTAAAATTAGTGTAATATGAAGATAGGGTGGAAAAATACACTTTTTAAATTTATTGTTACTATTCTAAATGGATAATTAAAACGAAGCGTGTAATTCCAATCATTTGTTATTTTATATTATTTATTTCGTTATTTCTGTTTGTATATTTTGAAAAATTAATAATTTTGTTTCTCATAAATATGTAAAATAATTTTACATTGTTGGTACATATCCATTAATTTTTTACACATTTATTGATGTTGGATTTATGTTAATATTAACTTATTAGATATGGTAACTATAATAGCTATGAAATTGGGTAAATTATTTGGATGAAGAACTTTTTTTAATATTTTTGTTTTTTGTGTTGATTAAATAGTCCCTATAACACTATTAAATTTATTTACTTTTTCGGTCAATCCCAATCATATATTAATTTTTTGTTATTTGTTTTGTATATTAATATTTGTATTATTTGAAAATGATTTAATTCATATGCACCGACGGTGTAAAATAATTTTACACTGTCAACGAATACCAGTCGTGTTTTCCGCCACATCACTCCACTTTACCCCATTTTTTTGACATGATACGGCAAAATGATGATTATTTATTAGACGATTGTGTAGAAGTATTTTACACCGTCGGTACATATCAATTAAACTCATTTGAAAAATTCATAATTTGGTAGATGTCTAAAATAATTTTACATTATTGGCACATATCCATTAATTTTTTACCCAATGGTTATTGTTGGATGTATATTACTCCCTCCGTTTTTCTTTTAAGTGTCCAGTTTTGTCGGATTTAGCGTTTATATTTAACTGTCCATTTTGTGTTTTAAGGATACGATTTGTCAATTGTACCATTTTTTAGTTACACTTATCTTTTTCAATAAATACTTTTTTATATATATTTGAAAAACTAAATTTTTTTTTCTTTCAAAAAACAAAAAAGTTTGTTTATTGTTATATTCTATTGATAACAATAATCTGAAAATATTTTTTTGTATAACAATAAATCTATTGATGAGGGTATAATGGTGGGATATTTCCCTCCTATATGAAATTTTAAATTTTTTCAGTGTCCACTCTCTATCTATCTGTATATACCCGCATGTGGAGTTTCCATTTTATTACCTCCACTAGAGTTTTTCCTCTGTTTTGTGTTTGTAGTGCTAAATGGCTTCTAAGGACTTGCATGTGCTGAAGAAACTTGGAGATTTTGTGGGAAGTGTGCCAGTGAGAAATTTAGGAGAGTTGTTTGATAATGAGTTTGCTGGTGAAACTATTGTTGGTGTTTGGTTTGATTCAGTTGTTGAGGGTGTTGATATGTGGTTCTCTGATGAACATTCCAAAGACATGCCAAAGTTTGTTATTTTTATGTGCATTTTATCTTTTAATTTTACTTTATTTTGTTTGTACTGTATTGAGTTGTCTTAATTAATTCATGCATGTAAGTGGATCTAAGTTTTTTCTTCTTCTTTGTAACAGGTTTAGGATGAGAATGAGGGTGAAGCATGGTGATAATGTTGCTATCTTTTCAGTTTTTGATAAGGATGTTTAAAAATTGGCTATTGAGACTTGTCCTCTTTTGCTATCCATGGTTTGTTTTGGTGTTTAATATTTGCTTATTGATTATAATTGTTTATAATTGAACATAAGTGTAATGTGTGTTGCAAGGAGAGAGTTGTTCATTATATCCAAATGAAATGGAATGTTTTTATGGTGATGCATGTCTTTGAAAGATTGAAAAGAGGGATGATGCTGATTTTGATGATTTACCTTCTTTCAAGGTTGCATCTGTGTGTAATGAAGCTAATGTTGTTAACATGTTCTTCGATGAATATTTTCCTCATATTGATGATCACGTTAGTATCCTAAATTCCATATCTTAATGTATGTTGCTTTATTAGTTATTGTAATATTAACATGTGTGTTGAAAAAAGTTTGAAGGTATCGGGAAAGAATTGAACAAGGATCTGGTTGAAGGACAGGTTGCTTATTATTCTTCATGTGAGTCAAAGGAGGGTAGCAATTGTGGCGATGTTTCAAGCCTTTGTAGCAAAATTATTGGTAAAGAGGTGGGGGAAAAATGCTCTGTAGTTACATTGAATTTTTTAAATTTGGCTTATTTTGCATGATTTATTTTTTGTTTAATCTTGTGTAGGTGAGTTCTGGAACTGAGGCTGTTGGTAAGAGGGTTGTTTTTAGTCCTGATATGTATTATGTCTGATACCAGTATGAGAAAAGAAGCAATGAAAATGGAAGATCAACATATGTGGAAAAATTTATATATGGTAGGAGGAAAAGTTGTGTTAAGAGAAAGCTTGAGTTTGATGATAATGTTGTTGATGGTGTAGCTAATAACAAGGTCCCCAAATCTTCCAAGTCTGATTAAGTTGGAAGTTTATGTGTGATGTAGTATGTATAAGTGTATTTGTATAAGCTGTTGCTGAAGTTGTATTGTCCAAATAATGGCCTCTATGTTACTCGTGTGTATTTTATTTGTATGTGGTCTGTGTTTTGTCTAGGTTGGTTCTACTGCAAGTGTTTGTTTTCAAAGTTCAACTCTTTGTGTAAAATATGGGGCTGGTTCTATGTTATCAAGTATAATGTATGTTCTGGTGTGTTGATGTCTATGTTGATTAAATGAAAATTGTATTAATTATTTTTAGCAATTTGAAATTTCTAAGTTGAATTTTTTTTGGTGTTGGAATGTGTTGTGCCTGATTTTCTTATTATATTAAGGAAAATAGTTCAAAGAAAAAAATAAACTATTTGTGATACATGTAATTAGTTTTAGTTAGTATTCTATTTGAGATTAAAAAATATTAGTTTTTGTGAAAGTGTAAATATATATGTTTGAACTGACATCAAATTTGATTAATTAATCGCAGGTTTATATTTGGTTTTGTTAGATATAATGAGCATATATTTTGACAGTATTTTTTTTTTTTGGTGCAAAAAGAGGGGATTTTTGACAGTATTTTAATTTGGTGTCAAATTAATATTGTTCTTGATTTATGTAAATATATGGTTCTTTTTAATGTTACGTCTATATTAATTTGGTGTCAAACTTTAGCTTTTATAGTTATTTAATTTTGTTTATTTATTTAATGTATTTGGTGGGATTTTACATTATATATATAAATGTTGAAAAGTTGAATCATATTCATTTCATTTATTGTTAGTTGTTTAGTCATTAAATTTATGTAACAAACACATTTTATTAAAATGTATCTATTTATTGTCCTATAAATTTAGTTCATTTTTTATGACAATATATTTGATATCCAAGAGTTTGGTGTTTCGATATCGTTCTTTTCACTTATCTATCTTAAGTGTTAGATTTCTATCTGTTAGGGTATTTAATAAGAAAAATAATTGTCTATTCTTTTATTGTATAGTTAAAATATGATATTGCATCAGTGTAATTTACATTAATTTGAAGTAGTCGAATACGGGTGTATATATAATAAATTTAATTTGATGTAAATTTTATATGAAATTAATTTTGAATAAACGAACAAATCAGTCCTTGGCTTTATAAAGCGTTGTCAGAAAGGTCATTGACTTTATGAATATTTCAAAGAATGTTCCTCACCCTATTAAATGTTATTCAAATTAGTTCGTTTAAATGTCGCCTAGGGATTAAATTGATAGTATTTCATTTTTAGTATTGTTTAAAAAATTGCTTCCATATTCAATTTTTTTTTTTAAATTATACTATAAAAATTTAGTATTTTGGGAATAGTCATCCAAATAAATTAGACATTTTATGTTCTAATTTTTACATTTATGTTTGGTTAAAAAAATGCGATAAAAATGAGTGATTTGAAAAGTACATTTTTATCAAATAGGGTCTTATAATTAGGAACATATTATACACCGGTACTCCGTTTGAATAAAAGTATTGATACCGAGTATGTACCCATACCAATATTGGATATATATCTATACCTTAATTTATGCCCATACATATGTATTAATTTTTCTAAAAATATCGTACCCTCTATCGGTACCCTATCGAATATCGGTACCGTACCCGCACCTGAGCAACCCAATAGGAACCAATAGCTAAAAAAATTAGAAATGGACTTTCCAAATTTACTGTTTGGACAAATTAGTGATGTCACACTTGTGATTGAAAAGTAACATTGCTTTTATATATATATATATTGATATTAGTATCTATAGGGGTGTAGGTTCATTTTCTTGTCAGCATTTTTTAAAGTGATGCTAAACTTACTTTTCCATTACTATTTCGGTGAATGTAGCAGAATAAGAAAAGGTATGTTTGTTTTTTTTCATTGAAATTTGTATTTATTGGTTGTGTTGCATTCCTTCTACTTAGTTGTCTTCCCAAACTCATATTTTTATTTTGTCTTTGATCGTAGCTGCTAAACCTTCAAGACTAATGGCGAGAGAAGCAGAAGTTGCTTTTGATGATATCATTTCTATTAACCATTCTAACACTAATGGAAGATTCGAGGTGAGGGTTGTGAGAAAATGGGGTGTAATTGATCATTCCAGGCCAGGAGTGTTTGGATTAGTGGAGATGGTTTTAATGGATAAACATGTAAGTTAATATGCCTAGATCTCTTGTGAGATATGTTTTTATTAGCTGAACATAGTGATTTTTCTGCTAGGTTTTCGTTCCATGATTTTTTCTCATGATCTCTATTTTTCTTTGTAGTTACACAAGATCCAAGCAACTATTCCCAATGATGTGCTATCTGTTTTTGATGAACAAGTTCAAGAGGGTAGAGTTTATGTGATGTCAGATTTTACTGTGAGATTGATTGAACTCTGGTCATTCTCTTTCAACTTATCATAGGTATATGTTGTTGTTTAATGAGAATACAAAGGTGGTGCCATCTGATAATCACACAATTCCAATGTATGTTCTTTCTTTGATTGGAGCTGATAATGTGTTAGAGAAAAAGGAAAATTTTAAGTATTTGGTTGGTGAGTTGATGATGTTATTGTTATTATAAAGTTTTTTGGTTTTATATTTTTTCATTGTTGAGTATTGATATGCAAATAATTTTTATTTTTTATGTATTATTCTAGATGTTGTTGGTGTGGTTTCACATGTTCAGCATGATAAGAATTTTTATTTTGATGGAAGAGTTACTAGTTCTGTTAGTTTTAGGCTAAACGATCAAAGGTTGGTACATTTTCTTATTAGTTTGAGTGTTGTCATTTATTGATTTTGGGTGTAAGTATTTTGTAATTTTTTTTATTATTGATCTTATGTAGGAAATCATTTCCCTGTGAGCTTCATGGTGTGCTCGATGATGAGTTTAAAGACAAAGTCAAATGTTGCAGCGATGGTTTGCCAATAGTGGTCTTGCAGTTTGCAAGGATAGTTATTTCTCAAGGTTATGCCTTATTATTATTATATGTCATTTAGAATTTGGATTTTGTAACCTGTACTAATTTTTTCCAGTTATGTTTTTGGTGCAGGTTCTGTCTTAGTTGAAGGGGTTGAAAGAGTTACCAAGATACTTGTGAATCCAAATGTTGTTGAGGTTATAAATTTCAGAAATGGGTGAGTTATTCCTTGAGATAGAGAATTTTGTTAAATTAAATTGTTATTATTCATTATTATTAATTTGTTGTTTAAAAAAATATGTGTAGATTGCTATTATACCTTGGTAGAACTCCAAACTATGGTGGACTTATTCATGCAAAACAGCGGTTACGTTTATCTCATAATTTGGATTTTATTGAGGATCATCCTGTGAAAAATATTGCTGAGTTGAACACAGATCCCCAGCTTGGTGTTTTTATTGTGAATGCTAGAATGATTGATATTCTCAGTCTTGATCCATGGTGGTATCCCATGTGCAAGTGTGGAGTGGTGTTTGAGGACTATATTGGAGGTTTCCACTGTACTAAGTGTAACTTGGTGCAGTTTAAAGTAGTTCCAAAGTGAGTATGATATTTTTGAGATATGTGATATTTTTGTTAGTTTTTATTGTATTGATTGAGCTTTTGTTATTGATATTGTTTGATATTATTGTTGATAGAGTGAAGCTAACTATTTAATTGGAAGATGAAACTGGATGTGCTCAGATTAAGACTTTTAATCATCTTATGGCTGATCTTGCCGTTATTGATCCATATGCTCGAGTGAGTATTGATTTGTTAGATTAATGTTCCTTATGAATAAGTAGTTTTTTTTTTAGAAATGTTATTATAATTTATATATGATTGTATTGTTTGTTTGAGATTTATCTATTTGTTTTGTAGGTGATTAGTGCTGATGATTTTTATAAATCCTTTTATTCAATTATGGGGAAAAGTATAATGTGGATTGTTAAAAAAACAACCCATGCACCTGAGTTTGTTGGTTGTTCTTGTGAGTTGCTCCGTGTGACTAATGGCCTTGCTATTATTGACTATTTTAAGGAGAAGGGTTTATATAAAACCTCATCTAAGGTAAATTTTGGATTTGAGTAATTAATATAAGTTTCATGTGTAATTAAAGGAATGTGATGATTATGAATGTTATTCAAAATCTTGGTGCAGGTTGTTGAGAAGACATTGCTCACTGATAAGAAGGGAAATAAGGTTATCAATTGTTTGCCATTTACTACAACAACGAGTGATTTGGTGGACCAGTATTTTTATGCTGCCTTTCCACTTCCTTCATAGAATGATCCTGGTTCCTCTTCTAACCTGAAACGTCGAAGAATTTAAGGTGGATTGTAGGGATATTTGATGCTGCGTTTTGTGGTTATATGATGTGTCAAGAAAGTCTTTTATTATGTATTAATGTTTTAGTTGTTTGCTGTATGTTTTAGAGACTTGGTGTCTAAGTTATAATATATTTTGTGTGTATTTGAAGCTATCTATAGGTGTATGTTCTGTTGATGCATCTGGTTGTAACAAGGATCAATATGTACTTGTCTCTAATGTTTGTATTTTGGACCCATCAATATGGATAATGAATATTATGTGTTGTGATGCTAAAAATTTTAAGTTTCCATATTTTTCTTTTGATTCTTGCACTATATTATTTGAGATCTGGGTTTTACGTTAATGCATGGCGTTGTTGCCATTAATGGTAGGCTATTGTGTTTGTTGTGTGTTCGTGGATATATATTGGGCCTATTTATATAGTTTTAGTGGTGGGCCGTTTTATCTAAATATGGGCTGTTATTGGAAATTTTATTTATTTTTGTCAGTTAGCTATGCAAGGAAGTGGTCCTTTTTGTCTTCTTTGGTTGTATCAGAAAAGTGAACCCTGTTATTTTTATATTGAATGCCTACTTTGAAGTGTGTATTTTAATTTTAATATAATATTTGTTAGTGTGGATATCTCTGTTATATATATACCTCTCTTAGCTGAAGTATTGTACAGGTCTTCAAAGTTTTTTCACAAACCATGAACTACTCCCATTTTCTTTCTTTGTTCTAATGGAGTATGTACATGTGTTAATAAATTGTCTTTGTTTTTGAATATGTATTTATATTGTATTGATTTCCATGTTGATTAGTTGTCAATTATATGGATCTATTCCTTTTTATTCATATTATTAGTATTGTTTTTAAAAAAAATCAATATCTATTATTGCAGGAGACGAATTCCTATTTCCTATAAATGGGAGATGAATGTTACTAGGTCTGTTGTCAGGGGTAGAAATGTTTTAGTATGGATTGATTGTATTGTTTTAATTCTTTTGTTATAGATCTGGTTTTTTTTTTGTTTGGTTATAAATTCAACTTATTTTTATATATATGCAGAATTTTCTAAGGGAATATTCCAGAAATTGTTTATTGAAGTCTCACAAATATGTTTATTTGTTGGATATTGATTCTGGAAATATGTTTAGATCTCCAATTTTTACTTCCTCAAAGAACCGTGAAGATAGATTCATTTATTCAGGATGGAAGAAATTTGTGAGGCAAAATTGCTTGTGTTTTAGAGACAAGGTCCTGTTTAATGCTCCAAGGGGGAACAATTTCTTAGAGATCCAAATTGTACGTTATTCATCATGATGTTAAGTGTATTTAGATTTAGACTTCAATTTTTATTTATGTTATTGATTTGCGACTATGTAATATGATTTATAGGTTTCCACCAATGTTACATGTTTGTTTTAATTTATTTGCATTACTTTGGGTTTTTTTGTTATTTGTTCATGTCAAACTTTTGATTAGATTTTAGATTGATATAATCTAATGTAGATAAATATGGGTTTGATAGTCATTAACCCTATCTCAACCTCAACTGGTAAAATTTGCCGAAATTGTTGTGACGTACGTCGTGATCTGGTTCGAACTTGGGATGTCATAATTATTTGTGAGTTTAATTTCAGTGGGTTACTAATTTTTCTAAGACAAAAAAAAAATGGGTTTGATATAGTTATCATTGATTTTAATACGTTTTTTAATGATTATTTCAGTATAGGTAGATTAAAAGATGATATTAATTTAGCCAGTATTTGATTGAACCTTTCATTTTCTGATTTCTTAACAGCTAAGTTTTTTTAGCATCTAAGTTAATTAGGTAAATTAAGCTACTAATTCTTGAAAGATGGTATTTATTTACCCAATGTTTGATTGAACCTGTCATTTCTGATTTTGTTAACAGCTAAGTTGTTCTAACAGCTAAGTTAATTAGCTAAATTACTACTAATTCTTGAAAGATTATATGATAGAAGTCATCTAGATTTAGGAGAGATTTGAAGACAACTCACGTGGTGTTGTTTTCAATTTTTTAGGAGTAATATGCTTTTGTCTATAACCCACAGTGTGATGTCATTTCATGCTTTTAATTTTCAATTTTTTATAAGTCTAATTGCACACTCTATAATTCTACTCCTACATTATGTGTACAACATTAATCTACTTTTGGTTTTGCTTTTTTTATAAGGCCTATTTGCACCTAGACATCTTATGTATGTATGTATGATTACAAAGTTAGCTTCCTTCCTATCTTTTCCCTATTTCTATTTCTATGTGTAATAACATTACATACGGCACGTGGTATGTTTTAGTTACAGTATTGCTACATGTGTAATGAAGCAAATGAATTGAGTTCTTGTGTTGTACGAGTATAGTTGTGTTATTTTCTATAACCATCAGTCATCCAACACAGTTTTTTTAACATAGGTTTTTTTGTTACATTTTAAATCGGTCCAATTTAATTTACACAATATTTGCATTATTTAGTGAGATCCATTTGAATTTCAGTAAATTAAAGAATGTGTGTTAAAAAATACGTTATTACTAATATTATAACAGATGTTCATAGTTCATATCTGCTCATATACAATTTTAATCATTAATATTTTAGTTGTGTATTATTAAAAAATTATATAATTTAATATTTACATTTAATATTTTCATATGACTCATTGAGGAATCTAACGACATATGATATTTTAATATATGTGTGTACATATATTACTAAAGAAATATAGTAAATTAGTTTGGATATATAATACACACATTCAAATTGTCAACATTATTTTGGAACCAATAAATTATTATTTAGTTTATATATATATATATATATATATATATATATATATATATATATATATAATACACTCATACAAATTTTTTCTTTATATTAATTTGATAGCTAATGTTATGGTGGACTACCTTGACATGTAGTCCATCGTTGACAAGTAATCTACTGAATATGATTTTGATAAAATTTATTATTGAATTGAAAGTTTATATCGTATAGTTCATCCATAAATTTTTTAAATATTTTTGAAAATCATTTAATATGATATTGAGACCCATTAAGATTTATGTTATCTAACTACCGTTAATCTTGATGTGTCTCGATAACGTATCAAATATTTTTTATTTTTCTAAGTTTTTCTATGGATTTGATCTATATAATATAGACTTTCAATGAAATGGTGAATTTGTAAAATTTGTATTCACTGCAGTGTTATTGATTACTGATCCATGATGGACATTTTGATGAAGTGGTTCACATTAGAATTTATCTTAGTTTGATTTTTAGTGTTTCTATTTTATATTTAAATAATTCTAATTATTAATAAATTAATAAATAAATTATACTGGAGTACTTTGTATTGACCAAAGTATGGTACTCTGTGTAAAACTTCTATATTTGTTTTTTATATAAATAGGGTAGTAGGGATCCTGCTGATTGTCATCTATAAAAATCTAGATATACATAATTTAAATAACTAATTTATTATTGTTTGTTTAATTTTACTTGTGGACAAAAATGGACATTCCCTCACATACCTTTAATTTATATGTGATACTTATCGTGTGTGTGTATATATATATATATATGGAATGATATGGTTTGTTGTGTATTTTCATTGTTGTGCTTATACATAGTGGCATATAACATAGTTTGTTCTATAGACATTATATCTGGATGTTTATTTGAATTGTTTGGAAGGGGACTAGCTGGTTTTTATAATATTTTTAATCTCAAGTTTATTTGATAAGTAATATATGGAAGAATTGAATCAACGAGCATCTTTGAGTAAACATATACGCTATTTGCGTAAAGAAATATTGAAAATGAAACGTATGAAACTGAGGGTTGCTATAGAAAAAATTAGTATTAGATGGGATGTAAGGATCTATTTGTGTTATTTTTATTTACAATTTATGATTTATTGTAAGCTTATTTTATTTTCATGATTTATTTATTGATTTATGTTTGTGTTTTGTAATTTGATCTTTTTTTTTCGGCATTGTATCGTTCTAGAGCAGACAACACCTATTTGAAGAGGAGAAATTTGGATGTGACAAACAACCCTTCTTCATGTAAAATTTTATCATGTCTTTAAGTAGATGTTTTAGATATGTTAATTGTAGGTTTTTGAAAAAGTAAATAGTTGTGTTTAATGTAGTTTATTTGTTGGTTTATTTGTAGTAATGAGTTGGTTTTTAAATTAATTATATAAAAGATATGTCTACTCTCAGAAATACTAATAACACTTCTTCTAACACACTTTTCTCAATACAGTCTATTTAATTGGTTGAAATTTAAATGAATCCTACTAAATTATGTAGACACACATAAATTTGCTACGACTCATTTGAAATTCAACCAATTAAAATGAGTGGATTGAAAAGGGCGTGTTAAGTGGTATATTGTTATCCTAGTTCATCTACACTATTCTATTTTTTAAGTGTATCACATGGTGTTGAGTATTCATGGTGATTTTATTTATGTTAATTTCCTATGTGTAGTTTTTCTATGTTTAATTGTTATCTGATTTGTTTATTTTATTATAATGTAAAGCTTCTGCTGTTGATTTATATGAAAGTCAATATCATACTCAGTATGAGAATTCCAATATTAAGATTTTTCGATCAGCTGAAGTACAAGGTACCATTATATTTTTTATTTGGTTTTTATTATAATAAATATTTAATTACATATTTTTTTCTTTGGTGTTATTTAGTGTTTCAGATTACTCCATTTTTTGTTAAAAATTCTTGAGTTATTTTTTTTTATCAATAGTCTCTTTTAATATTATTGTTATTTTTTTGTTTAATTGTAGATTACTTGGATATTGGGGATATGGATATTCCTTGTGTGGATTGTAATGCTTTTATTTGGTTCGAGGAAAGAACCGAAAAACATCGAGGGAAATCATATCTTAAAGTATCATTATGTTGCAAAAAAGGCAAACTAACCATACCTCTCATGGAAGAACCTCCTTCTTTGTTACGAAGTCTTTTTAATGGTTTTCATCCAAAAAGTTCTAATTTTTTATTGAATATTAGGTCATATAATAATATGTTTTCTTTTACTTCGCTTGGAGGCAAAATTGAGTCTGATTCTGGTATTTGACCTCCACATTTTGTTATTTCTGGTCAAAATTATCATCGAATTGGAAGCTTACTTCGGTCTGCTAATGAACCTCCAAAGTTTTCTCAGTTGTATATTTATGATACCCAGAATGAGATTTCTAATCGTTTGTCACATTTCAGGTATATTTATTATCTTAATGTCTCTTTATATATATGGTTTATAAATATATTCAGTATTTATAATAACCATTTTTATCATTTATATTGGTAGGTCATTTGATCCACAGAGTCCTATCGATAGTTTCTTGGTCGAGGAAATACTTAATGTGATGGATAAACATAATTTGTTGGTTAAAAGTTTTAGAATGGTGCGAGACTATCTTCAAATGGATCAAACTGTTTCTGTTTCGTTGCGTTTGTTTCGTAATAGACAATGTTATCCTCGAACATATAATGTTCCGCGTCTAGATGAAGTAGCTGCTTTAGTTATTGGTGATATTGGTGATGATGAGGATGGCAGAGATATTGTTGTTCGTGATAGATGTGGTTATTTACAAAGAATTCATGAAACACATGCAAAATACCTGCCATTACAATATCCTTTGTTGTTTCCATTCGGTGAAGATCAGTACCAAGAACATATACCACTTAATTCAATAACGACTACATCTTCACAAAAAAAATTGGTTCGTGTATCTATTCGTGCATTTATTGCATTCCGAATGATGGAAAGGGTTTTGGAAGACTCTGTTATACTTAAAAGTCGGAGACTATTTCAACAGTTTGTTGTTGATGCATATTCCATGGTTGAATCGCAGAGATTATCGTTTATAAAACAAAATCAAGCAAAGATTCGAGCTGATTTTTTGACTGGAGTGGAAGAAGCTGTAAATCGTGGTGATGTTATTGCATCTTCGATTGGAACTCGAATTGTTTTACCATCATCCTTTACTGGAGGAAGTCGTTATATGTTTAATAATTGTCAGGATGCAATGACTTTGTGCAAGAAAATTGGTTATCCTGATTTATTTTTGACATTTACATGTAATCCAAAATGGCCTGAAATTCAACGTCAGATGAATAAATCTCGCAACTACGTGGTGTATAGACCTGATATTAGTTGTCGTGTATTTCAGATAAAATTAGCTCAAATGATGACTGATTTTCGAAAAGGACAATTCTTTGGAAGAGTTATTGCAAGTAAGTCATTTTTTTTTTTGTATTATTATAATTTTTTTTTTTAATATTTGTTGTTTACTTTTTGTTTACTTGGTATAATTATTATATTTGTGTAGGTATGTACACCATTGAATTTAAAAAAAGGGGTTTGCCTCATGCTCATATTCTTTTGTGGTTGGATTCTCGTGATAAACTTTATTCGTCTGATGCTATTGATTCTGTTATTTGTGCTGAATTGCCAGATAAAAATTTGTTCCCAAAATTATATTCAGCAGTGTGTAATTTTACGATTCATGGACCATGTGGCTATTCTTATCCAACATCTCCGTGCATGAAGGACAATTATTGCACAAAATTTTACCCAAAGAAGTTTGTCTCTAGAACCTCATTTGATTCAAGTGGATATCCTATTTATAGACGAAGAGATTTCGGTCAAACTGTAACCAAAAAGGATATAATATTGGATAATCGAAGTGTTGTGCCTTATAATCCAAAACTTCTCATGAAATATCTAGCCCATGTTAATATTGAGTATTGCAATAAATCAAATTGCATTAAATATTTGTTTAAATATATTAATAAAGGTGTTGATCGAGTGAAAGCTGCATTACAGTCGCATGATGATGAATGTGTTGATGAGATAAAGTAATATTATGATTGTCGATTTCTCAGTCCATCGGAATCTATATGGAGAATATTTGGTTTTAAGATTCATAATAGACATCCGTCTGTTACTAGGCTAACTTTTCATGAGGAAGGGAGACAAACTGTTATATTTAGGGATTCTTCTGATCTAAATTCAGTTTTGAGGAATAATAAAAATAAATGTACAATGTTTTTGGCATGGATGGAGGCTAATAAAAAATATCCTCAAGGTCGGCATCTTACATATGGTCAATTCCCATCAGTATTCAGATATGATTTTGATGGGCATTTTTGGAAACCTCGAAAAAGAGCTGGTTCTGTTGGTCGTTTGACATTTATACCTCATAGTTGTAAGGAGTTATTTTATTTGAGGATACTATTGAATGTTCAGGTTGGTTGTACAAGTTATGAAGATTTGAAAACTGTTGGTGGTTATGTTCATAATTCATTTAGAGAAGCTTGTGCAGCTTTACATTTGTTAGAGGATGATCGTGAATTTATTGAAGCTATAACCGAGGTTGCTGAACTTGGTTCGGGATTTTCTATTCGTAAAATGTTTGTTAATTTGCTCATGTCAAACTCTATTAGTGATCCTTTAAAAGTGTGGGAAAAGCTATGGGAGGTCTTAGCCGATGGTATTTTGTTTGAAAGACGTAGGATATTGAATAATCCTGGTTAGTATATTGTTAATTTTTGTGTCTATTTTTTGGAGTTTTTATTTTTAGTAGATTCTGTTTCTTATATTTTTATTTTATTTTTCTGTAGATCTTGTGATATCTCCTGAAGACTTGCAACAACTTTGTCTTTTGGACATTGATAATTTTCTTCAGGAAAATGGAAAATCTCTTGAAGATTATAAATTCATGCCTCAGTTATATATATCCAATGCTGGTCGTTTCAATAATATTTTGATTGAGAATGAATTCAGATATGATTGTAATGAAATGAAGATTTTATTTGAAGATCATATTCGTAATTTGAATTTTGATCAGCTACGTGCATATCAAGAAATTATGAATGTTGTTGATAATGGGGTTGGATATGTTTTTTGTTGATGGTTATGGTGGCACTGGTAAAACATATTTGTGGAAGACAATATCACACAAACTTCGTTCCGAAGGTAAGATTGTCCTGAACGTAGCTTCCAGTGGCATTGCTTCCATTCTTCTTCTTGGTGGTGGTAAAACTGCTCATTCACAGTTTTGATTACCTTTAGTTTTGTCGAAAGAATCCTGTTGCAGAATAGAAAAGAAAAGTAAGAAAGCTGAACTATTAACTATGGCCAGTTTAATCATTTGGGACGAAGCTCCAATGATTCATAAATTTGCTTTTGAAGCTTTCGAAAGAACTCTCCAAGATATCATGAGTGAGGTTGATATTAAGAATGCAGATCTATTGTTACTGTTGTTTTTGGTGGAGATTTCCGACAAATATTGTCTGTTGTTCTTAAGGGTACTCGTGCTGATATTATTAATGCTACGATTAATTCTTCGTGTTTGTGGCGTAAGTGTCGAATTTTAAGGCTCACTCAAAATATGAGGTTACAATATTTAGATGATAATGTTGAAAATGAAAGTGTTGCTCTTTTTTCTAAATGGATTCTTGATATTGGTGATGGAAAAATCGGTGATATTGATGACGATGAAGCAATTGTTGAAATTTCATCTGATTTGTTAGTTAAAAATGTTACTAATCCAATTGGTGACATTGTTAATTCAGTTTATCCTGATCTTTTGAAAAATATGTTTGTTTCAATTTTTTTTGAAGATCGAGCCATTCTTTCACCAACTCTGGATGTGGTTGATCAGGTTAATGATTATATATTATCTTTAATTCCTGGTGATGGTAAAGAGTATTTGAGTTGTGATTCAATAACAAAATGTGATGATGATTCTACTATTGATCATCGTTGGATCACAACAGAATTCTTGAATGAAATCAAATGTTCTGGTTTACCTAATCATAGACTGATTCTTAAAGTTGGTGTTCCTGTGATGTTGTTAAGGAATCTTGATGTTTCATCTGGTCTTTGCAATGGTACACGGCTCACTATAACTTATCTTGGATTTAGTGCTATTGGTATGCAGATTGTGTCTGGACCAAATAAAGATGACGTTGTGTATATTCCCCCAATGAGATTATTGCCATCGGATGCTAATGTTCCTATTCATTTTCAATGGCGACAATTTCCAATTTGTGTTTGTTTTGCAATGAGTATTAATAAAAGTCAGGGGCAAACTTTGGATCATGTTGGATTGTATCTCCCTAGACCAATTTTTACGCATGGTCAATTATATGTAGCTGTTTCAAGAGTTAGAAGTCGATCTGGATTGAAAATTCTTATTACTGATGGTAATGAAAAATCAAAAACTTGCACTGTAAATGTTGTGTATCCCGAGGTTTTTCAAAAAATATAAATAGAAGACTATTAGATATGTTTCTATATAGTATGTATCACTTTATAATAGATTGAATGATGTTTAGTTGTGTTATAATTTAAACAATTTCAATGTTTATATTTTGAATTATTACAAATTACACAAACTTATTTTATTTGGTTTCAACATATATATATTAGGAATGCAAGTAAAGTATAAAAAATTAATCATCCGTGCATCGCACGGGTTATAAACTAGTAATGGTCAATACAACTTGTAAAATTACTTGGCCCTCTTATCTTTTGAAAGATATTGGTCTATCTTCTTCTACATCAATACCGTTGTTTTGTGACAATCAATCTACTCTTTATATTGTCTCAAATATAGTATATTATGAAACAAAGATACATATAAAAATTGATTGTCATGTTCAGGGCCGGTTCCGATAATTTAGAGATCCGATCTTGAATATTAAAGGTGAATCCCTTAATAAAAAAGGCCAAAAATTCAAAAAGAATAATATTCTTATAAATTATAAATAAGATAAAAAATAATCATATTATAATTAATACCAACAAAAATATCTTCTAATTGCTTAAAAAATAAAAAATAAAAAAATAAAACCATTCTTCTACTAGCAGTGGGACGAAGAAGGATAAACTACACGCTTTTCTAGGTGTGTAATTTGACTGGTTTGGATCGGTTGGAGTGAATCCGATGTCCGAACCAATGAACTCTCGATTGGTTCGGTTTGGTTCAGTTTTTAGTGTTTTTAAAAAATGAATCCGAATCAAACTCATCGGTTTGGTTCGGATACTTTAATCGATTTTATAGCGCATTTTTTCGATGTATTTCATGCTATTATTTTTTTTCCGATATATTTTTTCCTATAATTTCATCAAATAAGTTCATAAAATACAAAATACAATTCATTAAATAGTTTCTTCATATACAAAATACAATTCTTTTCCCATAAGTTCATCAAATAAGTTCATAAAATACAAAATACAATTCATTAAATAATTTCTTCATATACAAAATACAATTATTTTCCCATAAGTTCATCAAATACATAGTACAATCATATTGAAATTAAGTTCATAAGTTTTTCAAATAATAAAGTACAACAAAAATAAAACTTCAAGTTAACTTCACCACTAGTAAGACGTATTCCGGCAACGCTTGACATGAGAGATTACTGTTTTTTGAGAGTTTGAGATAAAATATATGAGAGCAGAACAACGTGAAAGTGTTGTATTGTTTGCGCAATATTGAGAGATGAGAACTGAGAACAACGTGAGGTTTTTTGCAGTTGTGACTGTGAGGAGACTGAATCTGAGAGTTTCTAAGTTAATATTTGTATTGTGATGTGAGTATCCACAAGATTTTTTTTATAAGTAGTTGTGCCTGTTTTATTTTTGAGAATGCGCTAACGTGAGATATGAAGGGACAAAAGAAACACTATTGCAGAGAACGACAAATATGAGAATGAAAGATATGCCATGTGTTTTTTTTAATGGGGCTGAGAGGGGTAGTACAACTGGTTGAACTAGTTGAGCTAAGGGTTAAAGGAGTTGGAGGTTCAAGACTCAAGTCTTGACAACGAAAAAAACTAACATGTAATGTAATATACTAACAACTAACAATATGCCATTATTTTTTTTTTTAACGGAAACTTTACAGTTATTGACGGACGGCAGAGGATGTCTCTGTCAAGTCATAAAATAGAGGGGGTGGTAGTGACATATACACAAAGCTCAGGGGAGATTAATGTATTTTCCCTTTGTTTTTTAATAGATGTGGGCTACCTAAAAAATTTTACTTAATAATAATATATATTTTGTAAAAAAAAACTTAATAATATATATATTGGTTTGGTTTGTTCATCGGTTTTCAAAATTCGATCCGAGAACCGAACCAAACCACATCGGTTTTCAATTGTTTTGGTTCGGATTTTTATCCGGACCATAAGAATCGGTTTTTTTTTCTGTTTAGATTGGTTTGAATCGTCGGTTCAATTAGATTTTTCTGACCCGCTTACACCCCTACGCTTTTCTATTTGTGTTTGAGACAAAAAATACTTTTATTTTTTTGAAACTTGAATCTAACCACTTTTGATTGGACCAACAAAAATAGGTTAAAAAATATTAAGACTTTTATTTAATTTTTTTGAATCATCTATTTTTTTTTAAGAAACCTCACGGCCAACCCCGGTCATATTGTTGGTGAAAACATTTCTTCCGATCTCATTACTACCATGAAAGTCAAATTGCTGATTTACTTCATTGGGCAAATATCAATTCATGCATTTAAAGAGCAAGATGGGATTAACCAAAACATACCCTTGAAAGGACTTATGAAGAATTTGCATACACAATAGTACATGGTTTCTGTCAAACCACCGGCCGTATGTATATGTGTCTGTCTGTACTCTGTATACAGGAGAAAGAAACCTTCACCATCCATCCACCCAATGCTTGGCTTCCACGTTTTGAAACCATTCTCCCACTTGTGCCTCTAATGAGCTAATCAACCGGTCAACTTAAAATAAAAGTTTTTTTGTTAAGACAATTATTTTCTCTTTTCTATACAGGTGGGCCTATCCCCTTTAACAATTCTTTATCGAGTAAAATGTCAAATATCTTCTGAAATTTTAAAATTCGTCAAATATACCATGAAATTTAAAAATAGGCAAATATTCTCTTAAAATTGTAAAATGTCAATCAAATTATCCACTGCTCTGTTTACTCCGTCTATTTTAATGAGGAAAATATGGATGAGACAAAAATTGATAAAGATAATGTTGGTGGTGAGTGTTTCTTGTCTGGTCGTGAATCTAATGACTCAGATTGGTCTATTGGGTGATTAAAACCCATTGGTTCTAATTTTGAAAGCAATTATAATGACGATGAAGATGATTCTAGTGATGATAGTTTTGCTATCTTGGTTCCTTGTTATTCACCTGGTTGCAAGAAGGTTGAAAACTTAAATAATGTGTTGGCAATTAATATTGTTTTTACAATTTTATCTTAAAAGAGAAAATGAGTTTTTTTCTCTAGAGTATTTATTACAAATTTGAAAAAAATGCACTTTTTCGGTAGAGGAAAAAGATGCAATTTAATTAGGAATATGTTGGTAAAGAAATAAGTTAAAAATTTGAAAGGCTCTTATAAAAAGAGATGAAAAAAAGTTTATAAATTCTAACTCAACTGATAGAAATGACGAAATTGCTACTGTTGGACGTCATGACTGGAGTTCGAATCCCAGTCACTCCACTTTGTGTGTGTGAATTTTAAATGACTTTGTCATTTCGTCTATCAACCGGAAAAAAAAAGACAAAGAAAAATATGAAAAAAATCTTATATTTACAAATAATGTATTATTATTATTATTATATTTTTAAATGAATTATTCGATATATTAGTTAAATATGTACTAATATACTTATCGAAATAGATAATTGTGATAAGTTTACGAATAATATTTATTAATGGTTGTATATTAATTAAACACTATTTATATTAGAATCATTTGTACTAGTACATGTTTAAGAAAGATGGGCACAAGAATTATTTATTTTTTTTAATATAAAGAACAAAGGAAGCAAGAAAACGGATAATGAAGTATTTTTGTGCATTTGTGAATAACAGCAATAAAAAATATCTTTACTCAAAAAAATATCTAAAAAAATATCGTTCTTATCCAAATAGAGAAACTCCCACACTATTTAACGCCCACTGCTCTGTGTCCGCATAAATCATCATCATCATCATTGTTAAAACCACTCTTTCTTTCTTTCTCTCAAAATTCTTCAATTTCAGAATCACAAACAACATACGATGAATTCTGCAACACTACTTGGTCCTTCTCCTCCTCCACCTCTGTTTCTAGAGACCCACGATCTTCATCGCAACCGAACCAAACTTTCTTCTTCCATCATCTGTTGTTCATCTAGAAACCAATCTTACATCCCTAAGCTTGAACCTTTTAACCGAAGCAAGATTGATAGACTCGCTAAAGACCTTCCTTTGCTTGAAAAAACCGAGAAAGATCTCTTAGGTGCGTTCCTTTTTTGGTAGCATCAATTTATGTGTTTTTTGTTTTCATAATTTTATTTTGATTTAATTTTTTATTTGCAGATTATTGTTCGACGCTTGAAGGTGATGAATGTTATAGTTGCTGGCAGGCTTATTCTGAGCTTAAAGATCTTGAAGTATGTTTCTTTTTCTTGTGCTGTTATTATTATTCATCTATTTTCCTTGTTTTTCTTGTTTGTGTGAGATACAAGTATACATATACAATTCCTTTTAAAAATAAATAAAAGAAAAGTGAGAAATATTCTCTGAATAATTAATGCTTTTAAAAATATTTTATTATGGACTAATTTGACTTCATTATCAGGATACCCTTGCCCTACCTTCTCTCCCTCTCTAGCTTTTAGATCCTTGCTCTAGTATCACTATTGGGGGTTTAAAGTAAATCGATAATCCCAACTAAAAGTGCTTTCTTTGGAAGCTATTCTGTTACCCAATCATAGAACCGACGTCTTCTTGAATACATTGTGAGGAAGACGTCGATTATGTAATTGGGCAAAAAAATATAGTTTCCAACAAAAGTTTTTATTCTTGGGTTTGACGATTTACTTGGTTTAAACCCTAATATGTGTTTATAGAATGAGGAAGTTATTAGGAGAGAATTTACCATTGTGATGCCAATAACATGGTATCTAGAGCTGGTTTTTTTGCTATGATTGATTTTGTTTAGTTTCTGGAGTTGGATATTTGGATTTTCGTTGGTTATTTCCCCCGATATTTTGAAGAAAGAAAACTCGGTGGTTCTTTAGTTTGTACTTTGTAATTTCTGTTCGGTTTGTTGCCTTTTCTATATGAATTTACATAAGAGCTTGGTTAATGTATCAACAAAATGAATTGAGGGCAGCAACTCGCGATTGATACCGTGACACGCTTAATCCCAGAGGTGTCCGTGCTTTACATATTGAGATACAAAATAAGGGAAAGATAAAGGGGCTAAGGTTTTAATAAAATGACTAGAATACTAAAAGGCATAACATATAAAGCCCATAACCCCATAACCTATTACAAAACATCAAGATCTCAACCTATATTTATATATGACAAAACACTGAAGGAATTCATTGACATCTTAATTATGCTTAAGATATTCATAAACTTTTATTAACAATTCTATTCATCTTCACAATCTTTTACAGAAGGAGTCACCAAAAGCAGAGATAGAGAGGTTAATTATTCAGATTGGTGGTGTAAAATCCTTAATAGGATGTTTACATGGAATTGCACTGATGCACAAAGTGAAAAAGAATGGTTTGAATGTAGCCAAAGAAATAGTATCAGAAGAACAAAAACTTTGTCCTAGACCAGATGGATTACCAAAATCTGCTGAAGAAATTATGGAAGAGGAGCAAGCAAAAATGCCTGATTCATCATATACTAAGCTTCTTAGATCCATGGGAAAGTATCCTATATGGTACTCTGAAGCACCAGATCATGAAACAGATTGATGATTATCACTTTTGCTATATTTATTTCTTTTTATTTATAGGGAAGGATAATGATGTATATATGTTGTGGTAATAGGCTAGTTATAACCCAATATGAATGAAATGGCTGTAAAATTGTGAGGTTTTTGTTTTTTCACTTTGGTTAATGCTTTTCATAAATCCTGATCTAATGTTAATTTCAGGATGTAATGTACATTGTGGTCTTTTTATTTTGAATATAACAGGTAATTCACTTTTTGCAATTTTAACATTTTGATTTGATGAAATGAAATTAGATATTTTTATGATGCTTTTGTAAAAATCTTCACAAATAGACACGTGAATGAACCAAATTCACATTACTCAATCTTTTTAGGCACATTAAATTCCTCATTTTAGAGGAGTAAAATATTTAAATTAACATCATTTGCAGAAAGAGAATTGAGGTTGAATCAAAGATCAGTTCTTGTGTAGGCACAAATTAAGATGCTTAAAAAAATGCAGGCAACACCCTTTTTAATTGCGAAAAATTTAAATATATTTTTCTAAATCAAAATATTTGGGGTAAATGACAACTCAAATAGATTTTGAAAATATTTACAAATACCAAGAAAACTTTGATTATACAAAAATATAATAAACATACGACATCAAGACTCTAATTGTGATACGGTTAATCAAACTATAAACCACGATGTTTTCATGATAGAACATGTTAATAAAAACTATATCGTAATCTCACAACACCGCAATATTTCGTTCTAAAACTACACATTCAATTATGGTAGAAGCCACTCAAATAATATGGTACTAGGATTACTATAGTTTTTGAAGGGAAACATTTGGAAAGACTAAGAAATGGAAAAAGTGGCTCGGAAATGTGTCAAGCAAATGAAAGAGAAGAGAAAGCTTGAAATATCACCAAGCTTTGTACGATTTACAAAAGGACAAAACTTACGTGCATTTTCATACATGCAGTTTTTACTTTTCCTCTCACAAAGAGGTAACACCAAAAACCAACTCCTTGTGAATGAAACAGCAAAAACTGCATGCAAGTTTTGTTCTTTACAAAATGACCAAAACAGTCTATTTATAGAGTGAAACCCGCAATAGTACAAAAAATGATGGCTCACATTGCACAAACATTGAAAAATGGACTCGAGAAGGATAAACACCGGAATGTGGAGGGTGCATGCAAGCGTGTGTCCGACACATATTTTGTTCACGATTTTTGGTCTTTATTTTTAAGTCAATTCATTTGTATTCTTTTAAATGATTTTTCACAGTTATGAAAAAATCTCTTTTGCAAAAAATTACAATTTATAATAAAGGATGAAGAATTAAATCTGATTTTTTTTTAGTTTTTAACGCTTAAAAATTTATATTTAATTAATATTTTATTAAAAATCTATAAATTTTTGTGTAAAGATTGTTGTAGTATTATAGATGTGGATACAAAAATTCATTCAAAAATATGAAAACTACACATGAATTGATCTAAAAGCATAAACTGAAAGTACCATAAGTCATAACTCAACTGACAAAAATGCCGAAATTGTTACGGACGCCGTGTCCCGGGTTCAAATCATATGTGAGTTTAATTTAAATGGATTACCACTTCATCTAAGACAAAAAAAAAGTAGAAACTAAATGTCGCGTAGAGAAAAATATATGGACCAAAATTTGTTGAATTTTTTTTATAATAAATTTTGTTGAATTTTTTTAGAATACTAGAAAGAGTTAAAAATATTTATAGAATAAAAACTTATTTAATCCTAAGTTTTATTAATATTACTAATTTTCTTTTCTCCCTTGTTTTTCAGCAAAAAAAAAAAAAAATTGATTAAAAAAGGGGTAAACAATATATGCATAAAAAAATAATGACAATTTGTTGCCCAATTTGTGCTCATGAGATAACGGCTAATACATTCTTCTCAAACAACCATGTTTTATTTCCCGCACAATGGCATTGTTTCTCAGATTCTGCCCATTGAGCATCACTTGGAAACGGAAACAAAAACTTCAACTTTTCACGACCCTTTTGCAAGAGTCGGAACCCCATCCCCCTCACGTCATTTCCACCAACATCTCCATCGCTCACTGTGCAAAACTTGGGAAACTCGAAGAAGCACGCCACATGTTCGATGAAATGCCGATGAGAACAGTTTGCTCATGGAACACCATGATTTCTGGCTACTCTCAATGGGGGAAGTACACTGAAGCTTTGAATCTTGTTTCCATCATGCATAGCTCTTGTGTTAAGTTCAATGAGGTTTCTTTCTCTGCGGTTTTGAGTGCGTGTGCACGTACTGGGTCTTTGTTTCTTGCAAAGCAGGTTCATTCCGTCCTTTTGAAATCTGGATATGAGAGGTTTGGATCTGTAGGGAGTGCTTTGTTGTATTTCTATGTACATTGCTGTGGAATAGGAGAAGCTGAGCTGGTTTTTGAGGAGCTGCGTGATGGGAATCACGTGTTGTGGAGTTTGATGCTTGCAGGGTATGTGAAGCGTGATATGATGATTGATGCTATGAAAATATTTGAAAAGATGCCTGTTAGGGATGTTGTGGCTTGGACTACGTTGATATCCGGGTATGCGAAGAGGGAAGATGGGTGTGAGAGGGCTTTGGATTTGTTTGGGTGTATGAGGAGTTCTGAAGTGTTGCCTAATGAGTTCACTTTGGATTGTGTTATAAGGATTTGTGCTAGACTTAAGATTCTGTCTGTAGGGAAGGTTGTTCATGGACTTTGCATTAAGGATGGTTTTGATTATGATAACTCAATTGGTGGTGCACTTGCTGAATTTTATTGTGTTTGTGATGCTGTAGATGATGCCAAGAGAGTTTATGACAGCATAGCAGCAGAAGCTTGTTTGAACGTTGCTAACTCGTTGATTGGTGGCCTTATCTCGATTGGGAGGGTCGAAGAAGCTGAGCGGATCTTTCATGGATTGACAGAGAAAAATCTCATCTCTAATAATTTGATGATTAAAGGTTATGCGATGAGTGGTGAGTTTGAAAAATCGAAAAAATTGTTTGAGAAAATGAGTCTTAAACATTTAACCTCCTTAAATACCATGATAACTGTGTATTCGAAAAACGGTAAACTTGATGAAGCCGTGAAGCTTTTTGACAAAATTAAAGGTGAAAGAAACTGTGTAACATGGAATTCGATGATGTCGGGTTACATTCATAATGGTCAGCACAATGAGGCATTACAATTATATGTGACCATGCGCAGATTATCAGTCGAGTATAGCAGATCAACATTCTCTGTCCTATTTCGTGCTTGTACATGTCTATGTTCTTTTCAACAAGGACAGGTACTTCACGCTCACTTAGCGAAAACACCATACCAGGCAAATGTTTACGTCGGAACCGCTCTTATAGACTTTTATTCCAAATGCGGCCGCTTGGCTGATGCTCAAAGGTCATTCACCAGCATTTTTTCACCCAATGTAGCAGCATGGACAGCTCTTATAAATGGTTATGCATATCATGGACATGGATCTGAGGCAATTTTACTCTTCCGCTCAATGTTAGTTCAAGGAGTTATTCCAAATGCAACTACTTTTGTTGCTGTTCTTTCTGCCTGTAGCCATGCCGGTCTAGTTGATGAAGGTTTGGAAATTTTCCACTCAATGCAGATAAGCTACAGAATAACCCCAACGATAGAACATTACACAAGCGTGGTGGATCTTCTTGGTCGGTCCGGCCATGTGAAAGAAGCAGAAGAGTTTATTACACAAATGCCTATCAAAGCAGATGGTGTAATTTGGGGAGCTTTGCTTAATGCCTCATGTTTTTGGAATGACATGGAAGTGGGAGAGAGAGCTGCTGAGAAGTTGTTCAGTTTGGATCCAAATTCGATATCTGCTTTTGTTATTCTTTCTAACATGTACGCCGTACAAGGTAGATGGGGGAAGAAGAAAAAAATTAGGAGGAGAGTACAAAGTTTGGAATTGAGAAAAGATCAAGGGTGCAGCTGGATTGAGTTGAACAACAATATTCATCTGTTCTCTGTAGGAGATAAAACACATCCGTATTCTGATGTTATTTACAAAACTTTAGAGCATATAAAAGCAACCATCAACTCTATCCCACTGTTCAATTATGTCTATAGCAGCAATGGTGGATAGCTTTTCTAATGCAAATTGTTCTTTATGATCTTATTTTTGTTTCAGATGTGCCCACTTGAATATTTTTAGTCAAGCACAAAGTCTCCCAAAAGGTGAGTTTTTTCAAACTTAATATTGAAGAATGGTTTAGATTTTTGTAAAATTATTTCAGTTAAAAAATGATTATATTCAACCACTTGAATGCAAAAGCAACATGTGATTCAGACTGGAATGTGTTGTTAAAGGGGACTATAGACAGCCCTATTGATCATTAGTACTGGTATTCCAGTTATTAGGGAAAAAAAAATCAAATTTCACACCGAAAAGAGTGTATAAAAAGAGACACGCACCACCTTAAATCACTGAGAAATTGGAATCATCAAATTATAATACCAGGGAGCCTGTAAAATACAAATTAGTTTTTTTGTTTGTCAATTTTCTTGACTGAAAAAGTGCAATTAAAACATTGGTTGTGGCGGTAAGTGACAATTAGACTTTAATTTTCGTCAACTCTGCAGATGATCAAACCAAATAATTGGTGTAGAATATTTTGTTTATGGATTGCATGTGAAATATTATAGCTGTTATATATTGGTGTGACTAGAAAAAGCCCCTTGGTGATATCAACACGACTATTTATGGCCGAAATACCAACATGGTTGGACAACTCTACCACTTTTCAATTATACAGGTTGATGAGGTAAATGGTTCATATTGTGGATGTAGCCATGGTGATTTTTCTTTTACAGCCAACAACAGGGATATTTGAGCTATTTGATGACAATATCCTACTTTAGAAGCTCAAATTGTTGTACAGTTGTTTATATAAATGGGTTTCAGATGTCCAGAGGGAAAAATAGTTTTTGGTGTTTTACATAATAGCAACGATTTTAGTTTAAAAAGATGAATCTTATAGCTATGTTTTGGTTCCTGAAACCATGCAACTCTTTAGTTCATGTAATACAAGAGAGAAGTTCATGACACAACAGATCTTGGAGTTTCCTTTGATAAGAGTCAAACCTTAGTGAAACTTTGAAAAACTTGTGCAATCTTTGAGTTTCCTGATAAGGCATGCTTTTTCAGAGAATGACTGCTTGCAAAGTAAAGTTCATTTGTTTTTATATATAATCAAAACAACAAAACAATATTTTTATATTAAACTTGTGCAACTCATGGCATACAATATAATATAATATAAAAATAGGTTATGCATAATACACAAGCGTGTTGGCCCAATTGGCTGGAGAGATACCCAGTTTAATAATTATATCCAATTCCATAATGATAATAAAATAAAATAAAATATATGTGGTGCACATATATGGTCACTGCAGCATTAGCCACAAATGTGTGAATGATTAGTTTTTAGTGTTAACAGGAAACATGGGAGAGGTGGATTCAGCTTTCATTCAAAATCCAGAAAACAGGCCAAAACTTTCCATCATCCAAGCTAAAGGAATTCCTGTAATCAATCTCTCCCCAATAATCCATCACACAGCTCAAGACTCCTCTGCCATAGAAAGCTTAGTCAAAGAAATAGCAAGTGCTTGCAAGGAATGGGGTTTCTTCCAAGTAACAAACCATGGTGTCCCTCTAAATCTAAGGCTCAGACTCGAGGAAGCTACCAAAGTTTTCTTTGCACAGAGTTTGGAGGAGAAGAAGCTTATCATAGATGATAATGGTTTTCCTGGTTATCATGATACAGAGCACACCAAGAATGTCAGAGACTGGAAAGAAGTGTTTGATTTTTTATCCAAAGACCCCACTTTGGTTCCTCTGAATTCTGATGAAAATGATGATGGAGTCACTCAATGGACTAATCCATCCCCTCAATACCCTCCACACTTCAAGTAATTCATCTTCAATCCATGCTAATTATTCTTTGATATCAAACTCTGAAATGAATAGTTTCTGTTATTAGACTAGCACTCAATTAATGATTATATGCAACACTTGCAACGATACTTCATGTTGAAGGCTGTCCAGTATTTGACTACGACACAACACATATACATGTTACTATATTTAATTACTTCTAGTTTCTTAAATTATTATCGGTCATGTTCGGCGTCTGTGTCAGTGCTCTTTATAGATGAGTGTGTGTGTGTGTGTGTGTGTAGTGTTAAAATAATTTCAATGTACTGCAGAGTTATTATTGAAGAGTATATTGAAGAGATGGAAAATCTAGGCTTTAAATTGCTAGAACTTATAGCTCTTAGCTTAGGAGTTGAAGCAAAGAGGTTTGAAGAATTCTACATAAAAAATCAAACTAGTTTTCTCAGACTTAACCACTATCCTCCATGTCCTTACCCTCACCT
Organism: Trifolium subterraneum; assembly: GCA_951799995.1. Taxonomy (NCBI): domain Eukaryota; kingdom Viridiplantae; phylum Streptophyta; class Magnoliopsida; order Fabales; family Fabaceae; genus Trifolium; species Trifolium subterraneum. Next base: position 42,604,504 of record OX637461.1, on the reverse strand, counting down.
TGCTCTTGGTGTTGGTCCTCATAAGGACTCTGGTGTCTTAACCATCCTTGCTCAAGATGAGGTTGGAGGACTTGAAGTAAAGCGTAAAACAGATCAACAGTGGATTCTGGTGAAGCCCACCCCAGATGCTTACATTATTAATGTTGGTGATATTATTCAGGTACTATTAGTGCACTACCAAAAATATTGAACTTTAATTTGCTTTTGGCCTAAAAAATATTGTGTTTGTTGTTTCTTAATTTTATTAATCACATAATTTAACCCCTTGATTAGGAAATTGATGCCTTGCAATCAAATAGTGACTACACAAACATCTCAACCATTCAATATTGATTAGTAATTTATAATATTTTTCTATTCACTTTACCGTATTTTAAATTTGGACCATTTGATTTCAATTAAACAGTCTTGATTGTAATGAATCTATATCCATTAATATTAATTAGAGGGTGGTGAGTCATAGCACAACGAATGCTAACACGGATTTAAAATCAGTCTTTCTGCTTGTCTTGGGACTCAATGGTCACAGATTTAATCTTGAAAAGAACTTTGCTAGCAAAGATTTAACATGAGAATTGGGTTTTTTTGTTGCAGATTTGGAGCAATGACGCCTATGAGAGTGTGGAACACAGAGCAAAGGTGAACACGGAGAAAGAAAGGTTTTCTATTCCATTCTTCTTCAACCCAGGATATGATACTGAAGTCAAGCCATTGGAGGAGCTTATAAATGAGCAAAATCCTTCAAAATATAGGCCATATAAATGGGGTAAGTTTCTTGTCCACAGAAAAGACAGCAACTTCAAGAAACAAGACGTGGAGAATCTTCAAATATATCACTTTAAGCTACCCTAGAGTTAGATAGTTTAATGAAAGTATCACTTAATTATCTCATGTTTGTACTCGAGCAAAGATTGATTAAAGGCAAGGTTTCTGAAATAAGTGATTGGCTGCAATCAAATTTGCTATTTGAAAACGTGAATTAGTTGAGAAGACAATAAGAAGATATAACAATGAATTTTAATGATATTGAATTCTTTTTCTTTTCCATACAAAATAAAATAAAATACAAGTCTATAAAAAATTGCTTTATAGTTCAATCTCCACTTCAAACCAACACCTACGGCGCGTTCATTGTTCTGAAAATATCAATGGTTCTTACACTACCAAAACAGGTTTTACATGGCTCTAAAAGCAAAGAAATGCGCTTACCACATCCTCTTCTTGGTCTTGGATCTGACACCTCCATCTTCTAAAAAAGATCAAGTTTCGTTGTTTAGTTGCTCTGTAACAATTACATCCCAACTCTGTCCTTGCTGCATCATTGTAATCTAGCCTTAAATGATATTTGCCCCTAGTGTAACTTTCAAAGAAGAGTCATTCCTTTATTGCAAAAGAGATTGTACAGCCTCCAAAAATCTTTGGCAGACTCCTGGTCTCTCCACTATGGATTTTTTTCGCCATGTCGGATTTGACTAGCTGACTTAAGATGTGGTTATCTTCAACTATCTCTAACACTTCACTCTTCAGTTGCAAGCTGCAGGTATATGGTGGACTTGGCGCAATCACAACGCCTTTTGATTCTCCAATATTAAAATCCCTAACTATCGTCTTGCTATGGAGGCCTGCAATTTGACTTTCACCTTCATTTCATGCTTCCTGATTTCCTGGCTATCGAATTCAGAGGATAGGTGGGTCAAGTGAACCCCTACAATTAATCTGGCACTAATGTTGATAGCAGTTGTTTCGGAATACCTATTTGAGCCAAATTCAGGGGCTTATTCGTCATCCTTCCAGGACTTGGATCATAAGTTTCTAGGAGTTTATTCATAATTTTTTTTTGAATAAATCGTGTTGCATTTTTAAGACGGAATTCAAATTTAGGAGCACATCTAGTTAAATTAGAAAATACCTTAATCATCTTATCCAAATGCTTAATATTCTTAGGATTTACCTCAAAATCTGTATTTAAGATGGAATACACATTATCTCATCCAAATATTTTTAACTTATAACATTTCATTAATCAAAATGTGCTCAATACCATTCATAATTTGACTTTATATATTCTTCTACTTATATTTAGTTTAACCGGGAGAGTATACATATTTTCAAGTAAATTTATCGAAGACAAAATGCATCTATAGGTCCTTTAAGTTTTACATTTGTATCAGACAGATCCTTTAAGTATTTTAAGTATCAGATAGACCTTTTAAGTTTTACGTTTGTATCAGATAGATCCTTTAAGCTTGAAGTTTGTATCAAATAGGTTCTTAAAAGTCCTTAAGAAATATGACATATTTAATATAAATTTAAAACTTAAAGAACCTATCTAAAACTTAAAAAATTTAAAGGACTTATCTGATATAAACGTAAGACTTAAAGAACCCTATCTAATACTTAAAAAACTTAAAGGACTTATTTAATACAAACATAAAACTTAAAAGACCTACGAATGCATTATGCCTTTATCGAACCAAAACTTGTAGTTGAAAAATTCACATATCAAATAATAAAGTGTCATGCCAATAGGAGTCATTCCAATTTTTTTTTTTCCAACGACAAGAAGAATTTTTTTACTAAAGGACAATAATAAGTTTTAGAGTTAAAGGACAATAATAAGTTTTTCATACTTATAAATATTTTCAAATTTTGTATTTAATTTCTCTAAAAGTTTTGGTCATCAAAATATTTTTTGTCACGACTTCTAAGTCAAAATTCATATGTATTTTTTAAATTTTAAATTATTTTTCAGTTATTTTTAGTACATTATAAAAAAAATCTCTCTTGCAAAAATTTAAGTTTTTAAAAATAAAAGATGAACTAGCCGTCACATTTTCTTCTTCTTCTTAGTTTATCAAAGAGGGGTGATTTGACTTGAAATCACCCCTCCAAATTATTTTTTCTTTCTCGTTATTAAATAAGTGGTTTTTCACATATTGTTTGGTTTTGTGTTATTTGTTGTCCCGTCTCTGTGCGGTGTATTTTGTTGTCCCGTCTTTGTGCGGTGTTCATTTGTTTCAGGTTGAAGGATTAGATCCGATCAAGTGCAAATCCATCCGATGTCGACTTTTGTGTCATCAACGCTACAGATCTGGAGACATGGACATTCCAGACACTTCAATATAGTCATATTTGTAGGCTTATGTAATTTGCCGTTTTATGCTATTAACATGGATGCTGTAAGTTTGTTTGCAGATTCATCCTTTTTGTTTTTAACGAATTTGAATTTGTATTACATCGATGTACTCTATCAATTTGAATGAATGAATATCCTTTATTTTTAGTAAAAAAAAAAAAATAAAAGATGAAAAATTAAATATGAAATTTTTAAGATTTTGCGCTTTAAAATTCATATTTTGTTAAAAACTCTAAAATTTTTGTGGTAAAAATTATTATATTATTATAAATATGAATACAAAAATCCATTCCAAAATATAAATAGTACACATAAATTTATTTAAAAACAGAACTAAAAGTTGTGAACAGAAAAACATTTGGGATCAAAATTTGCTGGATTTTTTTTATTTTTAGAATACTAAAATGAATTTGAAATATTTATAGAATACAAAACATATTTTTTATTTTTTGGTTAAAGAATACAAAACATATTTAATCCTAAGTTTTATTAATATTACTAATTTTCCTTAGTTTTTGAGCAAAATAAAAAAGAATATCATGATTAAAAAAGAGACAATAATTTCTACCAGAAAAAGAAGAAAAAGAGACAATAATATACATGAAAAATCAAGGACAATTTTGTGCTCATGAGATAACAACCGTAATGAGCAGGGGCGGATCCAAGGCCCAGCGAGCATGGGCACGTGCCCAGGCTCGGCCAATTATAATTTTTTTAGAGTTCTTATATGAATAGTGTAAGAAACGTGTGTTTTAATACATATATTATTTAAGTTATTAAATGACAATAAACACATAGTGGTGCAGTGGTTTTGCTTGTTGTTAACAATAGAGAGGACCCCGTGTTCAACTTCCAGCCGCCACTCCATTTTATATTTATATTTTAAGCTTTTTTTTCTTACTTACCCTTTCACTTTATTTTTTAGCCTTTTGTTTTTTAACTTACCCTTTATTTTTTAACCTGTTGTTTTTTTATTTACCATTTTGTTTTTTACTTCATTTTCTTTTATTTGTTTATATATATATATATATATGTTTTCTTTATCAAAAATACTAAATATATCAACTTTATTTTCTATGTTGTAATTCTACTTTCTTTCATACGTAGGATTGTGGGAGTTCATGACCTCTACTTATGTAGTTATTACGAATCAAATATTACTTTTATTATAATTTTAGTATATATATATTAGTTAAAAACGGTCCGATCCAGTTAAACCCCGATCCGAAAAATCTTAAACCAATAAACATTTCTGTATTTACGATTAAAATTGTGTTCAGGTTTAGGTTTAGTATTATTTTTGGCTCCGCCACTAGTAACGAGTAATCCATTCCTCACAAACCACCCTGTTTTGTTTCTCAGATTCTGCCCATTGAGCACCACTTTTAAACGGAAACAAAAACTTCAACTTTTCACGACCCTTTGGCAAGCTTCGGAACCCCATCCCCCTCAAGTCATCTCCACCAACATCTCCATCACTCACTCTGCAAAAATTGGGAAACTCGAAGAAGCACGCCACATGTTCGATGAAATGCCGCTAAGAACAGTTTGCTCATGGAACACGGTGATTTCTGGCTACTCTCAATGGGGAACTACACTGAAGCTTTGAATCTTGTTTCCATCATGCATAGCTCTTGTGTTAAGTTCAATGAGGTTTCTTTCTCTGTGGTTTTGAGTGCGTGTGCACGTACTGAGTCTTTGTTTCTTGGAAAGCAGGTTCATTCCGTCTTTTTGAAATCTGGATATGAGAGGTTTGGATCTGTAGGGAGTGCTTTGTTGTATTTCTATGTACATTGCTGTGGAATAGGAGAAGCTGAGCTGGTTTTTGAGGAGCTGCGTGATGGGAATCACGTGTTGTGGAGTTTGATGCTTGCCCGGGTATGTGAAGCGTGATATGATGGGTGATGCTATGAAAATATTTGAAAAGACGCCTGTTAGGGATGTTGTGGCTTGGACTACGTTCATATCCGGGTATGCGAAGAGGGAAGATGGGTGTGAGAGGGCTTTGGATTTGTTTAGGTGTATGAGGAGGAGTTCTGAAGTGTTTCCTAATGAGTTCACTTTGGATTGTGTTATAAGGATTTGTGCAAGACTTAAGATTCAGTGTGTAGGGAAGGTTGTTCATGGACTTTACATTAAGGATGGTTTTGATTATGATAACTCAATTGGCGGTGCACTTTGCTGAATTTTATTGTGTTTGTGATGCTGTAGACGATGCCAAGAGAGTTTATGATAGCATAGCAGCAGAAGCTTGTTTGAACGTTGCTAACTCGTTGATTGGTGGCCTTATCTCGATGGGGAGGGTCGAAGAAGCTGAGCGGATCTTTCATGGATTGACAGAGAAAAATCTCATCTCTAATAATTTGATGATTAAAGGTTATGCGATAAGTGGTGAGTTTGAAAAATCGAAAAAATTGATTGAGAAAATGAGTCTTAAACATTTAACCTCCTTAAATACCATGATAACTGTATATTCGAAAAACGGTGAACTTGATGAAGCTGTGAAGCTTTTTGACAAAATTAAAGGTGAAAGAAACAGTGTAACGTGGAATTCAATATGTCGGGTTACATTCATAATGGTCAGCACAATGAGGCATTACAATTATATGTGACCATGCGCAGATTATCAGTCGAGTATAGCAGATCAACATTTTCTGTCCTATTTGCTTGTGCATGTCTATGTTCTTTTAAACAAGGACAGGTACTTTACGCTCACTTAGCGAAAACACCATACCAGGCAAATGTTTACGTCGGGACCCCTCTTATAGACTTTTATTCCAAATGCGGCCGCTTGGCTGATGCTCAAAGGTCATTCACCAGTATTTTTTCACCCAATATAGCAGCATGGACAGCTCTTATAAATGGTTATGCATATCATGGACATGGATCTGAGGCAATTTTACTCTTCTGCTCAATGTTAATTCAAGGAGTTATTCCAAACGCAGCTACTTTTGTTGCAGTTCTTTCTGCCTGTAGCCATGCCGGTCTAGTTGATGAAGGTTTGGAAATTTCTAATGGTGGATAGATTTTCTAATGCAAATTGTTCTTTATGATCTTATTTTTGTTTCAGATGTGCCCACTTCAATATTTTTAGTCAAGCACAAAGTCTCCCAAAAGGTGAGTTTTTTCAAACTTAATATTGAATGGTTTAGATTTTTGTAAAATTATTTCAGTTAAAAAATGATTTATATTCAATCACTTGAATGCAAAAGCAACATGTGATTCAGACTGGAAAAACTTTTACTACAAAGGGAGGGTATAAAAAGAGACACGTATCGCCTTAAATTACTGAGAAATGGGAATCATCAAATTATAATACCAGGGAGCCTGTAAAATACAAAGCAGTGTTTTTTAGTTTGTGTCAATTTTCTTGACTGAAAAAAAAGTGCAATTAAAACTTAAAACATTGGCTGTGGTGGTAAATGACAATTAGAATATTTTGTTTATGGATTGCATGTGAAAAGTTATAGCTGTTATATATTGGTTGACCAGAAAAAGCCCCATGGACAACTCTTCCACTTTTCTTTTATGCAGGTTTATGAGCTAAATGGTTCATATTGTGGATATAGCCATGGTTATTTTTCTTTTACAGCCAACAACAGGGATATTTGAGCTATTTGATGACAATATCCTACTTTAGAAGCTCAAATTGTTGTACAGTTCTTTATATAAATGGGTTTTAGATGTCCAGAGTGAAAAATAGTTTTTGGTGTTTTACATAATAGCAACGATTTTAGTTTAAAAAGATAAACCTTATAGCTATGTTTTGGTTCCAGAAACCATGCAACTCTTTAATTCATGTAATACAAGAGAGAAGTTCATGACACAACAAAACTTGGAGTTTCCTATGATTAGAGTCAAACCTTGGTGAAACTTTGAAAAACTTGTGCAATCTTTGAGTTTCCTGATAAGGCATGCTTTTTCAGAGAATGATTGCTTGCAAAGTAAAGTTCATTTGTTTTTATATATAATCAAAACAACAAAACAATATTTTTATATTAAACTTGTGGAACTCATGGCATACAATATAATATAAAAATATGTTATGCATGAATACAAGTGTGTTGACCCAATTGGCTGGAGAGAAACCCAGTTTAATTATATCCAATTCCATAATGATAATAAAATAAAATATATGTGGTGCACATATATGGTCACACTGCAGCATTAGCCATAAATGTGTGAATGATTAGTTTAGTGTTAACAGGAAACATGGGAGAGGTGGATTCAGCTTTCATTCAAAATCCAGAAAACAGACCAAAACTTTCCATCATCCAAGCTGAAGAAATTCCTGTAATCAATCTCTCCCCAATAATCCACCACACAGTTCAAGACTCCTCTGCCATAGAAAGCTTAGTCAAAGAAATAGCAAGTGCTTGCAAGGAATGGGGTTTCTTCCAAGTAACAAACCATGGTGTCCCTCTAAATCTAAGGCTCAGACTCGAGGAAGCTACCAAATTTTTCTTTGCACAGAGTTTGGAGGAGAAGAGGAAGCTTATCGTAGATGACAACAGTTTGCCTGGTTATCATGATACAGAGCACACCAAGAATGTCAGAGACTGGAAAGAAGTGTTTGATTTTTTATCCAAAGACCCCACTTTGGTTCCTCTGAATTCTGATGAACATGATGATCGAGTCACTCAATGGACTAATCCAACTCCTCAATACCCTCCACACTTCAAGTAATTCATCTTCAATCCATACTAATTATTCTTTGATATCAAACTCTGAATTTTTTCAGTTTTTAGACTAGCAATCAATTAATGATTATGTATGTAATACCTACACCAACAATTCAGATTGAAAGTGCGGTCTAGTGTGCGATAGGACTATGAAAAATAGTCAAAAGCTGAGCCGAACTGTTGAACTGAACCAAACTGCACCGAAAATTCAAACCGTGTTTGACAATTTACTTCATGAACTATTCATCACAGTTGGTCGGTGTGGTTCGGTTTAGCAATTCAATTCAATTTTTGGTTTTTTAAATGGTCCTAATATTCAACTTTTATTTTATTTTCAAAATTCCTAATTATCAAATTAATAATAGCAATTTGGAAGAGTTCGGTTCACAAAGAATCAGTTCGGCTTTTGATAAAGGTACTTTTAGTTCAGTTTGGAACTACATAATCAGCGCACCGAACCTTTATACCAGTTCGGTTTTTCTTCTTGAACCGAACTATAAACATTTCTAGTGTCCGACATGGACACGACACTGATACATATAATTTAATTACATTCAATTACAAGTAGTTTCTTAGTTAATTATTGATATTTATGTGTTAGTATCATAGCCGAGTATATATATACAGTGTTTCAGATTATTTCAATATGAAAACTGCAGAGTTATTATTGAAGAGTATATTAAAGAGATGGAAAAGCTAGGCTTTAAGTTGCTAGAACTTATAGCTCTTAGCTTAGGAGTTGAAGCAAAGAGGTTTGAAGAATTCTACATCAAAAATCAAACTAGTTTTCTCAGACTTAACCACTATCCTCCATGTCCTTACCCTCACCTTGCTCTTGGTGTTGGTCCTCATAAGGACTCTGGTGTCTTAACCATTCTTGCCCAAGATGAGGTTGGAGGACTTGAAGTGAAGCGTAAAACAGATCAACAGTGGATTCTGGTGAAGCCTACCCCAGATGCTTACATTATTAATATTGGTGATATCATTAAGGTACTACTACTAGTGCACTACCAAAATCATTTAACTTTAATTTGCTTTTGGCCTAAAAAATATTGTGTTTGTTGTTTCCTAATTTTATTAATCATTCAATTTAACCCCTTGATTAGGAAATTAATGCTTTGCAATCAAATAGTGACTACACAAACATCTTAGCCATTCAATTTTGATTAGTGATTTATAATATCTTTTTATTCACTTACCGTGTTTTAAATTTAGATCATCTGATTTTAATTAAACAGTCTTGACTGTAATGAATCTATATCCATTAATATTAATGATAGGGCGAGTCATAGCACAATAATTGCTAACGCCGATTTAAAAATGTCAAATAACCGATTATCCCAAAAGCTTAAGCTGTTAGGAAAGGCTACATCAATGGTTTTATATTATTTCTAACACGCCCCCTCACGCAAGAGCCCATTTGGGCTTGAAGCGTGGATAATGCATAGGCCCACCTACCATATGCTTAAATTCCACTTTTTAATTGTTTGAGAATGTGTTTGCTAGTGGTCTGAATTTGTTGATTGTCGTATCAGTAGTTGTCTGCAAATCGTCGGTTATCGGTTTTGATTGCGTCTGTTTAATTTGTTCAATTGCATCTCAGTTCTATTGAGTCATTTGTTGATTATGTGTTTTTAATTGAACGGTCTGATCTTGTGCTACTCGGTTTCCACACATGTGTTTGATAGCAATACTAAATTGATAAGGTAGGTTCTCTGTGTTCGGTTTCACTTTTTGAATTCTATTAGAAAGTGTTAAAACATTGATATTGGTTTGTGAAATGTTTGATTGGAACTCCTACCACTTTGACATGAAGTATTCGGTCATTTGTCTGTTATTTGGTTAATTTTGATTTATTCAGTTCGGTTTGTCTCTTATTGTTTTGAATTTTATTGGATTTAGTTTTGTTTGGCTTAATTTGAATTGGTTTGTTTGATTTGGTATAGTTGGTTTGGTTGTGTTTTGTTTGGTTGCATTTGAATTTGTTTGTTTGGTGGGTCAAATACTCACAATTTGGTTGTTTGGTGAGTCACAATGTTGCTCACAATTTGTTTGTTTGGTGGGTCAAGTACTCACAATTTGGTTTTTGGTGAGTCACAATGGTGCTCACAATTTGTTTGTTTGGTGGGTCTAGCGCTCACAATTTGATTGTTTGGTGAGTCACGATGGTGCTCACAATTTGGTTGTTTGGTGAGTTGAGTGCTCACAATTTGGTTTAGTTTGAACTTGTTTGATTGGTCTGTTTTTGGTTAGCTTGGAATGAATTGGATGTTGGATTGGTTTGCTTTGGTTCTTCCTTCTGATGGTTCCTCGTGTCGGCTATTGCTGCTTCTTTGGTTGCTTCTCTCAGTTGGTTACGTTATTAGTTGATTTGGTTAATTATCGGGGCTAATTTGTAACAAACTTAAAGCTTAGTAAGCTTTAGCTTGAGGGGTAGTATTAAGATAAAATATCTAGAGTTTATATTATTAAGTATGTTTTTCGTTTTGTTTGACAAACTCTCGATGCTTCGGGTAGGTGTTAGATAATAAGTATTGGGCTTAAGTTATTAGGCCCTTATATTAGTAAGTTAGAGTCCATTAGGTATTGTGATTATAAATTCTCTTGTAACCCTTATTTTATGTAATGCAATGCTATAGTAATATTATTGAAACCATAGCCGTCTTTATCTTTGGTAATCTCTAAAAAGTTAACAAAAAACAATCTTTCTGCCTATCTTGGGACTTAATGGTCACATATTTAATCTTGAAAACAACTTTGCTAGCAAAGATTTAACATGAGAATTGGGTTTATTGTTGCAGATTTGGAGCAATGAGGCCTATGAGAGTGTGGAGCACAGAGCAACGGTGAAGACGGAGAAAGAAAGGTTTTCTATTCCATTCTTCTTCAACCCAGGATATGATACTGAAGTCAAGCCATTGGAGGAGCTTATAAATGAGCAAAACCCTTCAAAATATAGGCCATATAAATGGGGTAAGTTTCTTGTCCACAGAAAAGACAGCAACTCCAAGAAACAAGACGTGGAGAATCTTCAAATATATCACTTTAAGCTACCCTAGAGTTAGATAGTTTAATGAAAGTATCACTTATTTATCTCATGTTTGTACTCGAGTAAAGATTTATTAAAGACAAGGTTTCTGTAATGAGTGAGTGTCTGCAATCAAATTTGTAAAAGTGAAATTTTATATAAATAAATAAACTAGTTGAGAAGACAATAAGATATGCATAAATCAATTCAAAATAATAATGAATTTTAATGATATTGAACTCTTTTACTTTTCCATATCAAGAAAATAAAATATTAGTTCACAATAACCCTATTTTTCAATAGTAAATTCATTTGTTCAAAACTAGTCACAATTAAATATATCATATTTATCTCAGTAACTTATATAAGTTAGTAGAAACAATGCACTATTGTATATAGATTTTGGGATTCGAACTCCGGACATTTCACTTATTCATCTTAAAATGTGAAATTATAACTAATAGAAAGAAAGAATACACCATATTTTTTCAAGAAAGAATAAAATACACAATACATATGTGCACCAGAAAAAAGAGGCACATACATTATATACTAAAACTAGTCCAGATTCAATGTATATATGCTTTTTGTCATTTATTCCACTATTACAATTTTCCCATTTACATTATCTACGTATGTTTTTTGTCATGTTTTTGAAACAACCTTTTAATATAAGATAACACACAAGAAAACCATCTTCAACATTGATTTACAAACTCTAGCAACAGAGCAACCATGGGAGAAGTAGACCCAGTATTTGTCCAAGAACAAGAACACAGACCAAAACTCTCCATAATCGAAGCCAAAGGAATTCCCGAAATTGACCTCTCTCCAATATTCCACCATGATGTTCCAAATCCATCTGCTATTGATGCCTTAGTGAAGGAAATTGGAACTGCATGCAAGGAGTGGGGATTCTTTCAAGTCACAAATCATGGTGTTCCTTTGAGTCTTAGGCAGAGACTTGAGGAAGCTTCTAGATTGTTCTTTGCTCAGAGTTTGGAGGAGAAGAAAAAGGTTGCTAGAGATGAGATCAATCCAACCGGTTATTATGATACAGAACATACCAAGAATGTTAGGGATTGGAAAGAAGTGTTTGATTTTCTTGCTAAAGATCCCACTTTGGTTCCTCTGAATTCTGATGAACATGATGATAGAGTTATTCAATGGTGTAATCCATCACCTCAATACCCTTCACACTTCAGGTACTTATTTCATCTCCAATCTATAGGATGATACATATTTACCTCAATAATTATTAATATCTCTATAATTATTAATGTGGATGTGTTAAAAGTCTCACTCGGATGATATATGCATGACTCAAGATATGTTTATAACCGGAGATAATCTTCACCTTATAAGTCGGTTTAGTAAGATTGTGTTAGACCAAATCCAAAATTATAAGATGGAATCAAAGTCTTTCTATGATATGTTAGGCCACATCCTAGAGGGTGATATGTATCTACGCATGAAGCTCAATATTGTTGGGTGTGAGGGAGTGTAGTAAGGGCTTGGAAATATGTTCATAAGTGCAAGACATTCCTCACCATACAAGCCGATTTTGTAAGATTGAACTAGGTCTAACTCAAAATTCTTAGATAGTACTAGAGTCTCTTGAAGATCTGTTGGGCTACCTGCTATCAGGTTTTTGGCTATCGGTTTACCCACCATTTTTATCCACACATCAAGTCCAATAGTGTTGGGCGTGAGAGAGAAAGTTAAGATTCCAACATTGGTTGGGATATGACATGAAAATATGTTTCTAAGTGGGGGCAATGCTCACCTTACAAGCCGTTTTTCTAATATTGAGTTAGGTCCAACCCGAAACTATAAGATATATTATCAAAGCCTCTCCAAGATGCATTGGACCATTTGCTATCAAATTTTCGCTATGAGCAATTTATATCTACGCATCTAGCCTAATAGTGTTGGGCGTGAGAGAGTGTGTTAAGAGTTTCACATTGGTTAAAGTCAGTGTCTTTTTACTATTCCATGACTTTACATCATCCTAGGCTACTTGTTAGTATTCCTAGTCATTGCAACTTCCTAGACATTTAATGTAATTATTGTAGCATCATTATAAATAGAAGGTGTGTGATCTTCTTTTAGACACACAGAGTTTTTCATATTTTACAAGAAATGACTTAAAAATATGTATATAAGTTTAGGGGATCCTCACCTTAAAAGCCGATTTTGTAAGACAAACCAAAATTCTAAGAGTAAGAGTGAAAAATGTATTTACGCTTTTGACAATAAGTTAAATATGAGTATTTTTAAAAGGAATCATTAATTCATATGTATATTTTTAAAGGATTTTGTATCAAGGACAAGGAAAAAAATGAAAAAAGGAGTATACAGGTGGACATCTCTTCACTTTATAACCCAAAGTATATGATTTATATTAAAAATAATCTGCAAACAATCATTTGAAAAAAGGAAGTATATTCTTTTTCATTGGGTCATTTAGAATATTCAAAGGTAGATTGACTCTCAATTTAATTGGTTGTGTTTAAAATTGATGTCAACATAAGCAGAGCTATAATAGAAGAGTATATTGAAGAGATGGAAAAGCTGGCCTTTAAGTTGTTGGAACTAATAGCTTTGAGCTTAGGAGTTGAAGCAAAGAGGTTTGAAGAATTCTTCAAAGATCAAACTAGCTTTATTAGATTCAATCACTATCCTCCATGCCCTTCCCCTCACCTTGCTCTTGGCGTTGGAAGACACAAGGATGCTGGTGCCTTAACAATTCTTGCTCAAGATGATGTTGGAGGTCTTGAAGTGAAACGTAAAACAGATCAAGAGTGGGTTCCTGTGAAACCTACCCGAGATGCTTACATTATCAATGTTTGTGATATTATTCAGGTACTTTAGACTAATTGATACCGTGTTTTTTTAAACCCCTTAATTAGATGTGAGCCATATCGCTACGCTAATGGTGTTGCCTTATGACTCAAATATCATATTTAAATCTTAAAAATAGACAATCCACTTAACTTGTGACTTAAAAGTCGCAAATTTAAATCCTAGAATTAGATTGTTTGTGACTTCATAGAAGTTTAGTGCAATGATCGGCGTCCTAAATGATTTAACGAGAGACTTGGTTTTATTGTTATAGGTTTGGAGTAATGATGCATATGAGAGTGTGGAGCATAGAGCGACAGTGAACACGGAAAAAGAAAGGTTTTCTATTCCGTTCTTCTTCAACCCAGGACATGATGCCGAAATCAAGCCTTTGGAGGAGCTTATACACAAGCAAAACCCTTCAAAATATAGGCCATATAAATGGGGTAAGTTTTTTGTCCACAGACTACACAGCAATTTCAAGAAACAAGAAGCGGAGAATCTTCAAATTTATCATTATAAGCTACCTTAGAAAGAGATAGATAGTTTAATAAAAGTATCACTTAGATCATGTAAGTAATCAAAGATTGTTTCAACATAGTGTTTCTGAAATGAGTGAGTGGTTGCAGTCAAATTTGCTATTAAAATTACTTCTTTTATTTTTTACAAATATATTAACATTACTAGTATGCATTATGTACACGCGAAATATGTGCAAGATCATTCACCAATTTCATACGCGCAAATACTCCAACCTATGTTTCTTTCGAAGGAAAAAGAGACGTCAATGTTTATATGATCAATTGCGAAACAATGATGTTTCTTTTTGTAGCAATCCTTTTTCTTCTTTTTTTTTGCGCAGTCTAATTCATTTCATTAAAGATCAACAAACCTATACAATCTGGTATGTCAAATAAAATAAGTTGAGAATTAGCATTGTATATGGTTGATCTAGCAAGGTCATGAACACTACTTAAGAGTTGTTACAAATTTTGGATAAAATAGCTCTACAATTAGCTAAAATGGAGCCTAGCTCCATATCATCTTGCACATCTGAGTTGAAAGCATCTACTACTCTTTTAGAATCCAGGCAAACGACCACTTGCTCGAAAGCCATCTCTTGCACCCACTCCATGGTTACTAATATGCCTAGAGCTTCACCAATATCAACTGACATGACATATCAGGATACATTCGCACTGTTTTTTCACCTACAAACATACTTAACTCATCCCATAATCATATATCAATCCTTGCATTGTTGTGATGCTCCGAGAATGAGGCATCAACATTGCACTTGGTGTAATTTTGAGGAGGACATGCCGTCACAATCTGTCCTTCATATTCTGCTATGTCTCTCAGTTCAGTCATTGGTTCTAACTGTCGCACGTTTTGTCAGTCTGATTTGTTCCCCCGAATTGATGCATTTCTACATCTCCACAAGCTGCATAATGTCATTGCAAAACTACGTCTTTCCTCCTTCGGGAGCATCTTAAGAATGTGAAAAGGTTTCTGCCTAATATCCTCAACAACTCAAGCTCTCGCCAAGTTTGAACACTTTTAACCCACTGCAGCAACACATGGTCCGCTGTCTCCGCCTTCACATTACACCACGGAAAAGTAATTCCAACACTCACCCCGACTATTTGATCCCCAAAATCCACGCATCATGCAAAATGAATTAAAGAGCGGTATGCTCCACATACATCATATATGAATTGGGGACTTAAGAACCGGTGAAACGCGTTCAAATCCCACAAATTAACTTTCGTACACACTGGATCGTTGATAAATTTGATTTCATTGGTCCGCACAAATAACCTTAAATCCACCGGTAAAAAGTAAGAGAGGAGTCGATAAGTAATAACTCAACCGACAAATATTATATTTCTTTCAACGTCTTCATTCTGATTCAAATTCGGGATCTCACGGTTGTTTCTGAATTTTAGTGGTGTTTACCACTTTAGCTACTCCAATAGAAAAATTATTATAAAATAAAATATCACTTTTAAAATTTATTAAATAATTAATGTATCTATATATTTCATAGACAAAATACTTCTCAGAAAATCAATATTATATACAAAAATCATTTTCGCTTTTTAATAGTGAACAAAAGACATAAGCAAAAGAGTACTCTTCTTATCGTATATATAATTTTTTTTTTTACATTTTAGATTCATCGTAGAATTGATGTATGTAGATCTAGATTCATCAATTCTACGATAAATAAATGTAAAAATAAATTTTTTCTTATAAATTGAAAGTACACAATATGCACCAGAAAAAAAGTCACATACAGTATATGCTAAAACTAGTCTAGATTCAATGTATATGCCGACAACATTGATTCTGCTATACAATTTTCCTTTTACAACATCTACGTAATTACCTACGTATGTTTTTTTTGTCATGTTTTTGAAAATAAAACCTTTTAATATATAATAGATAACACACAAGAAAACCATCTTCAACATTGATTTTACAACCATGGGTGAAGTAGACCCAGCATTTGTTCAAGAACAAGAACACAGACCAAAACTCTCCATAATTGAAGCCAAAGGAATTCCCGAAATCGACCTCTCACCAATACTCAACCATGATGTTCAAAATCAATCTGCTATTGATGCCTTAGTGAAGGAAATTGGAAGTGCATCTAAAGAGTGGGGATTCTTTCAAGTTACAAACCATGGTGTTCCTTTGAGTCTTAGGCAGAGACTTGAGGAAGCTTCTAGATTGTTCTTTGCTCAGAGTTTGGAGGAGAAGAAGAAGGTTGCTAGAGATGAGATTAATCCAACTGGTTATTATGATACAGAGCATACCAAGAATGTTAGGGATTGGAAAGAAGTGTTTGATTTTCTTTCTCAAGATCCTACTTTTGTTCCTCTGAATTCTGATGAAGGTGATGATCAAGTTATTCAATGGTCTAATCCATCACCTCCATATCCTCCACAATTCAGGTAGTTATTATTTCATCTTCAATCAATACTAATTAATTATTCATTATTAGTTGATACTTGATTGTTCTAAGTCTCATGTTGGACTATGTTAAGAGTAAATAATTTTTTGTGCAGTTAGGAATTAGTTAGAAGTTAGTTACTCATTAATTGGTTTAATTGATCACTATAAATAGGACAATTGTGTACAACTAAGTTAGAAGTTAAGAGATTGGATGTGATCTGACCCAAAAATTGTTCATAAGTGATGAGTATACTACACCTTGTAAGCCTATGTTTGGGATCACGTATGTCAGAATCACGGTGACTCACAATGATTTTACAGAAGCTATAGAGTGTAGCTTTTTACATATCGGTGGATTACCGTGATTTTGACATATTCAAATGATACCAAACATACATTAGCCGAATTTATGGGTTTGAGTTAGGGCAATCTAAATTCGTCGTAAATATTAGAGTTTGTCTTAAATATGTTGGTAGTACTTTGTTATTGGGTCACTATGGTCATGCTCGAGATGTTTTGTGCATGACTAGGGTGGATTAAAAGTATCCGATATGACCTGAAAAGTGAAAAGGTGAACATATCTCACCTTATAGCCGATTTTATGATTGAATCCAAAGTTAATTTATTTGAAAAAGCAAGTATTCTATTTGTTAGAGTCACTTAGAATATTCAAAGGTAGATTGATACTCAATTTAATGGGTCGTGTAATTGTGATTAAAATTGATGTCAACATGAGCAGGGCTATAATTGAAGAGTATCTTGAAGAGATGGAAAAGTTGGCATATAAATTGCTGGAGCTAATAGCTTTGAGCTTGGGACTTGAAGCAAAGAGGTTTGAAGAATTCTTCAAACTTCAAACTAGCTTTATTAGATTCAATCACTATCCTCCATGCCCTTCTCCTCACCTAGCTCTTGGCGTCGGACGACACAAAGATGCTGGTGCCTTAACTATTCTTGCCCAAGATGAGGTTGGAGGACTTGAAGTGAAGCGTAAATCAGATCAAGAGTGGGTTCTTGTGAAACCTACTCCGGATGCTTACATTATTAATGTTGGTGATATCATTCAGGTACTTTTGGCCTAAGTCACACAACCTTGTTTTGCTATGAATCACCGACACATACACAAGACACGACATTGACATTAACACATTGATATCATGTTAACACGTATCAGGAACCAACACAACTTCAATCTGAAGTGTCTGTGTTACATTTTTGTTATTTTATTATTGAAGTTGTTTTGTTTGTGCAGGTTTGGAGCAATGATGCATATGAAAGTGTGGAACACAGAGTAGTGGTTAACTCTCAAAAAGAAAGGTTTTCAATTCCCTTCTTTTTCTTCCCTGCACATGACACTGAAGTCAAGCCTTTGGAGGAGCTGATAAATGAGGAAAACCCTTCAAAATATAGACCTTACAATTGGGGCAAGTTTCTTGTCAACAGAAAGAGTAGCAACTTCCAGAAGAAAAAAGCGGAGAACGTCCAAATTTATCACTATAAAATAGCTTAAAAAGAGTATAACAAAACCATCACTTAGCTTGTGCATGTAAATAAATTGGGTATATTGTAATATATTGAATAATATGTTGCAGCAGATTGATCCAAGGCATTGTTTCTGATGAGTGAGTACAATTGAATTTGCTGTTAAATATTACTACTAGTTTGTAAGTGGAATAATTATGTATGACAATATATATATCCCCTAATAACAAATATCATATTCATCTCAACAATTGAAATCATACATGCCTTTAATTTGCATTTCTTTATTGTCAATTATTATGCATTTCTTTATTACTATAAAATAGTTAGCCTTGTCAAAAGAGTTGATTCAGTTGTTAAAAAGTTAACTCATACTCTAAACAACCGTAAGTTCAACTCCCACTTAACTTTGAGGTCCGTTTTGATCTCTGGTAAATTCCAAATCCAAACCTAACCCACCTAATCTTTTAACACCCAAAAAAAAATAGTTAGCTTTCACCTAAACTTTTAACCCTACTTTGTTCATGATGTTGAAATGAGGCAAATCATGATTGATACTTATATTATGCACAATTAAGTGATTAGCAGCCGTCCAAAATTAGATTCTGTATGTTTTATCAAAGGACTTTTTGTTGGGGTGCTGAGTCAGAAGCCAATAAACTGTATATTACATTGGTTGCAAGAATTTGGATTCATTTATCTATCTTCTAAATTTCAATCGCTTTCAAAGAATTGTTTATGGAACAAGCAAACAAATCCATTTCTATTAATTGTTATTTTTTTGCATCATTGAAATATTTTGGCTACATATTAACACTAGTGAGAAAAGAAGGATATATTTTGACCTTAGGAATGGAAATGGTTAATCTCTATTTCATTCATGTTGACACCACTAACCCCCAGCTAATAGAACTAGATTGCACACCAAAATATTCGTAGGTCTTTAAATGATCTCTTTCTCATAGAATCTGAACAATAAAATTTATTAAATCCAATCAACACCAACAATAATTATAATAAAGGAGTAATTATTATAAATAAAAACACTTCAATTAGGTTAGATACACTGAAACACAAATAATGTCACGCGGCATATGCACTCTCTCAGTTTCTTACCGTGAATTCTTCTTCAATTATCCATTGTACAAGTTTACTGCATTCGTTGTATATGCTATAATTTTGTGTCTATTCATCTTTGATTAACTGTTAAAATTTCTATCAATGCTCTGATACCAATTGATAGAAATTTCAATAGTTAGCCAAAGATCAATAAATACAAAATTATGGCATATACAAATGATGAATGCAGTAAACGTGTACCTTGAATGAGAGAGTACTTCTGCCACCTTACACAATTACATTATTTTTGCTTCAAGTGGGGGGATTGTTGAGTTTTATGGATTAACCTTAATCAACAATTAAAATAATAAATAATTATATCAACAATTTGTATTCTAATCATAATATTGCACTAATGTCTTGTAATTAAATGAATATTTATCAATGAACTGTATTTAGAAACGGGTCTGTGATGGGTTGGTCCGCTTCTCATAGTAAGCCTGTTGAGAGGTCCCTGCCTCCACTAATGTGTGTGTGTGTGTGTATATATATTAACCATCTCATCAGCCATTTCATCAGATTAATACACATTGAGAGAAATTAAAAGTGTAACTGTTCATCAGTGAGAGGTACAAGAACTCTCAACCCTAACAACGTAATTGCTCATCAGTGAGAGGTAGAAGAACTCCTAACCTTAACTTTCTTTCTAAAGATCAAAGTCTTCTTTTCATCATACAAGGTACACGTTTACTGCGTTTATACACATAAATCATAGCATATTATCTATGAATACAGTAAACGTGTACCTTTTATGATGAAGAGACTTTGATCTTTAGAGGCGAAGTTAGAGTTAAGAATTCTTCTACTTCTCACTGATAAGCAGTTCCGTTATTAGGGTTGAGAGTTCTTCTACCTCTGACTGATGAACAGTTACATTTTTAGTTTCTGTCAGAGTGTGTATTAATCTGATGGAGTGGTTAATATATATATATATATATATATATATACTCATTAGTGGAGGCAGGGACATCTCAACAGACTTACTATGAGAAACAGCACAACCCATTTCTAAATACATTCCATAAATAAATATCATTTTAATTATAAACTTTAGTGCAATTTTATAATTAAAATACAAATAGTTGATAACATAATTTATTATTTTAATTGTTGATTAAGGTTAATGCATAAAATCCAACAATTCTCCCACTTGGATAACCTTAATCAATTACTAAAATGTCAACTATTTATAAAATCACTTGTTATTACGACAGTGTAAGAAACACAAGTTTTAACAATGCAGAATTTGAATTCGATAGAAATACAAAATCATACACGTTAAATACTTACCTTTCACATAAGGTTAATGAATATGGACTAACATTATATAATTAAGAGTATACAATCCAAGAATGGTCCAAGTATCTCAAAGGCTACAACAAACTCTCACTAACCCAAAATATAGAAGACTTAATCAAATAATGAATTACAAATACCCATGTATATAAGTCTGTAGCCAGTGGTTCTGCCAACGAGTTTTAATTTTATAAAAGTCATAGAATATCCACATAGGTGTAATAAAAGTATTACTTATAGGGATAGCCTATTAAGAGAATAATCACATTTAATCAAAATCAATAAATGTTCCAAAATAATTGACATTCAATTAATCCAAGAGTGAAATTTAAAGTCCGTTAAGCTATGTGGAATTTTATTGCAAGAATATATGTCAATGGTTATAATTTTATGTTGTGTGATTATATCATTGTATACACATTTCATAATCTCACATATATATGAACGAACAAGAGTGAAATTTCTTATTTAACTCTGTAAACAGAAACTAGACTCATCAACCTAGATTATAATAGTGAACAGAGAGGAGTATAATTTATTTTTGAGCAACTCATCTGAGTAATTTAAGCCGACATATATGAATCACGTAAACATAAAAGAGAGTTAAAATTACTCACAGAAGTTATCTAAATAATTAAGTCAATGACAGAAACAACGTACTAAGCTGCCATAGAGAACATTTTCCGAAAGCACTTTCGTCACTGGTATTCGAATCTTTCTTCTATTTTCAGCGTCTTCTCTGCTCTCTCACGTTTTCAATCGACTGCGCATTCCATTTTAAGTATAGGGATTTCAATTTCATATTTATACTCCCACACACATGCACATGGGCCAAGCGCCCAAGCCCATCACACACGCTCTTTTTTTTTAATGAGAAAAAGGGATATGCACTGTCAGTGTAAAATAATTTTACACTGTCAACTAATACCAACCATGTTTTCCGCCACGTCACCCTACACTACCCCACTTTCTTATTATAACATGACAAAATAATAGTTGTTTATTTGACAATCGTGTTGTTGGGCATAAATTTGGTATTTACTTATTTAACTCAATTGGTTGGTTCAACCAATGTTACGTGTAAAACTATTTTATACCGTCAATGCATCTCCATTAAACTCTTGTTTTATACCACCAAACAATTTTCCAAATTTATTAGAGAAAAAAATTAGAGAATTAATAGGGATGAAAATGGGTAAGGTATGGGTAGGGTACTATAATATTTATCCTCATGCTCGCGATTTTAAAAAATACTCGTACCCATCCCGATACCCATGTGAGTAACAATCTTTGTACCCATCCCCATACCCTATGGGTACTTAAGTACCCATACCCGTACCCGTTATCCGCATTTTCGCTAAAAATAAATTGATTAATTATAAAATATCATATCATTTCAATAAAAATTAAAAAAATTCAAATTCAAAGTTTTAATGTTGAATCATGAAAATTATAAACAAAATCTTTATTAACTCCATGTTAAAGTTCGTATCTCTGGTGACATATTTAGATTGTGTTTGCATTATGTTATAAATAAACATTTTTATTAAAAATGTATAATAGTTTAATAGTGTTGTATTTTTTAAAATTGATATACATATATTATTATATAATAATATAAATAAAATAAGTAGATATATATCATATGGGTACGGGGCGGGGTGGGTACTAAGGTACCCGTACCCGCACCTATACCCGTTCATTTTTGCGGGTAATTACTCATACCCGTGCCCGTACCCAAAGTGCGGATTTTTACCCTACCCATTGTAGGTATTTTTTGCACTGCCCACTGAGTATGAGTTAAATTGTCATCCCTAAGAATTAATTAGAAAAGAGAATCCAACCACCAAACAATTTGCCAAAATTTATTAGAATTTTTTTTTAATTTTTTATGTACCAATTTACATTGTTAGGTACTTATACCCTACGGTTAAAATTTATTTAAAATTTAAATTATTTTTATATAAGTTAATATAAAATATGATATGATATTAAATTTTACCTAAAATTTATTATTATTATTATTATATTAAAATTAGTACTTTGATTAAATTATAAATCTATTAATTTTTTCGATGTTTAAGTTTATTAATTATAAACTAAAATTGAAATGTGATGGCATATATAGTTAAATTCTCTAAAATATCATGTTAAATATCAAAATAAAGTTTAATCTCTTGGTTTATTAATTCATTGGTATATTTAAAAATAAATATAATGATTTATTTAAATATGTTCATGTGAAATAGACTTTTAACATATTAATAGCTTATGTCTGGTTTTAAAAAGGTTAGCTCAAACTTAATAAATAAGCCTATGACAGACAACATATGCTCATGCCTTCAATTTTTAGACTGGTTAGCCTTAAATTTGGCAAAACCAAACTCGATCTAGCCTATCCCCAATCCTAATGTGAGCCTAACTTAATTAGTAAAAATATTATTATAGAGATTAATGTTGAAATTTCAGAAACTCCACTTATAAAAATTCTACCCACTAAATTTCTTAAATAAAAAAAATGCTCCAATACATTTTTCTAGTAACATAAAAGTAATCTAAGAAAATCAGTAAAATACCATAATCGTGTAGCAATAAAACACCTCAGAGCATAACAGAAACCTGTCCCGATTCAATGTAACACAATCTCCCCTTTTTATAGTACAAACAACAACATAGGATCAAACAAACAACAACCATGGTTGATCTAGAAACAGAACCAAGTTCACCTTTTATTCAATCCCCAGAACATAGACCAAAATCCTCAATAATCATTGCTGAAGGTATCCCTCTAATTGATCTCACTCCCATAAACTACAAAGATGAAATCATCACCAACCCACTTTCCATTGAAGGCTTAGTCAAAGAAATAGGTAAAGCATGTAAAGAGTGGGGTTTCTTTCAAGTGATTAATCATAAAGTGCCTTTGGATAAACGTGAGAGGATTGAAGAATCTTCAAGGAAGTTTTTTGGACTTAGTTTGGATGAAAAACTTAAGGTGAGAAGAGATGAAATTAATTTGCTTGGGTATTTTGAAGCAGAGCATACCAAAAATGTTAGGGATTGGAAGGAAATTTATGATTTTAATGTGCAACAACCAACTTTTATACCACCTTCAGATGAACAAAGTTTTCAGTTTCAATGGGAAAATCGATGGCCTCAGAATCCTCCTGAGTTCAGGTATTTTTTTTTTCTACTAAAAATAAAGATATTCATTCATATTAACAATCGATACAGTACATAATATGCAAATACAAATTCAATATGGCTAATGCAATATTCTATAAACTGAGTCGAGCTCACGGCACAGTATTATAATCTAATCTTATTAGAAGAAGTAATAATAAACAATGACTAAACTTTAAAAAAAATAAAAATTAAGGCATTTAATACTTTTTTATGCTGATTAATTATTGTGCAACATCTTGATTAGGGAAGCATGCCAAGAATATGCAGAAGAAGTAGAGAAACTAGCTTATAAATTGATGGAACTTATTGCAATGAGCTTAGGTTTAGTACCTAATAGATTCCGTGACTTCTTCATACATAACACAAGCAATATAAGACTAAACCATTATCCACCTTGCCCTTACCCTCATCTTGCTCTTGGTCTTGGACGTCACAAAGACACTGGTGTCTTAACTGTTCTTGCTCAAGATGATGTTGGTGGTTTACAAGTTAAGAGAAAATCAGATGGAGAATGGATTCAAGTTAAGCCTATTTTCAATTCCTTCATCATTAATGTTGGTGATATGATTCAGGTACCAAACACTTCCTCATTTTTCTCATTAGTAAACAGCACATTCTTTACGACACATTTTTTAGAACCCCGATTCCCACCTGTAATAATTTCACATAGTTTTTCGCCGTAGCACATCTCAACTGTGCATTGGAGATCAGACGGTTCAGATTATAAACCATGTTTTACACAATAAAATCATCTCAACCGTCCATTTAAGATCAGACGGTCTATATATTTATTACAACATGATGATGTTACAGCGTAAAATTCTATATCCCCATTTTTTAATGATTTTTTTTATCCTTTTAATATGATTTTTTTATTGGTTGAAGTTGGGATAATTATAGTCTCTTCAAGTTTATGTGTGAATTGTCTTTTGTAAAATGGACCAAATTGAGTACATTTTATTTACATTTCAATCAATAGAAAGAATTGCATTTGTCCATAAATTCTAGCGCAACTGACATAATGTCAAAATTGTTAAATCGGATATTGTGACTAGTGTTCAAACTCCGACTCATCCACTTATGTGTGTGAGTTTCTAATAGCTATTATCATTTTCTGTATCTACAAAAATTGTGTGCTAGAGTGTCTTGTTCGCACCCGTGGTCGTGGTCTATTATATGCAAGATTGATATAATGTAATGCAGGTTTGGAGCAATGATGCTTATGAGAGTGTAGAGCACAGAGTTATGGTGAACTCTGAGAAGGATAGATTTTCCATTCCGTTCTTTCTGAAACCAGCACTCTACACTGATGTCAAGCCCTTGGAAGAGTTGACAAACGATAGGAATCCTCCCAAATATTCACCAATCAACTGGGGCAAGTTCCGCACTGCAAGAATGCAAAGTAATTTTGCTAAATCTAATGTTGATAACCTTCAAATCTATCATTTCAAGATTTCCTAGTAACAAAATTAGAGTTATGTACTATAGACACTACAAAGTCTCTCTTCGGTAAAAATAGCGGTTAGCTGATAACTTATATCTGATAGCTTATATCTGATAGTTGATAGGTGATAGCTTATAGCTGATAATTAACCTAATTGAAGTGTTTGGTAAAATTAGTGGTTCACTAACTACTGATGATAAATGTAAAATGACATTCTTAATTTACAATAAAACTACATTTAAAATACTTAAAATTGAGTAATTTTAATTTTTTTTAATTTTTTCTCTATTAATTAATATATCTTTTATATATTATTAAATTATTTTATATTTTCTTATTGATAAAAAAATTAAATTTTATTACTGAAAATTAAATATTATATAATCCATATAATATTAGTTAGTGTACAACTAGCACTAGTACAAAAATACCTTTATAGAAAGGTGCTTAAGTCCGTTGAATTAGCCATCCGACTTAACAAATTATGAGGTGGCAATTCTGTAAATATTTATAACTTTGTTAGGTCGGTTGCAAGTAAAACCGACTTAATAAAGATTAAATAAAAAAATTATAACACATATTAAATTCCTTAAGTCGCCAATATAAATTAACTGATTTAAGAAATCAACTTGTTAAGTCCGGTGTCGCCCCACCTGACCTAAGAAGTTTTATTTAATTTAAAAAATTAAATTCCAACGTGTACCGGGAAGGAATCGAACTCGGTACCTTTAGTAAAAAAAATATATATTTAGTGAAAAAAAAACCAATAAAGACGTTTTTTTTACATAAACAAATAACAAAATATCTTTAGTCAAAAAAAAAAAATAAAGACGTTTTTTTTCACTAAACAAAGAAACAACTTTAGTCCAAAAAAATTTAAAGAAACTATAGTAATATATTTAGTCAAAAAAAGAAAACAAACAAAACGTTTTTTTTAGTAAATAAAGAAAGATCTTTAGTCAAAATTTTCTAAAGAAAGATGATTTCTATCTTCTCGATCTCTTCTTCCTCTTCAAACGTCCAAAACTCTTCTCTCACCGCAAACTCTTCATTCTCTACCCCATAAATCCATTCTAAGCTTCACTTAAAAAACTCAGAAATCCTTCACGTACTGGGATACCAAAAAATCATTCGAATCTTCGCACAAAACTCCTCAAATCTTTCTCTTCACTGCAAACCCAAAAATCATTCGTCACTAGGAACCTTAACTTTACATATATGTATAATTTGAACCCTAACTTTTAATTTTTTTTTGTTATACTATTTCAATTTTTGTATATGTTGTTATTTATGTTGTTGTTGTTATTATCATTATTATTATTATTATTATTATTATTATTATTATTATTAAAGCAAAATATCAATATTTTTGAACTTTAACGATGAATATTTTAAAATACAGAGAACATTCATACCTATAGCATCGAAAACATAACTTTCTACGAAAAAATGTTCTAATTTTCACAAATAGAACAACTAGAATAGTAATCTTATTATTATTATTTATGTTGTTGTTGTTGTTATTATTATTATTATTATTATTAATTGGAGTGATACTACCCCTTAATTAGATCGTAAATTTGTTATGTAATTTGAGTCGAGCAAAATAGTTTGTTTAGGGATATTTGGTTAGCAAATTCATGATTATTGTATCTTTTTTTAAAAAAAAAAATGTTGTTTTTTATTTAACGAAAAATAAAATGTTGTTAGCCTCTTCAGTTGAGCTTTTTTTTTTTAAAATTAAAATACTATATTTTAAGTCGGTTAATAGTTTAAACCGACTTAAGAAGTCATTTTCTTAAGTCGGGTAAAAATTTGACATAAGAACTCAAAACTTCTTAAGTCACCATCTGTTAAGTCATGTGCAAAACCGACTTAAAAAATCATTTTTAACCGACTTAACAAGTGTTTTTTGTGCTAATGTAGAAATATATTCTAACTGCATATAGCGTTATTACACGGAATCCAATTCTCTTAGAATTTGCAATTTATTTGGGAAAGACAATGTCACGTGTTTAGTTTGTATAATCGAATTTGTTCCTTTCATCACTAATATGTAAAAAATATGTTTTGAATTTGATTATTATCATTATAACTAAAAATTAGCTACATTTCATCTATTTGATACTTATTTTTATATACTTTTTTATTTAATTCAAAATAATTTAAAGCTGGTCAATTTTTTCACCAATATAAAAAATTACATTTATGTCCTTCCAACGGGACTACTTGTTAGGTAAAAGGGTGCTTCATGAGCTTATTATTGATCACCAAAGGCCTTTATATAGGCAAGCATACAAACACCAATGTAACCTCACACAATTGGGTGCCAACCGCGCCTAATCTCTACTTGCCTTAGAGGCCAAGTAATGCTACACTAGATTACACAACAATTAAACACACAACATCAAAACTATACTAGTACAAATCCTAACATATCTTCCCCTAAATTGAACTCTCTAAGCAATTCAACTTATCACTTCAAGCTTGCACATTCCCAGCTTTTCTATGTTTCTGCAGAAATTCTCAAGGCTGAGAGCTTTGGTCAAAATGTCTGCAATTTGCTCAAAGGATGAGCAGTGAACCAACTGAATAACTCCATCTTTTGATAGATCCCTTAGGAAGTGGAACCTCACATCTATGTGCTTACTACGACCATGCATCATAGGATTTTTGGACAGCTTAATTGAGGAGATGTTGTCACAGTAGATGGTTATGCATTCTTTCAATTTCTCATCTATTTGACCAAGGATTCTGGATAGCCATACTCCTTGACAAGCACTATTGACAGCTGCTATAAATTCAGCCTCAGTGGCGGACAAGGTTACAATGGGCTGCTTCCTTGAGGGCCAAGAAACAACTTTAGTTCCAATCATAAACACATAGCCCGAGGTACTCTTCCTATCATCCAAATCTCTAGCATAATCAGAGTCTGACCAACTAGACAACTTGCTTCCATTGCCTCTTTCATACAATAGACCATAACTTGTTCCCTTCAAGTATCTCAAAATTCTCTTCACATCAGCTACATGGATTTCGGTTGGTCTTTCCATGAACCTAGCTACTAAGCACACTGAAAAAGCCATATCAGGTATAGTAGCAAGAAGATACATCAAACAACCTACCATTTGCTTGTAATTTGTTGCATCACTGGCTTTACCAGTTTCATCCTTTTGTAATTTGCAGCCTGGCACAAGAGGATTGCTGACACTGTTACATTCACTCATGCCAAATCTTTCAAGGATTTCAATGGCATATTTATGTTGACAGATGAAAATGCCATTATCATTTTGTAACACTTCAATGCCCAGGAAATATCTCATTCTCCCGAAGTCGGTCATAGTAAAATTTCTCTCCATTGAGTTTTTGAATTTGTCAAATAACTCTTGAGCATTTCCAGTGATTATCAAGTCATCTACATACAAGCTTACTATGATGAGTTTGTCCTTTCCACCGTGCTTCACAAAAAGAGTGTGTTCATGAGGACACTTCTCAAATCTTTCATGATAGAAATAAGCTTCAATTTTGCTATATCATGCTCTAGGGTCTTGTCTTAATCCATACAAGGATTTCCTCGGTCTATATACCATGTCTTTGCTGCCCTTTTGATATCCTAGAGGTTGCTCAACATAGACATCTTCATTTAATTCACCATGTAGGAAGGCACTTTTAACATCAAGTTGGAAGACATACCAATTTTTGGCTGCAGTAATTGCCAATACAGTTCTTATAGTGTCCCATCTTGCTACAGGTGCAAAAACTTCATTGTAATCAATGCCATATTGTTGAGAGTAACCTTTAGCTACTAACCTAGCTTTATGTTTCTCAATTTTCCCTTGTTCATTGTACTTTGTCTTAAAGATCCATTTAACTCCTATCTTCTTTGCTCCATTAGGTTGTGCAGTCAATTCCCAAGTGTTGTTAGCTTCTATATAGATGCTATCTCAGAGTCCATAGCTTTCCTCCACACAACATGCTTTGATGCTTCTTCATAGGTAGTCGGATCTTCACCTGGAGTGAATATAGCAAGATTTTGCAGGACTTCTTCATCACCATTGGTTTCATTAGTTACATAGTCTTCTAGATATCCTGGTTTTCTTGAAACTCTTTTGCCCAACCCAACTTCCTCCACTTCTTCACTGCTATCTTCTGAGTCAGACACTGTTTGTTCATCCAAGTCTTCATTTTGAGCATCACTGATGTGATCATCAACATCTCCTCCACTGTCACTGTGCTTGCTTAAGGAACAAGCATCAGTGTCAATCAAATTGTCAGCACTCACTATCTTTGTATTTGCTATTTTCTTATTGTCCCAGTCCCACTGACTTGCTTCATCAAATTTGACATCTTTGCTTACTACAATTTTAGCTTTGCTTGGATCATACAATTTGTAAGCCTTAGATTCTTATATTATGCCCAAGAGAATACACACATAGCTCTTATCATCTAACTTCTTTCTCAAGTTATCTGGTATGTGAACATAAGCAATACAACCAAACACTTTGAAATGACTTACAGATGGTTTACTTCCACTCCAAGCTTCTTTTGGTGTTATGTCCTTGACAACAAAGGTAGGGCATCTATTCAATATGTGGACTGACCAATTGACTGCTTCAGGCCAGAATTTCTTAGGAATCTTCTTGTCATCCATCATGGATCTCACCATATTCAAAATGGTTCTATTTTTCCTCTCAGCTACTCCATTCTGTTGAGGAGTGTATGCAACAGTAAGTTGTCTTCTAATGCCATGTAGGTCACAAAATTCTTTGAAAGCTGTGGAAGTATACTCTACTCCTCTATCTGTCCTTAAGCTATGAATTTTGTGTTGAGTAGCATTTTCAATCATAACCTTGAATTTTTTAAATACACCAAAAGCTTATGACTTTTCATTATGAAAATACACCCATGTTTTTCTAGTCAAATCATCTATAAAGGTAATGAAGTATCTCTTTTTACCATTTGATTCTGGAGTAATTGGTGCACATATGTCTGAATATATTAGCTCAAGTTTGACACTAGCTCTCCATGAACTCCTCTTTGGAACTGCTTCTCTTTGTTGTTTTCCTTTCATACAATTGCTACACTTTTCAGTTGGTTCTTTTACATGTGGCAAGCCTAACACCATTTTCTTGTTGGCAAGTACACTCAACCCTTTGTAACTGAGATGTCCATATCTCTGATGCCAAACTTGATTTTCATTACCGTGAGAAACTTTGAAACACTTTGGGAAAATAACAGGAGCTCTAATGACATACATTCTATTGAGAGACATGTGAGATGACATGATCACACCCTTTTCTTCATGGAAAACTTTACAAGTATTATTTTTTAATATCACAGTGAGATTCTTTTCTTGCAATTGTCCTATACTTAACAAATTATTTTTCAAACCAGGTAAGTAATAGACATTTGTGAAGATTTGAGTATAACCTTCAATGTGGAGCTTTAGATTTCCTTTTCCCATGACTGCCGTCTTTGAATCATCTCCCAGCTTGACAGAATCTTTGTAGCTATCATCAAAATCAAATAACCATTCCTTGTTGCCAATCATATGATTGCTACAACCTGGATCTAAAAACCAAATTTCACTATGGGACTCTTCTTCTTTGACTTCTTTGATTTCTTGAGTCATAAGCAAGATTTCTTCTCCTTCATCGAATTGAGCATAGTTGGCATTTTCTTCTTCCCAGCTTGGGCATTCAAATTGAAAATGTCCTAATTTGTGACACTTGAAGCATTCAACATTCTCTTTGTTGAATTTAACACCTCTTCCACCACGACCTCTTCCCCTGCTAGCACCACCACGACCTCTGCCACTTCTTCCTCCATAGGACATCTTAAGAGCTTGCTCCTCTTGATCTTTCTGTCCTTTCATCCTTTGTTCATGCACGATTAAACTACTTTGTAGCTCATCCACAGTCATAGTGGTCACATCATGTGCTTCTTCAATGGCACACGTAACATAATTGAATCTTGAAGTTAAAGAATGCAAGATTTTTTCAACTATGTTACCTTGTGTGAGTGTTTCTCCATGCGCAGTCATCTTGTTGGCGATAGTGAGTGTTCGTGCGAAGTATTCATCGATGGATTCTCCAATCTTCATGTTGAGACTTTCATATTCTCTTCTCAATGCTTGCAATTGTGCTCTCTTGACCTTGGTGGAACCTTGGTACTTCTGACGCATGGATTCCCATATATATCTTTTGTTGTGTTTCTTGAGAGAATGGTTTCAAGAATTGATCGATCAATGACTTGAAACAGGAAGTTCTTGGCTTTGAGATCTTTCAATTGACTTTCTTGTGCTACTTTTTGTTGTTCTTGGGTTGCACCAGCGGGTGCAATTACAACTCCATGCTCGATGAGACTCCAATACTCCTTGGATCTCAACAAATTTTCCATGAGCATGGCCCATGATCATAGTATCCATTAAATCGAGGGATTGAAGGTTGCATGTGATTGCTTGATTCCGCCATGAAAGCACAAGCAAGAAACGAATCTTGAGGATGAAGATGAAGGTTCTAACTAACTTGGTGTAACTAACTTCGGTTATTACACAAAGAAAGGTTTGGATCTAACCGATAACTGATACCACTTGTTAGGTAAAAAGGTGCTTCATGAGCTTATTATTGATCACCAAAGGCCTTTATATAGGCAAGCATACAAACACCAATGTAACTCACACAATTGGGCGCCAACCACGCCTAATCTCTACTTGCCTTAGAGGCCAAATAATGCTACACTAAATTACACAACAATTAAACATACAACATCAAAACTATACTAGTACAAATCCTAACACTGCTCGCACTTAACCCTCAACGGGACTAAGAGTTGAGGAATGTGCTGGCCTTTACCTCACTCAACATTATGTTTTGTTGTGAAGATACTTGTTGAGTTATTTTAGTTGTATGTCTTTGTCGTTTTCATCGAGATCAGATCATTCATGTCCTCATTATTTTGAATAGTGGATCCATTGAGTGGGACTTTTCGACCACAGTCTCCGAATAGTATCATTTGTGTCTGGATATCTTATCTCATAATCACGAGGTCTAGTGCACACATTTTGTATTCTTCTATCATAAATAAATTAAATCATATATAGTCACGTTCATTATAAGTATATAAATCAAAATCATTGTACATGTTGTTTAACTTTCACAAAGGCAACCGACATTATCTATCACCTTTAAGTAGGGACTCAGTTTAGAGTGGAAGAGGAAGTAGGTCTTCTACCGTGCAAGAGTATCTTTTAACCATTATATATATTAATAGGCTTAATTAGTCCAATAGTCCCTTAAAGACATTTTAAGTTTCAAAATGGTCCCTTAAAGAAAAAAAGGTCCGGATTGGTCCCTTAAAGACATATCCGTTAGTCATTTTGGTCTTTTCCGTTAGTTTATCAACCTCAAATGTATTAGGTGGACCAAAATTGTAAATGGTCCACCATAGACCTCATTAAATTTTTTAATTATAACCATTTGATCTTTTTCTTAAAACATATACCTTTGGATCTTACAAATCAATGAGATCTAATAATGAGCCACCAACACTTGATTTATTTGACTTTTCTTCATCTTCTTCCCTTTCTCCTTCTTCATCTTCATCACCATTTTCATGGAATTCATAAAAAACCCAGAATTTTTTTCTTCAAAACCCAAAAAATCATTATTAATTTTTGCTTCTTACCCTCACACCCTCAATATTGATATTTCTTCAACTCCCTATTCTTTGTTTTTCTTCTTCTAACAACACCTCTCTCTTCAAATTCACCTTCACCCCCACCATAACACAAAATCAACACAACAAATAACACATCTTTAATCTCAACAACAAAAAATGAAGGAACAAAACAAAAATTACAACTCATCTTCATCTCTCTTTGCAAATCACCATCATCAACAAACTCACACTAAAATTAGCTCTAGAGAAACCCACACTAATTAAGATTTTGAGATTTGAGATCTGAACTTTATTTTTGTTTTCATATCTGAATAGATTCGTTGTTTGATTTGGATTTGATCTAGGTTTGTTGCTTTTATTTTTTCTGGATTTGTTGTTTGACTATACGTAGTTTTTTGAGTTTTTCTGGATTTGTTGTTTTTAGTTTTTTGAGTTTTGCCTCCCTTTTTTTTTGGATTTGTTGTTTGAATATATGTAGATTTGTAGTTTTTCTAGATTTGTTGATCTAGGTGTATTTTGAGTTTGTTTGAAGATTTGAAATTTTGTTGTTAAAGTTTATGAAAATATTCATGAAGATGAAGATCAGGTGAAGGTAGAAGATGAAGGAAAGAAGAAAAAATTGGATGTTGGTGGTACACCATTAGTAACAATAGACTTGTGCAAAACTAACGTTTTTTGGAAAAATTGACGGAAAGGACTAAAATGATTAACGGAGATGTCTTTAAGGGACCAATCCGGACCTTTTTTTCTTTAAGGAACCATTGTGAAACCTAAAATGTCTTTAAGGGACCATTGAACTAATTAAACCTATATTAATATGTAGGACAATTCTAACATGCACCACCACATTGTGGTGCACAAGTTGCTATATGGTTATAACAAATACGAATTTTATAAAATCTATCGTTGGATTGAAAGTTTATATCATATAGATTTCATGTCAATTTTTAGCAAAATTATTAATCATTTGATATGTCATTGAGACCTATCAAGATTAACAATTTATGCATGAATTTTTATTAAATACCGTTAATTTTGATTAGGAGTTCGATTTCAATACTCATGTGCATGGAGAAAATTCGGTTGGGAGGTGAGAAAATTTATAATCAAGAAACTTGTAATTATTTTTTTTACTTGATTATGATATTTTTTTACTAAACATATGGTATTTTATAAACATTGGTAATATATTACTATTATTTTTGAAGAATAAATATTTTACTATTATTAATATATTATATATATCTATTTTCATATAAGCGCACGTATACAAGAATAAACTTATATATATATATATATATATATGTATATACACTAACAATTTACACTCCAAGTCATGCAACATTTCAAATTCAATCCAAAGTTTCTAACAACAAATCAACTTCCAATAACTCAATCCAATGCAAATTTCAAACCAAATTACACAAATATTGAACAAAGCCAAATCGGTGAACAAAATAGTCAAAATAGCCAAATGATAATTTAGTGGTGCAATTGATGGAGGTAAAGAATGATTTGAAATAACTTTCATAAATTGAAGGAAATTTTAGCTATTTCCATAAATTTAGGAACAAAACTAATTGATGAGTGAAAATTCTAGACTAAATTGTTTATTTTTCCACAAATATAACCTTAAAGCGCATGTAAAAAATAAGCTAGAGAGATCCATAGCTCATAACTCAAATGACAAATGAATATCTGATATTGTTAGGTTGGATGTTTTCATCCGAATTCAAATCCAAAATCATGCAGTTGTTTGTGAGATTCAATATTGCTTACCACGTCATTATTACTAAAATATCATTTTTTTTTTAAATTCATAGAATAATTTTTTAATATAAAGAACACACAACAAAAACCACCTTCAACATTAATTTTACAAACTCTAGCAACAGAACAACCATGGGAGAAGTAGACCCAGCTTTTGTTCAAGAGCAAGAACACAGACCAAAACTCTCTATAATCGAAGCCAAAGGAATTCCCGAAATCGACCTCTCACCAATACTCAACCATGAAGTTCCAAATCCATCTGCTATTGATGCCTTAGTGAAGGAAATTGGAAGTGCATGCAAGGAGTGGGGATTCTTTCAAGTCATAAACCATGGTGTTCCTTTGAGTCTTAGGCAGAGACTTGAGGAAGCTTCTAGATTGTTCTTTGCACAGAGTTTAGAGGACAAGAAGAAGGTTGCGAGAGATGAGATTAATCCAACTGGTTATTATGATACAGAGCATACCAAGAATGTTAGGGACTGGAAAGAAGTGCTTGATTTTCTTTCTCGAGATCCTAGTTTTGTTCCTCTGAATTCTGATGAACATGATGATAGAGTTATTCAATTGTCTAATCCATCACCTCCATATCCTCCACAATTCAGGTAGCTATTATTATTTCATCTTCAATCAATACTAATTATTCATTAATTGACTGTTGAAAGTCTCGTGTTGGATTGTGTTAAGTGTAAATTCTCTCATTAGTTTGAAGTTAGGACATTTATGAACGGATTAATTAGAAGTTATCTGATAAGATGTTATTTGACTCAAATTGTTCATAAGTGATAAATGATGAGTCAAATTCGTGGGTATGAGTTAGATCAATCTAAATTCTACAATAATATTAGAGATTATTAATCTTAAATATATTGGGTCATTTTTTATAGTCACTTTGGTCACGCTCCAGATGTCTAGTGTGACTGGGGTGGATTAAGAATATATGGCCTAAAAAAGTATAAAGGTGGACATTTCTCACTTTATGGCCGATTTTATGGTTGAGTTATTCCAAAGAATCAAAATGCTCTTTTTGTTATAAAAGTTAATAATTTCATTTGAAAAAGGAAATGTTCTTTATTTAGAATTGTTAAGAATATAGTTTGTTAGTTAATCAACTAGAGTTAGTTGATAGGTTACCAAGTTAGTTGGGAGGTTAGAATGTTAGTTAGGGAGTTAGTTACTCCAAATAGTCCTATAAATAGTCCTATAAATAAGCTATCCTTTGTACATTTTATATTCTTTTATCAATCAATATGATTTCTTATGAGCTTTTACCTCATGACTATTCCTATGCTCTCTACCTCTCTTATGCATATGATCTTCATCCCTATGATTCCATGATTCTTAACAAGAATATTCAAAGGTAGATTAAAATTGATGTCAACATGAGCAGGGCTATAATTGAAGAGTATCTTGAAGAGATGGAAAAGTTGGCCTATAAGTTGCTGGAGCTAATAGCTTTGAGCTTAGGACTTGAAGCAAAGAGGTTTGAAGATTTTTTCAAACTTCAAACTAGCTTTATTAGATTCACTCACTATCCTCCATGCCCTTATCCTCACCTAGCTCTTGGCGTCGGACGTCACAAAGATCCTGGTGCCTTAACTATTCTTGCCCAAGATGAGGTTGGAGGACTTGAAGTGAAGCGCAAATCAGATCAAGAGTGGGTTCTTGTGAAACCTACCCCAGATGCTTACATTATTAACGTTGGTGATATCATTCAGGTACTTTTGGCCTAAGTCATACACCGTTCTTTTGTTATGAATCACTGACACATACACCAGACACGACATTGACATTAACACATTGATATCATGTCATTATTGGACACTAACACGTATCAGACACCAACCACACCTTCAATCTGAAGTGTCTGTGCTACTTATCAGGCACCGATACAACTTCAATCTGAAGTGTCTGTGTTACATTTTATTTTATTATTGAAGTTGTTTTGTTTGTGCAGGTTTGGAGCAATGATGCATATGAAAGTGTGGAACACAGAGTAGTGGTTAATTCTCAAAAAGAAAGGTTTTCAATTCCCTTCTTTTTCTTTCCTGCACATGACACTGAAGTTAAGCCTTTGGAGGAGCTGATAAATGAGGAAAACCCTTCAAAATATAGACCTTACAATTGGGGCAAGTTTCTTGTCACCAGAAAGAGTAGCAATTTCCAGAAGAAAAAAACAGAGAACGTCCAAATTTATCACTATAAAATAGCTTAAAGAGAGTATAATAAAAGCATCACTTAGCTTGTGCATGTAAATAAATTGGTTATAGTGAAATAAATTGAATAATATGTTGCAGCAGATTGATCCAAGACTGTGTTTCTGATGAGTGACTACAATTGAATTTGCTGTTCAAAATGATGAAGTAATTTT
The DNA here is from genome assembly GCA_951799995.1 of Trifolium subterraneum. NCBI lineage: Eukaryota > Viridiplantae > Streptophyta > Magnoliopsida > Fabales > Fabaceae > Trifolium > Trifolium subterraneum. The sequence goes on along the minus strand of OX637461.1, from coordinate 42,567,508 downwards.
GTCTGATGTGGATCTCTTGTTTAAGAAAATAAATAAATAAAAATAAAAAATTTGTTGTTAAATATACTAGTGTGTATGTGGAATAATCATGTGAAATTACACATGCCTTTAGATTATTGTCAACTATTGTGCATTTCTTTATTACTATAAAATAGTTAGCCTTAAGCCTAAAAAAGTTAACTCATACTCTGAACGGCATAAGTTGGGGTTCTGAGTCAGAAGCCAATAAACTATGTTACATTGGTTGCAAGAACCGATCCAAACCGAACCGCGAGCACCCCTAATTGCAAGTTCATTACACACGCTCCTTGTTGGAAGCACCTGAAAAATAGTTTGAGAACGTTCTGCTAGTTTTACTCTCTTTCAACAACTTCATGTTAGTTGTATTTTTTAGGGCATAACAGACATGCTTGGAGTCCAAGCTACAAAGGGTCATCTACATTTATAAATAGCACACTTGGGTGCCTTTAAAGAGTAAGAGTTGAAGCTACAAATCATCAATCACTTTGTCTACAAGTCATAAAACTCTCCTTTCATCACTCACACTCAAGCTCTCCATTCTCATAGGTACTTCTAGTTATATGTTTTTATTTGCTTTTCAAATTAACCTTTGAGTTTTCTACAAGAAAATATCTCAAGATTTTACTCACCCTTGTTTTCAGTTCTTATCATTTTGTATTCACATATTGGGCGTTTATTGCCATGATTTGTGTAATCATAAAGGTTTTTGGTATTCTTAGTTGAGGAGTAAAATGGGGTTTTGGTAAATTTTTGGACTATCACCATAAATTGAATTCAAGGAACACATATTCGACTATCAACAATTTCTTTACCATAAGTTGAATTGAAGGAACACATATTAGCAACAAAGTTCATATATTATTGGAAACCACCCAATGATCTATGCACTTTGTTGGGTGGTTTCCAATGATTTGTGATTATATGAACTTTGTCGGGAACCACCCATAAATTGAATTGAAGGAACACATATTTCTTTACCGAATCACTTATCTATGCAATCCGAATTGTTGGAATAAAAAATATCCCTTAAGATATTCATAAGTTTTATATTATATTTGTTGATAATATATTTTTAGATTTGTTTGTTTTATTCCCTATAATTAAGGGATTTAGTTTAGATTTAAATTAGTTCACTTGGTTATAAAAACCAAGGTCGTCATAGTGTTTTATGATGTAAATAATGTAAACATATTATTTTAGGTATTATCAATACTATTTCTTTTTCTTATTGTTTTCTTCCCTTACCTTACCTAAATATCACAAATTCAACACGAATCAAACAAAACAACAATCTTCACCGTGAATTTGGGAACCACCCAAAAGTGCTTTGGATCGCAGGATCCGAATATGTCTGTTTTTTAAACTTACGAAATGAAGTTAGCATTGTTCATCTCCTTAAAGAGAAATTCGGAACTTACGAAATGAAGTTACACGTTTTCGGAATATAAATTCCGAAATAAAAGTCATTTCGGATTGTAGAATCCAAATTACTCTGGATCCAAAGTCAGGTGGGGTCAAACCCAATTTTTTACTCCTCTACTTCGTAAAAGAAGTAGAGAAATAAAGTAAATAAATAGAAAGCAAAGAGAAATAGAGTCAAACACGGAGGAGTAAAAAGTAGAAAATAAACAGGACAAACGGGCCTAAGAATAACAAATATAATTTTCCACAGTTATAAGCATCTACTATCAATCTATCATAAAAGGAATTCATATAGCTGCATATAATTAGAAGTATATTATGTATAAAATTCAAATTAATGCACATTTAAAAGTTTCAATGAATTTGACAAAATTACAAGGAACGACCGTAATTTTATACTCGCTCCGTTCTAAAACTTTAGTCCTTTTAGAGCTTTGTACGGGGATTAAGAAATGATAAAGATTGATAGGTTAAGTCATAGTTACCCTTACTTTATTAAAAAAAAAATTTAATTAATGTTTTTGTTTTAGTAAAATATCACCAATTGTACATTGGTTTCTTAAAAGGACTAAAGATTTAAGACAAAACTAAAAAGGTAAAAGGACCAAAGGTTTGGAACAAAGGGAGTAATAGTTAAACTTTTTTTCTTTTTTGATAATATAAAAGTTACACTTTAAAGTTTTAACAAAGTGCATAGTTATTATTGTCAAAAAAAAAAGTGCATAGTTAATATTATTATAATAGATATTTCAGTGTCATCGTAATTTTGTCTAAGAGTAGTGCTAGGGACACACCCTCTAACACACTCATTTGAACACACTCCAATCAATTAATGCCACATCATCTAATGTGTTTGATTCCGACTCCAATCAATGAACACACTTATCTATGGTAATTTGGTATATTTTAGCTTCATAATTAAGTTAATATTTTGGAATATTGTCATTTTTTATAGTAATATATTAGTATATATCATATACATAATAAATTTAATATTATTTTAATTTTAGATAAACTCGTACGATTTTACGAGTCAAGTTTACCTAGAAAAATCGAGTTAAGATAAAAACTCGATTATGACAACATTGATCAAAGTTATGCATTAACATGCATGAAATACTCAACTATATCACTCATTGTGAGAAGAAGGAGTATTTATTTTTATTCATGTTTGTAGCACTGTGATATGAGTGGATTTGGATTTACTGCTATCCCACAGTTATACACAGTTGAGAAAATCTGAACCATTCAAATCATCCAATGTACCAGATTACTTTCTCTTTGATATTGTATGGTTTTTAACGCTAGATGACGTCACACCAACCCAATCACTCCAAACCAGATCGCCAAGGACACAACCGGAGTGACGACACGGCCGACCAACCTTGCAATGAAACAATGGAAGGACAGAACGACGTTACAATGGAGCGAAAACACGGCGGACGGACATCACAACGGCGGAACGACAGAATCTATGGCGGGTGTTTCAATTTTTGAAACAGATGATGGATGGAGGAAGAGGATGGAGCGGAGCTACCGACTCCAACGAAAAAAACCTCCTCCATTTTTGGCACAAATTCTGTAATGCTGTTTTTTTTTTTTTTAATTCTTCCAACTTGAAATTGAAATTGGAGGAGGAAGGGGCGGAGCTACCGACTCCAACGAATCCAATATTGAGTCATGGAATTGAAATTGGTCTCAACTTGTTGATGAAATGCGTAGGAATTTGTAAAATAGTTTCAGGTTGTGATTCCTGTAACAAATTGTGTGAGAAACCATGTGATTTTGTTCAACGGTTCACAGTGTTAATTTGTTGCTTTTTCTTGGAGAAGCATTCTGATACGTTGGATTGGTTTAAAGGTTCTGATTTTATCAACTGTGTGTAACTGTGGGATATATGGACAGTAGTAAATCCAAATCCGATATGAGTCAAGTGATGACTTGGATTTGCACTTAGCATTGGGATTTGCAATTTATCTAGAAAAAAAGACATTGTCACATGTTTATTTTGTACAATCGGGTATGTTCCTTTTATTATTATTATTATTATAATAAGTAAAAAAATGTTTTAATAATTATTATTATATAACTAAAAATTAACTACATTTTGTCTTTATTATTTTTTATAATAAAAGCTTAAATTAACGAATTAAATGAGGGAGAGTAGCATCCTTATAATCTAAAACTAAAAGAGTATGTAAAAAATTACAATCAGAATTAATTAAAATTGGAGAATATGGAGCATTAAATATTTTTTTTGACTAGGAAGTTCGCACATGAGTTAGCCTCTCTGAAACAGTGTTGAATAGTGACAACTCAATCTGAAAGATTTAGTAGATTAAGAACATCTAGAAGAGGTTAAGTTATGGTGGTAGAACGATTGAGAGCAGCAACTGCAACAAGGGTAAAGTTTGTTTCAAAAATGACACAGTCAATATGAAGTTAACGAACAATACGTATAGCATGAACAAAACTCCACATCTCAGCACTTTGGAAATTATTGCGGCCAAGGTTGCAATAAAAACTCTGAAAAGACCACCCCGGAGATCTCTAAGCAATTCACCACAAACTGAGAAACCATTTTTTTCCCTATATGCGCCATCTACGTGAGTGTCTATAGGAGAGAGCTCCCATCTTAACTACCTTTTATCTTTTCTTTTTTTACAATTCTACATTTTATAGATTTGATACTATATTTTTATATATTTTTTATTTAATTAATAATAACTTAAAAGCTGATCAATTTTTTCACAAATATAAAAAATGACAATTTAGTAAAAAAAAAAAAGCTTGAGGATCTTGAAACCATTGGACGAACTGGAGTTGAGGAATGTGCTGGCCTTACCTCACTTAACATTTATGTTTTGGTTTGAAGATACTTTGTTAAGTTATTTTAGTTGTATGTCTTTGTCTTTTTCATTGAGATCATTCATGTCCTCATTAATTTTCAATAGTGGATCCGTTGAGTGGGACTTTTCCACCACAGTATCTCACAATCACGAGGTCTAGTGCACACATTTTGTATTCTTCTATCATAAATAAATCATATATATAGTCACGTTCATTATTCACATATAAATCATTGTAGTACATTTTGTTTAAACTTTCATAAAGGCAACCGACATTATCTATCCCTTTAAGTAGGAGTACTCTATTGTCTCATATTAAACAACTTAGAACATCCACAATGGAGCACCCCAAATTTGAGTTCTTAACTGGGTATCACGTGTACACATCACTCATTTATTATTTTTTTAATAATAGTTCTTAATAAGCACTCAATCCCTCCAATCCAGCACCTCTTCAAAAGTTCTAAATGGGTCCATTAATATCTCTACATCGCAATATATTTTAATTATTAATACTATATAAAAGTAAGCGAGTCGCATAAAAATATATTTTAATGAAAACTAAGGTGGGCCCTAGAGGAGAGAGAAAAATCTTATTTAAGAATTTATTCCTATTAAGAATTCAAAAGTGTGTTGCTCCAATGGTAGTTTCTATTAAGAACTGGTTCTTAATAGTATAAGAACCACCATTAGAGATGGTCTTATATGATCGTTTCACATATTTTATTAAAGAAATTAGCTAATGATAGAAAAAAGAAGTGATATTACTCTCAATCTGTTGAGCACGGCCCAAAGGCTGAAGGCCCAAGATCATCCATCTCTTCAACTGTTAAAAAGTCTTCCGTAACGCCGTTATAAGAAATCAGAATAATGAGTATTTACTGCTCATCGTGGTTCCTCAGCCGTTTTCTAACATCGAGGACTATAGTCTATACATACTCTAATGGAGATGAGTCTTCTATTACACTACAAGAAAACAAGGATTTAGTGGCCGGCAAAATCGGCCACAAAGTGAAAAAATTGTCCAACTTACCGGCGGCCTGAAGCAGCCGCAAAAAACCTCGCTGGTAAGAGTTAGCGGCGGCCAAAGCGGCCGCAAAGTACTGAAACAGGTCTGACACCATTTAGCGGCGGCCAAGACGGCCACTAACTTAGTTGACGGGCTGACAAAAGCTGACACGCTTTTGACCACAGCTAGCGGCGGCCGCAAAGAGCTTTCTTTATTTTTTTTAAAAAAATATTTTATTAATTTATAAAATATAATTAAATTATTAAATTAATTTAAAAAATAAAAAGCTTATCCCGGTTGGACCAATTATGTCCCAATTATTTTTTTTTGTTTAATTAGGCATTTTTATTTATGGATCCATTTTGTTAAAATAGTCAAATGTAAGACACCAATTTGAGGAGTTCAGATCACCTCAAGTCCTTTATGCTCCAGTTTTTTCAGTCCAGTACCCAGGTCTTGACATGTGAAAAACATTATTTCAATGGTACAAATTCAAGAAGGGAAGGAAAAAAAAAACAGAATGTAAATATAATTTGGAATCTAACGTTATAAATTTTTTTAATCTAACAAACCACAAAATATAATTTTGAATCACAGTTGAAAAAAAAAACTTTTAATTTCGAGATTTGAGAGACAGAGATTCGGAACAAAAACAGTGTGCAAAACTTGATACCAGAAAACAATAAAAAAGACAAAAAATTAAATAATAAAAAAAAGAAGAGGAAACAAAAGACAACAGAAAACCAAATACAAAATAAATCTTTTTTTTTGTTGTCTTGTTCTTGAGCAAAGGGAGTTTAAAGTTACAGATCTAGGGTTGTTCTTGTGTTGGTTCGGTTTAACAAGGGAAATAGAATTTTTGGTTTGATTTGGATATTTTTTTGGTTAGATTTGGTGTTAGAAGGAAAGAAATGATGAACAAATTGAGAGAGTGGGAGATGAGAGAGTGAGAGGAGGATGCGAGAGTGAGGGATGAGTTCATCCTGTTGGGTTTTTGAAATTGGCTACATTTTGCAAAAACAAGATTTAGTCAGATGTAGGGTCATATGTGGCAACATCTGGAACAACATCCTGAAGCTAGAAAATGTGCAAAGTTTGTTACATGAAAAACACACGTTTTATTTGTGAAGTAAATCCATTAAGCGACTTTCTTGTTCCCCAAGACGAAGAATTTAGCTTATTTCTTGATCATATCGCATTTTGTAACGCCCCTAAAGATATGCCTATATTTTAGGGTTTTTGTTGGATTTACTAAGAGAATCTTTTGCTATCGGATATGTTCTAATTTTTTTGTTATTTGTGAAGCCTGAAATCAAGGAACAGCCCAGGCTATCTCAGGCTATATATATTGAAGACTTAGACCTATTTTATTCACCGAAACCGAAGCTTAAACAAATATATCAAAGATGTAGTCTTTTAGGGTTTCGTGTCTTGTAAGCCTTGTGCTTTATTTGTGAGCCACTCTTATATCATCTTGATGCTAGAGTATGACTGTTTTTAGTTGAGTTGTAATCTTTTAATCTACTCCTAAGCTTTAAAGTACGGAGATAGATATTTGTTTGAAGTATGTTCTTCGCCAAATTGTTGTTAGTGTTATACGGTCACGCTAGTTGTGTGGCTAAGAGGAAGTGAGACGGGGCGTCTCATATCTAGGAGTTCCTAGGTAGGATTGCATGAGATAGTGTCTAGGCGATAAGATAGAAACGGGAGGTTTTGGAGTCTTTGAACTAGAACTATAGTAGTGAATTCATTCCTGGACTGGTATCCCCCAGAGTAGGAGAGGTTGCTCTGAACTGGGTTAACAACATACTGTGTTATTTTAATTTCTGTTTTTTATTGTTAAATTGTCCATTATGTTCTGCTGGGAACTGTGTTGAAGCAGATGCTGCCCCATCCGGTACCCCATCGGGACTGCGCCAAAATTTCAATTGGTATCAGAGCAGGCATCCTGTTCTATATTTGGGTGAGCTCCAGGGAAGATACTTTCTGGCACTATGGACAAGGAAGAAGATGATATGCAGTTGCAATAGTGATATGTGAATGGTATGATGTGTATGTGAGTATGAATGCCATGTTGTGTTGGGGGGAGTAATTGTTTCTCTTGGTTTGTCGGCTATGCATGAATTAAGGGGGAGCAAATGTGTTATGTAGTATGCATATTTTTAGAGGGAGTAAAGTTCTTCTGACGATTTCTTGACATGTATGCATTGAGGGAGAGCAGTTTAATCTTTATACAGATGTGTTGCTTGATGTTGCCCCGTCTTGACTACCATCCAGTCTGTTTGATTAAGAATTCAGATTTTATTTGGAAGCTGTGAACTGTATCTCTCCATGAAATGTCTAATATTGTTTTAGCCAAAATTTGCCAAAGGGGGAGATTGTTGGGTTTTTGAAATTGGCTACATTTTGCAAAAACAAGATTTAGTCAGATGTAGGGTTATATGTGGCAACATCTGAAACCACATCCTGAAGTCAGAAAATGTGCAAAGTTTGTTACATGAAAAACACACGTTTTATTTGTGAAGTAAGCCTTGTGCTTTATTTGTGAGCCACTCTTGTATCATCTTGATGCTAGAGTATGACTGCTTTTAGTTGAGTTGTAATCTTTTAATCTACTCCTAAGCTTTAAAGTACGGAGATAGATATTTGTTTGAAGTATGTTCTTCGCCAAATTGTTGTTAGTATTATACGGTCACGCTGGTTGTGTGGCTAAGAGGAAGTGAGACGGGGCGTCTCATATCTAGGAGTTCCTAGGTAGGATTGCATGAGATAGTGTCTAGGCGATAAGATAGAAACGGGAGGTTTTGGAGTCTTTGAACTAGAACTATAGTAGTGAATTCATTCCTGGATTGGTATCCCCCAGAGTAGGAGAGGTTGCTCCGAACTGGGTTAACAACATACTGTGTTATTTTAATTTCTGTTTTTTATTGTTAAATTGTCCATTATGTTCTGCTGGGAACTGTGTTGAAGCAGATGCTGCCCCATCCGGTACCCCATCTGGACTGCGCCAGAATTTCACATCCCTTGTTCATCACCATAGTCCAACGTTTATTTTTTATTTTTAAATCAACTACAACTTAGCGGCCGCCTAGGCCGCCACAAAGTCCAACGTTTATTTATTTTTAAATCAACTACAACTTAGCGGCCGCCTAGGCCGTCACTAAGTTTTGCAACGATTCCCAAGACCTGTCAGCTGCAATTTTGCGGCCGCCTAGGCCGCCAGTATGTCCTAGGACAACTTTGTGGCCGTTTATTTTAATGTTGCAGCCGCCTAGGTGGCCACTAACTTACTGGCGGCCTAGCCGACCACTAAATTAATATACAATCCGTCACAAAATTGATGTATTCTTATAGTGTTGTATTCTTAAAACTTTACTCCACCTTTTACGACTTGAGTGTCGAAACACCTACATGTAAAAACTCTCCTCTCATTCACCGGAGCGGAAGAGAAGTACTACCTGACAAATGTCGACTCTGATCTTGGTAGAATCATATTAAAATATCTTTAATAAGTCATTCATAAGGACTAAAATTGAAGAAAAAAAATTCCTTCAATGTTAAATAAGTAAATTATTAATATAAAAAAATGTAAAGAGTGAAGATTCATTTTGCTCCCTCACAAAAACTACCCAAATTAGTCCCCGACAAAAAAAAAAAGACCTTATTTAATCCCTAACAAAATTAAACCGAGTCATGTTAGTCCTTCGTTTTATTTCTCTTAATTTGATCTTTTTTTCCTACTTTTGAATCGTGACTGGACTGTCATGTGTATTATTTTAATAATTCTTAAGGGACAAGTTAGTCCCTTATTTGGAAAATAACAAAACAAAAAAAAGAGTTGAATTAACCGTACATGTTTTTCTCTTTCACAAAATAGAAAGAGAGAATATTAGGGTTTTCTTGTCTCACGCTTTCAGCCCTTGATGTTTCAACAAGATCAAATTCTGATGGTGATATTAATAACAAATGATTCAACCGGAGAAGATGATATACAACCTATCGGAGACAGACACAAAGATAAGTTGCATTGTTATCATAATCATAACATCAACAATAGCATACTATAGAATGGTGTAACAGATTTTTCAAACCATATTAAAATCAATCAAACACTCTTGTTCAGAGATGGAACACTTTTTAGTTCCATATTATATCAGTAACCAAACATATGATTTTTTTTTTAATATTCTCCTTTTGTAGTGATATTGTCTAATTTTCATATATTTTTTTAAAAAATTATGGGGATCAAATTGTCCCAAAATAAAATAATGTAGGGACCTAAATGTCCCTTATGTTTGTAAATAGTACACGTGGCATAAATAATACACATGACAGTCCAATCACGGTTTAAAAGTAGGAAAAAAAGACCAAATTAAGAAAAATAATAACGAAGGACTAACATGGCCCAGTTTAATTTTGTTAGGGATTAAATAGGGTCTTTTTTTTTTTTTGTCGGGGACTAATTTGGGTTCTGTAGTTTTTGTGAGAGACCAAAATGGGTCTTAACTCAAATGTAAATTATTATAGGACAAATGTTTCTTTTTAAAAAAATTATTATGGGACAAATATTTTAGCAAATATTTCATCCGGCCTTATTTATATTATTTATATAAGCAAAAGTTACTTTTTAGATGCATTTTGCCAAATATATACTAATACCAAATTATAATCTAAAATTAATAAGATACCACAGGGTAGAAACATTTTACTAATCTTCCACTATCTTTCCTTAATTTTTCATTCACCACTAAAGAAATATCAACAGGTTTGCAGCCATACATGCCAAACTTCTTAAATATTGAATTAGTTATCCGATATTTTTTTGCCAAATAGAGTCATAATGCTAATTAGGGGTACTATTAAGAAAATTTGTCGATAATTTCGTATATATGAATTAAATAGTTGAACACAGGTGATTATTGGGTTTTAATTAATTACGAAACTGTTCTAGGCTGGCTAAAGCCCAACATACATAAAGATCTAGCACAATGGATAAAGGTTACACGTGGCTCCAAGCGACCACGGAACCTCTTGCGATGTCCACCATGGAATAAAGACTCGTTATCCTAACATATGGAAGGATATGTTGGTTTAAATAACTTTCTACAAGAGATATTTGAGGCTGATCGATACACATGGAGGACCCCACTACATGGGTAAACCCTAATATTCCTCTGTATAGGCATTTATTTGCTCATTTCTAAGGTTATGACATTCCACCTCCAATTTAGCATATTTTCTAACCTCATTCATACACTGACTTGAGCGTTAGAGTGCTAACATTATTGCAAATACCTTTTCCCCTCAAATACTAAGGAATCTCACCAAACAACCTCAAACACAAATTCACCTTCACCATCATGATATTCTCATATGAGCTCTCAATTCATAAACGTTCAATAGAATCTTAAGTTTAAATCATGAGTTCATGATTGCAACAATCTTTTATTATTATTATTATTATTATTTTATTTTTTATTTTTCCCATATAAAGAGGGAAACACCCAAACTTTGTTTAAATTTACTTATCTCTTAATTAAACTCCAAATTATTGAAAACATTTTATTAAAAATTAAAGAGTGAAAACAAAATAATATAAAAATCCTTTAGACCATCTCGTTTAGAAAATTGAGATTCCTACTAACAAGTTGATGGTAGATGTCGGTTAAGGGAAGAATGTCAATTGTAATAATACCTACAAACACTCTGATGCTCAAATCAATAAGAGAACTAAAAGTGAGAGGTCGGGGAATAGAAAATGTGTATTTCGTGTTCTGTTCGAAGGACATATGCATATGGAAATAGAAACTAAGAGGGAGTTGTGAGCACCTGTTATGAATGATTGACGCTATTCAACGGCTTCTTGTTGTATAGTCATTGCCATTGATGAGATTAACACATTATGATGCCAAGAAGATTTGGTGTTGGATGGACTTGGTCCGTTTTGCCCATGGCTTGATCTAGGCCGGGGATTAATAGTAAATGTGTCTTTGGGTTTGGTCTATAACATTACCTCTTCCCACAATTGAACATACTACATCACGTGTATTCCCATCGGTTTGCAACCGATGTAAAAACTCCTTCCTACACTAGTGGCCACTACATATCTTAAGGTCGATTGTTACCTCCCTCCCCCCTAAGAGGGAAATGGGAAATGCCCAAACTTTGGTTTAATTTACTTATCTCTTAATCAAATTCCAAATTATTGAAAAAACATTTTGTTAAAAATGAAAGAGTGAAAAAAAATCCCTTAGACCATAATCCTACTAAAATTCGCTGGTAGATCTCGATTAAGGGAACAATGTCAATTGTTAATAATCTTTCGTATTTAATGAGATTCACAAATACAAATGATGTATAACACCTATCGTGGATGAGAAAGGAATGAATGTATTCTTTTTTCAAAGCAACGAAAAAAGAGTAAAACTGACAAAATAATTGTCGACATGGAAAATTATTATCTAATTTGATTAGACCGAGAAGGTTAGTCGAATCGAAGATCGGCATTCCGTAGAGTAGTGAGGGTTATACCTACAAGCCCTTTGACGCTCAAATCAATAAGAGAGCTAAAAGTGAGAGGTAGGGAAAAAGAAAATGTGTATTTGGTGTTTTGTTGGAAGGACATATACATAGGGAAATAGGAGCCAAAAAGGAGTTATGAGCAGTTGTTGTGAACAACACTCTTCAATGGCTTCTTCTTATATAGTCGTTGCATCATTGATGAGATTAACACATTATAAAGCAAAATTACAATTGTTAAACATTTTTGTGTCTTAAATTACGAATGTTAAACAATTTTCTCCCTTAAGTTAAAAAAAAATAAACACTAATATAAAAGACAAAAGTGTCTAACATTTGTAACTTGAGCCATCAAGTATTCAATTTTTAAACATAAAAGGCCAAAATGAAAAAGAAAAAAAAAACTTGAACATCAAAGTGCCTAACGATAATTATATAAAAAAATGTGTCTAATGTTGATAACTTAATACACTAAAATAAAAAGAAAAAAACTTAAGCGATCAAACAAACAAGAATGATGCAAAAATAACAAGAAGATAGTTGAGAGAGAAGGGAAGATGAGGATGAATGATGCAAAAAATAAGAATGGAGAGCAATATTTATAGATTCAAGTGAGACAACCGACTCCGTGAATAAGAGGCAACGTATTTGCAAAGACCAATCAAAAAAGGCCTCCAACCAAGAGTCAAGACTATGGGATTCCTCATATGCCACAACTTCCAGACTCGGTAATGCAACAAGTTCAATACCTAAAATATTTTTCTTGTTCTTGCTTAAAAGTTAAATTCCTCATTTTCATCAAATTCCCTAATGTAGGTTAGAATAAATTAAAGGACACATATAAACTTAGTTTACCACTATTTTTTATTTTATTTTTGTTTGATTGACGTGTGGGATAGAATAAAGAAAAAAAGTTGGATGGCACGCATCTTTATTTCTCAGCAACCAATCAAAGTAAAGAACCGTGCTTAATCACGACTCTATATGCTATTTGCTATTTATTTTAAAAAAAAAAAAAAAACCTCAAACCAGCTTTATTCTCAAACAAAAGAAATTGCTTTAAATTTAAACCATCCCAAGAATGTTAGATGAGATGCATTGGTTTTCATTGGAATAGGATTTTCTGCGGCTATTGCATCCTGTTGTAATCGATCTCAGTTAATATTCGATTTAAAATCGACGGTTGAGATTTTTTTTTTATCATATAATTGAATATAATGCTAGAACTGCCCTTTCTTAAACGAATGACAGCAATTTAATACTTTGTGAAAAACTTACAGTATGTAACCTAGATCTGTTATCATCTGGCTTAATTAGATGTCTTGAGTTCAATTTGCAACTTTAAAAATATATTTGTTGGTAGACTCGCATATTATAAATGTGAAAAAAGTGAAAAAATAAGGAATATGGATAAGCACCCCGACCCCTCCAATAAAATATCTAGTAGCCATCAAATATCAACTGAGCTACCGGTCTGAGAAAATGGTAATTTTACAAATAAAGATTCTCTCAATTGTAAATTTCATTGCAAGGGAGCAAATAAAAATCTACACCATTAAATCAATCTATCCTCATTTTCTTTGAATTTTTTATTATCAAATCTAAGTCTCTTATTTCACGAGAGCAGATTCTCTCAAGTTGATATTTCACTGGATATGGTAAATTTTAGATCTCATCCATCCAATGATTTTTAGTCAGATGAACAGTACACTACAAAAAGAATGAATGGTTGAGATCGGACTAGAGGAAAATTTACGGGAGAGAATCTATCCTCATATTTCACTACATCATAAATTTGATCGCAGATGATCCACTACTATTTTTACCGTTACACACATAAATACTTAGTTTTAACATAAAGTACTTGACAGTAACATTTCACCAAACAATATTAAAAATATCCAAACATAAGCCTTAAACAAAAGTACAGACAGAAACAGAGCATTCATGGTCGTTTCTTGTGTTATACAAAATCAAGAATTTTATTTAGCAAAACTGAAAGAAAATTGAAGAACAATATTTATCATAGATTCGGTACTAATTAAGGGACAACACAAGAACAAATAGAGAAACAGAAAAAACAACATAATTCATTAATCATAATTAATCAACATATATAATTTGCAGCTTGGAAACTAAACCAAGAGCGCTATAATTCAACAAACCCGAAAAACATGGGCATCAATTTTTTTCCTTTACATAGTTTTGCATCAAATAGAATTTGATACACACACACTAAAAGGAATCAATATTTATCATACAATGATCTATTATATATACATCTAGCTAGAGAAATTCAATGACAGAAAATAAAAATACAGAAAAGGCGCGACGCGAAAAAGAAACAAATACAAATTCATCACCATCAACGGAGGTAACCATAAAAAGGGAGAGGAGTATTTGCGCGATTAAGCGGTACAAAAGGCTCGGAGTTTCTCTCTTGAACAATTACAACTGTTTCTGCAACTGCCATAACAAATTCTATGGCCATTCTAACCATAGATATGCATAATTCTATTCTATGAACAACCATATTGGATCTGAAACTGGTTTTGGAGTGGCTTGTATAAGAAGAGAAGTGCTACTAGGATAGGATGGATTTGAAATATATAGACCCACTTGAGAATAATTGAAGGAAAGAGTACAATTATTATATATGTGAGAGAAAATTATACTATATGAAAGTTGGTTTGTACAGTTTCAATAAGTTTCAACTTTTACGTTTCCTTACTCTAAGATAAGAAAGAAGAGTTGATGATAATGAAACTTTCATTGATTTTTTTTCCTTGGTATATACAAGTAAGTTTCATTGATTGTTGTGGACAGCAACAAAGAAATTACAAGAAAAGTACATATAAACATTAAATATTTGTACTACTTCTTATCTAAATATTAATAAGACTATCTTAAAAAAAGAAAAATTTATTAGAATCTTTCAATTTTCAATCATATTTATTTTTTGGATGATGCTAACCAGTACCGCCGAAATAAAAAGAATGAGTTTTATATTAAAAATGATATTTTTTATATTTTAAAACTATTATCAATACGAATATCAAGACATTTTTGTTACTATTTATTTTTTTAACTAGGATCTCTGTTAATATTTTTGTTATTTTGTTTTACTTAAATATACTTAATTACTTTTTTTTTACACGTTACAATAAATACTATGATCAAACATAAATAAATTTTCTCTTTGAAAGATAAAAATTTGTGAAAATAATGTTTAGTATCGATAAACTTATTCTTATGTACCATTAATTTTTTAATTCCTGTGATTTAGTCATCAAGAGTCTTATTATATTTAGAAACAGGAGTAATATAAATTATATATTTTTTTACTTTGACCGACGAAACGTGAAGAAAGAAAATAAAATAGAAAAGGTAGGCTTGTCCTTTTAATATTTGGTAAACACTTATTATCAAAAACATAAAATTGATAAATTAGTAGTACCTGAAGTTTGGTAAATGTTAAGACAATAAGGAAAGCACATAAAGATGAAGAAAAGAGAGAGTTTTGTGTAGAAAAGAAAGAGAATTTTCATTGATCTGTTTTGAGTTCATTACAAGCTATACCTATGCTAGCTGTATACAAGTTGAATCAGTTACAAAGTCAGTTACACAAGGATCAAACTAACTAACTATCATAACTGTCAAAACAGTTTCCCTCTAAGGCATGACAGCTGTGACTTGATGAGCAAGTAACAGCTCTTGGCAATATTATTCTAGTCTCAATACCCTCCCATAAGTTGAATCATGCGAAAATGTTGATCATGTTCAACTTAGAAAGGAAGTATTTGAACTTTGGAGACACAAGAGGCTTGGTTAGAAAGTCTGCAACTTGTTCATTTGTGGATATAGGTAATAGTTTCAAAATTCCTTTTTGTAGTTTTTCCCTAATTAGGTGACAATCTATTTCCAAGTGTTTTGTTCTTTCATGGAAGACTGGATTTGATGCTATATGTATAGCACTCTGACTATCACAATATAGTACTGGAGGTCTTGAACATTCCACATTCAAATCTTGAAGTAAGTAAAGTAGCCACTGCAATTCACATGTGGCTGATGCTAATGCTCTATATTCAGCCTCTGAAGATGACCTAGCAATTGTTTCTTGTTTCTTTGCCTTCCATGAAATTAATGATGACCCTAGAAAAAAAACAATATCTAGTGGTAGACTTTCTACTGTCTATACACCCTGCCCAATCTGCATCTGCAAAACCTAGTAGTTGAAGTTCAGAGTCTCTAGGAAACATAAGTCCCAATCCTGGCTCTTGCTTTAAGTATCTTAAAATCCTACAAGCTGCATTGTAGTGTGTAACTGTTGGAGCTTGGAGAAATTGACTCAATTGTTGAGTAGCTAAGCTGATATCTGGTCTTGTAGTAGTTAAATACAGCAATCGACCTATGAGTCTCCTATATTGTGTGATATCTTCAAATGGTGCTCCATTGTCTTGATGTAATTTTAAAGAAGGATCAAGTGGTGTAGATACTGGTTTTGAACCAAGTAAACCTGTGTCTTCTAGCAGGTCTAGGCAATACTTTCTTTGAGAAATAGTAATGCCTTGAGAGGATTGAGCTACCTCTAGTCCAAGAAATTATTTCAAAGAGCCTAGGTCTTTTATTTTGAATTGTCTGTCTAGGATAATTTTGATTCTCTCTATCTCAGCTGTAGATGATCCAGCTATGATGATATCGTCCACATATACAAGAATAGCAGTGAAATGAATCTTGTCTTACCATTTTCTTACAAGAAGGTAAATAATGAGTAATCAGAGCTGGACTGATGGTAACCTTCCTGCACAAGTAATGTGGATAACTTCTCATACCATTTTCTACTAGCTTGTTTAAGGCCATATAGACTTTTTCTTAATTTGCAAACTTGGTTAGGCTTGGCTAAAACCCCCTCTGGGACCTGCATGTAAACATCTTCATGTAGGTCTCCATGCAAAAAAGCATTATTGACATCCAATTGATGAAGATGCCAATGATGATGAGAAGCCAAAGCAAGCAAAGTTCTGACAGTGGTGAGCTTAGCCACTGGAGAAAAAGTGTCAAAAAAATCAAGGCCTTCAATCTGATTGTAGCCTTTAGCAACCAATCTGGCCTTATACCTTTCTATACTACCATCTGCTTTGTGTTTAACCTTAAACACCCATTTACTGCCAATAGGTTTGATATCAGCTGGAGCATCAATAATATTCCAAGTACTATTTCTGTATAATGCTTCTAACTCAGAATTCATAGCATCAATCCATTCTTGAGATTTACAAGCTTCACTATAGGTCTTAGGCTCAGTAGTTTGTGAAAGAGACACAGAAAAAGCTTTATGATTACAAGACAAATTTGCATAAGAGTGATAATTTGATATAGGATAGGGAGTACCTGAGATGATTGATGAAACTGATTGGGATGAAGAGTTGCACACATAATCTTTTAGATAAGTAGGCACATGTCTTTGTCTCTTGGGTTTGGGAGTATGGGAAATAGGATGAGAGAGGTCAGATATAGGTTGAGGTAATATATGGGATGTCTCTTGAGATGAAGTAGATGGAGGTAAGTGAGGCTGAGAAGGATTGGCAGTAGCTGGTATATCTGGTTTGATGACAGACTGAGGGAAATTAGAATTAATGTGTGAAGGTGAAGGGTAATAGGACCAAGAGGATGAAGATTGGATTGGTTGATAAGGAAATATAGTCTCATGGCGAGTAACATTTTTGGAAATAAAGATGGTTCTATTGTTGAGATCAAATAAAACAACCCCTTTCATGCCTGCCTTGTAGCCCAAGAAAACACACTTTCTAGCTCTAGGAGCTAATTTGGTTCTGTGATTTTGCAAAGTAGTGGCATAAGTCAAAGAACCAAAGACTTTAAAATCATTCAAATTAGGGAGTTTATTATATAAAAGATAGTAAGGAGATTTGTTTTGTAAAAGAGGAGAAACAATCCTATTAATGAGAAATACTGCATGTGCAACAGCATAATTCCAAAAATGTTTTGGTAAATTGGATTGAAATAATAAAGCTCTTGCAACATTCAAAATATGCTGATGTTTTCGTTCTACCCTGGCATTTTGCTGTGGAGTTTCCACACAACTTGTCTGATGGATAATGCCTTTGGAATTAAAAAATTTTGAAAGAAAGAATTCTGGGCCATTATCTGATCTGACAATTTTTACTTTGGTATCAAATTGGGTTTCAATCAAGTTAATAAAATTTTGAACACTTTCACTAGCTTCACCTTTATTTTTCATAAGAGTTAGCCATGTAAACCTAGTGAAATCATCTACAGCAGTTAAAAAATAGGAATGATGATGAATAGAATGGACAGCAATTGGTCCCCAAATATCAAAATGGATCAATTCAAATGGCTTAGAAGCCTTATTATTACTAACAGAAAAAGATAATTTTCTTTGCTTAGCAAAGTGACATACATCGCAGGTAGCTTTATGATCAACAACCATAGAAGGAAAATCAGAAAACATAAGAGACATCCTAGAAGCTGATATGTGACCTAATCTAAAATGCCATAAGGCACTGGTAGGCAAGGTTTTGGATGTAGAGACATTGTGAACATGTGTTTCCTTGTCTTGCAGATTAAGATAGTACAAATCTTCAAATTTTTCAGCTGAACCAATCATCTTCTGGTTGTCCTTTGCCTGTATCAAACATGTGAACCATTAAACAAAACGTGACAGCCTAATGCATTGCACATTTTGGAAACAGAAATCAAATTTAAAGTAAAATCAGGAACATATAAAACATCATGTAAAATTAGAGATGAAGAAAATTTAATGGTTCCAGCTATTTTTGCAAATGTGTGATGACCTGTAGGTAACCTAACTCCAATTGGAGTGATTTGATTGTATGAATCAAACCACTTAAGAGAGCCACAGAAATGATCACTAGCACCTGAATCAATGATCCAAGTGTCTTGATTGACATTGCAACAAAAAGAAGAAAAAAGTGAAACACTACCTCGCTGATCAGTTAATGAATGATTAACTGATGTAGAAGGATTGACCTGTTGTGAAGATGTAGAAGCTGAAGAATGGTTGACACTTGAATTCTTAAGAAGAGTCATTAACTGATCATATTGTTCTTGAGAAATTGAAGGAGTAGAGGACCTAGAACTTTCACCATGTTCTGAAGAATTGGTCATAGAATTAGACCCAGCATGGGAAGAATTTGAAGCAGCCCTATTGTATTTTTGCATATGTGGGGGAAAACCATGCTTCTTGAAACATTCATTGATGGTATGGTTAGTCTTGTGACAGTATGTGCAATACTTATTTCCCTTTGAAGATTGAGAATTGCCTTTGGAAGCATAATAGTTTTGCTTCTTGGAATCTGCAGCATTAACCAAAACCTTGGATTCTTCATTAGATCCAAATCCATGTTGCCTTTCGAATTGTAGAACCATAGAAAAAATCTTGGTCATTGAAGGTAATGGATCAATTAACAAAATCTGTGACTTAACCATTCCAAAATTTTCATTCAATCCAGTGAGAAATCTAATTGCATACAAGAGAGTATGATTGGATCTAGCTTTGATCATAGAATCACAAGAGCATCTTGAACGACATACACAAGTAGGAATAGGCATATAAATCTCTAATTCTTCCCACAAAATCTTTAATTCAGAATAAAACTCAGTAACAGACTTGGAATCTTGTTTCAAAGCATAAATTTCTTGCATTAACTCAGAAACTCTTACCAAATCTCCTTGTGCAAATCGATCTTTGAGATCGTTCCAAGCATCAACATCATTCTCAATGAAGACAATTGACTGTGCAATGGATTCTGAAATAGAATTGAGAAGCCATGAGTGGATCAAATCGTTGCACCGATGCCATGCTCTATAGGTTGGATCGAAAGGATCAAGAACAGGAGGAATTGTGCCATCAACGAACTCGTATTTCATCTTTCCCCCAAGAGCTCTGCGCATGGATCGTGCCCATGAATGGTAATTGGAGCCATTAAGAACTGGTTTCACAGTGACAGAAGAAGGACCATCGCTCGAATGCACATAGTAAGGACTTGCTTGATCAAGAATCATGTCATTGTTGCTTGAAGAACCAGTTGTTGTAGCTGTGTTTCCTCTTGCCATGGATGAATGCGGAAGCGAATGAAAATTCCAGGCTTAAGATACCATGTTAAGACAATAAGGAAAGCACATAAAGATGAAGAAAAGAGAGAGTTTTGTGTAGAAAAGAAAGAGAATTTTCATTGATCTGTTTTGAGTTCATTACAAACTATATATAGACACCTATGCTAGCTGTATACAAGTTGAATCAGTTACAAAGTCAGTTACACAAGGATCAAACTAACTAACTATCATAACTGTCAAAACAGTTTCCCTCTAAGGCATGACAGCTGTGACTTGATGAGCAAGTAACAGCTCTTGGCAATATTATTCTAGTCTCAATAGTAAACACACAAAAAGTGAGAAATTTCATAATAAGACACATATTTATGGTGCCATAAGGATGGTTCAATTGGTAGGGGTATTGTGTTTTTTTTAAGAAGCTAAAAGATAAATTAACTGAAAAACTCAATTAAGTATAAGGTGTACTTAATTGAAAAAGGGTACAAAAGTCTAAAAGAGGGTAAAAATAAACAAAAGCACCTCAAAAGAAAGAACATTATACATTTGGGCGAACATATCAAGTAGTTTTAATCTCTAAACAATGTGACAGATTAAACCACCAACTATTTAAATCATACGTGAAACCTTTTTTCTTTGACTTCAACCACCACCAAACTATAGTCTTAATTTTATCAATGATATCTATTGATAATGTCTTATGAGTGAACAACCTGTTATTCTTTTCTATCAAAGAATCCAACAACACGCCGTCCAAATTGTCAACAAACACTTGTGTTTCTCCTTATTGAACAAATAACTACTGCCAAATTGAATGACATGAAAATGTGCATCAACGGAAAGAGCGGTGTCTATTCCCAGCCATTGAACAATACCCCTCCAAACATTACAAAATACATGACATTCAAAATATAAATGACTAATTAACTGTTTCATAAATACCACATCATCCTGAGCAAAATAGGGTATCTAGCTGATTCATAACTCGCCTCACCAGATTATCCTTCGTAGGTAGGAATATTGTATTTTATATGTAGGACTGAAGTTCGAATCTAGATCTCCCACTTATTTACCTCAAAAAAATGAATATTTAGCGATTTAGGCTACTTGACCAAATAAAATGAAAAACTTAGATTACTATATTTTTTAGGCATAACATTCAATAATATTTTTTATTTTTAAATGCATTCATTTGTCTAGCAACAAACTCTTCAACACATTCTTTGTATTATTATTAAGTTGTTTTGGATCTAGTAAATCATATATAAGCTTAGTTTTCTTTGTTGGTAAAATATAAAAGCTTAATTTATTCTCTTTAGTAAAACTCGTCTTAAAAATGGAGATTCATATGTGAAATCTTACCTAATTATTGAAGGAGTATGTTGTTGATGTTTCTCTTTTGTCTTCAACGTCTACAAGAAAATATCTACTAAAATGATTATATTTTAACCTTTTCTCCACTCTAATTTATTGTCTAATTCAACATATAAAAATTATTTTGTTGTCATTATTTTCCGTTTATGATTTTTCTTTCATTCTTCTGAATTCAAATGATGACTTATAGTTTGGGATTTGCCAAGATGACAAGTGAGAAGCAACAGAGATTTTAGAACCATTGTCTTCATTCGTAATCTTAAACATTTATATTATTTAATAATTTTTATTAATATTAAACTTTGTTTGTCCATATATATTGAAAGTTTAAAAATTAGATAAATGAAGAAAAAAAATGTATGTCATCTTATCACTTTATTTTAATGAATTATTAATATATATTATCCTAATAAATATAAGTGAATTTTTCTTGTTAGATTAAATTATTAAAATATTACACAACTCAATGATTGTTCATTTGTTTATTAATTTCAGTTCAATGTAGTGTTGTCTCAATATTAAATTTTAACTTTTTAACTTTGTAACTTCAAAATATGTCGTGGGGCATTATAATATCGTGACACATAAGTTTAAGATTTTTTTTTTTAACAAGGTAAAATGAGATATATTAACAAAACAGTCTCCTCAGCATAAGGTGTACCGAGATAGACTATACCGGTCTACAAAGAGTCATATACAAAGAAACAAAAAAAAGATCAAACAAGGCACAAACAAAGGAAAGGACTAGACCACCAACTATGGTAGTTTGAAGTTAAAGTAACACTCGTCGACTTCAACCACCAAAAAGAGAGGATCTTGATCTTGTCCAACATCTGAATGGAACTGTTTTCTGAGCCTCGATATAACCTATGATTTCTTTCTGTCCACACAATCCAAACACACACGAGCCAAATAAGCTGCATAAAAGAGCGCCGCGTTCGGGCTCCACCTGCTGCACAAGTGAACTGAACAAAGTGGTCTCTAATAGAAGTGGAATGCACCGGGGCGATGCCTATCCACGAACACAGTAAAGTCCAAAGGGATCCAAATGTACTGCAGGAGATGAAGAGATGATGTGCCGACTCCGCCTCCCCACAACCAGAAACACAAAAGTGAGCTGCAGGAGCTAAGATGCCTCGCGTAGCCAGATTAACTCTAGTGGGTAATCTGTCACGCAATAAACGCCACGCCAAGATGGAGACCTTCAACGGTACATGAGTATGCCATATGAGTTTGTCCGCGTCATCCAAAGTAGAAGGAACCTGAGAAGTCAAAAGTTGATATGCTCCCCGGACAGTGTAACCCTCATCAGGATCAGGCTGCCACTGCCACCAATCAGAAGACTGAACCTGCAAGGTAAGAGTAAGAAGTAACGACTGCCACTCCCTCAACATCTCCTCCTCCCACACCCACAACTGCCTCCTCCCACACCCACTCTAATGAGCTAATATAAAAAATTTAATAAAAAAACTAAAAAAAACTTCAAAAAGACAGAGTTTAATAGAGACAAATATAAAATTAATGTATTAACTTCACAAATAACCAAAATATCATTAAGTGATGTTGACCATAGGACTACATATGATGTTACGGATTTTTTCTTTCTAATCCACATCCACGATAATCAAGATATTTGACTTTCAATAGTAGTTAAAATATTCTTAAAACTTATAGTATCTTTGGAACCTGTTGTAAGTAGGGATGTCAATAGGGTAGAAAATGTACGGAAGATGTTTTCTCGCTCCTGTTCCGCCCCCAAATTATCCCCTGTTCCCACCCCCCTTTCTCACTACGCGGGGAATATTCTTCCCCATCTCCATTCTATAGATTTTCACGGTATCCACAAACATTGAAAATTAACAAAGTTTCTATACTTTTTTTTATATCAAAAGCATGACCCTAATAACTTGTTATTTCTTCCTTTTTTTAAAAAAAGAAATACATATATTTTGCATCTTTTGTTTTTTAAAAATAAAAACACATTTTGAAACTTTGTAAGGAAGTTCCCCGTAAGGATTATCTGCATAGGATTAATAGTGATACTTGATAATACCACTTCCTCATGAGCATATTCAACTTGTGGATCATTATTAATTTGAGGCCTAAATGATTCTGCTCTACTATTAACACTTGTCACAATTTCTAATGACATTGAAATCACTTTCTTAAAAATATGTTTAGAAACAATGAATTTCGATCAATGATGCATTGATCTGACCAACAAATCAATAATCCAGTGCCTTGACCATGTCAATTATTGGTTCGAGTTTGAAAACTATAGTAATATGTAGACATGGGAAAACCAATAAGGAACAATGTTTAACATATTTTATTTTCAATTTTAACATATGAGATAAGCAATGGAAAACAAGCATTGACATGGCACTCAACCGTGGCATAATCTTTTCTGATAAAGTTATTATATAACTTAAGAAACACAAGGTCAACACAGGAAAAGTTCGGATTCATTTTCTTCCAAAAACCCAAATAACAACCCTACTGATTTCATGACTTTACATTTTTTCTTAATTGCATATTCTTAGCTCGTTTTGTTTTACATATTATTAATCACATAGCTATTATTATTAAATAGTATAATAAATTACAATCAATATAAAAGAAATTGTTCGAAAATATAAGTTGTATCTAGTATCTGAAGGTATTTTTTCTTTCAAGTATTTAATTAATTTATCTTACCGTTATATATGTTTACACCAAAATATATAAATAGAAAAATTATATATAGGTCCCGTTTGTTTTGAATTATTTTTAATAGATTTTATAGTGCTAGAAAATTTTGTATAAAAAAAATTTACAAAGAATTTTTTTATAAAAGTTTCAAATGAAAATTTTGTTTGAATAGTTATTCTTAAAATGTTATTTTAGATATTTCATCATTTTATTGAGAAAAAAAAATTGTATATCAAAATTTTAAAAAATCACTTAATTTTGAAGCTATTTCAAATAGATTTTTCACAAAGATCATTTTTGAAATACGTTTTGAAAATATTGCGATTTTGATTATGTTTTGAACTTCAATAAAGTATATTTATGTTATATGATATCAAAATTAATGTTTCAATTTAGAAAAAACAAATATAAAAAAACTTATAATATTTTAGAAAACAGTTTTACAAAATCTATTTTAAAAAATAAAAAGGAAAAATCTATTTTTTTTTAAAGCTGAAACGAACCGGCATTGTTTTCTTATCAAATAATAAGCTGATCACACAACTAATCGGCTAAAAATCAAATTGTGCACACGACAACAATATCATTTTCTCTAACTTTCAAAAAAAAAGAAAACAATACCATTTTCTCTATTTCTTTTTTGTTTATAATGATGATACAGGGGGGCCAGATGGGGTCCCGTCCATTACTAATATGCTACGATGGATTTTGCAAAATGGACAAAAAATGATGAAATTGCAATGCTCAAAATGGCCACTCCAATGTGCTAAGGGTCATATAACTGTTGTTCACAAACACACTCTTTTTTCTTTTCTTCGATATTATTTTTTGTATAGAGGTAAGATTCTTAGTCTATGTTTTGTATTATAGTGAATATGTTAAAATTATGGTAATTAATTTACTGTAATTTTATAGATTATAGAGTATAATTTTTAAAAAATTATAATGAATCACCGTGATTTTAATATGGACACCGTGAATCCATGATAGTAAAGATATATTAAGGTAATTAAATAGTGTATGAATTGGGATAAGATTCTTATTAAAGCAAATATATACACGGTCATATCAAACATATTCATGAGTGTAGTTTTTATGTATATAGTATAGAGATAAGATTCTTATGAAAAACAAATAAAATCGGTATTATTTTGTCTTACTCATCTATATAGCTGTTTGGATCTGCGTTTGAGGGGGTATAAGATTCTTAATCTTTTATGTATAGAGATAAGATTCTTATTAAAGCAAATAAAACATGAGCAGAAAAACAAAAGTCTTACAAATAAATAAAGTTCAATGAGTAACAGCGACTTTATATTAATCAAATGAGTAAGTGCAACCAAAGAATAAAGTTAAAACTAAAGAACTTGCTTAGCAAAGATTCATCAACGTGTCCATCCTAAGAAGCTCTTATATGTAAGGGTAAAGTGAGTGTTGTGTTATTCATTCACATAGGCCAAGTCTTATATAGGATATTACAAGCCTAACGCTATGTTTGGATTGATGGAATATAATAGAATGGAGCGGAATAGAGGGAACTGGAATATGATGGAGCGGAATGGAATAAATCTTCCATTCCATTGTTTGGATATTTTTTAAAAAATAGAAACAAAATTGAAGGTAAGTGGTGGTATGAGATGAAATTCATTCCATCCTATTCCATTTTATTCCATTATTAATTTTTCAAATCCAAACAATGAAACATTATTCTATTCCATCAATCCAAACGGAACCTAAATGAGATACCTTGGATTACAAGCAATTGATCCAATGACTCACAAATTAAGTGTCAAACATGTCCTCTCCTAATTTGAACACTTTCTACAAGAAAACTAAGCAAAAAACCAATGAAAATACAACTGAAACAATTGTAAAGAGTACACAAAAATTAATCAAGAGTTCAAGTCCCCTGAGTCACACATTCCAAGTTCTTGTCTAAACTTGCAAAATGTTTCTAGCTTCAAAGCCTTGGTCATCACATCAGCTAGTTGCTCAGTCGTGTTGCAATGCTTCATCTCTAGAACTCCATCTTTGACAAATTCCTCAGAAAGTAGTACCTTACATCAATATGCTTACATCTTCCATGCATCACTGGATTTTTGGAGAGTTTGATGGAAGAACTGTTATCACAGTAGATAACAGTGCATTTCTCTTGACTTTGTCCCAACAGCTGATTCAACACTTTCTTAAGCCAAATTGCTTGACAAGCACAAGAGGCTGCAACAACAAATTCAGCCTCAGTAGTAGAGAGAGTTACTATAAGTTGTTTCTTAGATGACCAGGAGATAGCACTTGAGCCAAATTTAAACACATAGCAAGATGTACTTTTTCTATCATCACTGTCACCTGCATAGTCAGAATCAGTCCATCCAACAAGTCTTTGACTCATGCCTCTCTTATATAGAAATCCTAAGCTCATGCTTCCCTTGAGATACCTAAGAATTCTCTTAGCCGCAGCTAGATGTATCTCTGTTGGTTTTTCCATGTATCTAGCAATTAAGCACACTGAGAATGCTAGATCAGGTCTGGTGGCAAGTAGATACATCAAGCAACCCACCATCTGTTTGTACTTGGTAGAGTCAACTAGCTTTCCATTTTCATCTTTTGTTAATTTGTTGCCTGGTACAATTGGACTACCAACACTATTACAGGTTTACATGCCAAACCTTGCTAGAATGTCCTTTGCATACTTTTGTTGATTGATCATTATGCCATAGTCACTCTGCATAACTTCTACTCCAAAGAAAGTGTCTCATCTTTCCTAAATCAGTCATGGCAAACTTTCCTTGCATTGAATTTTTGAAATTTTTAAACATATCTAAATCATTCCCTGTGTAAATCAAATCATCAACATAGAGACTAACAATGAGGATTTTGTCTTCAACAGGTTTTACAAACAATGTATGCTCATAAGGACATTTTTCAAAGTTTTCTTGACTGAAGTAAAATTCAATTTTATTGTACCAAGCTCTTGGAGCTTGCTTGAGCTCATATAATGCTTTCTTTAGCTTATACACTTTATCATTACCTCCCTTTTGATAGCCTCGTGGTTGTACAAGTCTCAGACTCTGATTCAGAGTCTTCTGACTCATTATATGATGACCTCATGGCTGGTTTTGCATAATTTACATCCAAAGCTAAGCACATTCCTGAGGAGGAAATAGCTCAGCCACCCAATGTTGCCACCTCTCAATCATCCTCCAAAATTCTTACTGAAGAAGAGATTCTGAAGGAAACATCCTTTAGAGTTTCTCCAATCCATGAAACTTCTGAACCATCAAATGAAATAACATCTGAACAACCCAAATCAATTCCATCAGACTCTCAAAAACCTTCATCACCCATACCACCTTCTGAGATGCTTATAGATACTGAAATTGCGATAAATGATAGAATTGATGCATCAGATGATCATATGACTCGTTCACCTAGTGGTCCAAGTCAACCAGACTCTGCACCACTTGAGGAATATTCTCAGCCAATTCTCCATGTAAGAAAGCACTCTTCACATCTAGCTGATATATAGACCAGTTTTGGCTTGCTGCAAGTGATAATACCATTCTAATAGTATCCCACCGTGCTACTGGTGCAAAGACTTTATTGTAGTCTATGCCATACTGCTGAGAGTAGCCCTTTGCCACCAACCTTGCTTTATACTTTTCAATTTCTCATTTCTCATTGTATTTTAGTCTTGTATATCCACTTTACACCAATCCTCTTTGACCCATGTGGTAGTGAGACCAGTTCCCATGTGTCATTCCTTTCTATAGCCTCTATTTCTTGGTCCATAGCTTGTTTCCATGTGTCATATTTTACTACTTCATCATAAGTGATAGGGTCATCACTAGTGCTGGACATTGCTAGATTTTGCATTTGAGTTGCTTCATCAAATTCTTCACCCGAGGTTTAGTCATCTAGATACCCTGGTTTTCTTACAACCCTTGGTGGTAATTTATCACTATCAGTGCTTTCTCCATCCACATATTGATCACTATCAGTATTATTTTAATTAACATGTTGGTCATTGATGTCTTCATGGAAAGGAAGTCCTTCATCATTTTGCATTACTTCCACATCCTCACTTGTTTGGCTTGTCCCTTCATCATTGTTGAATTTGGTCATTTCACTAGTACAAAAATACCTTTATAGAAAGGTGCTTAAGTCAGTTGAATTAGCCACCCAACTTAACAAATCATGAGGTGACAATTTTGTAAATATTTGTAACTTTGTTAGGTCGGTTGCATGTAAAACCAACTTAACAAAGATTAAATAAAAAAATTATAACACATATTAAATTTCTTAAGTCAACTGTATAAACTAACTGACTTAAGAAAATCAACTTGTTAAGTCTGGTATCGCCCGACCTGACCTAAGAAGTTTTATTTAATTTAAAAAATTAAATTCCAATGTGTACCGAGAGAGAATCGAACACAGTACCTTTAGTAAAAATAAATAAAAACAAATAAATACGTTTTTTTAACAAAACAAGAAAATACCTTTAGTCCAAAAAAATTTAAACAAACTTTAGTCAAAAAAATATCTTTAGTCAAAAAATTTAAAGAAAGGGATTTCTCTTCTTCTTCTTCAAACAGCTGGCAACCTACTTGAAAGGGGACTTCTCTTCTTGTGCAAACAGCTCGAAATCTTCTTCTTTGCAAACACCATTCGCCAATATCGATCTCTTCTTTCTCTACAAACGCCCAAAATTCTTCACCTCTCACCGCAAACTCTTCATTCTCTACCCCAGAAATCTGTTCTAAGCTTCACTCAGAAATCCGTTATGTTATTTCAATGTTTGCATATGTTGTTATTTATGTTGTTGTTGTTTTTTTTTTGACGAATTATGTTGTTGTTGTTGTTGTTGTTATTATTATTATTATTATTATAATTATAATTAAAGAAAAATATCAATATTCTTGAACCTCAACAATGCATATTTTAAAACACTGAGAACATCCATAACCTATAACATCGAGAACACAAATTTTTAAGAAAGTTTTCTAACCAATTTTCACAACTCAACACTTTAACCGTAGATAACAACTAGAATGGGAAAAAAATAAAAATAAATTATCATTATTATTATTTATGTTGTTGTTAATATTATTATTATTATTTAGAGTGATAATATCCCTTAATTAGTTTGTAAATTTGTTATGTAATTTGAGTTGAGCAAAATAGTTTGTTTTGAGATATTTGGTTAGCAGATTATTGTTTTTTTTTTTTTGAAAACAAAATGTTGTTGACCTCTTCGGTTGAGGAATTTGTTTTAAAATTAAAATACTACTTCTTAAGTTGGTTAATAGTTTAACCGGCTTAAGAAGTCATTTTCTTAAGTCGGGTAAAAATTTGACTTAAGAACTCAAAACTTCTTAAGTCACCAACTATTAAGTCTGGTGCAAAACCGACTTAAGAAATCATTTTTGACCGACTTAACAAGTGTTTTTTGTACTAGTGACTCTTGTTCACAAAAATGTTGCCAGACTAAATCAAAGACACGTTTTAAACTAACTATTGCATCATTTCAAGTATATTTTGAAAATTCTCCAACAATATGAGGATGAGAATCAAATCCCGAGTTCTACGAGAACCCCGTCCTTGAGCAAATCAATACAAATGCATTTTATATTTGCATACACAAGTATTTCTTATATATATATATATACACACACAAGTATTTCTTATTGGAGAGTACAGGCAGCGCAGGAATCAACAACGAGTCAATGCTACAGGGCTACAAGTGAGGGAAACGTCATATTTCCATCCAAAACTATAAGGCATTAGATTAGATATATATGTCACCGCTTTATATATCCAACATTTTACCCATTCACAATCGTTGTAAAACTTAATCACTCACACTTGAAATCCAATAGTAAAAAAGTACTCCTCGCCAATGTCCCGACCCATTGATATTGGAGGTTAAAGCTGTTTAAATTAGTTGCTCCTAAAATAAGGATCTTAATCGAGTTAAAAAAAAAAATAAGGATCTTAATTAAAGTAAAAATAAAAAAGGGACTCAATGATTGGGACAAGACTTGTCAAAAGAAATTGAAGCCAAGTTTATCCAAAATAGTTGTTTGCTATTTGTATCTTCATTGTTACTACTTACTATGATTTTATTTTATTTTTGACTCAATTGCTACTTAATTAGTTGATTCACACAACGTGGTTAAATTTTTGCTTATGCGACAACCTTATTGATGATGTGGCAGTGGACATACCATATTTCATGTCATTAATGTTTTTCTTTAAATCAAATATTATGTTTTAAAGTATTAAAATAATTAAATAATAATAATTAAAAAAACAGTAAAATTACACAAATATTTTAATCATAATTGGGTAATTTAATGATTTTAAATTATATATTTGAATAATTTATTGATTTTAAATTATATATTTGAGTAATTTAGTAATTTTGAATTATATATTTGGGTAATTTATTAACTTTTAATTATATTTTTGGGTAATTTAATAATTTTTAATTATATATTTGGGTAATTTATTGATTTTTAATTATATAAATGTAGAGTTTAATTTTACTGATTTTTAATTATTAATTATTTTATTATTTTAATCTTTTAAAACATAATATTTGATTGAAAGAAAAACATTAATGACATGGAATATGATATGTCCACATGACCATTGCCACATCATTAATGAGTTTGCCACATAAGCAAAAATTTGACCAAATTGAGTTGAGGGATTAAAAGTTCAAGTTTTTCAAAATAGGAGATTAAAAGTTTAAGTTTTTCAAAACAGGGGGACAAAAAGTGCATTAAAGCCAAATAATTAATATAACCCGTCTATATATATTATAGACTACATCCATAAATTATTCAATAGATCTAAACTAAACAATAAATTTTTATAATAATTTCTCAATGGTATATATCACGCAAAAATATAATTCACCCCAATTCCTTAACGATATTTGACCAACTATTTTTTTTTTGTTTTGTTACCATAATATTGATATGAAGTTTCCACTATCGTTAGCGATAACTAATCTCCGTCGAGAAACATGTGGGGCACATAAAATGAGTTTTTTCCTCCCAACTAAATTTTTTCTATACGTATGAACTAGAAATTGAAAGCCTAATCACATGTTTATGGGGGCCAAGACTCGTACCCCTTGAATCAATTCATTGTCGATATTTGCCCAACTAATTTATTAAGTTTCAGTCCTATGAAACATTATGGTCAAAAATATTTCTTTTTAGGATTTTTTTTAAAATGTCCCCCAAAAAAATAAAAATTTCCAATCTACCCCCCAGTTTAAATTGTTTCCCAAAATACCCTCATTTTTTGCAGAGATTCCTCTGCCACAGGGGACCCACAATGGCGACACTGGGAGTGTAGCCATGTTTATGTCAATGGCGACACCCCCAGTGTAGCCATTGACCTGCAACTTTTTTTTTTATTTTCCTGCACACTGAACAGTGTTTTGCAGATTTGATTGACTGCTCCTGCAGCAGCAAGGATGGCGACACTCACTAACTCCATCTTCTTCATTTTATTTTCCATTTTCTTCACTCTCTTTATTTTATATAAATAATGGTATCTTCTTCCAATAACCATTTAGCACCAACCCGTTTATTTTCGGTGAAATTTGATAACCGCGAAGAACATTTCTTATTAGAAATTGGCAAATTAAGTTGAACACATATTTTGATAATTTAATTAATAAAAAAAATTAAAACAAATATATACATTCCAAAATATCAAAAATATTACACTAGTGGGGAAAAAATAAATGTCCTCCAGTGCCACATCTTGTATGACGAATTTCCCGATGTCCAAATCCGAGTAATTCCTCATGCTCATCGGTGTCATCCACTCCAAGAAAAATTATAGCAGCTGTGCGTGGAGAGACGTCTTGACCCGGAGCCGACGACGAACCTTGACCCGGAGCCGCCGACGAACCTTGACCATGAGCACACATTGAATTTAAAAATCGTTCGTCGCATATTGTGCCCATTCCCAATTTTCGGGGATTTGTTGGGTTGGTTGTGTAGATTCACCGGAATTATAGTAAGGGTAATTCTCATTGAAACGCCGAGTTCCCAGTGAATCAAAGTTATGGCGGCCGAGGTCGAAGTCGAAGAAATTATGAGTTTGTGGCATTGGAGTCACAAAGTCGAAATCGCTATATGGAATTGGTTGTTGGTTATGGATCATGGTGTGAGGTAGAGGTGTGTTGTCGTTGTGGGGTATAAGATGATGTGTCTGAGAAATGAGTATGTTGTGGTTGGGTATATCTTGGTGGTTCTGGGACAAAGGTATGTTGGGTTTCTTGGGTATATGATGGTGGGAAGAAGGTATGTTATGAATGTTGTTGGGTGTACGATTGTGGGATATTGATATATGGTGGTGGTTGCACATCGGGACGTGGACGTGGGTCATTCAAATAATAATAGCCACACACATATGGCATGTAGTTTCTTTGATATTCTCTTAGAAACTCGGTCGAGTGACCCGAATTATCTACCGGATCTCCTTGTAGAACATGACGGTGGCGATTATTCCAATGTTGGATTTCAGCATGAAAGCATCTGGGCCAATCATGTTTGCTCGATCGCATGGTTATTTTGTGGTATTCCGACATGATTTGGTGGTTGTTGCTTCCGTCAGGCAGAAGTCCAAATTTGGTCGGACTCTGTCGGTCTGATGGAACTCAACAATCTAAAAATTAATGAGATATGTTGTTACCGACCAAGTCTCAAAGTCCTCTTTGATATATATATATAACCTCATGTGGCTCCATATGATCGATCATGATACTAGCGGCCACTATATCGTGGGTACTAGTGGCCACAAATTTGTTTATGTTTCTGAGATTGAACATCATTCCATCCTTTGGATTCATCAAAAAGTACATCTCTGCTCACTATGACCTTTTTGCTGCCAGGATCATTTAGCTTGTAACCTTTAGATTCTTCACTTAAACCAAGGAGTATGCACTTAATGCTCTTGCTATCAAGCTTTTTCCATTATATGGAACATGAACAAATGCTAAGCATCCAAACACTCTAAAGTGTTGAACTGCTGGCTTGCTTCCACTCCAAGCTTCTTCAGCTGTCATGTCTTTGACTGACAGTGTTGGGCTTCTATTGAGTACATATGTAGCCCATTTAAGTGCTTCATGCCAAAAAGCTTTTGGAACTTCTCTTCCAGATAGCATGCTCCTTACCATGTTCAAAAGTCAGTCCTGTTTTTCCTTTCTAAAACCCCATTTTGCTGAGGGGTGTAGGCAGTTGTAAGTTGTCTCTTAATTCCATGAATGTTGCAGAATTCATTGAATGCATTAGAGGTAAACTCTCCACCTCTATCAGTTCTTAGACACATGATTTGAGCATTTGACTCTTTTTCAACTAATGCTTTAAATTTCTTTAACTCATCAAATGCACATGCCTTATTAGCAAGCAAGTAAATCCATGTTTTTCTAGTAAAATCATCAGTGAAGGTGATGAAGTACCTATTTCCACCATTGGACTGAGGAGTTATAGGTCCACAAATGTCTGATGGACTAATTCAAGTGGTTTAGTGGCTCTCCAATTTGAGGATTTTGGTATTGCTTCCCTGTGTTGCTTGCCAGTCAAGCAACCAACACAAGTGTCTTCCATATCTTGCAGTTGAGGCAATCCTTTCACCATGTCCTTCTTCACAAGAGTATTTAACCCTTTGAAATTGAGATGACCATATCTACAGTGCCATAGCTCATTATTGTCCATTTGCACTGTCTTGAAGCACATAGGAACTATAATTGGAGCATAAATCACATACATTCTATTGAATGACATCTTGGTTGATATGATTAAACCTCTCTCAGGGTGATACACTTTGCAAAAATCTTGTTTGAAAACAATTGTAAGGTCTTTTTGTTGCAATTGACCTATACTCAACAAATTATTTTTAAGTCCAGTGATGTAGTATACATCAGTGATCACTTGAGTTAATCCACCAATACATAGTTTCAAATTCCCTTTCCCTTTGATTTGCAACGAGAGTCATCACTTAGCTTCACAAATTCTCTAATATTTTCATCAAAATCATACAACCATTCTTTAGTTCCTATCATATGATTACTACATCCACTATCAAGAAACCATACCTCATCTCTTGCATTGGTGTCTACATTTTGTCGAGCCATTAACAGGATTTCTCATGTTGATCAAATGCTGCATAGTTGGCATCATTCTCTCCCCAGCTTAGACAATCACTCTGATAATGCCCCAATTTGTAACATTCAACATTCTCCTTACTAACTCTCCATCTGCCTCTACCACGAGAAGAACTACGTCCTCTACCACGAGATCCACCATTACCACGGCCATAACTGGCAACCTTCAAAGCCTGTTCTTCTTCCTTGTCAGTTTGGGATTTCAGTCATTTTTCTTGAACCAACAAAGAACTTTGCAAAGTATCAATACTCAGAGTTGTGACATCATTGGATTGTTCAATGGAGCACACCACATAGTTGAACTTTGGCAACAGAGAACGCAACACTTTCTCAACAATAACCACTTGCTCTAATCTTTCACAATACGCAGTCATGCGATTTGCAATCGCCAATGTTCTTGCAAAGTAATCATCCACTGATTCACTTTCTTTCATCGCAAGAACTTCGAAATCTTTGTGTAAAGATTACAAATGTGCTCTCTTTACCTTGGTAGATCCTTGATATTTGCTTCGCATTGAGTCCCAAATCTCCTTCGTCGTATCTCTCTGAAGAATGGTTTCCAAGACTGATTGATCAATTGCTTGAAAAAGATAGTTTTTGACCTTCAAGTCACGAAGCTTTCTATTGTTTGCTATCTTCAATTGTTCCGCCGTTGCATTTGGAGGAGCCACCGTCACACCATCTTCAATTGCACTCCAATGTTCCTTTGATCTAAGAAGATTTTCCATGAGCATTGCCCAATGATCATAGAAACCATCGAACTTAGGGATAGCTGGTGGCAGAAAATTGCTGGTTTCAGCCATGAAAGAAACGAAAAAGATTGATCAACACGAGAATCTTGATAAAGAAGATGAAGGTAACGGTTTTGTAACTGATTTTGGCGCTAAAAAAAATGGTTTCTACTTTTTAAGAGAAGAGAGGTCCCTGATAGGGCCTATGATACCACTTGTAAGGGTAAAGTGAGTGTTGTGTTATTCATTCACATAGGTCAAGCCTTACATAGGAGATTACAAGCCTAAGTGAGATACCTTGGATTACAAGCAATTGATCCAATGGATCACAAACTAAGTGTCAAATTACACCTAACATTATACTTCAAATTTACTCAAGTATTGTGTCAGATATCGTATTCGACATCGATACATGCTTGATGCTTTTGTATATATTGGGTGCATGAGATACGACTATATTTAGCAGATACGGGCGAAATACGTTAAAGGATATTCTTTTAATTATTATTTTAGATTTATTATTTTTCTTTTACTAGTTAGATTTGTTATTTTCTTTTTATCTAGATTTGTTATTTTTCTTTTACTAGCTAGATTTGTTATTTTCTTTTACCTAGATTTGTTTTTATTTATTTATTCTTTCTACTATTGTAGCCTTGAGAGACAGTTTTTCATTCAATAAAATTATAGAGATTATTTTGTCAAATTATGGTAGATTCAGGAAACCCTTTTGACAAGTTTGTGCTTGCAACTTGTCTTATAATTCTAAGTTTAGCGCTTACTAAACCTATTGTTTCCGACTGCGTCAAGAATAAAAAAAGAAACAAAATTTGCAGGTTTTTTTTTGCTTTAATGCGGTTTTGATCCCCCTATTTTGAAAAACTTGAACTTTTGATCCCCAATTCAATTTGGTCAAATTTCTGATGATGTGTCAATTCATTGATGACGTGATTGTGTACATGTATTTAACTTGTATTCCATGTCACTATTTTTTCTTTAAATCAAATATTAAAACAATAAAATAATTAATTAATAATAATTAAAAAATTGACATGTAAATATGAACAAAACACGCAGAGGCAACTCCTAATCCAGTTCTCAAATCATGGAATCCTGGTGCCTTCGACAATCGCCATCTTCGCTTCGTCTCAATCTTTCATCTTTCATCTAGCTCGTGTTCATCATTCGCTCCGTCTCACTTTGTTACGTTGCAAATTGCAATAAGAGTTTATTTTTTGAATCTCCTTAATGATAGGCATATATGATGTCTTAGGCATATATGATGACTGCTTTAGTGTTTTGTTTGTACTGGTTTAAAAAATTCTGGTTTAAGCATATATGACTTTCAAGCAACAACTTTAGTTTAAGAAAATTCCGGTGTAAAAATTCTGGTTTAAAATTTCTGATTAGTAAATTCTGATTTTGTAAATTTTGGTGTACTAAAATTCTGGTTTTATGTTTTGTTTGACCAATTTATGTGTAATTTAATGATTTTTAATTATATATTTGGGCTATTTGGGCAATTGCTTGATTTTTAATTATATATTTGGGTAATTTAGTACTTTTTAATTATATATTTGGGTAATTTACTGATTTTTAATTATATATTTGAATAAGCTTTTTATTTTTAATTATATATTTGGGTAATTTTCAATTATATATTTGGGTAGTTTAGTAATTTTTAATTATATATCTGTATCAAGTTTAATTTTACTGTTTTTTAATTGTTATTAATTAATTATTTTAATACTTTTAAAACATAATATTTAATTTAAAGAAAAACATTAATGACATGGAATATGATATGTCCACGTGGCCACTGCCAAATCATCAATGAGCTTGCCACATAAGCCAAAATTTGACCAGTTGGAGGATAAAAAATTTCAAGTTTTTCAAAATAGGGGATCAAAAAGTTGGATAAAAATTTCAAGTTTTTCAAAATAGGTGATAAAAAAGTTGACTTTTAAAATAGGGGATCAAAAGTTCAAGTTTTTCAAAATAAGAGGATCAAAACTGCATTAAAGCCTTTTTTATAATAAAATTTGTAAGATGTTTAACTCATTGTTGTTAAAATCAAGTGTTAACTCGTAAATTCGTACGAGTTTAGGTGTGAAAAAACTGGTTAGATCGAATGTAAACTTGAATTTTAGTAAAAAAAAAAAAAAAAAAGAGTTTAACCGAGTAAACTTAGTGTGAAAACGCTTAAATCGGGTAAACTCAGGCGAGTTTACTTGTTTTATTCCGAGTTTACCTTTTCAATTTTTTTCCCCTTTCTAGCCCAATTTCATTTTTTTTCGGCCAATTCGACAAAAAATTTGCTACACTCTTTGGAAGGAAAAAAAACACTGTTTTTGTTTGGAAGCTGAAACGTGAAAATTTCACTATCTTTCTCTCTAAAATAACTATTCATCTTCTTCACTATAATTTTTTTAATTTCATTTTCATCTAAACTTGAAACTTCAAGCAAGCAATGAAGCTCAAGTCTTCAAAGCAAGTTTAATCAAAGTTTATGTTTATTTTTTATTTTTTGGTTTACAATGGAGCCAAGGATCGAACCCAGGACCTCTGACATATTACCCAAATCTCTCACCACTAGACCATGCAAGTTTATGAACATGATGCTATTTATATTGTAATTTAATTGGTATATTTTGGCTTTATAATTAAGTTAACATTTTGAAATATTGTCATTTTTATAGTATTATATTACTATATCATACATAATAATTTTAATATTATTTTAATTTTAGATAAACTCGTACGATTTTATGAGTCGAGTTTATCTAGAAAAAAACGAGTTAAGGTAAAAACTCGATTGTGACAACCTTAAACTTGTGTTGATAATTTTAGTAATGTGAATATTTCTCAATTTTCAATTTTAGTTATATTTTATATATTGTGTAGTTATATATTTAATTTTTTTTATTATAGTTGAAGTGGAAGAAATAGTCACAAGAAAGGGGGTGTGAATTGTGACCCTTTTAAATTTTAATCCTGCACTCTACAAAAGAGATCTCAAGTGTATACTTGGATAAAGGTTAGTGAATTATAGAACAGATTTTTCTGAGAACGTTCTTTGCTATAATACAGATTGTTCTGAGAACGTTCTCTACTGCGTGAAAATTCAAAGTAAATGTAGATAAAGTGGTTTGTGTGATGTGTGTTTACAGTAAATAAATAGTTAAAGGTAAGAGAAATACACACACAAAAATTATACTGGTTCACCCAAATCCTGGGATAGTCCAGTCCCCACGCCTGTGAGTTTTTCCACTATGTTCTTGAGATACTACCATTCCCAATTACAAATCCTTTTGATCTAGATCCAAGACCAAAAAATTTCCAAGCCCTACAAGCTTGATCTACCTAAGTCCTACAGACTTTGAAGGTGTCACTCAATTAGTAGTTACGTACTAACTTGAGCCAAGGTTACAATATGAAAGATTTGGATCGAAAGCTTTTACAAACTCAATACTATGTTGAGAATCTTTGACAAATGAAACTCTCAGTTCACTCAAAGGTTTATACTAATCCTAGTATAGATTTTACAGATCTCGAGTGAGAGAGATAAAATAAAGAGACAAAGATACAACCACTTAAAAGTGGGTTATGTGAAAAGTGGTCTCTTGAGATATTTGCTTGTAGAAACTCAGAGGGTTGTTTGAGAAGCAAATAAAAACACTCAGTAAACTCAGAAGTATGATGAGAATGAAGATATTGAGTTTGAGTGATGAAATAAGAGTTCCATGACTTGTAGAGAAAAACAAGTGATTGATGATTTGTAGCTTGAACTCTTGCTCTTCAATGTTGCCAAATACCTCTATTTATAGTTAAAGCTTGATCTGGGAGTCTTGGCCACGAAGTATATCCGTTTGAATCAGAAACTAGTTGTTAGAACACTTTAAATGACAGCTCATGACAGTTGTTGAAGGATAAGTGTGCTGTCAGTACGTTCTAAGAGTGTTCTCCAAAGTTTCTTCAGCTTTCTTTAACAAGAGGAGCGTATGATGAACTTGCAATGAGCTGTATGTTGGAGTAAGCCCTAAAAGCCAATCTATTTGATAGCGTTTGCTTTTGTATTGTGACATGATTTATATATATTAAATATATATAATAAGGCATTTCTTTATTATGTTTGTTTTCCAAAATAATAAAGTCCCTAGAATAGATTGTTCATGTAATGAAACATTAAGTGAGACTTAATCGTGAGATTACATTAACTTAAGAACACTATTCTTAAAGTATCCGTAGTCAAGCTTTAATATGAAATGGGATAACATTAAAGCATAGAGACTATTATGTTGGTAGACTGATGATCATGTCTCACTGATCATAGATAATGAGTTATCGAATCTTCACATAGATATAAATGTTAAGGGTAACTTTATATCGATTGACCCACCATGAGAATACTGCATAGAATGTTATGAAATGTCATAAGTTATTCTCATAGTGATAAAAGGTGCATTCCATCCTTTGACCTGAAACCACTGTGTACCCTAGATGTAAGAGTGTAATACCTTGTTGCCATTCAAACGTTATCCGTAATTGGATAACTATAAAGTTGGTTGATGGGTATCCCACGAATCATGCTGAGGGACATGAGTGACCTAGATGGGATTTGTCCCTCCTACATAACGGGAGATATGTCTATGGGCCCAATATTGAACTAGACAAGGATGACATACTATGCCTTGTGTTCAATATAGACATGAGGACAAAAGGGTAATTATGCACAAGATGTTTATCACAGAAAGGTTAGTCAGATCACATGACATTCTTATAACTTGGGTAACAGTGATGTGTTATTAGATACCGCTCACTATTTATAATATTAAGATAAATATTATTGCCAACGTTATAAGAACCTACAGGGTCACACACATAAGGACAGTTAAAACGGGAAAAATAAGTAATTGTTGGAGTAAGCCCTAAAAGCCAATCTATTTGATAGCGTTTGCTTTTGTATTGTGACATGATTTATATATTTTAAATATATATAATAAGGCATTTCTTTATTATGTTTGTTTTCCAAAATAATAAAGTCCCTAGAATAGATTGTTCATGTAATGAAACATTAAGTGAGACTTAATCGTGAGATTACATTAACTTAAGAACACTATTCTTAAAGTATCCGTAGTCAAGCTTTAATATGAAATGGGATAACATTAAAGCATAGAGACTATTATGTTGGTAGACTGATGATCACGTCTCACTGATCATAGATAATGAGTTATCGAGTCTTCACATAGATATAAATGTTAAGGGTAACTTTATATCGGATTGACCCACCATGAGAATACTGCATAGAATGTTATGAAATGTCATAAGTTATTCTCATAGTGATAAAAGGTGCATTCCATCCTTTGCCCTGAAACCACTGTGTACCCTAGATGTAAGAGTGTAATACCTTGTTGCCATTCAAACGTTATCCGTAATTGGATAACTATAAAGTTGGTTGATGGGTATCCCACGAATCATGCTGAGGGACATGAGGTGACCTAGATGGGATTTGTCCCTCCTACATAACGGGAGATATGTCTATGGGCCCAATATTGAACTAGACAAGGATGACATACTATGCCTTGTGTTCAATATAGACATGAGGACAAAAGGGTAATTATGCACAAGATGTTTATCACAGAAAGGTTAGTCAGATCACATGACATTCTTATAACTTGGGTAACAGTGATGTGTTGCTAGATACCGCTCACTATTTATAATATTAAGATAAATATTATTGCCAACGTTATAAGAACCTACAGGGTCACACACATAAGGACAGTTAAAACGGGAAAAATAAGTAAGACTTATTGCGGGGGTGCAATTAGTGAAAAAACGAATATTGGGCTTAAGAAGTCCAAATTCGTGTGAACTGAAGCTCACATAAGAAACTCTATAAATAGAGCCTTATGAAGTTCAGTCTCTCATACTTTTGGAGAAATTCTGAATTTCTCTAAACCCTAATTCGTATTTGAGAAATTGTGAATTTCTCTAAACCCTAATCCGCTCAAGTTCCCTCATTCTTCATCCAAGAACGGCTAGCACCGAAGGTTGAAGGTTCCTGTTCGTGTGGACGAAGTGGAGGCGCTGCAATTGTGGTGCTCGTGATCGATTGAAGGTTCTTGTTCGTGATCATACGGTGGTTCTTGTTCGTGATCGAAAGGCAGTTCGTGTTCGTGATCGAAAGCTCCTTGTTCGCGAAAGAAAGCATCAGTTCTTCAAAGGTAACAATATATTTGACCATAATCTTTCACATGGATCCATTGAAGGAAAATAAAATTTTAAAATCCGCTGCGTTTTATCTTTGATAAACAATCACGTTTTCCTTCAGTGGTATCAGAGCCACTTGTGAAACCATGGATCGGTTTTCATGTTTGTTACCGTTTATTAATATGATATGATTGTGAATCTATATTAATAATAATCAGAACAAAAATTAATAAGATGTGATTGATTAATCTTAATTTATATATGTGATATATAATTCTAATACGACGTTGGTATATGTGATATACCGATTATATTGTTCATCAGAATATTTTGTGATTGACGTGAATAATGGGTGATTGTGAGCATGTGCTTCGGAATCCGATACTGGTGAAGCATTCATGAGTCAATCATCTATAATGAACAACAATCTTGAAACGTTTTGATGAATGATTGTTGTATTAGGATTCATAAAAATACAAGTGTTGTATTATTATGGAAACAGAATCGGTTAGGGTTTCAAAATTGTGTCAAACGTTGATACAATTAGGGTTTCGTTAATGAACCGTTCATTACGACACCTTGAATCAGATTGTTTTGTTTAATCATGTTTCTGTTTAAATTGTTTAAACATTTTAATCACGTTTCTGTTTAAAGCAAAGGTTGTTTAAATCGCGATTCTGTTTAATTGTTTAAATCACGATTCTGTTTAATTGTTTAATCGCGTAAATGTTTAAATTGTTTAAACATGTTAACACTACAAGAAAATACATGATTTGCTACAATAAATTTGCTACGAAACATGTTACTAGCTAATTTCAAGTATATCAACCACCATTTTACTGAAATTAATTTATATTACTTTTTTTTAACAAATTAGTACTACTTTTATTTATTTTATATTTAATTTAACTTAAAATATTATCTCAAAACACCGTTCTCACTGCCAAACCATTCCAATATCGCGCTTTCATGAACTCGCTCCGATCTCACTCTCACCGCGATCTCGCCCCGTTCACGATCTCCCTCCGATCTAAATCTCGCCGCGATCTCTCTCCAATCTCACTCTCGCCGTGATCTCGCCCCGTTCACGATCTTCCTCCTATCTCACTCTCGCTGCGATCTCGCTTCAAACGGTGCAGAATCGTTTCCCTCAAACTCTCACAAATCATTAACCTCAAACTC
This sequence comes from Trifolium subterraneum, assembly GCA_951799995.1. NCBI lineage: Eukaryota > Viridiplantae > Streptophyta > Magnoliopsida > Fabales > Fabaceae > Trifolium > Trifolium subterraneum. Next base: position 42,525,205 of record OX637461.1, on the reverse strand, counting down.
GTTCTTCTCCGTCTTCAACCTCAAATTCGTCAACACTTCTTCTTCGTTGAGATTCGTCTTCAGCTTATTGTAATTTTGTATTTGAAATTTTAGTAAGATTTGAAATTTGATAATTAGGGTTTTGAAATTTATTTTGCTAATTGATTTGTTGTTACAAACCGTCTTCTGTAGTTCAATCTTCCTGGAGATTCAATCTACAATCAAGCTTCAGATTCGTTCTTCCTTGAGATTCGTTTATTCAGCATCAGATTCGTCCTTCAACTTCGTTCAAGCTTCAAAATCAAGGTTCAGTTTCTCTTTTCAAATTAATTTATATAATTTGGTACTTAGGTATTTGTTTCATCATTTGGTTTGTTACGTTTTGAATAATTTGTCTAATAATTTGATTCCAGAATTAGTAACAATGTCATTCAAACAAATTGAAGGTCATTTGTTTGTTGCTAGAAAGCTTGTATGAACCTTGTAAAGCTTATTTTATACAAAGCTTATGTGTATGAATCTGATTAGAATCTTGTAAGGGCTGTAAAATAAGAGTTAGAAGTGGCAGAAGAATAATATTAGAATAGAATATTATAGTGTTGTACATTGATATACATATACACTTAAGAGTTAGAAGTGGCTGATTTGAAGATTCTTACACAGTACTAGTTATTATGAGTTGATTTGAGTAATTGAGTTGATATGTATATTATCTATGTATTAAGCATCAACTTTACAACTATTGTATACCAGTAATTGAGTTGATTTGAGTAATTGAGTTTATTTGAGTAGTGAGTTGATATGTATATGGTGCAAAAAGAAGGAAGAAGTTTAAGGTTTAGTGAGTCTGATAGGTTTTCTGCTAGAGTTATTAATTCTCGTGATTCCCTTTGGTTTCCATCTGGAAGATTGTTGTGAAGTTTTTTATGTTAATGTAATTTGTAAATATTGAATATTCAAAATTTGCTCATTTCTTATAGTACTATGTTATGGTATGATATTGATGAATTTATCATTGTTATAAGATTAATGTACACATGCACGAAATGAAAAGTCGAGAGGAATCTTCAGTCATTCACTTTAGAAAAGCACTAGAAGTGATTATAAAAAAAGTATCATGAAAAAGCACTTGTAGAAGATTATAGAAGCAGGTTATCAGTCTGTCAGAGACACACACACTGGTGTGGTGGTGACAACTCGTGTGATAAATTGGTTATTGGAAGGTAGCAAGATTGAGTAGTAATTTGAGTGTATACGTAACTGATAAGCTGAAAGCCAATTATTCGTTTTAGCACTATTCTGTAATAGTAGAGATACTAGCGTAGTAGTATGACTTGAATTACCAATTCATTTATAATGCCTATCTGTTTTTTGGCCTAACCAATTGAAGTGAAATGGATTCTGAACTGGCAGATCTGGAGTGATCAAAAGAAGTGGTCGGGCGTAGAGCAGTAAACCGTTAATGTTTGAGTAGGTGAGGGGATATCAGGTATGTGCAAATACTATGTTCTTTTATATCACATAGATGTTATATGTTTGAGTACCTATATGTTTAAAACTGTCATTTTATATCACATAGATGCACTTGATATGTTGTTAAAATGAGAAATTACTGCTATATAACCATAAATTGATTTGAACTTTTAATTAATACAACTCATATGCTTGAACACTAACTAACCAACTCACATGTTTGTCATTTTAACTATACAATTAATAATGGTCAAGTAACTGAAACTATAATCATGAAACCCGATCGAAGTTGGATGATGCGAAGAAAAGATAATAATGGTCAAGTAACTGAAGAATTTAAGAATGGAGTTGATGATTTCATTAAGATTGCCAAAGAACAATTAGGAGTTGCTGACGCATTGGGTCGCATTTTTTGTCCATGTTTTAAATGTAAGAATTGTGTTAGGGAGAAAACATTTTGGGTAGAGAAACATTTGTATGAACATGGATTTATGGAAGATTACTTAAATTGGACTATTCACGGTGAGAATCAATGGGGAGACAGTAGTTCAATATCAAATGTCCATGATGAAGAGATGGAGACAAGGAATCCATATGTGGATATGGTTATTGATGCGATGGATGATGATCTTTCAGAAGATCAAAATTTGGAGGAGGATCCCAATCCGTCAGCATCAAAGTTTTATACCTTGCTAAGAGACGCTGATGAACCTTTATGGGTTGGGTGTCACAAGCACACAAAGTTGTCAGCTGTAACTCAACTTTTGAATTTGAAGTCCGAGTTCAACATGAGTGAGAGTTGTTATGATCGGATGATTGTCATAATTAAGAGCATGCTTCCAGAGACTGAAAAGTTGCCTGAAAATTTTTATAGATCGAAGAAAATGGTTAAAGACTTGGGATTAGGATATGAGAAAATAGATGCATGTCCTAACCATTGCATGTTGTATGATAGAGAAAACAAAGACCCAAAGGTTTGCTCTGCTTGCTTAGTGTGCAACCACCCACGGTTCAAACCAAAGGTCGGGTGTTCAACGAAGGGAAAAGACGTGCCTTTCTCCATGTTGCGATATTTTCCTATTATTCCAAGACTCCAACGCTTATATATGTCCAAACATACTGCACAATATATGCGTTGGCATGAAGATGGAGTCCGTCATGATAAATCAATAATCACACATCCAGCTGATGCCGAGGCTTGGAAACAATTTGACGCCACTTATCCAATGTTTGCACAAGAGCCTCGAAATGTCAGGCTTGGCCTTTGCACAGATGGTTTTAGTCCATTCGGTGTTTCAGCTGCTCCATACTCGTGTTGGCCTGTCTTCGTCACACCATACAATCTTCCACCAAGTATGTGTATGCGAAGGGAATACATTTTCCTTAGCCTTATGATCCCGGGACCAAAATCACCGGGTAAAAATTTAGATGTCTATCTTAGACCTCTAATCGATGAGCTAAAGATGTTGTGGGAAGATGGAGTGAACACTTTTGATGCTTGGAGAAGGCAAAATTTTAACATGAAAGCAACGTTATTATGGACAATAAGTGACTTTCCAGCTTATGGAATGCTAAGTGGGTGGAGTACTCATGGAAAACTGGCTTGTCCGTATTGTATGGAGCACAGTAAATCATTTGTACTAGAGCATGGTAGGAAATGTTGTTGGTTTGATTGTCATCGTCAGTATCTTCCTCTTGAACATCCGTTTCGTCGTGATAGATACTCTTTTAAGAACTCAACAATTGAAAAGTCTTTACCTCCACACCGACTTACTGGGATAGAGATCATGAATAAAGTGAATCACCTAGAGGATTTCATTTTTGGTCTAAATTCACATAATCAGAAACAACATGGCTTTGGTGAAGTTCATAATTGGGTGAAGAAGAGCATATTTTGGGAATTGCCTTATTGGTCTAATAATCTAATACGACATAATTTAGATGTTATGCATGTTGAGAAAAATGTATTTGATAATATTTTTAACACAATTATGGATATAAAGGGCAAGACAAAGGACAATGCAAATGCAAGAGAGGATATAAAGAAGATTTGCAAACGTCCTACCTTAGAGTTAATAAATGAGAATGGCAAGTACAAAAAACCGAAGGCAACTTATGTGCTGAATGGTAATCAAAAGAAAATGGTGTGTGAATGGATCAAACAATTGAAATTTCCAGATGGATATGTATCTAACATTGCACGATGTGTCAATGTCAAAGATGGAAAAATATATGGAATGAAAAGCCATGATTGTCATGTGTTTATGCAAAGGTTGATTCCTTTGGCGTTTCATGATGTGTTACCAAAACCTATATGGAGGGCATTAACAGAACTTAGTTTGTTCTTCAAAGAAGTTTGTGCAAATGAGTTACGTGCTTCGGTTATGGAGAATGCAGAGCTTTCAATTGTTGAAATAGTTTGCAAATTAGAGAAGATTTTTCCTCCAGCATTCTTTAATGTGATGGAGCATTTAGTTGTGCATCTCCCATATGAAGCTAAGGTTGGAGGACCTGTGCAATATAGATGGATGTATCCATTTGAGAGGTGTATGTTATATTTGAAAAGAAAGGCTCGAAATAAGGCCAGAGTTGAAGGATCCATTTGTGAAGCATATAATTTAGAAGAGGTTTCCAATTTTGCTTCAATGTATTTTGATCCCAAATTGCAAACAAGGCACACTAAAGTTCCTCGAAATGATGATGGTGGTGGGCAGTTTATGGTTGATGAATGCTTGTCTATTTTTAAATATCCTTGTCGTCCTATTGGAAAAGGTCGAAAAAGATTCTTGACAGATGATGAGTTTCAAATTGCCGAGACTTATGTGTTGGTAAATTGCAAAGAAGTTGAACCATTTCTCCAGTAAGTTTAATCTCTCTAACTTTCTAATGATTTTTTAGTTATATTAAGTTAATTAAATATTAATTTTTGTTATTTTGATTAGACAATTTGAGGACTCGCTAAGGCAATCATACCTTGGTATCACCGATGATCAAATATTAGAACTTCGGGACAAGGACTTCAGTCGGTGGATAAAACAACAAGTGAGTCTTATCATTTACAATCATTTTATATTATATTATAAATATTATAATTGTCTACTGTGATTCTTAGGTAAGTACCGGCCAAGTAAAGGATCCATTGATTCGGCAAATGAGTTATGGTCCACTTAAATCAGTGATTTGTTATAATGGCATAATAGTTAATGGGTATCGATTTCACACTAACCAGAATGGTCAAAATAAAGCTACAAGGAACAGTGGAGTATGTGTTCGAGGAAGCATATATGGTGATCATGACATAGACTATTATGGCATTATTGAAGAGATATTAGAATTGTCATATATAGGAGTTCAAAACAACGTTCTTCTTTTACGGTGTCATTGGTTTGACCCAATTAATGGAGTTAAGGTAGACGAGAGATATGGATTAGTTGACGTTAAGCCCAAATCGAGGCTTAACTCAAATGAGCCATTTGTCTTAGCTTCACAAGCACAACAAGTGTACTATACAATGTACCCACAAAGCAACGTTAGGGGTAGTAGTGATTGGTGGGCTGCTTGCAAAGTTAGACGAAAACTCTTTGTAGCTGAGAGCTTTAATGATGAGAAACTTGGTTTGAATGAGCTGGATGCTAGTGATTATTATCAAGACGATGGATCCTTTGGAACAAACAATGTTGTCATAGAAGACGAAGAAGTTTCTTTATTTGATGCAAATTCCCCAATGGAAGATGTGGATATAAATGATATACATAAGCCAACGAGTGTTCCATTTACTAACCAATTCATCAATGACAATGAATACAATGTCAATAATGACAACTTAGATGAAGATGTGGACAAACAATGAGTTGTTGTTTCATTGTGTATTTAATTTCCATCAAATTCATGTTACAAAAACAAGAATGTTTTAACTTATTAACAAAAACAAGATCAAGTTGTTTCTAGATATAATATGGCAATCCGAGGTAGAGGAAGTGGACTTGGTCGAGGGAGAGGTCGCAATCCACTTCAGCATTCCCCAGGTATATTAATTACTGCATCAGATTTTTAATACAATTCTAGTTACTGCTTCATATTTTTAAGACAATTCTAGTTACTGCTTCAATTATAGGTGTTCAGAATAGCCAACACAAAAGACAAAGGCAGAAATACACGTTTTCTGATTCTGAAGAGAGTCATGAATACTGTCAACAACAAAAAAAGAGTCATGAATACATTTCCGATGAAGGAGTCATGAATACTGTTCCCCAAACCGTTACTCGTGATATTATGTCTAGGGTGATCACGAGTATGCCTACTCCAGCTGAGAAGTGGAAGGATTATTCGATTGAAACGAAGGATGAATTATTCAAAGATTTCATGGCAAGTATTTATTTGCTCAAAATCCACTCGATACAGCTACCTACATAGAGCATATATCAGTTGAGAAGTACTTATATTTATATTATAATGATGCAGGGAAAGTATAAGTTTCCCTCAAATTATGACCGTAATATGGCAAGAACTGTGTGGGAAAAAACATGCATGGACAGGTATCCTGATCATTTAAAAAATGCAAGAAAAGTGGCCTTACGAGAAGTGAACTCCACGGATTTGGTCGACACTAAGGGTCATGGACCCAAAGGAATGAAGGCAGAAGTTTGGGATGGTTTGGTCGACATTTGGTTGAAACCCGAGTGGAAAAAGAAGTCGGATGCGAATCGTTGTAATAGAGCTTCCTTACCTAATGCAGTGTTGCACACAGGAGGCTCTATAAACTTTGGTGAACATAAGAAGAGGATGGTAAGGCTCCATATTACAATATCACCTCTATTCTCCACCTTTCCTTACTTGAAGCTAATCATCGTAAAAAAATTTATAAAAACTTACACCGATATTTAGAGATGGAGTGTCATATAGAGATTCTAATTGTTGGCAAATTTGGTGAACATAGGAAGAGGAATTGAAACATGAAGTTTCATATAGGGATGTATATGACCGGGTTCATAAGAAGAAATCTGGAGAATATATCTCCCAACGCTCGAGAACGTATATTGTAAGTTACTTTAACTTTGAAAAAGTTAATGTGTAATATGAATGTAGCTTGATGATAATTATTATATTCAAAATGTTTTTCAGGAGTCGTATGATACTGCCATGCTGGAAAAGTATGGAGAGGACTTATCCACTCATCCCATAGTTGATTCTAAAGTATGGACCAAATCGTTTGGTTACAAGAAAGCGAGGCAAACTTTTGTGCATCGTAGCTTAGACCTCGATGGTTCTGTGTCTGCTTCATCTGCAGAGGCAAACATAATAGTTACATCAGAAAAATTTATCAAAAACGCTGTTGATAGAGCAATGACTTCCTTTGTCCAATTGCAGTTGGCTCCAATGTTGGAGCCAATCCTATCGATGATTCAGTCTATGCATAAAGCACCAATGCAATGTTGATGTGGCTGAAAAAGTTCACGAGAATCAAGGTGATACACTATTTTCCAATCTATTTTTTCTAGTGATCTTTTTTTTAACTAAAATCGATCACATGTATGCTTGTTTAGGACCATTAGAAAACTGTTAACTTGATGGAATGATACAATTTTGAGTTTTAGATCTAGGATTACCTCTAATAGATTGAGGAATTTGAGGATTAATTGTCATCAGTTTTGTTTTATTATATATGTGTTGTAGGCCAAGTGAAAAGGGAGATAGAGATCCACAACACAACAAGTAGCTATGGTTGATTTGAAGATGATGAGCAATGAAAGGGAGTTTGGAGAAAATTGTGCAAAATTCTAGTTTGGAGACACTTAAAGGAATTTTACTTGTTTTAAGTCAAGTTTAGTATTTTGATTTTTTGTTGGATGATCATTGGATCCAATTGAATGATTAAATAAAAAACAAATTAATTAGTACTAATGAGTATTGTTCAATTGAATTGATTTTTTGTTGGATGATCATTGCATCCAATTGAATGATTTAATATAGTTCAATTGAATTGATTTTTTGTTCAGTGTGTTTTATGTAAAAATATAGTTCTCAGAAAAGCTTTTTATAATTATAAAAAAAATATTGCTTAAAAAAATTATAAAAAAAAATAAATTAAATTAAAAGCATTGGATGATATGGCTGTCAAATTACTAGGAATATGTAGCTAGAGATTTATTGTGGCAATATCCTAGCAATTTAGTTGGGAATCATAAACTTTTGAACATCATTTAACTAGGTATTAGTTGGGAACTAGCTAGGATTTTCATTATATTAGTTGCAAATTAGCTAGGAAATTTTTTGATAGATGATTTGCCGCCCAATCCATGCTACGGCCTATACGACAGCTAATTCACAACAAATCCGTAGCAAACTCAGTTTTACTAGAGATTAGCTACGAATTAGCTAGAAAATCCTTCGTAGCAAATCCTGTATTTTCTTGTAGTGTAATGTCTCTGTTTAAATCGTTTAAACACATCAGAAACTGTTTCTGTTTAATTCGTTTATGTTTAAAATGTTTAAACATATTGGAATTAATTAAATAATAAAGGAATTAAAATTGGCCAAGCCATGTTTCTGTTTATGGTTATCGATTGGTTTGATGTTTCGGAACCGTTTCTGGTGAAGCATCAACATATTGATTATCTTAACAAGAGAAACATGTTACTCGATCACATATTTCATAATGATGCAAGTGTTGTGTCATTATGATTAGGGTTTGTAAAACGTATCAAATGTTGATGCAAAATTAGATGTAATTCAAAGTGATTTTGACAAATATATTTAATTTTGAAATCGTTTCAAAATTTTAGAAATATCTTTTGAAATTGTTTTAAAAGATAATATTACCAATTTTGGAAAAATATTTTATTCAAAAACGTTTTGATTAAATAAATTGCAATATTTGGTAATTGGAGAATTGTCAAAGATTTGATTCTACTTTAAAATAATATTATTTATTTTAGCAAATTTTGATTCGAAAGGTTTAATTGTGAATTAAAAGGTTTGAATCAAATTTAATTGCTAACTTTGCGTAGTGTGATCAATCGCCGGATTTTAATTTAATTTATTTAATTATGAGACTTTAATTTTAATAATAATGATAAAAGTGTGTTTATTATTATTTTGTTGTGAGTGATTATGGTCTTAGTCTTATAATTCTATTTATTGGGTTTTTGAAATACGGCCTGCGTGTCGTGCCTCTCTCTCAAATTCTATATGTACATTCTCCTCTCATCCACTCCCTCGTATGTAAAACGAGTTTCTCTTATTTGTAATGTAATTAGAATACAAGGAAGTAAGAAGAATCCTGGCGCTTGAACAATCCTGGAGGTCTAGCTTGGAGAAGCAAGGTCGTTTCTAGGACTAGTTTAGATTCTCTCATTGGCTTGAGAGAATCACAACGTTAGGGGCCATAATCATGTCACTTTTATTTTGTTTAATTGTTATGCATGCTTGAATGATTGGAGTGCGAATATATATGATATATAAGTCGTGGTGAGATCAAACTAATTAAAAATCCTTCAAATAATATATTAAGTTTTATGCTTTCCAAAGAATAGCACCCTTCAAGATCAATATCGATTAATGTAGGTTTTGCCAACGTAAAGTGCATTGTCTATATTGATAAGTTGCGGTGAGATAACCAGTTTATCCGAGGGCTATTCTTTGGGTTAACTTAACTAAATAAATATAATTTGATTATATGATATTAGAAGCAAGCGTTGGGTTATTCCATATGATGGATTAAAAATAAAATAAGTGTTATTTACCCAACGGAAAGGATATGAGAGTTGTATGAGATACAATTGGAAAGGAGTTTCCTACCTAAATAAACTAAGTTTTGTGTAATCAGTCCAACGCTGACTTAAAACAAAGTGAAATATGGATCTCATTCTCACTAGAAAATCTTCCAACGGGATTTTCCGAATCATATGCTTGAAGGTCATTTGGTTTGAATAAAATAGTGGGAGCATTTTAATCATAATACAAAGTTTTACATATCTCTGTAATTAGAATTTTGGAATACAATACAAATTATATTGTCCTTATGAAGGACAAGAATTTCAGAAAAGTGTTTCTGAATTGGTACACAATTGAGAATTGTTCTCAAATGCGAGAAAAACTATGAGTTCTTGAACTATACTCTCTAGCAACCTACTATGACTAGATTCGAGAAGGATGCTTATCAAAAGTATCAAATCAAGTCGAATGTCTAGATATAGAATATTTCATACTTGTAATTTTAAAAAAGAAATGATGTGATCATTAAATCTCAAACAAGTTTTTTTATTTTGAAAAGGGATCACAAAGTATGAAAAATAATATATCTCTCAATAGACCAAATCAAGTAACGAACTTGAGTTTCATAATCTTGATAAGATTGTCTATAAAAGGTTGTAATAAGGACCAAATAAAATTTGGACCTTGTATATACATACGAGATGTATATTAACCACCAAACTTTTGATATATTTTGTTTATTTACTTCATTTACATTACTGATAAATATCAGTAAATGTAGATGTATGTGTGTGACACAAATTAGAAATCTTTGAATTTGTCAAAGACTTCAATAATGAAGTAAAACAAAATAACTTACAAAAGTATTAAAGTCATATGAACAAGTCATAATGGTAAATACTTAGTTAAGGAATATAATAACTATTTTATCGCATCATGTTTGACATGATTTGATTTAAGATAGTTTAATTATATGTCGTTGACTCTTTGTTGTAATTTCTCTACTTATAGTTATTCTTCACCCACAACTAGCTATGCCTTTTAAAAGTAATCATAAAGACATCATATTTGATATGAAGGTAAAGTACCTAGTTTGCCTTTATGATAGTTTGGACTGAAAATTTATCAGATAAATTTTATTCCAAATTGGATGAATGTGGAAGTATCCTAAGGAAACTAAGGGATATTAGTCCTACATCACTCTTCAGGACAAAAGTTGTTTTGTTGCTAGACTGAAGCATTCCTCGAGTGGGAATGTGTCTCTTAAAAGAGTCAGTGGGAGTGATATAGAACTTGAATGATTCAAGTACCACAACATTAATATTTTAAAAGGGAACACAAACTGGTTCCTCAAGGTTGTTGTAGGATCAACCGTTTGAGTTGCACATGCTAGACAAGTCTAACATATCACAAGGCTGGGAAGTATGATTTTATCATGACTTAACAAGGTGATATGGTTTTCATTGAAGATGAATATTTAACTTGTTTAAAAGGTCGTAAATGACCTAAATTCTGAGAAGTGGCTAAATGCCATAGAATCTTATATAGAATCCATGTACACAAACCTTATGTGATAATGGTTATGTCATTAAGATGAGTAAGACTCAGACGATAAAAGTGAGTCTTCTTATAGAAGACTGACATGGATGATATGGAGACTACATTTAAGATGTAATTAATTATTAAAGGTTTCACGCAAAATCAAAATGCAAATTATGATGAAACCATGATCATAGTCTAGTTACAATTGTTATAATACATGTTCTGGCAGATGGATGACAAAGTTCCATTCCTTAATTGGAATGACCTCATATATATGTGTTAGACATATACATAGGGTTTTCTCAATCCAAAGGATGCTTGAAAGGTATACAAATTGTAGCAATCTAATTTTGATTAGATCAAGTTCTCAGAAGTTGAATTATTTGTTCTTATTTATGAAGTTTTATGAAAACGAATTAATAAAGGACAAATATAATTCTTGTGCACACAAGGAGGTTAGTGGGAGTAATTATCTTAATCTGGTATCATGTGTGGATGACATATTAATCATCAAAACATTTTCCTTATACATGTAAGACATGATTAAGGAAATATCTCTTGATGAAATACTTAGGCGAGACTTCCTAAAGAGTTAGGAATCATAATCTATAGAGATAGATTGTTGACGCAACAAATGATTTTATTTGTTCAAAGGACAATGTCACGTCTCATTGGATGAGAAAGAGATACATGAAAAGAATCAACATGCTTTGCCAAAATGGATCAGTCATGTACACCATATAATATGTACAACACCAGATACACCATATGCTTATAGCATAATCAGTAAGTACCAAAATTGAATCTAGTGTTTGACACTAATTGACCTTCAAGAATATCCCTAAGTACCTTAAGGGAACTAAGGACTATCTTTTGAAATAGGTAGGTATGGAAAAGATCATTGTAAATAAGTTATAATGAAGTTAGTTTCCAATCCGATACATTGTATTGAAATTCAAATTTATGTCAGATATAAACACTGTAAGCTAATAAGCTTTAGAAAGTGTCTATTTCTATTACAAAGGTCAAGTATTTGATTTGGATCGTTTAGTTCAAGATTGAGCTAAAACTATGTTTCCATCGTTGCAGATTTCATTAATCACATTAGTGATGATAATGATTTAATCTTGCAAACAAAGGAATAGATCTCACCAACGATTCAGATATATATAGACACCTTTCTATTTCGATAGAGATCGAAAGAGTAACTTTGAAAAGATATGTAAGATACCAACATAGGAAATAGTTCCTTATCCACTAATGTAGCATCTTGCTAAGAAGTTGCTCGATGCTCATGCTAACCGATAAATGTTAGATGAACATTTGATTGGCTTTAGTGCTAGTGGGAGATTGTGGAGTAAGCCCTAAAAGCCAATCTATTTGATAGCGTTTGCTTTTGTATTGTGACATGATTTATATATATTAAATATATATAATAAGGCATTTCTTTATTATGTTTGTTTTCCAAAATAATAAAGTCCCTAGAATAGATTGTTCATGTAATGAAACATTAAGTGAGACTTAATCGTGAGATTACATTAACTTAAGAACACTATTCTTAAAGTATCCGTAGTCAAGCTTTAATATGAAATGGGATAACATTAAAGCATAGAGACTATTATGTTGGTAGACTGATGATCACGTCTCACTGATCATAGATAATGAGTTATCGAGTCTTCACATAGATATAAAGGTTAAGGGTAACTTTATATCGGATTGACCCACCATGAGAATACTGCATAGAATGTTATGAAATGTCATAAGTTATTCTCATAGTGATAAAAGGTGCATTCCATCCTTCGACCTGAAACCACTGTGTACCCTAGATGTAAGAGTGTAATACCTTGTTGCCATTCAAACGTTATCCGTAATTGGATAACTATAAAGTTGGTTGATGGGTATCCCACGAATCATGCTGAGGGACATGAGTGACCTAGATGGGATTTGTCCCTCCTACATAACGGGAGATATGTCTATGGGCCCAATATTGAACTAGACAAGGATGACATACTATGCCTTGTGTTCAATATAGACATGAGGACAAAAGGGTAATTATGCACAAGATGTTTATCACAGAAAGGTTAGTCAGATCACGTGACATTCTTATAACTTGGGTAACAGTGATGTGTTGCTAGATACCGCTCACTATTTATAATATTAAGATAAATATTATTGCCAACGTTATAAGAACCTACAAGGTCACACACATAAGGACAGTTAAAACGGGAAAAATAAGTAAGACTTATTGCGGGGGTGCAATTAGTGAAAAAACGAATATTGGGCTTAAGAAGTCCAAATTCGTGTGAACTGAAGCTCACATAAGAAACTCTATAAATAGAGCCTTATGAAGTTCAGTCTCTCATACTTTTGGAGAAATTCTGAATTTCTCTAAACCCTAATTCATATTTGAGAAATTGTGAATTTCTCTAAACCCTAATCCGCTCAAGTTCCCTCATTCTTCATCCAAGAACGGCTAGCACCGAAGGTTGAAGGTTCCTGTTCGTGTGGACGAAGTGGAGGCGCTGTAATTGTGGTGCTCGTGATCGATTGAAGGTTCTTGTTCGTGATCATACGGTGGTTCTTGTTCGTGATCGAAAGGCAGTTCGTGTTCGTGATCGAAAGCTCCTTGTTCGCGAAAGAAAGCATCAGTTCTTCAACGGTAACAATATATTTGACCATAATCTTTCACATGGATCAATTGAAGGAAAATAAAATTTTAAAATCCGCTGCGTTTTATCTTTGATAAACAATCACGTTTTCCTTCACTGTATATGGTCCTTTCTTGCTTTTTCACCAAGTATATCCGTTGAGGTTTGAAACCAACAGCTAGTTGCTTTTAAAATTGACAGCTCATGAAGTTTGTAAAGGAACTTTATCTTTTTGGTTTTTCTGAGAGCGTTCTCCGGAAGTTCTTCAACTTACTTTAACAAAGAAGTACAAATAATGTGCTTGCAATGAGCTGTAGATAGTTGTTTGATGCTTAGTTAACAAGTAAATCTGTTGAGCAGCTTTTAAGTACGTTTTGAACAGATGTGAGTGAGCTATCATCTTTTCAAGTAAGTACAATTACTTTTCAACATTGCTCTGAGAGCGTTCTCCAAAAACTGGGCGTGTATGAGTTTGTTTCTTTTGGTGAAGAGAAACTGAAGCCAGCTGTAGTGGATAAGATCAGCACCTGTGTTTTGTACTCGATGTCTCAAAAAGTACTTTTGCAAGTACAATGCTCATGGGAGAAGGTGAGACCACATTGGAGATTGTTTTTTCTTTATTCTAATGTAAGTACAAGTCAACTCATAGAAGAAGTAGTGATGCCTTCTCTTCAATGGTCCATGAAAAATCAGTCTAAGCATGTATGAGAATATGTCTTTGAATATTTGGTCATTTGCACATGCTTTGATCCTTGAACATTATAAATGTGGTAACTTCTCTATTCATGACAAATATTCCTTGCCTAAAATGTTCTTCAATAACTGTAGAGATCTTGTGAGTTAACAGATGTGAGTGAGCTATCATCTTTTCAAGTAAGTACAATTACTTTTCAACATTGCTCTGAGAGCGTTCTCCAAAAACTGGGCGTGTATGAGTTTGTTTCTTTTGGTGAAGAGAAACTGAAGCCAGCTGTAGTGGATAAGATCAGCAGCTGTGTTTTGTACTCGATGTCTCAAAAAGTACTTTTGCAAGTACAATGCTCATGGGAGAAGGTGAGACCCCATTGGAGATTGTTTTTTCTTTATTCTAATGTAAGTACAAGTCAACTCATAGAAGAAGTAGTGTTGCCTTCTCTTCAATGGTCCATGAAAAATCAGTCTAAGCATGTATGAGAATATGTCTTTGAATATTTGGCCATTTACACATGCTTTGATCCTTGAACATTATAAATGTGGTAACTTCTCTATTCATGACAAATATTCCTTGCCTAAAATGTTCTTCAATAACTGTAGAGATCTTGTGAGTTAAACCTAAGGAAAAAGTGGTCATTTGTCTTGTACATAGTTGACTTAATTAAATAAGTGTTTTTGCATTGAATGTGTTCTTGATTGGAATGTTGCGCTTGATTGAGAGAGCATTCTCAGAGTGATCCTGAAGCTTTTATTTTCACCAAAATAAAAGAGTGATATTGATCTTGATCAATCAACTTTGAGATCTTGTTGCAGCTAAACATCCCACAATTTCTCTTGATGTTTTTCACACATTGTTGGTTGTCCATTGAGTATCTCTAAGATTCTTTAGTGGAGGCGTGAGTGTTACCATAAGAGAATTATCCTTTAGGAGAATGATTAAAACTTGTATGCCTTGTGCATAAGATCCTTTGAAAACTCATGGAAAATCATTCTCAACATTTCTTATCTTGAGAAGCTTTGGTAGTATGATACTTTGATTAGGTTTTGAAGATCATTAGTATATGCATCATTCTTTCTTGACATTGATTGCGGTAGTAAATCCTCAAAGCACATAGTGCAAAACTCAATGTGAGTTTTGTCACACAACATCAAATATATTCATGTGTAGCTTGTGATGCAACTTTTTCCATCCTGATTCTTCGACTATGATCCTCAAATTTTTCCTTGAACATTCAATACTTGTTGTAAACCTTGTGGTGATGAGGAAGACCATAAACCATGAAGTCCACTTTCTTGCTTGAACCTTTAATGAATCCTCTTTATGATTCAAAACAATAGTCTTTAAATATCTTCATGAATCTTGTGATGCTACTGTTGTAATATTGTGATGATACTCCGATTCTTTCAATGTTTGAGTATATAAAATGCACTTGTTGATGTGAGTGATCTCTAGCTCGTCCACTTTTATCATTATCTATCTTTTAACAAAAACTCAAGTGCAAACATCAGTAGATCACCATTCATAAAACTTAACATTTATTCAATAAGGTTTGTTGTCATTAAAACATAAATCAAAACGGTTTTGACCACAACAATAATATCTTGGCCTTATCGTATTTTAAATTTAAAACATTTATGTACTCTGTATTTAAAACATGGGTCTTGCTAACTAGTGCCCCGGGGCACTAGTTAAAGAACTAAAAATGGAAAGAACAGAAAAAAAATGCATTGAAAAAAAATAAATTTTAGACTTTTAAGATTTTAACCGTACAATTTGCAAGATAATGTTAGTATCTTTAGTTACTTTAACGAGTATCCGGGACACCAGTTAGCATAATATTTATGTACTCTTTATTTTATCCATATCGTATTTAGTATTTGGGCTTTATAGTGTCCAATGTCCATCATGAAAGCATGGTATTATAACATGAAAGTACAAAGTTCAAATTTCCTTAAACCCAATTATAAAATAATCATAAGTGTCAATTTAATTAACAATAATTTTCACTTCCCAATTTTTTTATTTTAAACAAAGTTATCTAATTCCCACCAATTTTTCTGCTCAATTAACTGAACCAAATTGCATTGAATTGAACCACTTTTAAAAAACAACTAGATACCGACCCGTGCTATTGCACGGGTTTTGTAGATTTTCATATATTATATAAAAAGAACTATGATAAAATTTTTAAAATAAATGACACAATCAAATCTGTCTTTTAAAATCAGTTCAAACTGACTCATTCCAGTGTATAATAAAATCACTCAAACATCATATTGAATATTATAAAAATCACGCAATGCAGACATCTATATTTAAAATATATGCTGCCATTAATTTTTTCAACTAAAAATTCAAATTGATTTCCGTTTGGATCAATAAGGGTGTGTTTGGTAGGAGAGAAAATGAGAAGAGGGAAATAAAAACACAGAAATCAATGCATGTATTTAGATATGAATTCAACGGGGTGTTATCTGTAAAAAAGAAAGCAAGTAATAAATATAAAACGCGGCGAGAATGAATAGTTAGAGTATATAAAATATAAAATAAAATTAAAAAAACCTCAAACGTAGCGCAAGTTGAAATTCAATATTTTGATCAGTCATAGTAGCAATAGAAACACAAATTTGTGATACCTAAACTTGAGATATATATATATAGGAAAATATAAAACGCGGCGAGAATGAATAGTTAGAGTAAAAATTTGTGAAAGCTAAACTTGACATATATATAGAGGAAAAACAAAGCATATACGATAAATATTCATAACATGTCTTTATAAAATAAAAATTGATTTCTATTTAAACAAATCAAATATTTGCATAGCAGCGAAAAATATTAAATTATAAATTGTTGTGACACGTCATGGGTTCGATTTCTACTGAGGTAAGTGTATAAAAAAATTGGAGACTTAGAAAAAAAATTGAACATGTATTATAGAAACAATTGATTGGATTGCATATTCAATACATGTTGGTTACAAAAATATTTATAAAATAAAATTAAAACAATATTTAATTGTTCCTTATTTTTTACCAATGTAAGAATTTGTTTTTTCAAAAAAAAAAAAATCAAGAATGTTTTCTCAAAACAATTTGAAAACTTTTTTTCCAACAAAAAAATCGGAACATTTTTCCTCAAAAAAAAGATCAAGAACTTTTTTTTTAAAAAAAACTTTTTCCTAAAGTCGAAATTTTTTTTCCAAAAAAGTTGGGATCTTTTTCCGAAAAAAAATCTGAAATTTTTTTATTGAACTCAAAAAATTTCCGCGAAAAAAGATTGGGAACTTTTTTTCCCGAAAAAAAAACTTTGGGATATTTTTCCTGAATCGGAAACTTTTTTTCGAAATTTTTTTGGAATTTTATTTCCAAAAAAAAACATCGGAACTTTTTAAAAATAAACCATTTCTATTAAAAAAAATTGGTTCGAAACCTAGTATCTGAAACTAAACTAGTTCAAAAATATAAATTGGTTCTAAACTGAAATATTGAAACTGATTTGAGAAATAAACTTGTTTTTACTGAAGTGGTTTTTATGAACTGAATCAAACCATTAATATGGTTCAGTTCAGTGCAAGCAATTCATAAACCATGAACACTCATACTCTCATCCTTCAGTTTGTTGACAATACCGATATAATATGTTCAGATTCAAAGTAGATGTTCACTTGGACCTTGATTGAATACAACTTCTAAGACCACCTCCAATGGTGAGTACTTATTTTTTAAGTACCGGTACTTAATAAGTATTCCTATTGAAACAAAAACACAATTTAGTACCTAATAAGAACTGCTTCTTAAATAAGCATTTATACCTATATATTTCTGTGAGACTCATTTAGTACCTCCAATCAACTGAGTCATAGGTCTTTTCGAAGTCCACTTTAAATAAAATTAACTCCTTATTATTTCTCTTAGCATCATCAACTATCTCATTAGCTGTCATAATACCATCCAAAAATTGTCTGCCTCTCACAAAAGCAGACCGCGCTTCAGAAATGATCTTACTAACAACCCCTCGCAATTTGTTCGCCAACACCTTTGCCAATACTTTATAAAGACAACCAACTATAGAGATATAGGTGGAAAATCTGAGACCATTTGAGGATTAGAAATCTTTGGAATTAACACAATAAATTTACTGTTTGAATCTCGCACCAGTTTTCCATTAGAATATAATTCCAACTACATAAATCTCATAAAATCCTCCTTTACTTCAGCCCAAAAATCTTTCAAAAAAATCAAAATTAACCTCATCCGGTCCTAGACTTTTAAAGTTGTCACAATCTTATACCGCTTGTTTTACCTCCTCCTCAGTAAAAGGTTTCACTAGCTCATTAGCATCCACATCACTAAGAGATCGGAATTCATAATTATCGATACATGGTCGAACACTAGTAGGAGCCTGGAAGTGATTCTCAAAATGATTAAATATAGCACCTCGAACTTCAAGCACTCCTTCCACCCGAGGTTATTGGTTTGTTATAATAGAGGGATTAATTTGCCTCCAAGTATGAAAATATCATGAACTAATTTGAGTTTTATTTTTGTCAAAAATTAAATTAGACGGTTATAGAATTATGAGGACTAAAATGCACTAAAAAATAAAATATAAAAGTAATAAAATTTCCATTGGCTGCTCCGAATATGAATTATGTACTTTTTCTTTTGTTCTAAAGAGGCTACAACAAGTAATTAAACTCAAGTAGTTAATAAATTTCGCTTGTAAAGAATCGTTCTGAAGACCTAAAGTCATGGTGAGAACAATTGTTTACCATAACTTACTTACCTCACGACCGAACTCTAAATTACCTATAAAACACCTACCCCATAAAATCAGAGGATTAATATATAAAGAAATTAGCAGCCAAACTCATAATACTAAACTTTTTTATTTTACAAATAAACACTAAATGTTGAAAAACTGAAAATTGCAGATTAAATTTTGCATCTCAATTACATGAAATTGTTTTATATAAGTTACTTATTACGTGACCCTTATCCACTTTTCTATTGATTAATTAAGGGGAATTAAAAGCCACTAGGTTTGATATATATAGACTTTTTAAATAAGAAAAATTAGTAATTATATATTAAGGCTTAACATATAGGATTGATATAGTTTTTTTTTAGCTTCGTGATTTTTTTTAGCTTCCTTAAAAAAATATAGAATTAATATGAAAATTGAAAATTTTATTACTTATTGAATAAGTTTATAGATAATTTATTACGTTTCAAAAAGAGCACTGTTTGTTACCACTTTAAATGATTGGCGTGCTATACAGGTTATGAGAATCGGAATGAGAGAGAGACATGAGAACATGGAGCACAAGTGGAAAAAGCCTAACAACGGACGATTGAAATGCAATATTGATGATTCGTTTTCTATTAATCTTAATCGAGTTGGTATAGGAGTGTGCATTCGTGATGAATATAGTGTTTATGTGATGGCTAAATATGATCAATCCTCACCTATATGTGATGTTTGGATTGGCGAAATTGTCGGTCTACTATCAGCACTCATATGGGTCTACGAATTGAATCTAGGTTCGGTTGATTTCGAATTGGACTCCAAATTAGTGGTGGACAGCTTCCACTCGAATAAACATGATGTTTCTGAGTTCGGAGAGATTATTGCTCATTGTAGAAGACTTTTCTCTCTTTTCTATAATAACTTCAGTGTTGAGTTCATTAGGCGACAAACAAATGAAGCTGCTCATATGTTATCTAAGCGGCCACATATGTAACTAGTCCCCAAATATTAGTTAACATACCAAATTATATTGAACACTTATTAATTAATGAAATGCCATAAATATGTTTTCTTAAAAAAAAAGGAAAAAAAGAGCACGCTTAAATGTGACGAAACAGTATTACAAAAATGACGAGAATATCCTAACCAAAAAAATGACAAGAATATAACTGTGTTTGTTTTAAAAGTATTCTAAACAATGATATGTGAATGAGCTTGTTTTGATTCAACTTTTTTAATTTTGGCTAAAAGTTGGGACAATTCTTCACCAAAAATAACTCTAAATAACATAAGTTATTTTTAATTAAATAATAGACAAAGTCTATAAATTATATAGTACTTAACAGTTAATATTAATATTATATAAATCCATAGAGCTAATTAAATAAATTGTTTTCGAAGTTTTGATAAAGTCTATTTCTATGTTAACTCTTATAATAATATCACTATGTTGTAGGACAGTAGGAGCAGTGTGCATTAATCCCGTTTTCAGAACAGGTCTCTTATTTTTAATTAATTCAATAAATCCATAAAGTCTATAAGTTGACTTAATGCTAAACAAATTCACAGAGCTGATTCAATTAGTTGTTTGGTTTATAATGAACTTTTTTTTAATGAACATTAGTTGTTCACTTGTTTGGTTGGTAAAGGTCTCTTTTTTTTTTTTTTCATTTGAATAATTTTTTTCGTAAATAAAGAAAAAGTAAACATGAAAAATTGAAACAAAAAACTATGTTTTCAAACTGTATATATGCACTCTAGATTTCACCCGACTGGTTACTAATCATTTAGCTTGTTTGGATTTAACTTATTCTTCAACTTATAAAAATAGTTTACCCAAATAAATAAATTTTCAAGTGCATCTTTATATATTGTTTTTTCATATATTATCTTGGAAAAAATTATAATAATACATAAAATTTTATTTATTTGCATAAGTTATTTCACCCAAGCTCATAAATAAGTCAATTCAAACGGCCTCTAATCTTATATAATTCTTTCTTTTATTAAAATTAGAGTCAATAAAATTCGAACCTAACACTACATGCATATATATTATATAAATCTCTTAAAACCAAATCTGATAATTAAGCAAATCCTTATTTTTCAACTAATGAATTGGGTTGCTAGAGGGTGACTATAATCATTTTTAAAAAAAGCCGGTGACTATAATTAGTTAGCTAAACGTTTGGTCCATGCTATGTTTTGATCCCTTTTTATCATTAAGAATGATGTATATTTTAAAAAATAATAAGTTATTTAAAAGTCTACTTTTAAAAAAAATAAATTAAAAAGTCTACTTCTATACTTCAATTATTATCATTTTCCTCACTTAGTACACAACATGTTTTCTTGTGTATTAATCCAACTTTTTCCAATTAGCTATGCGCAAGTCTATTGGCTAGTAAACACGTTCAATATAAAATCACGTTGGTTGAAAAGGCATTTTTTATTTCACCACTAATTAAGGTGTATGATCAATTAATAAATATAGAACTACTAATATCCTATGTACAAAAAACAAAAACTCATCCTTGGACCAAGAACAAGCAACAAGCAAAATGTGGAATGCCGCAAAGAAAAAATGTAGTACCTATTAAAAATCTGGTAATCCTACTTGTTAGTGATCAAGTGTAAAACAAAAGCATGATTTATCTAAAGGAACCAACCATCTAGGCAAAAATCTAAAAAAAAGGCATGCTTTCTCTAAATATTTGGGTGTTTAAACTATTTCAAATCAAACTGACCAACCTGCAAATCTGACAAACGATGTAAGTTGGATTATTATTAAAAAATTGTTTTTTCGATCCCTGTCCATTTCTTTTCTACCCCCAAACTGACGTTTTTGCTCTTGGAGGTATGAAAAAAATTGCCAAGAAAATTCGATTTTTACGAACCGAATTTTTTGCTAAGCAAATTCGGTTTTTACGAACCGAATTTTTTGCCAAGTGTAACACCATAACCCCTTAAGCGCATATTTATTAAATATAAACAAATAAACACCTAGCAATTAAGGCATTACATGGAAAATAAAACGGAAATAAGCATGCAAAACATTTCATTATGATTATCAAAGGAAAACCACAGCGGAATACAATCTGATTACCATATATTGATTAGGGCTGGAAATGAGTCGAGTCGAGTCGAACTCATTTAAG
Source organism: Trifolium subterraneum (assembly GCA_951799995.1). NCBI lineage: Eukaryota > Viridiplantae > Streptophyta > Magnoliopsida > Fabales > Fabaceae > Trifolium > Trifolium subterraneum. The sequence goes on along the minus strand of OX637461.1, from coordinate 42,503,246 downwards.
CTCGGCTCGACTCATTTATTTAACGAGTTTAATTTTCAACTCAAGTTCGACTCGTTTGGTTCATGAACCAAGTTCAACGAGTTAATTATCGAATCGAATCGAGTTTCGAACTATTTTCGAGTTGGTTAGATTCATTGTCAGCCGTATTTGGGAGTATTATCACACTTAGGAAAATGTGAAACAATAACAAACTCACCCTAAGCATTTTGTTGTGCTTCCGAGTCATGTAGTACACCACCTATAACAAAGTTTTCTCTCAATGCTATCCGATGTGAGACTTAGTGTTAGTGTATAAATTGTGAAGTATCAAAGAAACAAGTATCACTTATGCTTCCAAAGATAAATATTATTCTTGAAGTGTTATTTAAAAATATATTTTGAAGTGTTATATATATAATCGAGCCAGCTCGTGAACCAAACGAGCCGAACTATATATAGCTCAAGTTCAACTCATTTAATTAACGAACTTAATATTTAGCTCAAGTTCGGCTCATTTGGTTCATGAACCAAGTTCAACGAATCAATTGTCGAATCGAGTCTCGAACTTTGTTCGAGTTGGTTCAGTTCATTTCCACCCCTAATATTGATCATCATGATAATCGTAACATATTCAGATGCTAATAGTTATCATACAAGCCATATAATTACATCCAAGTTATAGTTTATAAATAGCAAGGTCATCAAAATAAACAAGTTATAAACGAGTTCAAGCGTATAATTCCCGACTCGATGTTACAACTATCAGAGCAATTGCTATTACAACCCAAAAGATAATACTAAAGGAGTAGCTTAACTAACTCCTCACCAAAAAGTATGCTAAGAATAGCACAAGCACGAGTTCCTAATCCTGAGCGGACTTCTCAACCTGGTGATCTAAACCACCCAACGGTTTAGAGGTACACAAAACAGAGAGTTAGTAATCATAAACAATAAATAAGTGTAAACACTAAACTTATACTTCACATATATATGTTATCATGCATAACTAGCTCACATATACATATTTATCCTTTAATATAAACAATCAATGCAATTGAATCACAATTGAGGGTAAGAATTAATGAATACAAATTCATCCAATTAACACACACACACACAATGTCATATACCAATTATCAAGTACATATATGCACAATCTCCTAATGCAACTAATGTCAAGTTCTCATGATATGTCATCCTAGACATCTCTAATGCATGTGGTACCATCGTCTTTATTAGAGTATCTCACGTCTAATATCCGTCTTTATCGAATAAATATAATTCGATATCCGTCTTTATTAGAATAAATATTCTAATATCCCTAACTCAATTCATGAATGCATGGATGACTCATGAATAATCGCAATTAATTAGCATTAAGCTATACTCATGTAATATGAAAATATTATTCATATTCGTCTTTATTAAGATATCATACATCTCAATATCCGTCTTTGATATTTCAAAAATATAATCCACAATTTATAACATTCATCATCAATCATCACAACACAATTATCAACAATTTTAAAATATAGGAAGTGTACAAACACATAAGGAAACTTCATAAACCAATCCTCATCTTATAAAAATAACTCCGGAATCGGAATCTACGCGAAAAATCGAGTGAAATAGGTTCCGGGTGCATAAACCATCAAAAAGTCAAAAGTCAACACTTGGTCAACCCTAACATGCAGAAAAGACAAAAGCTGCGCGTAGGCGTAGCAAAACAGAATGCAACCAGATGGAGTTGCGCCTAGGCGCAAGCATTATGCAGAAAACGTGATTTTTGACGTAAAAGCACTTATTTCAACTCCAGAAAATTATACCAAGCATGGGTTCAGGGGCGGATCTAGGTTAAGGCATACTGTGGCCATGGCCACACCAGAATTTTTCATTTTTTTCTTCCATATAACTTATAGGGAGCATGAAAAAGAAAAATAAAAAATAAACTAGAATAACAAGCACAAGAAGATCAAGCAAAAACAAGAACAAGGAAAAGATGAAGCAAAAAGGGAATACATTATTAGTAAGTAGAATATCAAAACAGGAAGTAGGGAGAAGAAGAATGGCAAACGCACATATCTTGATGACGGCGGCAATTCATTTGTTCTCTATGTCATAATAATTAGGTACAATTAGGGTTGTACACATTTCATTATGGGCTTGGGCCCTATGCTTATGTGCATCACTTTTTGACCACTTGTTTTTCTCTTCTTTTTTGTGCAATTTTTGTTAAGTTTAGTTATTACTAAATTTTAATGGTAATTTTTTTGAAGCAATTTTAATAGTAATTTTAGTCCTCCATAATATTGTAATTTGTAAAAATAGTCTTTATTTTGATTTTTTTTTTTACAAAAAACAGATATTTTCATTCCTCAAAATAGTCCTGATTATTAATTTTATTTAAATTTTAAACTATTTTCCTAGTGTCTTGAACTTATTCTCTTTTTCTTCAACCAACAATAACCACAATCAGCATCCTAGAAAAATTGTATTTAAAATTTAAATAAAATTAATAATTAGGAATAAATGGGTCCGCCCCTTAAAGGGTTGCCCTTAAGGCCCTTTTTACGGCTCTATTCTCAACTAACTAAGCTCTATTCTCAACTAATAATATTGATATTATTAGGCGTGATGAAGCTTAAAGCTTAAGCAATATTATTTTTAATTTTTAGTAAAATTTAGTTAATAATTTTTTTTTAATATTTGGCCACACCACTTTAAAACGTCTGGATCCGCCCCTGCATGGGTTATGTTCATACATGTTTAAAACACATTAAAAGTAACTTATTAACATTAATAATCACTTATTTCTCATGGATCTTGACATATTTGTAAAAACTCATAAACATTCACAAATCTTAACAAACATCTACAAATACCCATTTTTACCCATCAAAATTGTTCATACTACTTATCCTTAGTATATTAAACATGTTATGAGTGTTAGATTTCATTTTCATTAAGAAAAATCTCCCAAAAAAACCCACGAAAATTGAGTGGAGAAAGTTTGGGTTCGGAGAAATCGACATTCTCCCCTTTCTCTAGCCACTCACAATTATGGAAACTATCTCTCTTACCTTGGCTCTATGAATTTCGGATTTGGCTTGATGAATCTTCAAGAATCCCTTTTGCCCTAGCACACAAGCTCTTCCTTCTCTCTACCTCTCCAAAGAACACAAGAAATGTGAATAGTGACCTCTCTCTCTCTAAAATGCCTTATAAAGGTCTCCCAATTCCAATAGTCACTTAGGCCCAATGTCACAAAGCCCAATTGCTTTAAGCCCACTCTCGTGTAATTCTCACAAACTCGTCTAATTAACTAATACTCTCGCTTATGAAAATATAACAATAGACATAAAATAATATAATGAATAAATATAATACGAATAATAAAAAAATCGGGTCGTTACACCAAGCATATTAGAAAATTGCTTTTTAGGCCCCCCTATATTACTCACAGGCCCCCCATCTTGACCAGTTTGCCCTTAAAACCATTTTGGAACGTAACTACCAAAATACGCTTATTTTGGTACGTAGCTACCAAAATAACATTAATTTGATTAGTTTGGTACATAATTATTACCAGAATACGCTTCGATTGAGTTTTTATCTTCCGAAAATGCTTAGGTTCGGTTTCTATCAACCAAGATGGTGAAATTCTGGCAAAATAACATTAATTTGGTTACTTTTGGTACGTAACTACCAACATACACTTATTTTGGAACGTAACTACCAAAATGGCAAAATAACATTAATTTGATTACTTTGGTACGTAATTAGCAGAATGCGATTCGATTAAGTTTCTATCTTCCGAAAACGCTTAGGTTCGGTTTCTATCTACCAAAATAGTGAAAATGTGGCAAAATAACATTAATTTGGTTACTTTGGTACGTAACTACCAAAATGGTGAAAATTTAGTGACAAATTTGCTCATGGAATACAAATGTTTCTAGTAGAAAAGTATTCACCTTAACACAAAGAGCTAGATACTTATAGTTTGTAAGTAAACTTTGATATCTAGGTGTTTAGTACTAATGCTATAAGTGTATAGTTGTTTGTGCTAATGTGGAGTACTTTTCTACTAGAAACATTTGTATTCCATGAACAAATTTATGAAAATTTATAATAGTCGCCAGTTTTTTACCATTTTGGTAGTTAAGTACCAAAGTAACCAAATTAATGTTATTTCGCCAGATTTTCACCATTTTGGTAGATAGAAACCGAACCTAAGACTTTTCGGAAGATAGAAACTCAATCGAAGCGTATTCGGGTAATTATGTACCAAAGTAATCAAATTAATGTTATTTTGTCATTTTGGTAGTTACGTACCAAAAGTAACCAAATTAATGTTATTTTGCCAGATTTTCACCATTTTGGTAGATAGAAACCGAAACTAAGCGTTTTCGGAAGATAGAAACTCAATCGAAGCGTATTCTGGTAATTACGTACCAAAGTAATCAAATTAATGTTATTTTGTCATTTTGGTAGTTACGTTCCAAAATAAGTGTATTTTGGTAGTTACGTACCAAAAGTAACCAAATTAATGTTATTTTGCCAGATTTTCACCATTTTAGTAGATAGAAATCGAACCTAAGCTTTTCGGAAGATAGAAACTCAATCGAAGCGTGGTAATTACGTACCAAAGTAATCAAATTAATGTTATTTTTTTATTTTGGTAGTTACGTTCCAAAATAAGTGTATTTTGGTAGTTACGTACCAAAAGTAACCAAATTAATGTTATTTTGCCAGATTTTCAAGTAGATAGAAACCGAACCTAAGCGTTTTCGGAAGATAGAAACTCAATCGAAGCGTATACTGTTAATTACGTACCAAACTAATCAAATTAATGTTATTTTGACATTTTGGTAGCTACGTACCAAAATAAGAGTATTTTGGTAGTTACGTACCAAAATGGTTTTAAGGGCAAACTGGTCAAGATGGGGGCCTAAGAGTAATATAGGGGGCCTAAAAAGTAATTTTCAGCATATTATGGGGTTTGGGCCCAAACCAACCTGAATGGATGCCCACCATTAGATTGGGTCATTTTCATATCATCAATTCCTTGAAAAAATTCTCTCTCACCCCTACGATTAACTCTTTACACCTACAAACAATCCAATATTTCCATTTTACCCCTATTATTATTATTATTATTATTATTATTATTATTATTATTATTATTATTATTTCATTTCACCCCTAAATTTAGTTAAATTACAAACCAAAAAACTTATAAAATGGGTTCTGAAAAGTGTTCTGGTAAAAAAGAAATTGCAAATCGGAATAAAGTGTTATGGTAAAGTGTTATAAAAAGACGGATTGATTTTTTCTGTTCGTACACTATTGATGAAGTTGGAGGAGGTTTATTCTTCATGAAATTCATTTGAAAATTGGAGTTCATGTGATGATGTGGTAGTGAATGGTTATAATAGCCGTCGGCGATACCAGTGTTGTGGTGTTTGTGAGAGAGATGTAAAAGGGGAACCACCATGTATGTCTTCGTCTGGTTTAATTCATTGTCACTCGTCAAAATCAGAATCGGTGTTAAATCATGTTGAGGATCAAAGTGAGAAGGAGATTAAAACAAATTGAGTCTGTTAGTTAGTTACATTACAGTTACTTGTTATTTTGAGTAGTTATAGTGTGTTTGCTAGTACATGATAGCCACTGTGGATACTGGTTGTACTATATAAACAGATTGTAATCTCCTTTCTAGTTAATGAAAATCATTTACTTCATTCACACACTTATCTCATAATATGGTATCTAGAGCCTTCAGAGTTTGTTACAAAAACCGTTAGAGTTTTCCATCGTTTTCTCACCCTTTCTCGCGTTTTCTCGCAAAATTCTTCACCGTTTCTCCATAGATTCATCAATTTTCTTCATCGATCCTTTGCTCCGCCATGCCTCCTCGCGTTTCTCCTCCCCTTCCGCCACCAGATACCGATTCGATTTTCTACATTCACCCTAGTGAAGGACCTAATTCTGTGGTCGTCACTCCCAAATTGAACGGTTCGAATTTTCTCGCATGGAGTCGTTCGATGCAACGAGCTTTAGGAGCCAAGAATAAGCTTCGTTTTGTCGATGGATCTTTGGAGATTCCACCGATTCATGATTTGAATCGCGCTTCTTGGGAACGCTGTAATCACCTAATTCACTCCTGGATCTTGAATTCGGTTTCTGAACAAATCGCTTCTACTATTGTGTTCCATGAAAGTGCAATTGAAGCTTGGCAAGATCTTCATGAGAGGTTTTCCAAGATCGACCGTGTTCGTATTGCTACTCTTCGTTCTTCAATCAACAATTTGAAACAAGGTACTCGTTCTGTTCTTGATTACTTCATTGAATTGAAAGCTCTTTGGGAAGAGCTCAATTCGCATCACCCTATTCCTGTGTGTATTTGTGTTCATCCTTGCCGTTGCCCTGCTATGCAATTGGTTCGCAATTACCGACATGAGGATCAAGTTCTTCAATTTTTGCAAGGTCTGAATGATAATTTTTCTATTGTCAAAACTCAAGTTCTGTTGCTTGATCCGTTACCTACTATCAACAAGGTTTATTCTCTTGTGGTTCAAGAAGAAAGCAACCACAAGTCTATTGCTTCTCATGATGATTCTTCATCCTTAATCAATGCTGCACAAAGGTATGAAGCCAAAGGGAAAGGTATTGCTTCTTCTTCCCAGTCTAAGAACTCCAATCGCCAATGTACTTTCTGTCATCGTAGTGGTCACACAGTGGATTTTTGCTATCAAAAGCATGGACATCCAAGCTTTAACAAGAACAGATCAAGTGTTAATGCTGCTAACACTCAAGTTGTGCAAGCCCCTGCCTCTGTCAGCAACACTGAAGTTGGTTCTTCATCTGGTACTAGCTCCTCAATTTCTCAGGAACAGTTTGGTCAACTCATGGCTTTGCTTCATCAAACAAATTTGCTTCCAGCATCTGAGAATTCTGCTCCGTCTTCTAGCACCAACCAATTTTCTACTACTCCTATGACTCAAGGTCATCCACCTCATGAGTCTTCTTCAGGTATATTACTTACCAATGTTAATTCCTTAACTGCAAATCATGATTATTGGTTGCTTGATTTTGGTGCTAATGACCATGTTTGTTCCTCTTATCATCATTTTAGTTCATTTTATCCAATCAAACCTGTTCATATTAAACTTCCTAATGGTCATTCTGTGATTGTTCAATATGCTGGTAATATTCAATTTTCAGAATCATTATACCTCACTGATGTTTTGTATTCCCCTGAATTTCACCTTAATCTCATTTCAGTCTCTAAATTGTGCAAAAATCTAAATTGCTCAATTCAATTCTTTGATCATAAATGCTTGTTACAGGATATGATCACCAAGAAGATGATTGGTTTGGGTGATCAAGTGGATGGCCTTTATAGATTGCAATATAACCACACCTTCCTTGCTTCGCAAGCTCTTCCCCAATCTTTCCCCAAATCCATTAATAATGTAGCTGTTAATTCAGTTGTAATTCCTGTTTCTGCCCTTTGGCATTTTAGACTAGGTCATGTATCAAATAATAGACTTCTTCGTATGTCTAAATTGTATCCATTTCTTTCAATTGATAATAAAGCAGTTTGTGATGTTTGTCAGTTTGCTAGAAAACGAAAATTGCCTTTTAATTCTAGTTACTCTACTGCTTTACATGCCTTTGATCTTATTCACTTTGACATTTGGGGACCATTGGCTGTTTCATCAATCCATGGTTACAAATACTTTCTCACCATTTTAGATGATCATACTAGATATGTTTGGATTGTATTGTTAAAATCTAAGTCTGAGGTTGCATCACAAGTTCAAAATTTTATCCAGCTTATTGAAAACCAATTTCACAAAACACCTAAAATAGTGAGAGCAGACAATGGCCTTGAATTCTCCCTTCCCTCATTTTATGCATCCAAAGGGATCATTCATCAGAAATCATGTGTAGAAACCCGACAACAAAATGGTAGGGTAGAGCGTAAGCATCAACATTTGCTTAATGTTGGTAGAGCCCTTTTGTATCAATCCAAGCTCCCTAAGTCTTTTTGGTCATATGCTGTTCTTTATTCTACTTTCATTATTAATCGTGTGTCCACACCTTTACTCCAAAACTTATCACCATATCAAAAGTTGTATGATCAGTTACCTGACATGAATTTATTTAAAGTGTTTGGTTGCCTTTGCTATGCCTCCACTATTTCTCAAAATAGAACCAAACTTGATCCCAAAGCTAGAAAATCCATTTTCCTTGGTTATAATGTTGGCATGAAAGGTTATGTTTTGCTTGACCTTCACTCTAAAGAAACGTTTACCTCCAGACATGTTTCATTTCATGAACATATTTTACCCTACACATCTAACTCCTCCTCTGAAACTCACAATTGGGATTATTTCCCTTCTTCTCCTACAAACAATATCCTCCCATCCTCCACCTCTGATACACCACTTCATATTAATCTTCCTACTGCTCCTTCATCAGCTCCTTGCCATACCCCTATATCCCACCCTACAAATCGTATTTCCACTAGATCCAAAACCAAACCATCATATTTGCAAGACTATGTATGTCATGCATCCACTGCTTCACTTCCATCATGTTCTCAAGATAAATTGTATCCTATCTCTGATTACATGTCTTACTCTAATCTTTCATCTAACCATTGTGCTTTTGCTTTGTCTCTTATGTCCCATTCTGAGCCTAAAACTTATGATGAGGCTAGCAAGTTTGAATGTTGGAATCAAGCCATGCGAGTTGAACTTGAGGCTCTTGAGAAAACAGGGACTTGGTTACTAGTTGATCTTCCTCCAACAGTGAAGCCTATAGGGTGCAGGTGGGTGTACCGTATCAAATATAATGCTGATGGATCTATAGAACGTTACAAAGCACGTCTGGTTGCCAAGGGCTATAACCAGATTGAAGGGCTTGATTACTTTGATACATACTCTCCAGTTGCCAAGCTGACCACAGTTCGCACTGTCATTGCTCTTGCTTCCATCAATAATTGGATAATTCACCAGCTTGATGTGAATAACGCCTTTTTACATGGAGAGCTACAAGAAGATGTCTATATGATAGTACCACCTGGGGTGACTTGTAGCAAACCCAATCAGGTATGTAAGCTTGTTAAATCCCTTTATGGACTTAAACAAGCTAGCAGGCGTTGGTATGAAAGACTTACTGCTTTTCTACAACAACATCATTACATACAAGCCACATCTGATCATTCTCTTTTTCTCAAAAAGAATGGATCCACAATCACTATTCTTTTAGTATATGTAGATGATGTTATAGTAGCAGGAAATTCAATGACAGACATTCAAGCCATAAAAAATGCTTTGCATGAATCCTTTAAAATCAAGGACCTTGGTATATTAAAATACTTTCTTGGCATAGAAGTTGCTTATTCAAAAGAGGGTATTTCACTATGTCAAAGAAAATATTGTTTGGATCTGTTGGATGACTCTGGAATGATTGAATCTAAACCTGCATCAACACCTTCAGATCCATCTACTAAGCTCCATCAGGACTCAAGTGCACCCTATCCAGACATACCATCATATAGAAGGCTTGTTGGAAGATTGTTGTACTTGAATGCAACAAGACCTGACATCACATTTAGTACTCAACAACTCAGCCAGTTCTTATCAAAGCCAACTATGGCTCACTTCAAAGCAGCAACAAGAGTGTTGAGATACTTAAAGACTTGTCCTGGTAGAGGTATTATGATGCCAAGAGATTCTATTATTCACCTACAAGGATTTTCAGATGCTGACTGGGCAGGTTGTATTGATACTAGAAGGTCTATATCAGGCCAATGTTTCTTATTAGGCAAATCACTCATATCATGGCGTACTAAGAAGCAGCTCACAGTGTCTAGATCTTCTTCAGAAGCAGAATACAGAGCCTTGGCAGCAACTACATGTGAAATGCAGTGGTTATTGTATCTGCTTAATGATTTGCAAGTTCAAAGTATCAAGCTTCCAGTTCTGTTTTGTGATAATCAGAGTGCATTACACATTGCAGCCAATCCAGTTTTCCATAAGAGAACAAAGCACTTAGAAATTGATTGTCACATTGTAAGAGAAAGACTCAACTCAGGAATGATGAAACTCTTACCTGTGTCTACAAAGAATCAGTTGGCTGACTTCTTTACAAAGCCTTTGCTGCCTCAACCATTTCATATACTACTATCCAAGTTGGAGATGAAAGACATTTACAAGCCTCCAACTTGTGGGGGACTGTTAAATCATGTTGAGGATCAATGTGAGAAGGAGATTAAAACAAATTGAGTCTGTTAGTTAGTTACATTACAGTTACTTGTTATTTTGAGTAGTTATAGTGTGTTTGCTAGTATATGATAGCTACTGTGGATACTGGTTGTACTATATAAATAGATTGTAATCTCCTTTCTAGTTAATGAAAATCATTTACTTCATTCACACACTTATCTCATAATAATCGGAGTGGAAATTAATGAAGATCAAAACCGGAATCCGAGTGAGGCAAAGAGGGGGAGGAGTGTTTGGTGGCAAGGTGGTGGTGATTGGTTTTAGGAGGAGGTGAAGGTGGCGGCGATACAACGGAGGAAATTGTGCGGTCGTGTTGAATGAAAGAGTGTAGAGAATCCGGCTAATTGAAATAACAAACTTGATGTAAGAGACGTGAGCAGTGGCGTAGCTCAAAAATTGGATAAAATGAACGAACTGGAAATGGGTCCAATAAATGTCTTCCTCCCAAGATTTGCTACACCATGTTTTGTCATCTTGCTTCGATTTTGAAGCACAATCGGAGAATGAAATGGTTAAAAAATGCAAGCTTTTAAGCCGTGAACAATTCACTAGGATGAAGAATAAATGGTACCAAATGTTTAAATCAATACTTACCAGAACACTTTATTGAATTATTCCGGTATACAATTATTTTAACGAAATACTTTATTTATGTTTTCCAAAAAAATTCCAGTTTGCCACGGTTTAACTTCAGGTAAATTTTTAGATTCATTTTTTAAGTTTTTCGGTTTTAACTTTGATTAAATGTAAGGGTGAAATGAAATAATAAAGGGCCCGTTTGTTTCAGCTTTAAAAATATATATTTTTTCTTTGTATTTTTTAAAATAGATTTTGTAAAACCGTTTCTCAAAATATTACAAGTTTTTTTGTAATCGTTTTTTCTAAATTGAAACACTAATTTTGACATCATATAACATAAATTACATTATTGTAGTTCAGAACATAGTCAAAATCGCAATTTTTTCAAAAAGTTATATTTCAAAAATGATTTTTGTGAAAATCTATTTGAAATATTTTTGAAATTCTGATATGCAAATTTTTTTTCAATAAAATGATGAAATACCTAAAATAACATTTTAAGAATAACTATTCAAACAAAATTTTCATTTGAAGCTTTTATAAAAAATTTCTTTGTAAATTTTTTTTATACAAAATTTTCTAACACTATAAAATCTATTTTAAAAAAAATCCAAAACAAACGGGCTCAATATGGATAAAATGGGAATGCCAGATTATTTGGCTCTGTTTGGTAAAAATAGCGGTTAGCTGATAAGCTAAAAACTATAAGCTACTTGAAATAACATTTGAAAATAAGCTATAAGCTAGTAAAATAAGCTATAAGCTCATAGTAAAATGACCGTTAGCTTATAAGCTAGCTTATAGCTTATAGCTGATAGCTTATAGCTTATAGCTGATGGCTTATAGCTTATAGCTGATAAGCTAATTGAAGTGTTTGGTAAAATTAGCTTATAGGTGATAAGATAATGTAAAATTACATGAAAGGGCATTATCACTTTATAATAAAATTTATATCAATTAATATTTAAAATATTATTAAAAAATATTTTTATTTAAAAAAATGATTTTAAATATTTTTACCTTTTATAAAAAAAGTAAGGGTCATGTTAACATGTGCCCTTAGGGCACATGATAAGCTACCTAAAAGTAGAAATTTTGTATTTAATGATACAAGACATTTAATGTTCATGTAGTTGATATTTACATGAGATGCAGTAAATTTTTACCACATTTGTATTCTTAACATGTGCCCTTAAGGGTACATGTTAACATTCCCCAAAAAGTAAACATTACAGTAAAATATATTTAATATGTATATATAAATTATATCATTGTAAAACTTAATTACAACATATACAATGAATAGATAATAATAATATTATACTAAAAAGTCAATTTTGTAAAAGTAGAGAGTGAAAAGTTAGTTCAAAAAAAATTGTGAGGATGTTTACTCGTCATATATAACACAAGTGTTATATAAATTTTACAATAAAAATATAATAAATATTAAAATAATGTTAATTATGCTTGTTGAAAAAAGATAATTTTAGTTAAATTATATTAATCCAAAATAATAATCAAAATAAGTACTAAAGGGTAAAATTGGGTTTTAGTTAAAATAATAAGGGTAAAAGTGGAAGAAAAGACAATAAGCTATAAGCTATAAGCTAATTGAAATAGCGTTTGAAAATAAGCTATAAGCTAGTCAAAATAAGCTATAAGCTCGTAACGAAAAGGTCGTTACCAAACAGGGCTTTTAGCTTATAAGCTATAAGCTATAAGCTATAAGCTAGCTTTTTGTGCTTACCAAACAGAGTCAATGTACATGGCTTTTTATTGAAAAATTGAAATATGATTAAATTTTGTAGATAATAAAAAGATAATATGTGGATATTAGATGAAAATGATGTGTAAGATTAATTAACATGTCATCGTCCATGTCAACATTGATTAACGATTGACTGACGAAAATTTAATAAAAGAACATATTTAAAAAATATAAAATAGATTCACCAAAAAAAAAAATAGTTCAAGAAGTTAATTACACAAATATTTTTGTTTAAGAATTTATTTAAAAATTGTCAAATATTTCCTGAACCTACTACTGTACATACTATACTCCCTCGGGTCACTATTATAAGCAAAAATCACTTTTTAAATTGATTGAAAAAACAATGTATCCATTCAATAATATAGACTACTAAATGCATTACTTTTTTAATGAACATAAAAAGTTAGTTTTTGCTTATAATAGTGATCGAAGAGAATATTAATTAAAAAAAAAAACTAGTAGATAGTACTCCCAGACTTCAAAAAAAAAATCTTAAAATGAATTCCAGACTTCAAAAAAAAAATCTTAAAATCTGAAAAATCTTAAAATCTTTAGAAATCTATAAATATGTATAAGCCACACCTATTTGTCTTTCTCTCTCTTCTAATTCCTCTTCTCTCATTCATTCTCAATCCTCATACATTTAACATTAAATACTATTATTACAATAAATTTCTATAATATTAATTAATTGGTAATTAAAAATCAAATTCAATGGTAATAAAGAAGGAAAAAAAAAGTGCATTACTTAAATGTGATTTTTTTATTCTATAAATATGTATAAGTCACACCTATTTGTCTTTCTCTCTCTTCTAATTCCTCTTCTCTCATTCATTCTCAATCCTCATGCATTTGACATTAAATATTATTATTACAATAAATTTCTATAATATTAATTAATTGGTAATTAAAAATCAAATTCAATGGTAAAAAAGAAGGAAAATAAAAAGTGCATTACTTAAATGTGATTTTTTTTTTCTAATTCAAATTTAGACAATTATTTCATTGACATACTGGAAATATTATTTAAGTGATATTTTCAAGGTTGTTTTCATCACATTTCAAAGGTATGTTTTTTTCTTCTCATTTTTTTTTTCTTTTACATTTTAGATTTGTTAGGTATATCTCTTTGTTCTCCATCTTCTTATAATCTTATTCTTCTTCTTCTTCATATTTACTTTCATCACTCTTTATTGTTTTATTTTTGTTGGTTTATCTTTAATTTACATCTTTCTACTATATTACTAGATCAAAAAATAATATAGATTTATTTTTTGCTACTTCGTTACCAGATCAAAGAAAATAATTGAGATTAAAAAAATATCATGAAGATTTGAAGATGTTATATACATTTCTTAATGATGTTTATGATTAATCATAATTGTACGAATATCATAATTTTTTATTTGCAGGTCCATGTAGAATATGAATGTAAATTCCCTCCTTCTGGGATGTTTACATCGGTCCATCAACCATTAATATATATGTCAATAGATATATCTAATGTTTTCTTAAAAAAAAAAGGCAGTTATTTAACAATTTTAAAATCTTAAAATAATAATAAAATGAAATATATATTCTACCAAAAATGGCGTGTATGGCTTCCTTTCCTTTCCCGTGTTATTTAGTAGCATCTCTAATATCATATCATTTGATTATACTAGGACTGACAACACCGACTATATTTTTCAGTTTTAAACATTCTATAATATCAACTAATTTATATGGACTTCAAAACTTTTTGATATATTAACAGTAGCAAACACATTAATAGTTACTACAATAACAGAGCAATATTATTTTCATAGCATAATTTGTGGTTTAGCTTCAAAGTATAATAACAGAAGGCAAACGTTGATTACTCGACATTTCGTCAAACACTTCTTTTTTAAATAATTTTAAATTGTAATTTTAATTTTCAACCTTAATTTTATAGAGAGACAAATCCAAATTTCACAAGGAAAATAGAAGAAAATTGCCATGGACCCATCAATCATGTTCCTGATTCTTTTCCTTTTCAATTTCAATTTCCTTTGGGTTTTTTTTTTCAATGTTTTTATTTTACTTCTACTTTCTCTATCTAAAAATAACTATCAATATCTCTCTCCAAAAATTAGCCATTAATTTGCGGTGATTAGTTAAATTTGGAGATATGCATAATTTTTTATTATTACTATTTTAAGATTATTAATTAATTAGTCTTTATTGCTTTCTAAGAATCATTAAATACATTTAAATATTTATTGCTTTCTAAGAATCATTAAATACATTTAAGTATATTTATTGGTCAATATTAATGGTGGAGAGGTTGATGTAGTCATTACAGAAGTAGAATATTGGGGTTCGTAGAATAATGATATTAAGGTGTCCTCATGAGCATAGTTCAATTGGTAGAGATGTTTCATTTTATATGCAATGCCGATATTCGAATGATCTCCCACATATTCACCTAAAGAAGTGAATTTATAGCCATTTACACTGCTTGACAAAAAATAATAATGAATTAAGGTATCCTAACAAATTTAATCTTTTGGACATGTTATAGTATTAATTAATATCATACTCAACCATGACATTTTCTCAGTTATTATCCACCCAATGACTCCAACATACCAATCCTTAGTTGGTTCAGTGGTGATCCTCCGCAATTGCGATCGGAAGGGGGCTGAAACCACTTGATGCCAAAACTGATCCCCGGATCATATTAAACTGGTGGTGAAAAAAAAATGACTCCAACACATTTCAAAATTGTGATAGAATTATTATTTTGCTTTTAATTGTACTCACCAATAATAAATAAATTAGTTTCACAAACAGACGTACACACAAGGTTGTGTAGGTCGTAACCCATGCTATGTTTTTAAAAACAATTTTTTTAGTATTTAACAATTAAAAAATAAATTATGTAACAAAAAAATGGCATATGCCTCCACTATATTTTTATTTTTTAAATATGTGAGATATTGTTATAACTTTCCATGGTTTGCTCACAAAAAAAAACTTTCCATGTCTATATTTTATTATTCTTTTCTTTTTTGAAAATCTTCTTTATAACTTTTTCAATTAAAAGAAAATAAATAGTGACATGCGATTATAATCTAATGATTGAATTTTATTATCGCATCATAAAAAAATGATTCATTGAAAAATATTTGTTCTATATTGCTATATGCCTTCACGAAAAAATATTTATGGTTAATGATGACTATAATTTTTTTTTTACAATCCAACTTCTTTACACCTAAAATCATATTTATATTGTTATTATTTTGATTAAAAAATTATATTATTTAGTTTGAAAAGAAAAAAAAAGACAACTACTAAATAATACATGTTACTTTATCTGCGGAGAAAACTTGAATTATGTTAAATTGTTATTAATTGAAATAAGCTTAATTGTATATTTGGTCTCCCTATTTTTATAAGGTGGAAACTTTGCTACCTCCGAATTTAGTTGAATATTAGTATTTTATAGACAAAATTCAATGTCATGTCATATTTTATATTAAAATTAAATTTTAAATGAATTTTACCTATAGGATAACGGTATCCCACTAAACTCAGGGTACCAAAAAATTTATCTTTTTATAAAAGTAAAATTCAGGTCCTATTCTAGAAAATGAATTTTTCGGAGCTAAACTAATTTTTTTAGTAGAATTTTGTGTTATAATTTAATTATATGCATTTTAATTTATAACGTAGTAACATTTATCGGACATACTTCTAAAGACAATATCATTCAATTCTGTTATAATTTTTCATTTTTCTATTTAATAATTATAAAATTTGAAGAATTAAACTGCTAATATTTATAATCACATTTTTACCCGTGCTTGGCTCGGGTCCGGATACTAGTTTAAAAAATTCCCAGACTTCAAAAAAGAAAAATCTTAAAATGAATTCCAGAGATCGCCGAAAAACTTTAGCTTCTAGCCGTTGAAAATTTGAAATCGAATACTAGCCTTAATTAATGACTAAATTTGAATGACTAAATTACCCTGGAAATTCAAATCCCGAAACCGCGATTGAATTTCACATTAAATCTCAACCGTCCATTTCAAAGCCCCTTTTTCGTCACATCAAATTCAACTTCGATTTTCAATTCAAAAATCCAAAATCTGAAAATTCAAACCAAATCCTCACACGGAGACAGTAGAGAGTCTTGGTGTTCGTGAACTTCGATCTATGTTGAACTTTCAGTTCAATTTCAAATCATAACTTCTCAAATTCGTCGCTTCAGTTTTTTGTTCTTCACTTCCTCCTTCAGGTACTTCAATCGCAAAAATTTCTCATTCTCAATTCATTTCTTAATCATTTTTTTGAATTCATTTTTTAATAACTTTTTTTTTATTCGTATGCTAGAATGTTGAGGGATTCAAAGTTACCTCGCCGGAATCTCGGCAAACACGAAGAAATTGAAAACCTCGATCCGTCAGATTCGTCGTTATCAGTATCAAATCAGAGATTCTCAGAAGCTTCCAGACCACCTTTGAATACAATTCAAGATATTGAAAGAACTCCGTCGAAAACAGCTAAGCGTAAAGGCGGACCAGAGCTTCGAACTCCGGATAGAAGCTTACAGTTGAAACAAAGGTTTGCATGGCCTCAGAGAAGTGAAACTGTTTCGTCTATGTTTGAGGACAAAAGAGGATCTGGAATTGTTAATGCTACTCCTAGGGTAAACCGTACTGCGGTTAGAGCTTATTCGGAAAGTAATTCGACGCAGAGTACTCCGACGAAGAGTGTGACGAAGCCTCCTCCTAGCTCGACAAGTGTTCGAGGTAAAGCTGATGGAAGCTTTAGTGTTCGTTTGGGGAGCAACTATCCTGTATTGTATAGAGGGGTTTCTAGTACACCTTGTACTCCTACCATTGTTAACACGGTCGAAGTTCCTCACTTTGATCTAAAAGAAGATTCGTCGTTCTGGATCAATCACAATGTACAGGTATAAGAAGATTTGTTATTTGTAATTAGAGTATAATATGGTTTGGTTTCTAACTGTGAGGTAATTCAATTTAATTTGTTGAGTTTCGATGCTGATTGTGATGTGGATTTTTGTTGCGACTAGGTAATTATTCGTGTGCGTCCTCTCAATAGTATGGAGAGGAGTATACATAACTATAACAGATGCCTTAAACAAGAAAGCTCTCAGTGCATATCTTGGATTGGTCAACCGGAAAACCGGTTCACGTTTGATCATGTTGCATGTGAAACAGTAGACCAGGTATCGTAGTTTTGAAAAGCCAGTTTGGTTCATAAGTTTATTTGGACAATGTTGTTAATTTCTGTCTCCAATTGTTGGTTTTGTAGGAGATGATTTTCAGAATGGCTGGTCTTCCAATGGTAGAGAATTGTCTTTCAGGGTATAATAGCTGTATGTTTGCATATGGACAGGTATTCTCCAGAACTAAGCCATTCTATCATCTTGAGATAGTCTCATTATAATTTTTTCTTTTGTACACGTCCTTATAAGCAATTTAATATTCATGCATTTGTTAGCATGTAGATATACAGACTTCTACAAACAGGTTCTAAGTTAATGCTTATCGGTATTTATTAGCATGTAGATGTATAGATTTTTTATCGATTGCGAGAGCCACTTTAGCTTTGTGCAATGATGCACATGAGCACGAGTGCAGCGGTACAGACACTTTTGAGAAATATATGATACCTTACATTTTTTTTAATCAAATAGGATGGGCTGCATCAACATTGTACACAATGTGCTCCCATACTATGGACGCATCAACATAGGATACATTACATATATGTGTATATACATGCACAAAAAAGATTTCATGCAACACAGTAAATACATAATAATTGTAATTCCAAAATTTCATATTCAGACTTTACATTTACATTTCTTCATAAAACTAGTTAGAAGCTGTGTTTGTACTTAGGCAAAAATATGTAACAAACTTAACTGGAGGAAGAAAAATATGCAATGAACTATTGAATTCTCAAATATGCAACAACTTGAATATGGAAAGAATTATGTTGTATGTCAGTGCTTAAGGTACCTCCGTACCGGTACACAACCACCCCCCATTTTAGCCGCCGCCTGCCTGTCCATATACACCTCCCTGTTGCCTCCCCACCCCCTCTGTCAATCCACCCTTCCCCCACCTAAATGCACTGCCCCCAGCTGGCCAAGATTTCTCAACTGTCCCACTCTGTAAAGCTAGCTCAATTTCTGTCCGGCTTGTATATCAGTACAAAAATTTACACGTACAGTATATAACACACCTATGCATTAAAATGAAGGGTTTAAAACGAAACCTGTGGTTAAAAATGGACTGAGGTAGAAAATATAAGACGTTGAATTGATGTTTACACCTAAATACAGATTAGAAGATGAAAAGAGTCAAAGTCTCTTTGTCAGAGAAACTAAAATGTCGAGTACACAATTTATCACAAAGTTTTCGAGTACACAATTTTATGCTATCTTTTGAGATATTGTATGCTCTGGTGTGGTGCAGCTTGCATAACTTATCACAAAGTTGTTGAGTACACAATTTTATGCTATCTTTTGAGATATTGTATGCTCTGGTGTGGTGTAGCTTAATTAGAAATGGATGTATGTGAGTGGCATTACTTTGATTATGATGGGCAACACAATTTTTCATTCTTTATTGTATGATGATTAATTTATTGCTCAATTTTGCAGACAGGAAGTGGGAAAACTTATACAATGCTTGGTGAAATTGAAGATTTAGATGTGAAGCCCAGTCCTCATCGTGGAATGACTCCTCGTATATTTGAGTTTTTGTTTGCCAGGATTCAAGCTGTAAATTCCTCACTTGTTACTTCTTCAGCTTCATATGTAGATTGAGAAGTCAAATTTTATGATCAGCACAGAAAATTAATATATATCTGTTTTTATATTTTACTTTTGTCCTCCTCCAATTAATTTCCAGGAAGAGGAAAGCAGAAGAGATGAAAATTTAAAATACAACTGCAAGTGTTCCTTCTTGGAGATTTACAATGAGCAAATTACAGATCTACTTGATCCCTCGTCTACCAATTTGCTTGTAAGTTCACTTCTTCCTTCATCAGATTACCGTCAAAAGCATGTTTAATTATTTCTCACTGCTCCTCATTCTTGATAGCTGCGGGAGGATGTCAAAAAGGGTGTTTATGTTGAAAACCTTTCTGAGTTTGAAGCTCATAGTGTGAGCGACATTATTAGGCTTCTAATTCAGGTACATATTTCTTGTTCTATCTTGTTCATTTTGAGGCATCCCCAAACATATTCCTCTATCCGTGTTATTTAAATACGATCACATAGATTTGCCATTAAGCTGAGATTCTGACATGTAGGGTTCGGCAAATAGAAAAGTAGCAGCGACAAATATGAATAGAGAAAGCAGTAGGTCTCACTGTGTTTTTACATGTGTAATCGAGAGCACCTGGGAAAAGGATTCTACTACTAATTATCGTTTTGCAAGGTTAAATCTAGTTGATCTAGCTGGTTCAGAAAGGTATGACATCATCCTCCAGATTGATTGAACCAAATGTAGCTTGAGATATGTATGTGCATGCACTCACCAAATTATTATCATTTATGACAGACAGAAAACTTCTGGTGCTGAGGGTGAGCGTTTAAAGGAAGCGGCTAACATCAATAAATCATTATCTACCTTGGGGTACTTTTTTACCTTAATAGATAGATATAGATAATGATTTTTGTGTGTCGATAATATTGCCTTATTTCTGCCTTCTCATTATGCAACTAATGGTTTCTGATCTTGCTTGCAGTCATGTTATTATGATACTAGTGGATGTTGCAAATGGGAAGCAGAGGCATATCCCTTACAGAGACTCTAGGCTAACATTTCTTCTTCAGGTAGTAGATTGTTTGCTGGTTTCCTTTGGCATTTTTATTCTCATGATGAGTTTTATTCATCACTAGTTTTGGCATCAAATGCAGGACTCTCTTGGTGGAAACTCGAAAACAATGATTATTGCCAATGTCAGCCCTTCTATCTGGTTTGTTAATTAATCTGGATCTACGTTTCCTTTGTTGAAATTCTTCAATTTGCCATACAAGTCCAATAGAGACACTGAATTTTCAATTTTGTAGCTGTGCTGCTGAAACACTTAATACCCTTAAATTTGCTCAGAGGGCAAAACTGATTCAAAATAACGTGAGTGCCATTCTATGATCAGTCGAAATTTTTTCCAGCGAAAGATATGGTTAACCAATATAAATTTTGTATCTTGATAATGTAGGCTGTGGTGAATGAAGATTCTAGTGGGGATGTAATTGCTTTAAAACATCAAATTCGGCTTTTGAAGGTAGTATCATTTATTTTCTATTTGCAGTATAAGATTTGTGTGTCAATTGTGGATAATTAAACTCAATTGGTGAACTATTGGGGCAGGAGGAGATTTCTACACTCAAACGGTGCCAGAATGTTTCCAGGTCTTTGACATTCAGAGATCTAAAACAATCAGCAGAAGATTGCCATTTAGAAAATGAATCTGACATGATTGAACAGCATGATGATGATCTTGAACAGGTATACTCGATGAGACTTTGCTTGGTTAAAGTTTGTCAACTAGAATGACATTATTTATACTTGATGATCAAACTGATGTTTCTTCTATTTTCCTGCCTTTCCTTAAGATATAATGAATTAAAGTCTTTTACTTTTTAATTCATCATGTTTAAATAAGAGATAATCTCCCAATTAAATTGAGACTGTGCTTTTGGCTTATGAATTGTCACAAATTGTGAATGTGGAAGCACCTGTTTTGTGTGCTCATAATTTCTATAGCTAAGGTTATATCTGAGCTTCCTGAGATTCTATGATTGTGGAAGTCTTGTGCTCTGGCCTTTTAGCTTCTGACTAACATCTACTGCTAGTCTCCTAAGAGCGAGTATAATAGAATTTTATTGCTGTTATGAGTAAGTTATTTATATTTCCAAAATTATTTGTTGGCTCAGTTGGAATCATTGAAGACAACTCTTGCTGGTGCTTTACGAAGGGAGCAGATTGCAGAAACTTCTATTAGGCAATTAGAAGCAGAAATTGAACTATTAAACTCTTTGGTATTTCCCCTGTAAGATCTTCTTGTTCTTGCAGTTTTATATTTCAACCTCCTCCTCACATTTTATCTGTAACCCATTGTGCTCAGGTTCGTCAGAGAGAGGAGGAAACTATGAGTTGCAAAATGATGCTTAGGTTTCGTGAAGACAAAATTAGACGATTGGAATCTCAAGTTGTTGGTTCTATTACTGCAGATCAATTTTTGCAGGAAGATAACAAAGCACTTTCTGATGAGATTCAATTACTTCAAGGCAAAATTGATCAAAATCCTGAAGTTACACGATTTGCTAAGGAGAATATCAGGCTTCAAGAACAACTTAGAAGGTTATACATACATCTTCTTTTCTCAATACAATTGAGTGTTAAATGTTCTATCTTTTTAGGTTATTTTTATTATGACTACCACAGATATGAAGAGTTCTATGGAGAAGGGGAGAGAGAGATTTTATTAAGTGAAGTATCTTCTCTAAGGGAACAGGTACATGTGTTTCTATTTTGTAATAAAGAAATAGTTTCCTTTCTAGATTCCTTGTACTGAAGCTTATAGGATTGGAAAACATTTGTTGTGCAGTTGCTCCCGTTTCTTGGAAGAAACTCTGTACAGGGTGATTCTAATTATGGTACTCAACCTCAGGTCAGTTTATATTCACTTTATGCAGTTCATAGTTTACATCCGTAGAACATTTCATTCTCTTTTCCTTTTGCTTGTTTTCTTTTCCTGATAATCTATGTATCTGAAATTGTATGTCCAGACACAAAAGGAAATATTTATATTAGTATGGTATGAAGTCATCACTAGAATAACAACCAACTCCTTAAATAACCCCTTAATGAAAACACTAAGTGAATGTTTACATATACACTAAAATAGAAAACATTTCTAACAGTTTCAAATTAACATTGGTGCAGAAAACTCAGTGTTGCAGCAAACAAAATGACACCGTTGATCTAGAGGTTTTGTTCCCACCTGTATAATAATAAATCTAACTTTTTTCCTGTTCCAATTGAAGATGCGTAACCTCTTCTGTTTATGGATTGCAGCTAAGAAATGCTCTTGACAAGTTGGAGGAGTGCAGGCACAACTTAAATAGTTGCTTAGAGGAGAATGCAAGACTCAATAGGTATGGTTTTGCTCTCGTTAAAGTTCTTTTGATTCTATGAGAGCCAGATTGAAGCTCTTAATTTGGGGATAGAATGCTAATTTTTTTTGTATTGCATATATTGCATATATACAGGGAATTAGACTCTTTCCATTCAACGTTCAACAACACAAATGCCACAAAGGTGAAGCATGAACCTCACTTGCTAAAACATACAGATGATATCTTGGATTTGCACCTGGAGTTAGATATAATAAAGATCATTCTGAAGGAAGAGAGGACTTCCCGTGGTATATTGGAGGAGCGAGCAACATGCTTAAATCATGAAATTCTAATGGAAAAAGACAAACTTTTGCTGGCAAACAAACAATTAGAAGATGCAAATAATGAACTGAAAGTGACAAAATCTGTAATTGAAGCTTTGGAGTCACAACAAGTTTTATCAATCAAAGAGATAGAAGACATGCAGAACAAGAACAACAATTATCTGGAACTTGTTAATAAACAAGAGCGTGAGATCATGGCCTTGAAGAACCAACTTGCATCTAAAGATTTAAGAGACAGTTTATCTTCAAATCATCCGAAGATTGATATTGAGTACCCTTTACAAGTACGATTCAGAAGGATGCATGATTCTCTTGAAAAAGCCAAACAACTGAACATGTTTTACCAAAGTGATCGTGCCCTCCAAATATCTAATGAGGAAGAGATGGATGAAGTTCGCCGGCAGGCTGAGGCTGAAACTGCCGAGGTGATTCTCTGTATGCAGGAAGAACTTGCTCAGCTACAACATCAAGTAAATGATAGCCATCAGAAGGAAATGGAAATGAAAGAGCGTATATTGCAAATGGAAACTGAACTGAAGGACGTGCAAGATAAATTGCTTACTACTGTTGATGATAACCAAACTTTAAGTGAAGAGCTTTGGCATAGAGATATCGAACTTAAATCAATGGCAGAAGAATGGGAATTGTTAACCTCTGAGATTGAAGAGATTCTTGCTGATGGATGTCAGGCACTAGATGTTGCCTCTGATGAACTTGATCATATAAGAAATTCATTTCCGCAGAAAAGGATATGGATTTCTGAACAAGTTGGCATGATGGTTAGGAAAATCTCTGAGAAGGAACTACTAGTTGATGAGCTCGGAAGATGCTTGGAGGATGCTAGCAATAAAAGAAGTGATATGGAGTGTATGCTGAATTCCTTGCGAAGTGCAACACTGGTAATGACTGAAGCCCACCAGAAGGAGTATGCAGAAATAGAGAAAGAAATTCTCCTGCTGACTTCACAACTGAGTGAAAAAACATCTTCTGTGAAGTGGATGGAGGAGCAGTTGATATTGGCTGAAGATCGAATCCAGAAAACATCAAATTGTGCAACAGTGGCTTTTGTAGTTGTGAATAGGCTGTCAGATGTGAATCGTGGTTATCTTGTTGACCTAAAGTACAAGAATATTTTGCTTGGTGAACTAGCAGAAAATAATGACAGGAAGGATGCTCTTCTCATTGATCAATCCACTTCGCTTGAACAAGCAGAGAGGCAGATAGCTGAGTTGCAGGAAAAATGTGACAATTTATGGCAAAAGCTGTCTGAGGAGAAAGAGCACTCTTTTGCTTTGGAACAAAAGGTTGAAGATATTGAAAAGAATATTATTTCAGAAACAAGGGAGCAACTATTAACATTACAAGATGGCGTCTCCTCAATCAGGTCATCCATGGCCTCTTTTGCAGATAATTCCAAATGTCTTGAGAATAGAAATTTATTGGATGTATGCACGTCATACAACGATGACAATGCTGAATCAAGGGTAAGCTAATGCTACAGATTAGTATGGCCAATGCATGCCACATTTATTTTATTCATTGGTGTGGTCTGTGAATGATTTTAAATTCGTATTTTGCTTTTTGTTTTTTTTTTTTTCATTCTGAAGTCTTGATATCGAAATATATTGGATGTATGCGCATCACAATTTGATTATAATGGAGAACCAAGGGTAATCTAAAATGTACCTTGGATCATTTAATATAGCTAATGTTATTTTGTTCATTGGTATTGCGAATGGTATTTAATCAATGTGTTGCTAATTTGTTATTGTTGCAGGCAAGTTCTGAAACACATCATCAAATAGCTGATATGGCTGACTTTTCCTTTAAATTGGCCAACAGTAGATATGACAAGAACAACCCTAAACCAAGAAATGTTTACAAGGTTGCACGCGAAAGAGATGATACCATTACACTTTTGAGAAAAGAAATAGAATGTGCTCTTGAAAGCTTAAAGGAAGTTCAAGATGAGATAGCCAAATTACATGAAGAGAAAAAAGAGATGTCAATATGTGAAAAGCAAAGTCAGGAAAGTGTCAAGTGCCTGACAACTCAAATACTTGCCCTGCAAGCAGCTATGGGGCACTTTGAAGAGCAATCCAAAGATAAGGTCGAAGTACTCAGTTACAAACTTAGAAACCTGGAGAAAACTCTAAAAGAAGCTGTGTCCTCTTGGAATCAAACGAAAGAGGTA
This sequence comes from Trifolium subterraneum, assembly GCA_951799995.1. Classification (NCBI taxonomy): domain Eukaryota; kingdom Viridiplantae; phylum Streptophyta; class Magnoliopsida; order Fabales; family Fabaceae; genus Trifolium; species Trifolium subterraneum. Next base: position 42,477,940 of record OX637461.1, on the reverse strand, counting down.
AACCTTTTGCTATTAAATTAGTTCTTAGAATTTGCATTTAAGTCTAACTCAACCCTACAAAATTGAATTGCCTCCCACTTTTAAACAATATTTTAGGCTACATATCACATCCCTCTCTGAAATAATGTTTGGTGTGAAACGTCTCTTGTTGTTTTTGTTCTCTTTTAACATATAATAATGAAAAAAATTCAGTTCACTTTACTAACTTATATGTATTAAATTGCTTTTCTTGTTGTCATGCATTTGTGCTGCTTCATGCTGGTAGACACTTTAAGGCTGAGTGAATTATGTTTAAATTCAATGATTTCATATACACTTCACATTTTTCTTCGCAGTTGCTTGAACTAGAAGTTGGGGAGGCAAAGATCGTTCAAGTTCAAAAAGCTGAAGAGGCATACTGTATTCTTGCTAAATTTGAAGAAGCCCAAGAGACGATGAAAGAAGCAGATATTATGATCAATGAATTGGTGATAGCTAATGAGTCAATGAAGGTTGATATAGAAAAACTGAAAGAAAGAGAAGTCACATTGCTCTGTGAGAAGGATATATTACTCAACAAGGTTGAGAGCTTACAAACCGCTGTTGATTTGAAGCATCAGGAGATAGGCAACCTTGTTGAATCAAATCTTTTAGAAACAAGGGGTTTAGTCATGAAGGTGGATGATGTCATTCAAGAGGTCCAGTTGATGATGAAGGAAAATTTCATGTCGTTAGCTTGTGATATAGAATGCTTGAAGTCTCAATTTTTATGTTCCACCAAGTCAATACAACCATGGCTTGAGGAGATCTGGTCTGAGATAATTATTAATGATTGTGCTATGTCTGTACAACATCTCTGTCACATGGGTGTTCTACTGGAAACAGTAACAGGAATGCATGCAGAAAATGGCTTGCTTTCACATGGCATGTGTGAATCAAAAGCTGTCATAAGTGATCTGAAGGAACACAACTCTAGAATGAGGCAAGAAGTAGAAATGTGCAGAATCTTGAAAGAGAAACTGCTTGCTGACATCCAGAACAATTTTGACCGCATTACTGAGAAAGAAGTAGAAGCTGGAGAGATCACCATCAAGCTAAACACTTTCGCTAAAAACCTATCAGATCTACAGCTTCAGGAGGAGATGCTTCTGCAAAGGTCTAATGAAATGGGATCCCAACTTGCTATGTTGATGAGGGAATTGGATCTGAGTAATACAGATGTTGTAATATCACTTTTAGATCAAGAGAAACTACTGAAACAGAAAGTTGAAGCCACTGAGTCTCAAGCTGAAAATTTTATGGAAAATTGGTACGCCAAAGACATTGAGGTACTCATCCACACTTCTGAATTCAGAAACATGGCATTTACTATATCTGATATGGAGGGGCATTTTGTCAAGTACTCTGCATTAATTGAACAGTTAAAAAAAGAAACAATATTTTTCCAGGTAGAAACTGAGTTAGCAGAACAAGTTTTGAAGGATAAGGAAATTGAAGTTTCCCTTCTAAAACGAGAAGTTCAGAAGGAAAAAGTTGAAAATGGAAACTTATTGATGGCATTGAAGCAGAACATCTTAAAGATTACAGAGATGGGTGAAGTGAACAAGGTACTTGAGCAAAATATTGAGCTTCTAAAGGATACTGAGTCTCAAGCTGAATTGTTTATGGCAGATTGGTATGCCAAAGACTTTGAGTTGCTCATCCGTGCTTCTGAATTCAGAAACATGGCATGTAATATATCTGATATGGAGGAGCATTTTTTCAATCACTCTACATTAATTGAACAGTTGAAAAAAGAATCAATACTTTTCCAGGTAGAAACTGAGTTAGCAGAACAAGTTTTGATGGATAAGGAAGTTGAAGTTTCCCTACTAAAACGTGAAGTTCAGCAGGAAAAAGTAGAAAAGCAGAACTTATTGATGGAATTAAAGCAGAACATCTTAAGAATTACAGAGATGGGTGAAGTAAACAAGGTACTTGAACAAAATACTGAGCTACTAAAGGATGTTACTTGCTCCAATAGTGCATTGAAGGGTGAGCTTGTTGAAGTTAGGGTGTCAGAGAAAAGACTACAGGATAAGATTCAAGATCTTGAAGTTGATTATGATAAAGTAATTGGTGATGTCATAGCAAAGGACGTGGCTTCTGAATTTTATTCCCATCAGATTTTTTTTCTTGAAGATCAAGTCAAAGAGTTAAAGAACACAAACTACATGTTGGAACACTCATGCTGCAAACATAAGAATGAGCTGCACCTAAGGGATTCAGAGATAACTAGAATACAAAGTTTGCTGCAACTTGAGTTATCTAGAAAGGAAGGGTTGCTGTATGATCTGAGCTTACTGCAGGAATCTGCTTCTAACAGTAAAGACCAAAAGGATGAAATGGACGAAATGGCGGCCACAATTGAAGCATTAGAATCAGAGCTTACAGTTAAATCTGGTGAGCTTGCTGCAGTTGTTGCAAACTGTCAGTTGCTTGAAGCTCAGTTAATGGATAATTCAAACAGAGTTACAGCTCTTGAGTTGGACCTCTCAAAAGAGCGTGAAGTTGTAAAGCTGCAATTCAGTGAAAATCATGAACTTAAAGATCGTATTGAGGATGCCATGGTGGCAAGAAATCTGGCCCAGGAGGAGCTGAAAGAGAGAATGAGGATAACAGAGAGTTTAGAGGATGAAATCTTGGAAATGAGCAGCGTTCATGGCCAAATGAACGATGCAATAAAAAACCTAAGTGTTGATAGGGATGCACTATCTATTCAGAGGGATCAACTTCAAGGTCAGGTGGTTTTACTCAAAGAAAGTTTCGAAAAAGCTGTAGCACAAGCTGAAGCTAATGAAGCGATTGCACAAGAGGCTCAGGAGGTAACACTTTCATCGATTAAAATGATGCAGCAGGTTTTCCATTAATGTCCTAAGAAGACACAACATTTGCAGCTTAAGCAGCTCTAACATGTCGATTTCAATTTTCATTGAAAATGATGCAGTAAGCCATATCAATGTGGGATTTGTACTTTGTACAGTTTGAAAAGATAGAGAATAACTTCAAGGAAACTATGGTTTATAAAATGCTAACTTAAATCCAAATTTGAATTTGAAATTTTATTGTTTCAATGATCGTCATTGATTTTCTTTTGCTCTATGGATGAACTCAACTTAGTTGTCAAAGGAAAAAATCATGTACTAGCTGAGTAAATGTTTTCTTCTTTGTTTGTGACTAATATTTTTTAAACAATTGCAGATGGCAGAAGCGAGAAAAGTTTACGCTGAAGAAAAGGAGGCAGAGGTTGAACTTCTTGAGAGATCTATTGAAGAGCTGGAAAGTACCATAAATGTACTAGAAAACAATGTAAGTTGTTATATTTAGTAATATTTAACAGGAAGCTTCTCTACCTGCATTGACATTACCCTTCATTAATTATTTTGGTTTGGTCAGGTTGATTTCATTAAAGGAGAAGCAGAACGTCAACGGCTGCAAAGAGAAGATCTAGAAATGGAGCTATGTGCATTAAAAGATCAGATGCAAAATCTAAGAAATGCCGATGATGATATAAAAAGGTTTAGGCTGATTATTTTCCAACTGGATATATTTTCTATATCATAAGCATATGCAAATCTGCTGGGCTAATCTCAAAAATCTATTTAATTCCTGTAGATTTTTGGATGAAAAAGAGAAAAGCCTTGAAGAAGCCCAAAATCACATAAAGTTTCTGAAGAGTGATATAGCAGGAAAAGATGCAGAGGTATGATTTCCGATCATTGGTAATTATATATTTTTATGTTGAAGTTTCTTTTTAACATTATTCCATTTCTGTGTTGGTCTCTTATAGGTTGCACAAATGAAAGCTCATATTTCAGAGCTAAATTTGCATGCTGAAGCACAGGCAGTGGAGTACAAGCAAAAAGTAATTTTAGTGTCTTGGATGTCATATTGGATATAATATAATTTGAAACTTAGTCGTACTATTCGTAATTATATAATATGAAATGTATCATTGTTTTAAATCAGTTCAAAGCATTGGAAACAATGGCCGATCAAGTCAAACCTGACGGAGGCTTTTCCACTCAATCCACCAATGCTCTGTCAAACAAGTCTGAGAAGAATGCGACCAAGTCTCGAGGTTCTGGTTCTCCTTTCAAATGTATTGGGTTGGGATTGGCACATCAGGTAAAATATGAAAAGGTTGAAGAGCTGTCTGCTGCAAGATTGCGCATTGAGGAACTAGAATCTCAGGCAGCATGTCGACAGAAAGAGGTAGACGTTTCTCCTTAACTACTTGTTCTACGTGTGGTTGGCTTTTGCTTATTCCCTTCAATACATCCTTCCTTTTCCTTGTCCAGATATTTTCACTGAATGCCAGATTAGCAGCTGCTGAGAGCATGACCCATGATGTTATTCGAGACTTACTTGGAGTGAAGTTGGATATGACTACTTATGTGGTAATTCATCTCATTCGATGTTTCGTGTTTGTGATACATAGAGGAAAATAAAATTATTGTCATGTAACCACTATTTTGTGCGGAATTCATGCACTTTTATTTATGGTAGAAATAGGATCACCTTCTTAAAAGGTAGGAGGTGCTAAAACTGAGGGGAAAGAAAGTTTTAATAAAAGAACAATTAGAGTTCTACTTCCCAATGAGGCTCATTTATAATCTTGTTAATGTAGTCACTGCTGGATAATCATCAAGTGCAGAAGATTACAGAGAAAGCTCAATTTCTTACTCTAGAGCCTCAAGAGAAGGTATAGTCCAACTTTTCTATTTGATTTGATTGCACTCTTATCATGTTGAAACTTAGTTCAGGTTAAATTTTTTTCTGCTTTCAGGAACAGGAGGTTACTAAACTAAAGAGGCAGCTTAATGAATTTATTGAAGAGAGGACAGGGTAATTACGTTTCAGATTTTTTGGGAATTGAGAAAAGAATCTCAGATTTTAAATTACTGTTAGTTTTTATTAATTACACAAACTCATTTGATTCTCAAATCCTAATTGTCAGATGGCTTCAAGATATCGATAGAAAACAAGCTGAGTTAGTAGCTGCACAGATTGCATTGGAAAAGCTTCGACAGAGAGATCAGTTACTAAAAACTGAAAATGAATTGTTGAGGGTAGAAGATTAAAGCTACTTTTCTCTGGTTTATTTTTGGTGCATTCATTCTCTTTTATAATCGGCAAATGTTGCTGAACTCATTTTGTGCAGATGGAAAACGCAAGTAGTAAGACAAAACTAATGGAACTGGAGGAAGAAATGAAGAAGCTGTCAGGTCAGCAAAACCTTCAGCAGCGTATTCACCATCATGCAAAAATTAAGGTAACATCATTTAAATTCAATTTATCGACAAAGTATTTAATTAAAAATATTAAAATTTGGCAAGGTATCTTTAATTTTGTAATGTTATATAGTATATCTTAGAATTCGATCATGAGATTAGTATTGTAAATAATGCGACAGGAGGAAAACAATGCCCTGAAGATACAGAATGAACAGCTGAGTGCAAAGTTACGAAGGGCAGAAATCTTCACTTCCCGTGCCCAAGAAGTCGTTTCTGCCATTCGTGCTTCTACAGGGTCGAAAAATTCTATTGCTTTTAACGAGGAGCAACGTCTGAGGAAAATGCTGAAGGTCAGTAGTTTACCAAGTAAAATGTTGTACACCAAATCGCTAAAAGAATGGATGTTTAAATTTTGAGTGAATAATGCCACAGGAGATTGAGGAAGAGAAAGTAAGATTAGCACAGCAACTATTGAGATTATCTACTAACGTTCTAAAGGTACGGGACAATGATTAAATGCTTCTTTTTTCAATAAACAAAGTAAAATGCTTGGCTTGGCAAGATACTAATTAACCTTAATTATGGTTTATGTTCAGGCTGCTGGAATAGAAAAATCAGCGTCAGATGTGAATCCTTCTATTGCTGAGGATGCCCTAGAGGAGCTCAAGAATAGGATAAATTCCCTGGAAATGGAACAAGAAGATTTGATATTTAAGGTATGTATGTAATATATACAGGAAATTCCAATACGTAGCTTTCTATGTCAAATTTTCAGAGGAATAATAACGAAAATGGATTCTTGCTCTTCTTACACAGAATAAAATTATGAAAGAAAAGATTCGATTATCTGAGCTCATGCCACGAGCTTCTCCTTTGAGCTCAAGATCTGAAGAGAATCGAATAACTCCACCACGGGCAAGTAAAGCTTCATTTCATTCCAGTTTTGATCGATAGTGAAGTGTTAGTTTTCAGATAGTCGTTTATTTAGTTATGCTGTGTTTTACTCATTCACGCTATATTCTTTTATTAACATGTAAATAAATAACATGAATGTATATGAGATGTGTACAGTTTAATTAACGAGATCGTTAATTTATAAAAGAGCTATGTTGCTAGAAAAAAGATGTCTATTAAAGAATCTCAAGGTTATGCTGTGGATATTATAGAAACGTATGTATATTTTTTGTTTAGCCTTAATCTTACGGTTTTCTAAGGAATGGACCTTGGTAATTTGGAGATTATATTATTATTATTCGAACTCGAATTCTCTTCAATTGAAATATATTATTATTATTATTATTATTATTATATATTGAAAATCAAATAATTCAAGGATTGATCGCATTCAATTCTTGTACGATAATGGTAATTTTATAATTTTATATATGTTTCGAAACCATATGGTCAACAATAACATGGTTTGATTTGAAACATTTTTTGTTCTGAGAAACTTGAATTGAAGCCGATTTTGGATAAGATATATAAAGGTACTTGAGTCATATAAAGATAAAAGCAGATCAAGCTTTCTATCTTTCAAATTTTGATAATGCCGTTTTCAATTATGTGATGGTAGGATATAAAGCCAGTTTTGATAGTGCCCTAACACGGATAACCTGAGTATGATTCCACAGTTCAGTATACAAAGCAAGCAAATATACATATATAATACAGTTTTTTCTCTGCTTTAACTGGTTGGTAATAAAATAAAAATAAAACAGCTATGAATACAAAGCAATGCAAATTAAGATGATGAATAGAACTTAAATACAAACAAGATGGATCAAGGGAAAATTCTATCACACAATACTTTCTTGTAGAAAATGAAATATTTTCCCACATATTTCATTAGCTTACATAGCATAAACTATTTCTCCACTGCTATCAATATCAAGGTCAGGATCAGTGTCTAAATCATCATCCATGTCATCATCAATATCCAAACTTCCAGTAAGATAAGGATTGAGGGTCTGAGTTCCTGCTGGAGGAATGGTGGCCTCAGCGATTATCTGCATGATATCTTCAACACTTTGTGTTGGTTGATCTGGCTCCTCGTACTGGTTGTTGGTTTCATTATCATCCATGAGATCAGTTGGAAGGTTCTTCAAAAACCACTCATGGTTTCTAATCTCTGGCATACTTATTCTCTGTTTTAAAACAATATTAGTTTAATGCCATCATCATCCTTCATAAAAAAATGAAGAAACAAGTAATATAATTTATATCATGGTTGAGTTGTAATTCTAAAAATTATAAAGAACCAGACTCAAATACAATTGATGCAACCTCAGTTGCAAATACAAAGGAGCTATAGAGACATTGAAAACCTTAATGGCCACGGTTTTATTCGCGGCTACAGAGAGGCACATAAACTTGAGCAAAAAGGGTAGCTAAAAAGAAAAATTAGTAAACACTAAAGTTGATCCCTTTAATGGTAGAGTTGTATCAACCTCTTCCACATTATTATTATTATTTCAAAACATTTCTATTCATGTTTATTCCTTTGTTTGGATCTGTTATCAATTCTATTCATGACATTATTCACATAGTTTCAATTTCGTCTCCGATATTAACAACTCAATGTCATTCTAGTCCCCTCAAGTATACACGAAAGGACTAATTTGATTAAAGTGATGCCTAGTTTAGAATCCTTTAGGAATGTTGATACGATGCTTCAAGTTCAAGAACCAATTTAGGTATTTACTCAGAAAAACTGACCTTTGCAGGATCAGCAACAAAAATCCTTGAAATTAGATGCTGGCATTCAGGAGATATATGAACATAGTCAGGAATTGAATACTGAACATTTAAAATCCTCTGCATGAAGAAACTTGCAAGAGTTTAGTAACTAAAAACAAATTCAACCAAATTAAGTTCTAATTATTAGAAAAAAGTAAAATGAAATGTGTTACATGTATTGTCTTGCGGAAATTTTTAGGTTCTTCTGGATCCTCAAAAGGATAAGCACCCACCAGCATCACATATAATGTCACCCCACAAGACCAAACATCTGCAATCTGAGTTATAATTCAGTGTCAATATTACTATAGATGAATTCTTAATAACATGCTAAAAATAATCAAGATCGATAAAGACAAAGTTACAATATACCTTTCCATCATATTCCTTCTTCAGCAAAACTTCAGGAGCTATATATGCAGGAGTACCAACTGTAGATTTTGGTTGTGAATGCAATACCGAGGACTGAAAAATTAAGACAATGAAGATGCATAAACCAATTGATAAGGCAAAGATAAATGTCATAAAGAAAATTGCTTTATATTGCATTTGAAGGTTTCAAAAAAGAAAGCATTATAGATAAGATTATACCTTTGAATATCCAAAATCACAAATCTTCAAACGCGGAGCCGGACTACCATCTAACAATGTGTTTTCCAACTTCAAATCGCGATGGCATACTTCCTGCATTAAAGAAGACAAATCAAGAAATTCAAGTCAGAGATATCTCATTAAATCTTTCGAACTAAAAAGTCTTTTAAAACGACTTAAAATGTCATTTCTGCAGTAGTAGTGATTATAAATACACTAGTAATAAAATTCAAGACTATACATGAGGTGAACACATACCATTGCATGGCAATAGCTAACACCTGATATAAGTTGTTGGAAGAAGAATCGTGCCTACGACACAAAATAACGGACGTTAAATGCACATGCAACAAAACTATATACAAATGAATGAATGAAAAATATAAGAACCTCATCCTCACTGAACCGCCCCGCATTGCAAATTCGCTCAAATAGCTCTCCTCCAGAAGCATATTCCATTACAATTGCTAAATGTGTTGGGGTCAATATAACCTAAAGTCACATACATCATCAAATTAGGACTACTTATATTAATACTTCTAAGATAGGAACTAGAAAGTAATAAGATAATAAGACATTGCTAGTGTTCTGACCTCCTTGAACCTAACAATATTAGGATGCCTCAGTGATCTATGATTTATAATTTCCCTTTGTACATTTTCATCAATCTGTTAAGAAATACAAAGAAATATTAATTTCCCTCTGTACATGGTCCACTGGTTTATTTAATCCAACTAAAATATCCACCATGACCATCACAAACGTTACTTCTAATTTAAGCAATCACAAAGAAACTCATTTAATAAAACAAAAATAAACAACATAAAACAATCAAAACTTCTAATTTAAGCAATCACATGTGTGTAATCAAAATACTAAAACATGAATCTTATGGAAGCCATTACAAAAAATAAACTCATTTCATCAAAAAACACTTCAAAACAAATTATCCAGAACATGAGAAACAAAATAGTGGCAAGGATAAAGCACTTGTGATTTGTTGTGATTTTTATCATAATTACTTATAAATAATTGATTATGATTTGCTCACGATGTAAAATATTTTACACTGACTGTGTATCAAAATTAAACTCTACAACAAACCATCTATAGCATGAAAATTAAAATAGTGTGGACTCGCTCATTGGCATGTTCCATTCCATCCACACACACTTAATTAAGCATAATCCTAAATCCTAATTACCATGCACTTCATGCAGCAACAAAAATAACAAATTTGTTCTTGTTTATTGTTAAATATAAAAAAAAAAAGCCTCAAGAATTAAGACATGAACCTTTTCACCTCTCTCAATATACTTAACAGCAACAAGTTCCTCAGTTTGTTTATCCCTCATAAGCCTAGCAACACCAAAATTACCAGAACCAATATCACGAACAAGTTCATATCGATCACTATCATGCATAATCGGCATATCCATTCCCGGTCCAACTGCAATCGCAGGCCGATCCATTTTCTTAAAAAGATGAAAACTTTAATATGAAACAAACACTCCCAATAAGGCAAAAACTCACTTCACATTATCATGATCATAAAAGATAAAGCAAAAGTAGAAAAAGGGTAATGGTGGAAAGGGATAAAACAACGTTTGAGATTGAACAAAAAGAGAAAGTTTTAATCTTTGACGTGGTCTTTTGTGGACCATTGAAGTAGAGTACTTTGGTTGGTGAGTATGGGTGAATAAAGAAACACGCAAATGGTTTTAGCTCGTGAAGATTTCACCAACTCAATGTTGTATTGAGAATTGAAGAGAGGATTATGTGTGTGTTCCTAAGGTGAGGGACGGTGATTCACTCGTGAATTTTCTCTGTGTGTTGATGTGATGTCTCTGTTGTTGTTACTTGCAAGTTGCAAGGTTGTTTTTTCTTTTTTTGTTTTTATATTATTGATTTTATGAAAAACCTTAAATTCATCGAAGCTGAACAAGATCTTAACCAATGATGAGTTACACTCATTTTAACATTCAGCAAATCATCATTTGGGTCTACCCATAATTCAGTTGATACATATATTGTATATGCAGAGATCGAGATTCTACACCCATTTAAGATCCGTTTGGATTAACTTATTTTTTAGCTTATGCAAACAGCTTATACAATTTTTATGTATTATTATAAGTTTGTCAAGGTAATTTATGATAAAATAACTTATAGAAATACAATTTTCACTATTGTGAGCTTATAAAATAACATAAAACCTAATTTATATTGCATAAGTTGTTTGCATAAGCTGAAAAATAAGTTAATTCAAACATGCCCTTATTCAACTTAAAAAAGTGAATTTTCAATACCTAGACTATTTGATTTAAAAAAGAAAAGAATATCATTTTGGTCGAGAAATATATGATATATGATGTCAATGTAGTTTCTAAATTATCGAAATTGTATACACATGATAATTTTTTAGATTAAATTGAACAATAAAAAACATAAGATTATTTTTTAGATTAAATGACTAATAAATAAGACACTGTAAATCGGTTAACCTTCAAAGACTTTGGTACAACATTTCATGAATTAGGAGGCCAAAATTAGTTTTCTTACCTTTTGATAATATTGTTTGTTTGGCTAGTGACAGAAATAACAATCTTAATAACTAATTAACAAAAATTGGTCATTAATCACTAAAAACAAAGCAATAAGGACGAAAAACATGTTGTTTTATTTTATAGGGGCGAAAATCAAAATTTGCTAATTTTATAAGGACGAAAAATAAAAATTGAGTTTCATATATCAATCGAGATTTACAGTCATATAAGAAGTTTATCCTTATGTGTTTTTGTATGTTAGCGTGCATATGTATTTTTGTTTTAGGCGGTGTGTTTTCTCTCTTGAAAATAAACTTCCTAAAACAACTTATGATTCTCCTATTTATAAAAAAAATATGAAAACTGAGTAAGTCTTTCGATCTTGCATGTATCCCATGTGTAGGACTGCTATCCTTCAAAAACTGTTCGCTCCAATGTTCATTTGTTGTTTGAATTTGAATTTTTGGTGGAAAATCTTATTTACCTTGTGTATCTTTTATTTTTTTTGAATCCCAATAGCTTTATTTCTAACTTGTCTACTTGACTTATCTGATATTCGAAATCCAACTGGTTTTTGAATCACTCATCCAGTTGCAATCAACTTTAACAAGGGAAAATGAACCCACTTTATTTAGGATCAATATTAATATTATGCTGTGAGATCTAAAACACCAACTTCACCGACCCAACGGTCGCCTCCACTGCTACGATGCAAAAAGAGTGACCAGTTTTCAGTATCTTTGTCCATCGTTTGGTTCAAAAGGATGTGTTGTGTTAGCTTCACAAACATAAAGATGAAGTAATTAATTTATATGATCCTTAGTTTTGTTGTGTTACATTTATGTTTTTACTTTATAATTTTCATTCCAATGAATTACGTTGTTATTCTTATCGAATACTTCTTTATCGTATTTTTTTACTAGTTTTAAGTTATGTTCATGTACCGTTCGCTAGTTAAGTAGGATATGGTTATAGGGTGTTCGCTACTAAACTAGCGAATATCTCCATTGTAGAAAACAAATGATAATAACATGAGAGACAAATTCAAATTGATAAAAATATCATATTCGTTATTATTCTCAATACATGGATTGGAATAAATTTGTTACAACATAAAGCAAGCTAATTTAAAACATTAGACTGAAAAATTACATCAAGTTAAAGATTCTATCAAGTATCTCAACTTCTAGGAGAAGAATTAGGGGCAGAGGCAACTTCTGTTTCGGTCATGCAGGCGCCACTTAGCTTCTCCCACCTTCAAGTTTGGTAGCATGGAACGGTCTCAATTCTATTTGGGTAAAACACATTTTGGTTAGTCATAATGTTCCCAATTTAATTTGGCCACAAAAGTCTCTCATTGATTACCATAACGTTCTCAATTGTCGTATCAAAGAACACTAATAGGAGCGTTATAAATAACCAACGATGAACTATTCGACCATTTACAAACGAAATAACAAAAACTAAACAAAGTAAAAAAAATAGAAGAAAAAGAGAAGAGGATAGGTGAATGAGAGAAGAGAAGAGAAGAAGGAGTTTATTAAAAAAATTGGCTGTCCTCCCATTGGCCAATGTCATGTCATGGCCGCACAAGTGGTCAAACAAAATTAGTCACTTCACAGATCTTTGACTGTGACCACATACCCAACTGGTCCTCTATTTAAATAGTGAACTCAGTTCGCAAGTCAAGTAGTGGACGGTGGTTTTCCAAATTTTCTCTGTTTTTTTTAAAAGCCCAAATTTTCTCATTTTGATAACATTCGCTACTTAAGTAGTGGAATGGATAAAATTGAAAATCAGCATAGTGGTGAAAATGGTGGATGGTGCAAAAAAGAAAAATCCCAAAAGAAATCATCTCTGAGTATACTACAGTACAGCCCAACCCAAATAAACAAAACAAAATCCCAAGCCCAGCAAACATGGGCCACTTTTTAATTTATTTATTTTTATTTGTGGTTTTTGGTTTTCTTAGTGTTTTTTTAGGATGGTTTTCTTAGTGAAAATTTAAGTTCATACCCGTCCATTTGTACATATACACCAGGAAAATTTCTCAAGCGACCCCATCTCTCTATCCAACATTCTCACACGTTGCTTAGTTAGTGTAATTTTTTAAGGAGATATAGCATGTCAACAGAACATGCACATGTGGGTATCCGTTTAAATCTGATCCAATTTGACGAAGAAAATATAAATTAGTTGAGTTTGAATTTTTCCCGATTTTAGGTGATGAGACAGTCACATTGACATTGATACACACCCTAAATCTATCCCAAAAAGTCCCACTTGCATCAAATTTACATTTTCACCTCTCTTAACTTGAATTCCCTTTAAACTTAAGCAAATTCTTAAATTTTTTTGAACAAAGCAAATTCTTAAATTATATTCATTTCTTTTTTAATTTTTTTTAAGGTGAACCTTAAACAAATTGTTTCCTCGTCCCCGTGAGCATAACTCAAATAGTAAAAATATTACATTTATATATATAATTCGAATCCAGGATCTTCCACTTATTCACCTCAAGAGGTGAATTTCTAGACATTAAACTACTTGAAGAAAAAAAAAACAATATATTTCCTCTATTTTTTTTGTTAAAAAAAGGAAAATACAGTTGTAGCTTGACAATGGATGTTTTATGTTTATTATGTTGACAGATTCCTTAATATTAAGTAAATAATTTTCCAATCTTAAGACTATATATCCATCATGCGTTTGACATGTAGCTAGGTATCGTAGATGTAAAGGACAATAGTGTAAAATAAGAAAATATAAGTGATTTAGAATCGTTAAATGGAAAGTGGACCCTATTGGTTTGTTTGTTTGTGTTGTAGTGAAAGAGCACCGTGTTTGATATGCGGCGAATAGATTCCAACTTGTTTTTTCATCATATGCCACCGTCACGCCACAACCCTCCAATTGCACCCACGTTTCTTTCCTATTTTGTTTTGTCTTTTGCTTTATGTTTCTTTTCAGTCAAGCCACAAATTATTATCGATCAATATCTTTCCTTAGCATAATAATTAACATCAAGTTTCAACAAAATGGTAGTAGTACTAAAACAACAAAATAGTAGTACTAAAGATGTATAGGAAAAACCCTAATTCATCTTTGCTTTTTTATTTTTCACCCGCCTGAGAGGGTGATTTAGAGTCAATCTTGATCTAAAAACACTCTTCTTAATCATTTTTAGTACGGTGTTAGTTTTATTCAAATTCATAGCTTTACTTCAATTAAAATATAATGCAGATTCAATGACTTAGACGTCATCAATTGTAGGTTTTGTCACATTTGTTGACATTAGCTCGTTTTATCCTTTAGGTTGTGAGCTTATTCGCAGATTTATCTTTTTAGTAGCCAACTTGAATATGTAACAATTTCGATTATTGTACTCTACCAATTTTTTTTTGTTTATAATGAAGCTGGTGATCGAACCTATAACCTCTAGCATACTACCCAAACATTTCACCACTAGAAAAAAAATCTAGTACTCTATTAATTTGAATGAATGATTATCAATATTTTTTTTATAATTGTTTTACCTTTGTATCTTTAAAAATAGTCTTAATATCATTGATGTTTTAAATGACATTAGTTAGTAATATGTTGTGTGGTCTTCTTTTTTACTCATGTTGTGAGATCTTAGAATGAAAAATTCACTTTCTTATCCATAAAGTTGTCCCTAGCTATTAATATATATTCTCTAGGTCAATAAAAATAAAATAAAAATATTACCAAATTAAATAAAGAATAACAATGCTTATAAAAAGTAAAATATAGTAATAAAAAAAAAAGACAACGAAAATATAAATTAGAGGCACATGTGTGCATAATAAAATGTACCACAAACAACCAATAAGTATGTGACCCTTTGATAATTGTGTGCACAAGCGCATGCACATTGCACTTGATTTTACTGTTTCTTTGAATACTTTGATTCTGTAAATTATAATATGGTTGAATTTGTCCGAAAGCAACCAAGATAAAAATATGGTGAGTCTGAAATACTCTTCTCATGGAAGCCATAATAATATTGCAATTTCTTGAACTGGAAAGTGACCCTATTGTTCTCTCACTAGTGCACTATTTTAGTGAGATTACATGACTTATCATTATACTGTTTTGGTTATGCCTTATGCGCATGAAGCAACATATCAAATGTTAAATTCATTCATCATAATTATAAACTGCATTTTCCTTTGCAATCAAAGTTTTTGAGGTGCAATATCCTAAATTCCACTACAAAAATGCATGATATGATATGTAAAAATAAAAATAAAAAATATGAGCAATTTAAGTTGATATGTATTTTTTTATTATTATTAATTTTGATGGAGAGACTTAATGAGTTATGTCTTTCAATTTAAGACACATAATTGTTACTCCCTCCGCCCCAAATTATAACAAAAAAAAATCACACTTATTAAAAAAGTTAAAATATGATAATTTGAAGAGACTAAAATGCTATTTTTTAATTTTGATGGAGAGACAAAATCACTTTTGTTTTTTGGTAAAATAGAGACCGAATAACTTTATACTTTTTAATTTAAAAGACTAAATTGCTATTTTACAAATTCAATGGGCTAAATTGACCAACTCTTATAATATCAAACACTAAAATGTTTATTTACTCCAAACTTAGTGATCAAGTTGCTAATGGTTCCTTAACATCACATTTACTTACAATTCACTATTAAAAAAAGTTTTATTACACATATTGAACTAAAAAAAATGAAATTTTTAATTCTATCTATAAGTGATGTATAGAAAAGTTAAAATTGAAGACTATTTTTATTTTATTGTTTTGCTTCTAATTTTTGTTGATAATTCAAAAAATTTAAGTAGTTAAAAAAAATCTTTGGGGATTCTTTTGTCTATAATTGATCACTATTAAAATTGTACCCTTTACATCATTAAGGAGAGGTTTTCTTTTAAGAGTTGAGTATTTTAGTAGGTCTGATTAACATGTTAGACAAGGGGAACAAAAGGAGAGATGTAAAATAGTAAACATAAAAACTAATCATGAATAATGCATGATGTATTGTTTGTGTGACAGAGAAGAATAAGTGGATTTCTTGCAAAGGCCAAACAAGAGAAACAATAATAATTAATGTCACAAACAAAACAAATTCCTAAAAGAAGACAAAGACACAAAATTCTAAAAGCCAAAAACAACCTCACAAAAAAGTAATAGTAAAAAACTTTTAAATATGTACTATATAAACTCATTATTCTAAAAGATTCTATGTTGCAAAAAAAAAATCCAAGCCGTTGTTATTATTATCACATGGATTGGGGACAAATAGATGCTTTCATGAAGAGGAGGAAGGAATGGCTGACACAAAAGCCATTAACCCATGAATGTGAGCTTGTCATCACGTGAAAGATGCTCTTATTTTTTTTGGTGGTTGGATGCTAGGAATTTTTCTAAAGCACTTATATATATAAGGTATCTTATGTTCTCTAGCTAGATCTTGAATGTGAAATGAAATTGACCTCTTCACTTAACCTAATAGTGTAAACTTGAAGTTGACCTTCAATAGATTGAGTATCTGCCTCACAATCATGATTACTTTCTCCCAATAACAAAATATAAACTTTATACGACACCAATGTCTCAAACACCTCCGATAATTTTTTATCAGATAATCATAAAATTGACCGTTGGATTGAAAGACACTATAACATTATGTCTATAAAATATGATATTAATTGGAAATCATTTGATAAGTCATGAGATTAATCAAAATTAATTAGAAATATGACATCACTTAAGTTATATATCTAATTTTATTTTAGTTCAAAACAAAAATAATTTGGGACATATTAGGTCTTCTGTCAATATTTTCAAAACAAAAAGAATTGCAACTTCTTTTCTTTTCCCTTTCTTCTTTTATTAAAGGGTCAAAGTCACATAGTTGTTCATATAATTGCCCTCATTTTTTTTTAAAAGCTGCAAATAAAAAATTAATCTTCTTTTTCCTCCTTCTTTCTAGTTGTTTTTGTTAGTTGTAGTTTTTTTTGGATCTTCTACTTATTTTTCTATTTGTATTTTGTTGGTATCATAGTTTTAGATTTTAAAATTGTATTTATTTGATCATTGTATTTAAATTTGTTGGTATCATATTGTGTTTTAACTTTCTACTGCCATTATATGTCGTAATTATATGTATTTTGAGTTTGATGGTATTTATGAATGTGGATGATGATGGTAGTTTGAAAATTAAAGTCACTATTAGATGTTGCTATTGAAAATATGAAAATATAATTTTAGTCCCTCATAAAATATAAAAATAAAATAATTTTAGTTCCTCGCCAAAAAAGAAAAATAAAATAAAGTCTATACGAGTTTATCTCAGTTAGCAAGAACAACACATTATATATGCAGACGACGGGTTTCCAATCCGAATATTTCATTTTTCATTTTAAAGATGAAATTTCTAATCACTAGACAACTTGATAAAAAAACAGTCATTATAATCCTCCGACAAGTGAATAAGGTGATAACATCATATCTAGGGACAAGTATTAACAAACTATGTGATTTTTATTTTCAATTGGAGGAAGAAAAAAAGGGGAAAACTAGGAGGAAGAATATCAAATTTTATGATTTTAGTTTTTTTTTCTAAAATAAAGTTGGAGGTCTTTGCCATACATTATGGAATATTTTGGATATTAGATTTGTATGATTATTAGTAGCGAAATGTTTTTGCAATATTTTTTGGTTTTTTTTTTTTTGTAAGATTGCAATCTTTTTTGGTTATGAATGCATCATTTTTTAGAAAAAAAAAAAGAAACATGCAAATTTTTTTATAAATAAAACAGGAAAAAAATAACGTCATAATACTGTCATAATTTTGATCGAAAAATATAAATTTTTTGTTAATATTCTATGTCGTGGATCTCCGCAGGTACCGGACGATACATGGGGATGAGGACAAATATTCCCCCATGGAGATGGAGATGAAGGCAAAAACTTCTCCGCAAAACCTTCGGGGCGGAGAACAGGAAATTAGCTTCCTCTACACATTCTCCGCCCCATTGACAACCTTACCCTCGTTAACCACATAACAATCGAAGTGTCCACACCAGTCTTGTCATGATTTAGGAATGTCAAAAAAATTGATTCTACAAAGATATGATATTGACATAAGTAGTTTATTTTGTAAGGAATTATAAACCGTAAATTTTTTTCTTTTTTAGAGACTGAATTAGGTTACATGTTTTTGTGAGGTGTAAATTAAAAACAACTTCACTCCAAATAAACACTTAGAAAAACAAGAGGAAGGTGGTGTTTTAAGAAACCTTGTTAGAGATAATTAAAATTATGAAACTATTCCATTTCTTGGATTCCGGATTTGTGAGTATCTCCTAAAAATAGATTATGATATGCTTTGCTTTAATAGGCCATAAAATTTTGGAGGATTGGTTGGCAACTAGTTATAAGCTTCCACAAATCACAAGGTCTACCCTTCACCCACCTCCACAATTTAATTTGTCATTGTCACTAAGAATCAAAATTCTACACCCCACTTTTGATCTTATCTTTTATTTCCTTCCCATGAATTGACCTAATCAAATATTTTGTTCTTAGTTGAAAATTTTGAAAGATCCTTGCAATTCATGATCCATGACCCCGGTGTTTTTAATTCCATGATATTATTACTTCCATCGTAAGAAGGATTCCCTTTGACTACTTTAGGGAATAATTAATTTAATTAACATAATTATAACCAAGCAATGAAAGAAAGCTAAGGCAAGCATTAAAAAAACCGTTGTCGGCTTCACTGTTCTTAGAAGTTTTATTAGGCTAGTCCGTTTTTTTTATGGTCAATATATATAATGATAGTCCTTTATTAATCTTATTTAATTTGTTGACAGTTCATTAACTTAGTTTATGGGTTGAAATAAGGAAGCCCAATTTGTGCACATCTGAAATGGAAAGTCAGTTTATTCTTCTCTCTGCTAAGAAGTAATTAACTCTACGGATAAGTTAGCTTATAGCTAAAAAGTTAGCTGATAGTTAAAAAACTAGCTTATAGTTGATAGTTGATAACTGATAGCTTATAACTGAAAAATTAGTAGAATGAAATTAAAGTGTTTGACAAATGTAGTTGTTGTGCGTACAAAATAACATAAAAGTACACGGTTAGTCGATAATTATTATATTTTTAAAAAATAAAGAATTAATAAATGAAAATAATAAGGATAAAAATTAAATACAATGTAAAAAAACTATATAAGCTCATATGTTACTTAAAATAGCATCTCTAAAAACGCTATAAACTACTCCTTCTATCCCAAAACAACGGTCCTTACGCATACCAATGCATAATTTGAATCAACAATATATTTAGTTTTCTTTCATGAAAAATTATAAAAATTTAATATTGTGAAAATATTCATTGAGACAAATCAAACAAGATCTTATTTGCTAATTTTTGTCTTTATACATTTGTAGAAAAATATGGTCAAAATAAATGTCAATAGTCAATAGGGACAATTGTTTTGGGAAGGAGGGAGTAATTAAATAAGATTATTACCAAACACATCCATTTTTACCAAACAAGCTTATAAGCTAGTACAATAAGTTATAAGCTAGCTTATTGGACTTACCAAACAAACACTATATAATTTATTTTTTTGTTAACCCTCCAATTTTTAAAAGAAGAATTAAATTTAATTTAGAGTTCAACCGTAAAATAAATAAAGTCTCATCAAAAAATTATTTCACCTAAAAATTAAACTTAAACTCTCCCGAGAAGTCCGTCATTTGATGAAGCTCACTTGAACCTAATGACTTGATTAACTCTATATAATCTGATTCGGGGTCAATTATGATATTAAGTGGTTTCAGTCCCCTTTCTATCGCAGTTGCAGGGATCAAACCATGATTCTCTCTATCAAATTCAGTGTCAGTCACCACTAAACCAACTAACAATTGGTGGTAAAATCATATTGTCCAATGAGAATTAATCATCTTCCCGTTTACACTTATTTTGTAATTGTTTTTTGAAAATAATAACTACTAGATATTTTTTTACGAGAAATATTCTATTTTTATTGAATAATATATATAATTTAATTTATATACACTGTCGTTATAAAGTTATGTTACACATGCATTCAATAATATATTGATACATCATAATCATGTGTGAATATATTATTGGATACATGTAAAATTTTATTTTTTAAATTTACTAATATGTATTCTTAAGACACACATTACTACCTTAGCAACACCTTTAAAATATTAGAAAGATCAATGTCTTAGAAAGGGGTGAGTTCCATAAATTGGAGGGAGTAGATTATAAAAAGGATAGAATAGAGGGAGTATGAAATATAAATATATGACACATTGAGGGCATTTAAGAAAGAAAAATAGTATAAAGGTTGTAATATAATATGTAGTTGTAGGTGTGGATGGATTCTTTGATTGTAAGCATCCGACAAAAGCAGTGAAGATGCGGAAACGAGAGCGAACAATTCAAACTGCACGTTTAAGATAAGAATAAGATATTATTAAATTCAATAATAATATATAAAGTAGTGAATCTTTTATAAATAGAGTAAACAAAAAGGAGAATTTTGTGGAGTAAGAAAGAAAGATTCTTAATTCTATGGAAGAAAAACTGGAATCTAACGGTTGTAAAAGCTTGTCCTTTTCAATAATAATAAAAACAAATGAAAAAGGAAAAAGCATCTTTCTTCTTCTCTCCACAATGTTCCAGACGTAATCTGAGGCAATATCGAAAGTGGGTCCTTTGAATAATTGGATTCCTTATCTCAACCACTGCCTTAACCTTCTTTCTACTAAACCAAATACTATAGAGAGCGTCGATTCACGCGCTCTTTGTGATTGTGATACTGAGTTGACATAAACTATTTTGATGTGAGAAGCTGCTAATATAGTTGAAAGTGGGTCCATTTAGTCGTTTTATAGCCGTCTGATTAAGATCAAACGAGTTAAATAAATATAGTCAAATACTGTTTTAAATTATGACTATTCGATCTTAATCGGACAGCTATAAATAGTCCGACTGCACATAAAATGTGACTACAAGAAATCTGGATCCTAATATAGTCTTAAGAGAATGAGATTCCTTGCCGTTAAAAACTATAAAGTTTGATACAACTTTTAATTTCGGAGTCAATTATTGATCGGAGTTTAGATTAATAAATTTAAAAAGTGATTCAAAACGATTTGAGTAACACATTTGAGATCAGACGATTCTAACTTAAAACTGTGTGAAAACAATGTGTAACTTTACAACATTAAATCTGATTCCGTCTTAAGAGGACCTAGTACTTTGGAGATATTTTTTTATAAGCGAAGAGTATCAAAACATCAAAAACAAAAAGTAGACTTTATCTCATTCTTTGTCTATATCTTATTCGGGATATATAAACTCAGTATGAGTTCACACAGAAGAGTACGACACCTCAAACATTTGATAGATTACCAATTTCTAGCTAATTCTAACAGTCTAATTAGAAATTTATATTTTGGTGAATGAACTAATCATCAACGTGGAACTGATAACCACTGTAGAAAACAACAACAAGCAAAGATACTTTTCCGAGCAACATAATTCAACGTCAATGAGAGCAATGACGTGGATATCAAAAACTGTCTGAAATGAATTCGAGTACTGATTCAGGTGTTCAGTGCAAAAAAAATCCAAACATTTGAGAGTGGCAATATCTCCTACTGCCAACAATTTAGCAAGTGAGAAACTCTTTTAATATTTAATTTAATTCTCAAATATATTTTTCATTCTTCAATCTAGTTTATAAAACCACAAATAAAATAAGTTTTAATACCTACAAATATAACAAATTTTAATTTTAATCGTTGAAAATAAAAGAATATTTTTATCCTCACATGATTTTATTTATTTATTTTGATTTGGATCCATAATGACTAATTTATGCATGTTCATATTTAGCAGTTACGACCTTTTTATATTGAAGATGTATCGGAGATATGTCCATCTATTGTATGTCCAGCTTATGTAATAATGTATACAAACTATTAAAATCCTTGTGAGCTTAGCGGTGAAACATCGCATTTTAAATGTGACGCTCCACTTATCCACCAACACAAATTTAACATCATCGCATTTTCTTCAGTTTGCTTTCTCTTCTGGTGGTTATAGCGTGCGCCGCTCCTTTCTCCAGTTTATTTGGCTCTTATGTGTTTGGGTGATTTGGAACGAAAGAAATGAACGCTTATTCAGAAACTCAGAACAATCCTTATCACAGTTACTGGACAAGGTTAAGCTTTATTCGTATTGGTGGTTGAAGACAACAAATTCCAATTTAGTCTCCAACTATCATAGCTGGTGGATGAGCCATTTTACTTGCTTGGGCATTTTGTAACTTTTTTCTCGTTTGTTTTCGACGAATACTGTATCTGTGACTATTGCAGTCTCCTTAGGCACACCTTGTGCTGAGGGGACTATTTGATTGATAATATATATATATATATATATATATATATATATATATATATATATATCATTTTGGCTTTTTAGAAAAAAACATTAAGGACAACAAATGAAACAAAATATTTTGGGAGATGAAAATATTTCATTTTTACTTTTAGAGACTAAATTTAAAATTTGCTAGATTTTTAGTGACCAAAATTTCTTTAACCCTTCAAATAATGAGTAAATCACCAAATCAGTCACCAACTTTGTAAAACACATTTAAATATGTCTATGCTTTTATTAATGTTTCAAAAAGATATTTAATTCTATTAAATTTTACCCATATCGGTCATTCAAATAATATGTTAAGGAACAAATTGAGAAAAAGTACAGCACCAAATTAATAGTAAATTTTAAAATATAGCTACATAATTGATAATACCGACTAAATATTAAGGCTAATTTACTAGAATTAGTAACTTTTTAAAACACTCATAAAATTAAAGACAAATTCCAATTATAAAGAAAAAAATTATTTTCTATGTCCTAATTTATTAGAAAAAAACACCTTTATCTCTTCCATGAATTATTCTTACTTATTCTCAATAAAATATAAATTGCATTTAATTTATTTTCTCTCATTTATTTTTAATAAAAATAATTAATAAAAAATATTTTTACATCTTCTCGTCAAACTTATTTCAAGAAATTTTATAAAAAATATTTATTTAAAATAATAACACTAAAATATACTCCAAATCATTATATTTTAGTCATTTTTTATAAATATGATTTAATTTTTTCTTGTACTATTTAAAATGGAAGAAATATCTAAAATATTTTACGGAGTCAAATATTTATTTGGTAGGTTCCTCCTAAAAAATTTGTCATACTTGATAGTAGGTTTTTTTTTGGTATTAGATGAATTGATAAACCACTGAAATTAAACTCACATATAATTGTGAGATTTCTGGTTTGAACCTGAATCACAATGTTCGATCTAACAATTTCGACGTATTTATCGGTTGAGCTAGGAGTTATATGGGACACTTGATAGTACGTTTTATTTTGTCCAGGAAATGGATTGGATTCCAATCCTCCAGCTCACCATCTTTCTAGAAAAATCAATTTTTTATTCATATCGTGGATGACTTGTACGAATTGTACACACTAAAAAAAGTAGTTTTGACAGACTTTTTTATTATAAGATTCTCTCTTTTTCAAAATTAAAAATAGAAATAAATATATAGCATGAATAGTTTATTTAAATAAAAGTTAGACATACAGTAAAAAAAAGTTAGCCACGATAACAAAAATATGATGTATATCATTCTATAAAAAAAAATGATTTATAGGTTTCCAATTACATTAAATCAAAAAAAAATTTGAACAATAAAAAATGGAATATATTACCACCAAAAGATAGCCCTGCCTAACACAAGGGTGCCAGACAAAGCCACAAAGTTTTACAACTGACAGATACACACTGTAACAAAAAGCTTAATCGATATCCAAACAAACTAGCGGGCACGACCACCACCGGTGAGTATTAATACCTAGGTGAACATTGTGCGCTTTCAACCACCAATACGTACATAATTTAACTTTATCTAGCATTTGTTGAATTGTAGTTCCTACGGCCTTGAAAACTCTGTTGTTTCGCTCGTGCCATAAAACTGGGATACAACACAACCAAACAAGCTGTAAAAATGAACGGCGGGTTCGTGAACCACCCAGGCTAGCAATAAACTGAGCGCAATGATCTTGTAACATCTCTTCAGCAACCGGAGCAATACCTAACCAAGACCGGACCCGAGTCCACAAGGGGGCAAAGGCAGGGCAGGCCAGAAACAAGTGATTAGCGGTTTTTGGTTCGCCACATCCATTCACACAGAAACGAGCGTCGAGGTGTATAATGTTGCGCGCCACCAAGTTATCTCTAGTTGGTAGCCTATTGCTGAACTTTTAGGGGAACATGCTTATGCCAAATGATGTGGAAGCACCTACCTGAGTGACTATGTCCATTGTGGTAAGTAGAGAATACGCACCCCGCACAGAGTAACCACCGCCGACATCATGCCGCCAAATCCACGAATCTGAAATGTTAGTGTGCAGTACAATATTATAAAGTAAACCTGTGCATTCCACCAGCAGCTCCTCCTCACACACCCATAACTAACGGCGCCACTGTCACCCCGCCCTCCTCCCACCCTAAATCACACATATCCGCCACTGAGATCGACTGATTAGTAGACAAGTCGAAGAGACGCCTATGCCTCACGCGCAGTGGGACTCCACCTAGCCACGGATCCGACTAAAAAGAAGTGTCGGCACCGTCCCTCACTCGCCATTTTATACCCTCCGAAAACCACCCCCCAACCTCACCCTCCCTATCGCGAATTTTCGACACCTAAGCCACCACACAGACACTCTCCTACCCCCAACCGCCAACCTCCCCACCACCTCACCATACCTGGAAGCTAAACCCCTATACCACATCCCTCCCTGATCAACCAACATCCGCCAACACCATTTGCCTAGCAAAGCGGTGTTAAACTCCCTCAGCTGTCTCACTCCCAGACCACATGCTCCTGTCCTAGACAGACTGTCTTCCAATTAATCCAAGCAATCTTCCTATGACTCTCCCCCCCACCCCAAAAGAAATTACTCAACAAAGATTCAAGATAGGAGATTATACCTGACGGAACTTTGAAGAAGGAAAGAGCATAGACAGGTAAAGAAGTCATGACATACTTGAGTAATATCAACCGACCGCCAAAAGAGAGCAAGTGGTTCTTCCACCGAGACAATCTAGTACAAATGTTGGAGACAACCGGTTCCAAAATGGTCAGGCGTCTAATTGAAAAATTGTATTCACATTCTTGCTCTAATTAAACAGTAGAACATTTATTTCGAATTGAGAAAAAAAATTCATAAAATTAGTCTACTAATTAAATTATTTGTTAATTTTTAATCATGAAATATGATTATATTTAACATAGTATATGTATAAAAATAAAATAAAAAGTTGTTTAGAAAATATGATTTTTTTTAATTGATTTATATCATAGTTTTGTTTATATTTTAACGTAATATATAGATCTCTTATAATATTTTATAAGGTTGAAGAGATTTATCACATATTATTTTAATAGTGTAATTGAATAAGATCTTAATTTATATGAGTTACAATTGTATAGTAACATGTCACTTTGCTTTTTATTTTTATGTATCCCTTGTTTTTTTCAATTAGATTATTGGAGGCATACATACTTATACTTGCCGACAATATTGCTCATGAGTAATATTGAAATAAGTTTGGTTATAGAATATGATTCATATATAGTAGCTTTGATTATTTTTTTTATAACGTGATCTTTTTATTTTTAAATTACGTATCAAATAGCATAAATGTTTACTCAATTTCTATGAGATTTAAGTATCAAATAATTTATCTACTTACTCCCCTCTCATTCTTTTGAAGTTTCTTCTCACATATTCATTTGGTGATATTTTATCTCGATTTTTTAGTCTACTGTCTGTTTTACATTATTTTTGTTTTCTTGGTCCTTTTTTTTGTTTGTTTTTCTTTTTTCTTGGTGAGGTTTGTGTCCTTCAAATATATTGTCGTTTTTGTCTCTTTTATTTAATTATCTTTGCTTGTGAGTTTAGTTTTTTTTGTTATAATATAAACTTGAATATCTTTTGTTGCAAATATATAGTTTGGACGATTATTTCATATATTTGAATTTAGGTTTAGTTATTTGGCTCAGGTAAAGAAAATTTATTATTTTAGAAGAATTAAACATTTATTTATGTCATCTTATTTTTACAAATATCTCACTATTTTATTTTGAGCTGTTACTTTTTTTTTGAACCAAACAAACTTACTTCATTTCATTAAAAATTAAATGTTCAATACAAAAGGGAATATTCTCAAATCTATGGAAACTAGCCCAAGAATTGGCCGCCCTAGCAAGAGTATGAGCAACCAAATTCGCTTGCCTCCTGACAAACTTAACCTCAAAGTTTATAAAAGATGACATAAGACTAAGGATATCATGAACAATTGACAGAATATTAATGATTATCTATTTTGAGCTGTTACTTAAACATTCTTTTAATAGTAAATTATATGTAACTAATATTGTAATAATTTTGGAATTTTTAGTGAATTTCAAAACACACTATTTTTTTTGTAAATAATAAAATTATTTAAATCATCTCAATTTTTTGCATGTAATATATGTTTAAATATATGTGTGATTATATTTTATAAATATATGTAAATATATTTTAATATCTACAGTTTAAACAATTTTTAAAATTCTCCGTAAAAAAAAAAATTAAATTTATTTTAATGTATGAGCATCAACAATTTTTACAATTGATGATTTTTTTCGTTTCATCCTTTCATCTTATGCACCACATGATATTACTATTTACACTACTCCTTCATATAATGTAAGATCTCTAATATTTTAAAAAAAGAAGAAGATGATTCTTGTTCTAATAATAAATTGATTTCTTTTAAGGTGTCTTCTCAAATATTCAGTCGGTAGAATTATATTTCATATTTTATTGATTAGAATGTTTTTAGCTAGTGATTTTGTTTATCTCTTTTTACTATCTTAATTCTTGTTCTCTTTTTTTTTTTTTGGTATCTTTCTCTCTTTTTTAATGAGGTTTTGTCCCCACATTTTTTCTTTGTCTTTTTTTATTTAATAATTTTTATTTGAATTTTCAGTTTAGTTTTAATTAATGAATATCTATTTTAACAAAATAAAAAATAGACGCGTGCTTCTGGGAACACTGAGGTGGCTAAGACTTAAATGATTCTTGTAAGAGAAAAAAAAACTTAAAGGATCAATATGTTATAAACATTAAACTTAAAAACTCTTAATGCATTTGTCCTAAATTTTAAAAATGTCTTATGTTAATTACCTCCATGGATTATCCTTATATACTTTGGATGAATGACATACTTATTTATTCTAGGTGCCTTATTCGCCATTGATTTTATCAAATTCATATTGTTTCTTACATACTTATATACCAAGCCACTATGTTTGGTCTAGTGGTGAGGTTTGGGTAGTAATACTACGCTAGAGGTTCTGAGTTCGATCCTCAGCTCTTTTGTAAACAAAAAAAAATAAATACATACTTATATACTTCTATATTATAATTATAAGAACCACATGACTTAAGTATCAACTTTCAAATCTTTTATTTTCTATTTTAATTTTGTTTCTATATTTCTCTCTTGAGAGGTCAAGTAGATCATCTACACACTATAGACTATATAGTATTTAAAAATGACACACATTATTAAATTATTTGGATCGTCCTCCGCCTCCAACATCGATATATCCTCAATCTATATAAATTTCAAGGTCTACAAAAGCAACAAATAGAGGTCTCTTTTATCCCCTTCAACTTATTCACATGAAAAAAATTAGTTATATTCCAATTAATCAACAAAGAAAATAAGAAACAAATAAGCTAAAACATTATAATACTATAATAAAATGATACGTGAAAAAGGAAATTAATTTAATTACAAACATTATTTCAATAAAAAAGATGACTTACCGTCTATGAAGCCTCGATATATACTTCAAAAATGACGAAGTATCGTGTCCGATACGTGTCTGATACTGATACTCGTCTGATACCCTCTGATACTCTTATCGAAGAGTATCAGACAATTAATATTATTTTTAAATAAAAATTACCGATACGTGTCGGATACTTCTCTGATACGCGTATCTGATAAGTATCGGGCAATTAATGTTCTATGATGATAGAATTGGAGAAAATCAGACTGATACAATCTGTGTTTCCTTTTAAATAGTGAATGTTAGCGGATGATGTTCTTTGTGTGGTACTTATGATGTTTTTTCTATAGTACTAGTTATGTCCTTTTTGGGTAGTACTTATTTAACTTAAGATATGTAATCGTCATTTGTTTGCTCAGTTTGAGTAATTTGAATGTTAAATTATTATCATTATCAATTTTTGTTATGTTTATATATTGTGCATTTATATATTTAATTTTAAATTTAATTTTTATATAACGTATCGCGGCAGTATCGTATCAGGGATTTTGAAAATTTTCCCGTATCGCCGTATCGGTATCGTGTCACATATCCGGGATTCATAGCTTATCGTTCATACAAATAGACATATCCTTACATGAGCTGTCATTTCATAGGCTTTCTAAGCAGCAAGGAGTCAACAAAAGCAAAAATAGAAGCTTGTTTTATCCTGTTCTCCTCCTTCACATGAAAAAAATAATAGGCATATTCGTATTAATCAATAGAAAGGAAAAAAAAAAGAATGCATGAAAATTAAACTCACAAACATTATATTGCTAAAAAAGGAGGCTTAAATATTTGGAGAACTAATAATAAGATAATTTAAGTCTGTACATTGTGCCAGCAAAATAATTAATAGATAACAAAAACTACCAAACAAAATTGAAGAGTACTTTCTACGAAATTGCTTAGAAACAATTATGATGAGTGAAACTAAGATTTGTACTAAAAATATTTAACACTCGTGTACAAAGTTATACACACAAATTAAGATCATGGATTAGTGAAACTAATTATACAATAGACGGTAACATATACTTACATGAGAGACCATATTTCAGAGGCTTTCTGAGCGGTAATGATGCATCAACAAATCTATTTATGAATATAGACTAAGAAATTTTATACTGATATTCAAGTTTATTTTGTCGTATCAATATAAAATTTTAACTTTAAGTCATATCATGCTATAAAAACCAATGAATTAGTCAAGATATATACGAAGAGGAAGAAATAGAAATAAAAACGAAAATTAAAATAAATGAAGTATACTACTTAAAAGTTGCTTGGAGAAAGTGACAATGACTCAACACTAAAACATATGATATAAATATTTAGCTACACAAAATCATATATTTATATGCATATAAGATCATAGATATGAAATAATAATTTATAATGTTTGAGAAAAAAAAAGTATTACTAAATGAAAAGTGTAACCGATTATTTAATTAATAAAAAAATTATTAGCAATAGATAACTAAGGAATATGAAAGACAAAGAAAGAAGAGGTGCAATTATGTTGATTAATTTTTTGTTGTCATTTACTTATCAAAAACAAAAATCATTATATAACATGAGTAGTGGAAGACATGAGAATCATCGCTGCTCCATAGACGTTTTTTTTCAGTTTTTATTTTCTTCAAAATTTATTTTCACTTTTTATGATCTTACTCGGTAATAGAAAAAGAAAATGTGGTTTAGATAATATTTAACTTAAATGTAATTATAACTTGAAAAGACACACAAAACTCATGAGAGAAATGAATAAATAGATAGGTGAACATATATTCATAAAATATTATAATTTCAAACAATAATTACTATAAAATAATTCAACAAATAAAAAATTTACTTTTATTTATCTCTAATTTTAACTACTATGTAAAACAATCATTAAAAATTGTTACACAGGCCAAATTGTTAATTTAAATTTTGCATTAGTACAATATTGGATGTGGGTGAAGTAAATAGTTATGCAAGATTAAAAAAAGTAGTATAAATTTTTTATTAGTGAAAGAAACAAATTATTTATTTTAGATTTTACATTATAACAATATTGAGTATGTAAATAGTTATGCAATGCAACATGAAGAGTAAAAAAAAGTAGTACTCCATATAAAAATGTTATTAGTGAAGCAAATAAATTATTTATGGATTTGGTGGCCATAATTTGTAAGAAGTTATATAGTGATAATTTGATATATTGATATTTAAAATGACTTAATTAAAAGAGATGGTGAAAAGGTTTTAATAGAGATTGTAAACTTTTTTTATAAAGTGCCACATCATCACAAAACTTGGCTAGGAGCAACTCAACCTTCCTTTTATATGTAAAAGAAAAGATTATAAAGAATGTTATGTCTTTTAGAACATCATACAAAGATTATGTCAATTTTAAGTTTTTTTCTTCTCCATTTTCTGCTCGAGTACTTTTGAACTACTTCTCCCTCATTCTTTGTGTCCCATAGGTTTAATTAAGAGTCCTCATAGAGCCACACTCTCTTTGGTATAAGATTGGCCATAGTACCATCATTCATTCGAATTAAAAATGATCATAGTACCATAATCTTTTTGTTGTAAGAGTAGTCAAATGCATTTGGTCTAAGAGTGATCATAGTACCATACTACAATGGTCATGGTTAAGAGTGGTCACAATTTATGAGTGTGGTCCCAGTAACATAATAGAGTAGTCATATAGTATCATGTTAGACCATCTTCAATAATCAATGGTAGTACATATTTCAATAAGTGGTAACTATTAGGTATACCATTGGAGCAACGCCCCCTCCCGCTCCTTAAATTATATTTTTTGGGATCCATTTAAATTTTTTTAAGAGGTGTTATGTTAGAATGATTGAAGGCATATTAAGTAGTATTATTATTATTATTATTATTATTATTATTATTAAAAAATTGTAAATGAATTACGTGTACAGGTGTAACTCATTTAAGTAATAAAAATTTAAGTGCTCCAATGTAAATGCTCTAGGTAGTGCAAACACCAAACTAGAATACTGATTCTAGTACCATATTAGATTAGTTTTAGTACCATATTTAAAGTTGTAGACTATCTGATGCAATTATAGTTGGATTATTTTATCCCGAGAACATCATGATTGATAGTCTATTAGTATTTACACATTTTTAGGCAAAATCTTTCATCTTATTGCAAATTTTTTAGTTTTTACCATTTTATCAATAATTTCCTTGAAATAACACACTAACTTTTGTTTTGATTTAACAATCAAGGTGTTGAAATTAAGGGCAACTTATTTTTTTAGTATAATAAGCTAACATTTTGTCTCTTTACTAGTGGCGTGCATACAATATTCACATCTTAAATAAACAAAAAATTGTCCTACACACAAGGCAATACTCATTCATCAACAGCTCACTTCTTTGAAAAACATTGATGACTGACTAATTTGACAATCAAAATTAGGGATTGAGGAATAAAAGTATACTATACGAATCAAATCTATGATAAGATTTCGTTAAAAAAAATTAAGACTATGATAAGATAAAATAGGAATTTTCAAATGCCTTGATTAAGAAGGCTGGTTATATATGATTGGCTAAATTATATTTTTAGTCACTTGGTTAATTTTATGTTTCATTTTATTCCTTTTAAGTTTTTATTTTATTTTATTTTGGTCCTTAAATTATGAATATTAAATAATTTATTAATCCCTTAAAAAAATATATTCGTGTGTGTTTTTCATAATTTTTTTATACCATTCAATGAACCTAGTCTTAATGATATAAATCATTATTATTCTCCCTATTATTAAAATTAAAGCAAGAAATATTATGGAATAAGATTTTTTATGAAAAACAATTAAAATTTTCTCAATTCTATTATGAAGGAATTCAATTATAAGTTGCACTATTTTGGAATCACTAAAAGACTAAACATCTTATTGTCGATTACTTCTCTTTATTCTGAGCTAAATTATACAATATTACTATTATATATTTATGTGCATCAGAAGAATATGCCTTGCTACATTATTTGACTTTAAAATTGGTTCCAAATGTTCCACGATTAGTGATATTTTTAAAGTACGTATATATATATATATATATATATATATATATATATATATATATATATATATTGTGTGTTGACTAATTGTTGGATAAAATAATTTTGAATGAATTTAAATTTATAAAATTGGTTATGTTAAAATTGTGTATTTTAGTCGTACCAAAACAAATTGTATATTTGAAGTCAATCATGTTTGGATTTTTTTTTTTACTCCATAATACTGAAGGCATAATACATGTTCAAACAATGACATATAAATCTGAAGGCATAATACTGCAATTCGAGTAAGAGGCTTTATGGCGAAATTATACAATATTACTATTATATATTTATATGTGTATGAGAAGAATTTGCCTTGCTACACTATTTGAGTTGGTGGTTTCTGTGTTGTTACGGGTTTGGCTTTGATACAAGGGTGTTTTTTTGTCAGCGGTCTGGTTTTTTTGTTTCTCGGTGATTGGTTGCCGGTTGTGGTTGCGCCGGTGATTTTGGTGGTTCTATTTTGGTTGCGATAGTGTGTGGTTGATATCGTGTATGATTGGTTTTCTACGATATTTTATTCTCCGATTGTTTTCAAATCTATTGAAATTTGCAGAATTATTTTTGAGTCTCTAGTGGTTTCCAAATTTGTTGAAATTTGCAGTTTTCTTTGCATCTGGTTGACCTCTACCGCGTCGGTGTTGACTGTTTGAATGTGGTCTGCAAGCTGAGACTTATATGCATATGTTCTCATTCTACTATTGCCCCATCAACATTTTTGACTCAAGGAGCTGTTTTTTGGATTCTGATGAGCCGAAGCCGATCACTTTTGATTCGAGATCGGAATTTAGTGTTCAGTGGTATCTTTATGGGTCTGGTTGATGTCTTCTCTGGTGGTCTGGAACTGAGGAGTGTCTTTCTAAAAATGAGATTTGAAGTGGACCTCTTTTAGTTGATGTCTGTTTTAGTATTGTCATTGGTGTTTGACTTATATACCGTGCCTTTATTTTGTAGATTCTCTTTTACTGATTTTTGTTCGTCTTGTGCAGGAGACTTTATGGCGGCTATCACTAAGATCAATTTTCACTTAATCTCACAAATATCATGTCAATATGTGGTAGAGTCAGTCATCTTAGAGAGCATATATCTAACAATATAAAATGACCATCTACAAAAAAAAGAGAGTCCTAAAATAAATTATCCACTTCAATTTACTATACAACATTGATTACTTTTTCGGTTTTTCCTTTTCCGCTTGATAAAAAAACCTACTTACTACTTTTGATATTTTAAACTTTCTTTTTATTTATGGTAAACGTAAATACACCAATACATAATAAAAATATATTAACAAAAATATTTTTGTATCCCTTTCAATTTTTTGATACGTATAAATTGATCGACTATAACAATTATATTGTGGCAAAGAGGTAAGTATAACTTTTTAAGTCACTTTCTAATTCATTCGTACCACTACCACATGTTGTTCTGCTTTTGATTTTTTGGAGGGTGGCATGGGAAATATGCTTCATCGATCATGTACTAAAAGTAGGAGTATAGGAATGTTTTTGGAACTGATAATGGCCATTCCTTAAAAATATCGTATATTGTCTATATAGATACCAAATCTTCCACTTCCATCAAATTATTCCACCTAATGCACTTTGGATGGCACCTTTAACTTAGTCTCTATTGGTGACGTACAATATATTCATCTTGAATAATGTGCTAAAATTTGCTGATGAGATTTTGAAGTGTAGATTCATGACCAAGAGGATAAAATTGGATGCAAATAAATATAGATCAACAAAAATTATATATTCTTCTTATCTCTTAGGTGTAGTTGAAGGTTCTGCCAAAAATGAAAAATATTCATATATGGAGAGTGGTTAATAATATTGTGCCCACAAGTATCCAACTTGATAAGAAAAAAGCAATTGCAGAAGATAAGGCCTATCTTCATTTATGTTAGTAACAATACAAGAATATGATGGATATATTTTCTGACATTTTAATTTGGTGAGAGGTCTTGAGCACGATCGATTGAGAAGAAATAGGATATAACAAAAGATTTTTCAGGTATGGTGGTGGGTTGCCCTCTTCACTCTGCCTCAAATACGGCGGCTATACTGTGAGGTTCGGTAAATGTGTGCAACCTAATAATATCTACTCAACATATGCTAAACTAAACCTTCTAAGTTAATCAAATTAAAATAGTCTTAAAAAAAGTATGTTACCGAGTAATCTTATCGGCACAAGATGTACCGACAAAGACTACAAAAGTTTTACAAAAATAGCATACAGATGGACATTAGAATCAACAACATTAGTCGATACTTAAACACAACAAATGACTCGACCACCAACTATGTAAATTTGTTACTAGATTTGTGTTTGTCGTCTTCAACCACTAAAGAGAGTAGATTTTAACTTTGTCCAACAATTAAGATAATAATTTTATTGAGTTGTTGAAGAGGCGATGATTTTAACCTTGTTGTTATTATTATTTTTATTTAACTAATGAAAATTAATGTATATCAAGAAGGAAAGATTCTAGTATTATTTACTTAAAAATTCTACTACTATAGTCTAATCCGGTCAAATCCACCAAATCCAACCTAAAAATGGATTGGACGGGATATTGAGTGGATATGGATTTCAAAATAAAAAATCTATAAAAAAAATCGGGTTTCGCGCAAAATCGGACCCAACCCAAAAAGACCACCGACCCACTTAATTTGTAGTGCTATGATTTTTTAATATAAATAATAAATATTTTTCTTTTGCAATTTGAGCATTAAAAGGAAAAAGTCACATGTTCACTACTCTAATTTCCAAAATAAGTTGTTGGTGTGTTTATTCCAAACGGCAAACGCATTTCGTACATCACGATTTTAACATATTTTCATATCCTTCGAGTTTTCACTCTTCGATTTATTTTTGTAATTTAAAAGTAGTGGTGCTAAAAAATGTCATTGTTTGAAAATAGTAAAAATATGTTGTTTTACGAAGAAAAAAACATGATGATAATATTATCATATTATGATGCTAAAAATGTGTTACACTATTTTTTAAATAATAAAAAAGGTTGAGTTATTTTTATGAAAATATATGATGATTCGTTATTTAGTCATTTAATAGTAAAACAATAAAATTTGGGTAACCCACTACCCATTAACCAACCCAACCCAACTCAAAAATAAGTGGGTTTATCAAACCCGATTCAATACTAAAGTGAGTGGATATTTTACTAGATTCAATCGGTAGTATTCTATAGGAGTGGCATAAAATAAAATTTAAAAAAAGAAAAAAGAAAAAAAGCGAATGAGGTTGAAGAAGTGATAAGGCAGTAAAAGATGGATTAAATACGCGATGACCCGAAAGTGACTCATAAAACCTCATTCGTCGTTGCTTTCTTTTTCTCTCTCAATCTTTTCTGCATAGGAGAGAGAAAGATTCTCTGCACTCTCAAATTTCACATTCACAGCATCTAACCCACTTTCCTTTTTTATTTCTACTGGTACTTTTTTTTTTGACTGATATTTCTACTAGCACTTTTTTTTTTGACTAAATAAAAGATATTCATTCATTCAAATTGAGAATAATACATCGATGCAATATAAATTCAAAGTCGCTAAAAATAAAAAGGATGAATCTGCGAACAAACTCACAGCATCCGTGTTGATAGCATAAAACGGCATATTGCAAAAGCCTACATATTTGACTATATTGAAATCACCGGAATATTCATGCCTCCGGATCTGTAGCGTTGAAGACACAAAAGTCATTGGTTGGATCTGCACTGGATCAAAGTTTAAAGCTTAGTACATCCACTTATTTATTTACTTTAAAAATGCTTAAGACACTCATAAGTATTTCTCTTTACTTATACGTCTCAATATCACATTGATCAAAAAATGTTCCCACCAGAAATCGAATTTCGAATCCTAATACCCTCAATTATTGACTTAAAGATGAAACTTTAGCCACTAACTACCTAACAAAAAAAGAAAATGAAGACGAGAATCAATCGATAGTGAATGAAATTAATTTGATAAAATTATTATTCCCTCTTCTTCATTTATAATTTTTCTGTTTTTTATCAAGTAACCTAGTGGCCATAATTTCACTTTTTAAGGTGAGATAGTGGGAGTACCGAGATTCAAACCGCCGTCCATACATTATATATGCAATGTACATACCAATTGAGCTATGTTAGCGGGAACTATAAATCATCTTTAGTACATGTAAAATAATAAACTATGAGTTCGATTGATCTACAAAAATAAGTACTGGATAGAACAATACATGACAAATATTCAAAGTATTGAACAAATATTATATTATGTTGTACGATGTTTGGTGGACTAAATATTGTTTTGGTATTTTAGACAACTTGTGCAGAAGACAAAAAAGTTGTCTCGTGGTTTAGTGAGGGATAAAAATTTCAGTTTTTATGCTTCCCCTTAACCCTCGGTTTGTCCCGTACCAGAAAGAGTTTTTTTTTTAAACTTATGTGGTTAATGAGCTAATCTTAAAGCAAATAATTCGGAAAAACTTGAGTTTAATTCTTGGTGAAAACTTGAGTTTAATCTTAAAGCAAATATTGATGTATCTTGTTCATTTTTTAGATCAAATACATCAATATTCCATAAATGTGAAAAGTAAATTTTTTCTTATATTAAAACATTAAAACGTATATATCAATTTATTCATTTTATTTCATTATTTTATAACAATAATAATAATCTCACTCTTCTCATTCCCATTTTATATAAATCCCATCACATCTTCAACTCACTATTCTCTCCTTCTCCCACAATCTTCCTCTTCTTCTTCTTCTTATTCTTCTTCTTCTTCCCTTCCCCTACAACAACAACAACATCAACAACTCCTCAACACAAAATCTGAATCTAACGGCAAAAAACAACAACAACAACAACAAGATCCAATCCAATCCAATGGGTTGTGTTCTTCCTTCAGAACTGAGTTTAGATTTAAGACCAACTTTCGTCCCCAAAACCATCGCTAATTTCCTCTACCACCTTTCCACCCTTCAAACTACCTCCGATAAACTCTCCAAACTCCATGATTTTCTCTCTCGATTTGAAGAAGAACTCAATAAGATCCAAGCTTTCAAACGCGAACTCCCTCTTTGTATGCTTCTCTTAATCGATGGTTCGTTTCATTCATTTCAATATCATCATCATCATAATAATACTTCTTCGTTTAATCTTGCTTCTGTTTACATTTTACGATACCCTTTTGAATTTATGATATGGGATTTGAATAAAGTTGTAAACTTTGAATGTTCAAATTCAATGAAGCTAATGTGTTTGTTGTTTTGTTTGTGTGAATATGTTTTGTTTATTGCAGCAATTTCAGTTTTGAAAGAAGAATTGGAAAAATGTAGAACTCAGAATTCTATTCCTGTTTTGGAAGAGTTTATTCCTTTGAAGAAAGAGATTGATCAAAGTGAAGAAAATAATAATAATGATGATAGAGATAATAACATCAACAACAATAACAATGAATGCAGAGATAAGAAGAATTGGATGAGTTCTGTTCAGCTATGGAATAACAACACAACTACTAATAATAATGTTGTTGATCATGATAAACATAACAATAATCATAATAAATTAGAAACTAAGGTACTAAAAAGGAACATTATTCATTGAGATTAATTTAATTTAATCCAAAAAATTGTTAATCAGTAATCTTAATGAGGTTTTTGTTTTTTTGTTTTTGGTGGTGATAGAAAAGGGAAGAGGAAGGACAATCTATGACTATAGCTGAGGAAACTTTTCAATCTTGTAGTAGTAATAGGAATGGAGGAAGTGCTTTTATGCCTTTTTCGACATACTCTTCTGTTCCGGTGACAACGGTGAAACTATCAGCACCTAAAGAAGAGAAGGAAGAAACTGTTATGAATGGATTCTCTCTTCTTACCTCTGGAGTGAAAAGTTTGAGGGAAGGATTTGGTTCGAGGGGATCGAGAAGCAGTTCTAATAGGGCAGTTTCGTCTTCTCCTCCAACCGTGCAGCCAAGTTTGCGCACTCCGCCACTTCAGCCACAACAGACTTCTAGGAAACAGAGGAGGTGCTGGTCACCGGAATTGCATCGGCGATTTGTTAATGCATTGCAGAAGCTTGGAGGTACTCAAGGTTAGAATTTGAAACTATTAGTTATCAGTAACTTTATTGATTTGATCAAGCATATAGTATCTCACTTTCTTAAATTAGAAATGTACATTTATTTTACTTCTTCTGTTATGAGGCTTATGACATAACACTCAATTTTCACCAATTTGGAAATTATAGATTAGTAAATGGATGGATGTGCTAGAAGTGAATGCTAGTCTTAAAAGTTCAGGGATTTGATGCCTAAAATTGTGTTGATTGGAAATTAAAACTCTGTTCTGTTTAGTTCATTGATAAAGTTATGGATTGCTTAAATTTAGATTAGCAAGAAGACAAATAGGAGTGTTATATATAATAGACATGTCAATCTGTAGGCCTATCCAGATTTAGAGTTCGAATCTTGACTAGAACAATCCTTTATAAGATTTTACTTGCATTCTGACCGAATTCCAGATTACCTGGGTCCTCTTCTCTTAGGAATCCGGATTACCAAGGATCCCCTTCTCTTAGGAATCGGAGGGTTAAGACCGAAAAATCTCTAGGCCTTTCGAGTCCAAATGATTCACCTTTTCAGTTTTGCATACATGAATTTAGTAGGTTGTGATAACATTACATTTTGTTTGGTTCATTTTTCTAATCGACTTTTTTAAACTGCAGCAGCAACTCCAAAGCAAATTAGAGAACTTATGCAAGTTGATGGCCTGACTAATGATGAAGTGAAGAGCCATTTGCAAGTGAGTTCTTGGTATTCTTTTTTATTTTTTTATATCTCTTAACTACATACTTTAAGCTTAGTTAATAGGTTTTTGATAATTTGTTGATGGTGATGATTATGATATAAGCAATATAATATTAATTATATTATATTGTTATCAAAATATCACCAGTCTCAAATATGAGTGAGGTATACTAGACAGGGTTGATGATGATGAATATCCTGTTGTATGTGCTTTCAGTGTTTGATTATGAGGCATTTAGGATTTAGATTTGCTTGTGTTATCAAGTTTGGATTGTAGATTTGATATATGATTGTTGATTATTATTGCAGAAATATCGGCTTCATACACGGAGAGTTCCAGCTACAAGTGGTAATGAGTCTGTTGTAGTTCTTGGAGGCTTATGGATGTCTCAAGAACAATACAACGACTCTTCGAAAGGTAGCAGTACGGCATCTGGTTCTCCACAAAGTCCACTTCATTTAGCTACAGGATCCCGAGGAGGGACATCCCCAACTGAAGGTGATAGCATGGAAGATGATGAAGATGCAAAATCCGAGAGTTATAGCTGGAAAAGTCATATTCATAGACATGGAAAAGTTGGTGTATAGGATATACTACTCTCCACCATGAATTTTGCAGATAAAAGTATACATGGGAGGAGTTTTACAACTACATTGAGAATAATAATACATGATACATAGAAGAAGAGGCCATTGGAATTTTTTGAAGGTTTATCTTGTCTTGCCTTTTATACTAGAGTTTTTATTTGAGACTATGATGAATTACTAATTTTATTAATCCTCCATTCCACTATAAGAATCAGTTAATTTTTATCTATAATAATTATTTCATTTGTTTTTGTCACAAGTGAATGAATGCCCTAGAAGAAATATTATTAGTCCAATGTTATGTTTTGGTGGATATTGGCATTTCATGATTGATCCTATTTGATGGATTATTTAGTTCTTGCATTATTATTTACATAAATACACTTCACAAATTTTAGAGATGGCTTATCATAATTAATCACTCTTTTTTTTAGCTTACCTTTGTGTTTACTTTTTCTCATCAAACTATGTTGTGATTTTCATTGCAATGGTCTATTCAATGGAAATTACAACAGAAATGTTTCACAATGGAAATTCAATGCTTCTTTGTTCCAACAATTTGATGTTTGTTTGCTCAAAAACAAACAATTTATGTTGTTTTGCAATGCATATTACACTCTTAATATGTTGTCATTAAAAGCACACAAAAATATTGCTGAATTAAATGAGGAGCTGACATTGATATGTAGGGATTGGGATTCCCTGCAGTAGAAAACAACACTATTTCCACGTAGTTTCGAATCCGAACCGTTGATTACAGATCAGATAACCTAGATTGATGCAGTAGTAAAATCACATAAAACAATCTCGACCACACATTTTTGATCGGATGGTTGTGATCGAAAACTGTGGAAAAACTGTGTTAAAAGAAACCGCAATAAATCTGTTTGCGATATGTAGAGGCATGAGTTCGAATGAGATTCTCTGGTTCTCTACATTTTTTTTTTACCGTTCCAGTTCTCTACATTTAAAATGTGCAGGTCTAATTACTAAATAATTTGAAATAAAAAATTGCAATGATTTTGTGATCAGAATTAGATTTCTAGATTGTGACATAAACTTTTTATATATAAAAAATACAAAACACATGTTATTGCTAAATTGAAAATTTCTAATGTAATATCATTTCATATAGTATAAGACTATAAGTATATATAATTTCAACCACTCCTATTTTAATTAGTCAAAGGTTTGAACTTTAAACATCATTTTGTCCTTTTACCTAACCCTAAAGGGTGGAAAAAAAAAAAACAAGTTATTTACCCAAGGATCAAGATTCAAGCATGACAAAAAAGTCATTATCTCCAAACAAAAGGATAGTGGAGAATCTTGCAAACAAAATAATGAACGAGCCCACAATAATATAAAATATTCATTTATAATAATTATTTGACACATTGTCTGTTTGGTTAATATCAAATTATCAATAGTGAAAATGATGGAATCTCTATCTATTTGCACACCTTCTAAAACTAGGTTCAATTCAGCTTATCCCAACCAACTACCACAATTTAAATATTTGGTTCAATTTCAAAAAATCTTGACAATATATTCTAGTAAACATGAAGAATAGAAAATCACATGGCAGGTTAATTTTTATTTATTAAAAAAGTACCATACATTAATTATGTAAGCATCTACCATGCCATGTCCCCACCTAGAAACTATGCTTAAGAGAGATTCTTTCAAAGAATAGCCAACTGGTTAGTAGTTTTCCATCATGGCATGAATTTGTTGTATGGAACAAGAAAATATATGAATGCTACCAATTATTCTACGCGTCAAGATGCGTTTGGAGGAAAAGCCAACCACCACCCACCAAGATATAAAACATTATTTATTATTATTTTGGACTAATTTGTATTTTGTTTGGTTTCCAAAATCTAAGTAGAATTTGTATGTTTTGTTCATGTTGCTTTCTGTAATTTGTTGAGAATCTTGTGAATATGATGATGAACACGGGACATTTTGTATAATTTAATCTTTAATTGATTGATGAGATTGTATGAAAGTATTAGAATCGAGTATTTGACTAACTCAATCCTATAAATCTGTCTTGTAAGGTGAGAATTGTTTTTACTTTATAAACATATATTCATGTCATCTCACAATCGATGCGAGACTTCTTAACACACTCTCTCGCGCCAAACTATGAGCTTGAGGCGCGGATATAAATGGTGGATGATCCGATTAGAAATTGATAGCATGTGACCCAGCGAATCGTGGAAGAGACTCTGATACCATATTAGAATTGAGTATTAAGTCTAACTCAACCCTACAAAATCCGTTTGTAAGGTGAGAATCGCCCTCACTTTTTAAACACATATTCAGGTCATCTCGCAACCGATATGAGACTTCTTAACAGAAAAGAATACAATATTGTTGGTGAGGTGATGACACAAAATGAGTACTAATCAAAAGATTCACGACTTATTTGATTTAAAATTTTGAAATGAATTAATTTTTTTGAAATAATAGAGATATTTTATTTTTCTCATCGTGTTAAATGTCGATGATTGGTCATTGAAATTTAGACATATCAGGAGTCTTTAATATCACACTGGTAAAGTTATTTGTCCCAACGGTATGTAGGGATGGAGCAAAAGAAGTTTTGAAAATTTAAGAGAAGGTTATAACGAGATAAACTATTTTTCATTAAATATAGTGTCGAATAAATGTTGTTTAGGTCAGTCCCATAAGTCTTAGATCAAATGACAAAAATGTCAAAATTGTTAAGCCGGATATCATTACCTGGGTTCGAATCCGGAATCTCACAATTATTTATGAGTTTAATTTTAGTGGATTACCACTTCTTTTAAGAAGAAAAAAAATGTTGTTTAGGCCATGTTACAAATGTTCCAGCTAAAACCTATTGTCTGCCAAGAATAAATTATAACTCCGATTAATCAAATCTCCCTCTCGTTGCATTATATTTACAAATGTTGTGTTTGAGTCACTTATTCACGGTGATGGATGAATTTCTAGTCAATAGCTTATTTAACCCAAAAATAAGGTATATCAAGTCTACCAATTTAATCCTTAAAATTATTTGAAAATATTTCAATATAATCTCTAATATGTTAATAGCAGGACTATATTGATATTTTTTTATCCCTTTTCTAGTAATTTGAAATTTATCCCTTTAACCGAATAAAGGAGAATTTCATATTTAAACTTAATCTCCACATATACACGTTATAATGTTCATGTTAACTGAGTTATGCTTGCGATAACAAATTTAAAATAATTTTGTTTTTGATAAAAATAAAACTTTAGTATAAATGCTACCAAGAACTACATGAATACTTAATCCTGTCAAAGTTTGTTTGTTATTGATTAATAAAATAGTAATTTTGATATTAAATAATTTTGAAATTAGCTTTTAGAGATTTTATAGAAAAGTAAAATTTACTTTTTGTTTATCTATATCTATTCTATACAATATACAAAGGGGATATGGGAGTTTGTGATGACATTTTCATATTCCCATTATACCCCTCATGATTAACAAACTCACCATAACATAAGGTAACATAGCTTTTTCAAAAAACATAAGGTACATCTTTTCTTTTTAGCAGCAAAAATCTTTTATTAACAAACTCGTTATAACATAAGACACATCTTTATATTTTTGGACATAAGTTAGACACAGGCAGAACGTGTCTGCTTGACCCGCTAGTTGTAATAAAAATGACTTTTTTTTTTATAAAATAATCACTAGTTTGGTTTTGTTTTTTTCCGGTTACATGTAAAAGTGATATTTTTTTTAATTACAAGAGCCCGTTTGTTATAGCATTTTTTTAAAAAAAATCACTTATTTTAAGAATATTACGTCCATTTGTTATTGATTTTAAAAATAATTAGAATTTAAAAATAATTTAAAAACTGCAAAAAAATGAGAAGATAAAAATAGTACTTTCTTAAAAAATAATTGTTTTTAGAGAAAACAATGGTCAAAAGGTAGAGATTTTTTTTAGACAAAAATATCCTTACATA
The DNA here is from genome assembly GCA_951799995.1 of Trifolium subterraneum. NCBI lineage: Eukaryota > Viridiplantae > Streptophyta > Magnoliopsida > Fabales > Fabaceae > Trifolium > Trifolium subterraneum. The sequence goes on along the minus strand of OX637461.1, from coordinate 42,434,290 downwards.
AATTTTAATATTCCAAAAATATCCTTGTGTTGCCCTAATTCTCTATAAGGCTTCCCGCCGTTTCTTCATCTTCTCTGAAAATTGTTCGTCCGTTGATTCTTGCATGTTCTAAAGGTTAGCAATTATTTGTTTTTTTTTTATCTTAGAAGAAGTGGTAATCCACTGAAATTAAACTCACAAATAATTGTGAGATCCCGGGTTCGAATCCGGGTCACGACGTCTGACCTAACAATTTCGACATTTTTACCAGTTGAGTTAGGACTTATGAGACAATTCTTTGCTTTTTTATTCTTGCATAATTGTTTATTACAGTATTCTTGTATATTTCGATTTGTAGTGCAAGTTGTGTTATTGTAGTATTCTTGTATATGTTTTAGATTTTACGATTCCATTGACCGAAGTCTTCTATGTTGCGGTTTTGTTTATGGCTAGGAGGTAATGACAATTGCTATTTTGGTTTGTTTGTTAGTTTTGAAATTATTTTATAAGTATCAATGAACCCTTTATATATATTATGGTCAGGAGGTAATGACAGTTATTTATTTTTAGTTTTGTTTTGTTAGCGTATTTTTTACATGATATATTACAATACAATTATAATTTGTGTTGCTCTTTTTGTCTTTAAAATGATTTGTGTGTGTCCTTTTTGAGAATTTTGTGATAAAAATTCATATATAGTTGTATCCAAACAAGATAAAAAATTAATTTTTATAAAAACTAATTTTTATCAAGGTAAACAAACACAAAATAGCTTGTGATTGTTTTGTAAAATATCTAAAACATAATCTCTAAATTATTTAATGTCAAAATCACTAATTTATTAATCTATAATAAACGGGTTCAAAATAACCTCCATCTTTTAACACTTATTATCTCTTATCTAAAAAATCTATTATTTGAGAAGCTGCTCTGTGCGACTTCTCATTTAAACTATATTTTTTTATTTATTCTTAGAATATAATTTAAAAAAAAATCCTTACCAAACAGATTTAATATTTTTATAAGTAATTATTTTTATAAAAAAATAATTCTTTTCTTAAAGAAAAACCGAAACAAACACAGCCACTTAGAAAAGTGATACAAAATCATTTTTCTAGACTTTTTATAATTCCTATTAGTTAAATCTAAGATAAGTTTTTTACTTTTTGGATTATATAAGATTTGTTATTTTAAATTTAATTACACTTTATTGTTTGGGTTGAAGTTATACCCCATAGTTTTTTTGAGTTTGAAAGAGATGAACTCCCGTTTGGCCCAAACTTGCACGTCTCTGGTATTTGAGAGGTCCAATTTATTTTAAAGAGTTGTGTTTCTCGCACCCTTTGAGATACACGCGCGACTCCTAATATTTTGATTTTACCCCTCTCATTACTTAGAAAGCGAGAGTGTAAATAGCAAAAATTGGGGGGTGGGAGTAAAAGAGTTCACTTTCTAGATAGCAAGTTGCAAAATGAGGTCGCATTCTAGGATGCGAACCTTATAAATTTTTTTTTTTTTTGTTCTCTTCACCCTTAAGGTACACTAGTTAAAGTGTAAAAATGTAAACTGAGTTCGTATTCTAAATAACGAAATGGGTTTCAGTTTGCATCCTACCTAGCAAGTGACAATATTTTATACTCAAACTCAACGTCGGCGCCTCCATGAATGAAAAAAGTCATGAAAAAAAGAGTTCGTTTTCTAGATAGAAAACTGCAAACTTAGATCGCTTTCTAGATAGCAAATTGTAAGCTGAGTTCGCCTACTAGATAATGCGAACTCCTTTTTTCATGATTTTTTTTTTATTCTAGAGGGTGCAAACATTGAGTTTGAGTTACAAATATTGTCAATCGCTACTTAGAGTGCGAAAAAGTGCTCCCATCCTAAAGAGTGAGAGGGTTAATTTGGTCATTTTAAGAGGTGACTGAGGAATTTCAGGGGTGCGAAAAGAATAACTCTAATTTAAATGCTTAAAAATTTAATTCAATAATCTAATGTATTACTCCCTCCGTTCCTTTTTATTTGTCGTTTTAGAAAAAAAATATTTGTTTCAAATTATTTGTCGTTTTGATAGTATAAGGTTATACTTTGTCTATTATACCCTCCGTCCAAATTTTTTTTTTATTGACTAAATTTTATATAATTTTTTGATTGTATCATTTTTTTACTAAAGTTTTTCATATAATCTTTTTATTGTTTTTGTTTTGTTCCTATATTTTTGTTTGTTTTTGTTTTTTTTCCTATTTTTTTGTACATGATATATTCCAAAAAATAAAATAAAATTAGGGTATAATAGAAAGATAAGGTACAAAAATACATGTTCTTAATTTGTATTAAAATTTCTAAAATGACAAATAAAAATGAACAGAGGGAGTAGTATTTTTTTTCATTTATATCCTCTTCTTGGATCTCTCCGGTGAGATCCTAACCATTTAAAATTAATGATGATTTTAATATTAAAAAGAGGAGATTTTATGCAATCAAAGATAAAATTATATCGGTGTAATAATGTTTGAGTAATTTTATATTGTTTATTAATGTTTTATTGAAAAACAAAATTTTTATAAAATTCCCCGTTAGAATGAAAGTTTATATCTAGATATCATTCATGCAAAATTTTAAAGAAATCTAAAATTATTTGATGTGTTATTGAAACTCATCAAAATTAGTGATTAGTAAAAAAAAATTTACATGAATGATCTACTAGACACCGACCCGTACTATCGCATGAGTTTTGTAAATTATCATATATGATGTTAAAAGAATTATAATAATAATTTCAAAATAAAAATTGAAAAAAATAAAACGAATTCAAAATATAATGATGATAAAAATGATAATAATCGGTACAAACACAAATTTAGATAAATAGTTTACAAATTAACCACTAAGAAAACTTCTTTATAAACCATATTTCCAATTTCATCTATATCTTCTGATTTTTCATCGGTTATCAATATTTTCAATTTTTTCTTTGAAGTTACTCTTGACAATACAATATATAGTTGCATATGAGAGAAAATTGATTGTGAAAGATATACACCAACATGTCAAGTGTCTTAATTTTTTTTTAGGAATTAAAATTTCTTTTATATTTTTAAGAGACCAAATTTAGTTTCATAAATTTTTTAAGGGTTTAAAATATATATTTTTCATTCTTAATTTTCTTATACAGTAATTTTTATGAATGCAAAAAGTTAATCAAAAGTTAAACATGAAGTATAAATAATATTTTTGATGTTTAAATATACTCCCTCTGTTTTTTTATAAGTGTTCATTTAGAATAGTAATAACAAATTAAAAAAGTGTATTTTTGCACCTTATCTTCCTATTATACCCTAATTTTAATTCACCAATAAATTCCTATTTTTTTCCACAAACTTTCTTTTTCCAATAAATTTAATATAATATGTACAAAAAAAAAACAAAATAGATTCAACATGTTATGTACCAAAAAAATTAAATAATTTTTTTTTTAGTTTTCCAAATATATAACATTAATTAGTTTTATTGAAAAAGATAAGAGTAATTGGCAAATGGTACAATTGACAAATCGTATCATTAAAACACTAAATGGACAGTTAATTATAAACACTAAATCTGACGAAACTGGACAATTATAAAAAAACGGAGGGAGTAATATTTTTTGGACCAAACTATATTTTTTTCACTATTGTTTTTTTTACACAATTTTTTAATTATTTTTAGGAACCTAATTGTCCCTTTATGTAGGTTGTTTAGGTGGGACTAAGTTGTCTTTTTTTTTCTTCTTAGGTATTGAAATTGCTTTTATTTTTTCTGAGGCCAAATTAAGTTTCATAGATTTTTCAAGGACCTAAAATAGATCTTTACTCTTAATTTTCTAATAAATATTATGAATGCAAAAAGTTAGTCAAAAAAGTTAAATATAGTATTAATTTCTTATTAAAATAAATATATTTTTAATTTATAATAAATATTATTTTGTGGCAAATTTTGTACAGTATGTGACCAGGTTTGACTAGAATTAAACCCAATCTTTGACCAAAATTAAAAATCTTTGACCAAAATTAATATTATAATAAAGGGATTACATTGAATTGCTTATAAATTTATGGTTGCATTCTTATCTCTAACACCATCTTGCAAAGACAAATACCACTCTCCAAAACTATGAAAATCTTTCTATTGCCCTGATTTTTCTTTTCAAACCGATTCTTTTTGTTAACTGATCCAAACATATTCACATATCATTATTATAGGTCTTAGAAAATTGATATCATCGATCAAGACCTATATTTGTTTGCTTTCTTTGTTAAGTATAGGTCTAGTGTTTATCAATGTTATACCTAACATAATTCTTTCAACAACTGTGATTTCTTTGATTAGATATTTGCATAAAGTTTATTTTAATTTTTCAATCAAATCAATGTTGATTTTGGGTTAGTTGTAACAAATGCCCTTATCACAAAAACTATTAATCTAGCCATCGATTTCGTCACTCGAGAGAACTCAATCTAAATCAACAACTTGGCTTTGATCTTCCGGGGGTGACCGTACTCATCAATAGTGTTGGAATTGGCACGAGATCGATGAGGTTCAATTGAAGCAAGTTGGGATGTCGCGATTCTTGTGACTACACGTTCAATTCCAACTACACAATTTAGTGGGTTCATAAACAATAAACTATTTGGGCTTCATGGTTGGATAAAAAATAACATGATGATATTTTCTTGTTTTTTTTAATAAAGAACATGATGATATTTCAATCTTCAACTCTATATTGTTGAAAACACCTAAGATATATTTCCCCTTCACATTTCAACTATCTTTGGATTAGCTAGAATCAGATCAAGTTTTTAACTCTAAGACTATTTAGGAATAATGATTTACCATTGTCAAAAAAGGAATAATTATTTACTTATTCCCATTAATAAATTGCAAATTGCTTTGCCCATGCCTCATCTGTTGCGATAAAATGCATTTATGTAATGTATATGCTATGAAATATAATAGGAGCTGCTACAATAATTTGTAACTATGGTGTATTGATATATGTGTACACTATATATGCATTAATTATTGATTGATACATTTGTAGCTCTTTTCCTTTTATATGCGGAGAATTTCGATTTTTTTGTCCGTCGATGATAAATAGAGGTTTACTTTTATCATCTATTGATTTTGGCGCGCGTCCTACGAATTTAGCAAAATACATCCGTCCACTAATTAAGTATAGCCCCCCTCCTCCCAAATAAAAACCCTACTTTTATAACGTCCGCTAATTAAGTAGCGGACGTTATAAAAATAAGAATTTCTAGAATATAATATATTCTACTTAAGTAGCAGAAGGGTAAAATGAGAAATCCGTAGGGCGGACGAGTAACCGGTAGGATGATAAAAATAATTCTCTAATAAATATTGTCAGGTCCAAACTAATAAAGTCCAATCAATGTATCTTTGGCCCTTGCAATCGGGTAGGACTCCCCCTAAGGGCGATGAGATCTCATTTTGTCACTCTACTGATACCCCCATCCGTTACTTAAGTAGCGGACGTTATAAAAATGAGAATTTCTAAAATATATATAACAAATTGTATCGGTGATGTCTTAACCAATATAAAATTTACCATTAAAATTGAAAATATATATCATATAGATATAGATAAAACTAGGGGTGATCATATCCGAACCAATCCAAAAGTAAAATTGCAAACGGAACCCATCCAAACCGAAACCGCAAAAAACCGCATTTAGTTTAAACCACACGGATAGTTTTTCATCTAAACCACACGGTTTGGTTTGGTTTGCGGTTTTCATTTTAGAAAACCGAACCAAAATGCAATATTTAACTTAACTCTATCAATTAATAGCAATCAACGTATTAACTACTCCAACTTAGCAAGCTAAACCCAAATTGAGTCCATAAAACAGTAGACTGTGAAAACATATCATTTAACGCGATCCAAAACTATATTATTGGTATTAAAAATAAGTTCTTATATATATATTATTTCTGTATATGCATATTATATCATGTAAACAATAAATAAATTAAAATTTCCTATGTTTATTTGGTAACAAGTTGGTAATATCATATTTTTTATATCACGATAAACCGAACCAACCGAACCGATCCTAACCGTGTTGGTTTGGATTGGATAACTTTTTAAAAATCAACCGAACCAAACCGAACCGCATGTATTTTTATCTTGCGGTTAGGATGACTTTTTGGCTCAAAACCGAATCGGAACGAACCGCACCGCGGGCACCCCTATAAAACACATATAAAATTTAACATAAATTCAAAATATCTTCATATATTATTGAGATTTATCAAGATTAAAGATTTATATATTTTTATTGAACACCGTTAAGCTTAATGTAGCTCAATAACATATAATTATTTTAGATTTCCTTAAAAGTTTACGTGATTATCTATTAATTTAGACGTTATTGAACGATGGAAACATTATTCGAATGTTAATGGTCTATGAATTTTCAGATTGAATTTATCGTTTTCGATAAAAAAAAAATCTCAAATCAATGATTTGGTAAGCGGAGGATTAAGTTTTTCAATAAAAAATATTTGTCTTATAACTCTTATAGAAAGAGATGTTCTAGAAACACCATTTAATTTAGTTTATAATTTCTTTGATATTTGGCCACAGTATATTTTAATGTCTAGATCCGTCCATGATTGTATAATTCAATGTAGAATTATTATCAATAATTTTTTTTTTGTCAAATAGTTATGTGACCAGAAATTCCACTCTTAAGTAGATAAGTGTGATGACCGGAGTTCAAATTCCGACCCTTATATATAATGCAATGTCCCCTGCATATAGAATTATTATCAATAAGTATAATGGTACAATGAGCCCTTCAATTATCACATTTGTTCCACTTTTGGTACAAACCTAAATTGTATAACTCTTTTCTAAATAATTCAATGTAGAATTTTTATCAATAAGTATAATGATGATGTAAAAAGAAGAAGTATATAATGATATAATGAGTCCCTCAATTATCACATTTCTTCCACTTTTGATCCAAACCTAAATTTTTTACCCCAAAAATGGAGATTTTTGACAGCAATTAAAAACGGTGTTTTATTGCTCCAAATCCAATTGTTAATTAGAAGAGAAAATAAATGCATACAATAAAAGTGAAATATAAGTTTTGCTTTCTGTTTATCATATTTTTTACTTCTTTTTCTAAAATATTGCAAGTTTTGTTAAAGTTAATAGAAGTGAAATATAAGCATACAAATCACGGCGATATATTGGAAATTTGGAATCAAAATTCTTATTTCGTTGTGGTTGCTATAGAGAGAAATGACCATGATTGCCTTTTCTGCAAAATGAAAAATAAACATGTTCTCTTATTCCATTTTATTTACTAAACAAAACAAACAATTTCTTTGTACCTCCCACGTGAACTGATTTTTGGAGTGAGGAATATACATAATGTTTTTCTTACAACAGCCCAGTTTTTCAAAATAAAATAATATTAGATATACTCAAAAGAAGGGGAAAAAAATCATATTTGATTTGAATCTGATTGTTGGATGATCTGAGAAATTTATAGGATAAATCATGTATTTCTTTCGCTGTAATTTAGTTTAGTGTTGATTTTATTTTTTGTTTATCTAATAAATTGATATAAAAAATAATATTGTTTTTTACATCTTATAGTTATTTTAACTTCACTCTTAAACTCTTGTTGTTTTTCTTATGTTGCATCTTCTTTATTTTTCTGTACAAATAAAAGTTAAATGATCAAAACTTTTAAAATAATCAAACTGTTCAATGTTTTACCATTTAAACATTTACAGTTTCATATTTGTTATTTTATCTAATTTTCTTCATCAATTTCGTTAAAAAACATATCGTCAAACAAATGGTCTTTTTTTTTTTTTGGTTGGTAACCAATGGTCTTCTTTATATTAACTGTGCAATGTTGAGTCAGATGTTGGAACATTTGTCCTTCAGATGCTCTACCAGATGTTCTATACAATGTTGTAACATTGTTCTGTGTAGACAGTTAGCAGTTAGTTAACTGTTAGTTATTAGCTGGCATGTACAGTTGTCATTTCAGTTAGGTAGTTAGCATTTGTTTTGTCTTAGGTAGTTATGCAGTTGCTTGCATTTGAAGCAACCACCTATTGTATATAAACAAATAAAGCCCTTTGTGGAAGAATAAGATTTTTTACTTTCCCTTTATCATTTTTTCTATTCTTTTCATTGTTTTCCATCTCTCTCATAATTCATCTCCTTCAATCTTTGTTCAAAGGGTTAGAGTGAATAACCCAACAAAGTGGTATCAGAGCAAGTACGATCCAAGGAATTTTTGATTCAATCTTGAGGATAGAATTTGTAATTGTGAATCAATCATGGCAGGGAAGAGTAACTTCCACGCAAATCTTCCAATTCTTGATGGAAAGAACTGGGATACATAGGTCAAACAGATGAAGGTGATATTCATTGTTCAAGAAGCTGATGAACAAGTGGATACGATTCTTGATCCATTGCCAGCCAATGCAACAGAGCAGCAAAGAACCACATTCAGAGAGACACAAAAAAAGGATAGCAAGGCTCTATTTCTCATTCATCAATGTGTGGATTCAAAGGTGTTTGAGAAAATTGCAGATGCTACAACCTCTAAGGATGCTTGGGACATTTTGCAGAAGAGTTATGGAGGTGATGCAAAGGTCAAGAAAGTGAAATTGCAAGCCTTAAAGAGAAAATTTGAACTGTTGGAGATGAAGAATGATGAAGCAGTTGCAGAATACTTCACAAGGGTGGAAACTCTCACAAATCAGATGAAGAATTGTGGAAGCACACTCAGTGAAGAAGAAATGGTGGAAAAGGTACTAAGAACTTTAACTCATAAATTTGATCACATTGTGGTGACAATTGAACAAACAAGAGACTTGAGTGAAATAAAGATGGAGGATCTGCAAAGCACTCTTGAAGCTCATGAATTAAAGCATGGTGAGAGAAATCATGGCAAAGAAGACGAGCAAGCTCTGTTTGTGAAGTTCAAAAGGTATCAAGATGAAAAGAAGAAATGGCAGAGCAAGAAAGGTTCCAAGAAAGGGAAAGAAAGTGTTGAAGACAAGACTGAATCTTCAAAGAAAGAAGGAGGGCAAAAGACAAAGAAAGACAAGAGTACCATTCAGTGTTACAACTGCAACAAGTATGGTCATTATGCAAGTGAGTGTAAGGCTCCAAAGAAGAAGAAAAGTCAGAATACTGAAGAAGAGGCAAATGTTGCACAAGATGGTTCAACATCAGAAGATGATGTGAGTTTCATGGTTACAATTACTGATGAAACAACCGAGTCTATGGTTTGGTACTTTGATACAGGGTGCTCAAATCATATGACAGGGAACAAGAGTATTTTGACTGATTTCAACAAATGTCTTAACACGAGGATCAAACTGGCCAATGGTAATTTCATTGCAGCTGAAGGCATGGGAAATGTGGTGATTCAGAGGAGCAATGGAAAGAAGGCAGTTATTGAGAAGGTCCTATATGTGCCAGGGATGAAGTGTAATCTGATGAGCGTAGGTCAATTGCTTGAGAAAGGTTTCAAAGCAGTGTTTGAAGGTGAAACACTGAAGCTCTTTGATTCAAAGCAGAGATTGATCTTGAAAACAGCTCAAAGTCAAAACAGAACCTTCAAGACACAAGTTAAGACAATTAAAGTTGAATGCTTAGCTACATCTACTGAAGATAAAGACAGTGACTTATGGCACAGAAGGTATGGTCATTTGAATTTCAAAAGCTTGTCAATGCTTAATTCAAAGAACATGGTGTTAGGACTGCCTAGTGTTATAGCTCCAGTAGATACTTGCACTACATGTCTGTTAGGGAAACATCCTAGATCACCATTCAAAAGTAATTTGCCTATGAGATCTAGTGAAGTGCTAAATGTTGTGCATTCAGATATTTGTGGACCAATTGATGTGTTATCAACTGGTGGAAACAAATATTTCATCACATTTGTGGATGAGTACTCAAGGATGATATGGCTGTATCACATAAAAGCTAAGAGTGAAGCTTTTGAAGTGTTTAAGAGATTCAAAACACTGGTTGAGAAACAAAGTGATAAGTCAATCAAGGTACTTAGAACAGATGGTGGAGGAGAGTACACATCAAAGGAATTTGAGAATTATTGCAAAGATCAAGGCATAATTCATGAGGTTACTGCACCATATACTCCTCAGCATAATGGACTTGCTGAGAGGAGAAATAGGAGTATCCTAGATATGGCAAGGAGTATGGTAAAGCAGAAGGGTTTGCCACAGAGGTTTTGGGGTGAAGCTGTGTCTACAGCTGTGTACATCCTAAACAAAAGTCCAACAAAGAAGTTGATAGACAAGGTACCTGAAGAGGTGTGGTCTAAGTGCAAACCAAGTGTGACTCACTTCAAAGTGTTTGGTTCCTTGAGTTACAAGCATGTACCTGATGCTAGAAGGAAGAAGTTGGATGATAAGAGTGAACCTATGGTCTTTGTTGGATATCATAGAACTGGTGCATATAGACTGTATAATCCCACACCAGACAAGATAGAGATCAGTAGAGATGTGAAGGTCTTGGAAAATGAAAGCTGGGATTGGAAACAGAAATCCACATCTAAGAAAACTTGTGAAGTGGACTTAGATGTTGGAACATCATAAGCAAATGCTCTAGTAACTTTTGTTGATCAACATCAACATCAGGAGAATCACAATGAGGAAGATGCCTCAAGTGATGAGGATAATGGAAGACACCTACCAGTAAGGACTCACAGAACTACTCAAATCCCAAGAAGGTTAGCAGATTGTGATATGGTTCCAGATAATGTTGTAGACAATGAGGGGAACATTGTGCACTATGCTATGCTAGCAAACACTGAACCTCTAGATGTCAAGAGTGCACTAAAGAGTAAAGTGTGGTTAGAAGCAATGATTGATGAGTTAAAGTCAATTGAGAAGAACAGGACATGGGACATATGCAAGCTACCTTCAGATAAAAGAGCAATTGATGTGAAATGGGTGTATAAGCTGAAGCAAAATCCTGAAGGTCAAGTGATCAAGCATAAGGCAAGGCTTGTGGCTAAAGGGTTTCTGCAAAAGCAGGGATTAGACTATGATGAGGTCTTCTCACCTGTGGCTAGACATGAGACTATAAGGTTAGTGATAGCACTAGCTTGTAGTAGAAGATGGCTTATGTTCCACTTAGATGTGAAGTCAACATTTCTAAATGGTCCATTGGAAGAAGATGTATATGTGAAGCAACCACCTGGCTTTGAGTTGAAAGGCAAGGAAGATAGGGTGCTGAAACTGAACAAAGCTTTGTATGGCTTGAAGCAAGCCCCAAGAGCATGGAACAAGAGAATTGACCAATTTCTTGTTATGCAAAGTTTTGTGAAATGTAGTGTTGAATATGGTGTTTATGTGAAACACAGTGATGACAAGCATATGTTAATCATATGTTTGTATGTTGATGATTTGCTAGTGACTGGCAGCTCACCCATGGAGATTGAGAATTTTAAATCACAAATGAAGAGTGAATTTGAAATGACTGATTTGGGAAAATTGACTTACTTTCTAGGAATGGAACTCCTAGAAACACCAAAAGGAGTGATATTGCATCAAGCAAAGTATGCTACTGAGATTTTGAAGAAGTTTGAAATGCTTGATTGCAATTCAGCAGTGATACCTGCAGACACAAGGCTGAAGCTAGAAGTAGATGGAAGCAGTGAGACTGTGGACTCTACTATGTTCAGACAATTGTTAGGTTCCCTAAGATACTTGTGTCAAACCAGACCTGACATTAGCTATGCAGTAGGCTATGTTAGTAGATTTATGAGCAAGCCACTGAAGTCTCACCTCTTAGCAGCAAAGAGGATACTCAGATACATCAATGGCACAATACACTATGGTGTGTTATTTCCATATTCAAGTGATAGCTCCAAACTTGAACTGAATGGATTTTCTGATGCTGACTGGTGTGGAGACAAGGTAGACAGGAGGAGCACAAGTGGCTATGTGTTTAAGTTCCAAAATGCACCAGTTTCATGGTGTTCTAAGAAGCAATCAGTGATTGCTTTATCCAGCTGTGAAGCTGAGTATGTTGCAGGCTCTCTAGCTGCTTGTCAAGCTAATTGGCTGCAATCACTTCTCAGTGAAATGAAGATTACTGATAACATCACAGTAATGCTGAAGATTGACAACAAATCAGCAATTAACCTGGCAAAGAACCCTGTCAGCCATGGCAAGAGTAAGCACATTGAGACAAGGTTTCACTTTCTTAGAGACCAAGTTAACAAAGGCAAACTCAACCTGGAGTATTGCCCAACTAATGATCAACAAGCTGATATACTAACTAAGGCTGTGCAGAGAGATCAGTTTCTGAAGCTAAGAAGGGAGATGGGAATTGTCAGCTTTGACAGTCTGAATTAAGGAGGAGTATTAGTTTTATAATTCAGACTGTGCAATGTTGAGTCAGATGTTGGAACATCTGTCCTTCAGATGCTCTACCAGATGTTCTATACAATGTTGTAACATTGTTCTGTGTAGACAGTTAGCAGTTAGTTAACTGTTAGTTATTAGCTGGCATGTACAGTTGTCATTTCAGTTAGGTAGTTAGCATTTGTTTTGTCTTAGGTAGTTATGCAGTTGCTTGCATTTGAAGCAACCACCTATTGTATATAAACAAATAAGGCCCTTTGTGGAAGAATAAGATTTTTTACTTTCCCTTTATCATTTTTTCTATTCTTTTCATTGTTTTTCATTGTCTTCTATGTAACAATGTTTTAGATCAATGTTGAGTATTGATATACTTTTTATATATCTGAAAAATAAAAAAGAAAAGTGAGAAATACCAAGATATGTAAAAAAAAATACAGAATATTATCAAACATTGTTACTATGTATGTTTTCTTTGTAACAAATTTATACAAAATAATTGTTACCTTCAGAATAATAGTAAGTTTTGTAATCAGTAGAAGTGATATATATGAATTAAATTCAACATTATTAACTATTCCATGTTCTTCTTTGTAGTTGCCGAAGAGATAGGAGATGAAGATAAAAAAAATGGAGAAAAACTAATAAGGATGAATATGCGAACATGCTTACAACATCCAAGTTAATAGCTTAAAATGACATAATATCTATGACAAAGCCTACAATTGATTTATAGCCGTGTATCCAGATTTGCATCGTTGATTACGCTAAAGTCATTAAATCTGCACTGAATTTGGATCGAAGCAAACATGCAAATATAAACAAAAATATCACCGTACCACGACGGGAAATCAAGACAAATACCGTACTAAGACGAGACAAAACCAAAAGTGCGCACTAAGACGTGATTAAAACAAAACGAAAATGAAAAAAAGCCACGAAATAGAAGACTCGAACAAAACCTAAAAATATGTGAGTATCAATTATTTGAATAAAAAGAAATAAAAAATTATCAAGAGGGGTGATTTCAGATCGAAATTGATCCTAAACCATCTCTCTAATTGTTAAACTAGAAAAAAAAAACCAAAATAGAAGGTGGTGTGGTGAGGGTGTGAGAGAAACGAAAGAGTATCCATACAACATAGTTTTCTTTTGACAATAATCCACACAACATAAGTTGATATTGAAATTTGATGTCAAATTTTTATGTGAAAATATAATTTCTCATGAAAACAGTTATGATATAATTGTGTCCTTTGAGAAAAGGTGTTGGCTAGCTTGGGAAAGGGAGGTAGGTCTCCCACCATAGAAAATCACCATTTATCTTTAGATCATGAAGATTTACGATAAGTCATAATAAAGTATCTACACCATATTTTATCCTCTTTCACCAAATTTTTATTTTTTTTTATCATTAGCAAATCAATTTTTAATTTATATATTACTATTAAATTAATTATATGTTATTATTAAATTAATTTTTATATGTCAAAATTTTATTTTAATATAATATATATTTTACTTCAAAGTTTACATGTATAATAACAAAGGTGAAAAACAAATTTAAAAACCAAACTTAAAAATAGATAAGGTTAAGAGATGAAACACACGTAAGAGGAAGTTTCATTGCACTAAATATCTCATATTATTAATTTAATATCTCATTTTATACTATTATTAAATTAATTTTTATTTACTGGAATTTTTTTTCAATTTTTTTTTTCATTTTAGTTGTATAATTTTGCAAGTGCACTGTACTTTTGTGTGCATTTACTGGGCTCTTTTTTTGTATTCATTTTCTCTCATATTTTACTCAGGATCTGTTTGACAAGACCAAAAATATGATTTAGGGTCTGTTTGAAAAAACCAATAAATTAACTTTTAGCTTATAAACTCATATAACTAAAAAAGAGCAATGTGATGACGACCATTTCACCATGAGCTTATAGTTTATTTTAAGAGTTTATAACTTATTTTTCAAACGTTATTTGAATTAACTTATGAGCTTATAGCTTATTCTACCATATTTACCCTTTGTTATTTTATCTAAAATCCAATTTTACCATTTATAATTTATTATCATTTGAAACAAAATTTTAAATAAATAGATGTAAAAGTGTTAGAGCTAACCAATTAATACCAATCCAGATTTTCGCCCTGGTACTTTTGCGCACCACATTTTCCAGCACAAGCCCCAATATTTTTTTGCCAAAATATAACTCTGCAAGTAATAGTCTAAGGATCCCTGAATAAAATCCGAGTACAATGCACATGCAAAATGATACAACTAAAATAAATAATAGTATAAAAAATATATTAAATTAATAAAATGAGATATTTAGTACAATCTTCCTCTTATATGTGTTTAATCTCCCGACCTTCTCTATTTTTAAGTTTGATTTTTGGATTTTTTTTTTCCACCTTTGTTATTGTGCATGTAAACTTTGACGTAATATTACATTAAAATAAAATTTTGGCATATGAAAATTAATTTAACAATAACATATGATTAATTTAATAATAATAATATATAAATTAAAAGATGATTTTGGTAATGACAAAAAAAAATATTTTAGTAAAAGAGAATATAATATGGTGTAGACATTTTATTATGGCTTATTATAAACCTTCATGATCTAAGGGTAAACGGTGGTTTCCCAGAGTGGGAGACCTACCTCCCGCCCATGCTAGCCATCGCCTTGAGAAAAATGTAATAAATCTATATATATATATATATATATATATATATATATATATATATATATATATATATAAATTCTAATATGGACCACTTCATCTAATATCCCTCACGAATAACATTATAATGAATACGAATTTTACAAAATCGACCGTTGGATTGAAAGTAGGATGTCAATGGATATCCGTGGGGGTGGATAGTATGATATTCGGGTCCGCTCCGTTGGATAAATACGATATCCATATCTGCTTCATATCCGTGCGAGTATCCCTCAAGCGGGTAATCCATGGATTTTGAAGTATCCGTGGATATTCACAGATATCCATGGATAATAATTATTTTTTTAAAAAATTGTGATTCTTGTAAAAAAATTATTTTAATTACTTGAAATAAAAAAAAATTGTTTATCTTCTTTATAAAGAAACAAGAAAAAGATTATTATCACATAATAACATTCATACATTTAACTTTCAATTTAACAACAAAAGTCAACACATTTATTTTTCTTGTTTTCACCAAAATATAATAATATACATACATTTCATTTCTAATCAAAACAAAGTTCATCACAAAATTCTATAAAGAATTAAAAACGCTCTTATATATTTGATAACTAAGAATATTTATATAATATTCTTATTTACTAACGGGTATGGATATCTGCGGATACGGATACCATTAAATCCGCATCCGTATCCATTAACTATCGGATAGTTGAAATATCCATTTATCTTACCCGTGGATATCCATTAAACTATCCGTTCCGTGTCCGTGACGGATTTTATCTGCGGATATCCGCGGGTATGGATATTTTTGCCATCCCTAATTGAAAGTTTATATCATATAGATCATCTATAGAAAAATTAAAAATCATTTGATATGTTACTGAGACACATCAAGATTAACGGTTGTTAAGTAACATAAATCTTGATGGGTCTCAATAACATATCAAATAATTTTAAAAAAAATTTAAAAAATTTATGGATGATCTATACGATATATATATATATATATGAATTGACATATATTCAAATATTGATTCACCTTATTTTTTTATATAGCTATTG
Source organism: Trifolium subterraneum (assembly GCA_951799995.1). Taxonomy (NCBI): domain Eukaryota; kingdom Viridiplantae; phylum Streptophyta; class Magnoliopsida; order Fabales; family Fabaceae; genus Trifolium; species Trifolium subterraneum. The sequence continues at coordinate 42,418,111 of OX637461.1, read as the reverse complement.
ACTAGAAATTTCACACTTAAATGGATAAATATGGTGTCTGGGATTCAAACTCCCGTCTCTACATTTAAAATGTGATATCCCTTGGATTTGGATCCTCTATAATTTTTTTTCTCCAATTATTTTTATGTATCTTTCTCTCTCATCATTTCTTCTCTCTCATCATCACTTGTTTATTTTTTATTATTAATTTATCTCTCTTCACACTCACAAAAAAAAAAATTGGAGAGGAAATTGAAAAGAAAAAATTGGAGAGGATCCAAATCCGATATCTCTCACAACTGAGTTAAACTCAACAAACTAATTCACCTTTTTCTACTGGACCCAAAATTGAGATATTCAAATGGGGCAATGAATTAATTATTGAGAAATGAAAAAAATATTTTTGACTATATCTTGATGAGAAAATTAGAAAAGAAGCATTTAATTTGAGGAATAAGCATAATTTAAGGGATTTTATAAAATAAAAGGGGATAGATAAATATATATAGAAAACAATTTTATAGATTTATTTATCACCTTAAAAGATTTAGTCAAAATAGCACAAGTAACGGTTTTTGTGTAAAAGAAAGAGGTGACGCAAAAAATGCATTCAAATTCAATACCAAAAACAAAGAAACAAAATAGTTAGTTACACAAATTTTCTTCACAATCACACAGAAACACAGAGAAAGAAAATGGCTCAAGCAACTCGTGGTGAAAAGATTCATGATCAGAATCAAGAAAAAGTTATTCAAGAATCAAGCAATTCAAGCTTCAAATTCAATGCTCAAGCACCTGAATTCGTTCCAAGATCGCATTCTCAGATTCCAATTTCTGGTTATTACTATCCTTGTTTTCAGATTATTGGTGGTTCTGGTGAATCTGATTGGTTTTACGTTGGTGATCAAGATCCTTCATGTTTGATTGCTAATGCTAGTGTTCCGCCTCCGAATTGTTCGAAGAATGTTCTCAACCCTGATCTTCAACAAAAGATCGTTAAACAGGTTCATTAATGCACAACTTATGAATCCCTAGTTAATAAATTATGATCATAGTTAAATATTTGTGATTATAATAAGTATGCATGGTTACGTATTATGAATGAATTTGTCACAAAAACCTTACAATTTTGTGTATTTAATTAGTTATTTGTATAGATTATGTATCATAAGTGATAATAATTTGAGAAAATGATATGATTCAATGTAATCACAAGTGTCAGTGTCGGACACTCATCCGCGCCTAATCCGTGGAGTGTCTATTAGTTGGTAAGAAAAGTCGAAGATGTATGTGAGAAGAATCGGCAAAAGTACTCAAAATATATAATACAAACTGATACTCTTCCATTTTTGAAGTATATGGTATTCATAGTTCAGAATACTTTTCTTTCTATGGATAGATCATAGATGTATTCTTTCTTTCTTAAGCAGTAATAGATGATTTGGATTTTACATTATGTTGATGTGTATCTTGAAATCTTGAGCAAAATGAGATTGAGTTGATTTGCATTGTAAAATTGTGAGCAACATTTGATTTTGATTAACCACATTGTGTCAAATGGATTAGGAATGAATTTGATTAGTTCAATTTTTTAATTGGAAATCAGCTATGAATGTTTGGTTAGGCATGCATTTTTGTTCTAAATTGTTCTAAAAAATGCATTGCTCATATAATTGAGGATGTAATAGGTGGAGTATCAGTTCAGTGATTTGAGCTTGCTAGCAAATGAATCTTTCCAGAAACAGATGAATAAGGATCCTGAAGGTTATGGTAAGGATTTTGCAGAGTTGTTTATAATCACTGAAAAGAAACTTTGATCTAGCTTCCAATAATGGAATTGAATTATTATTGTTTTGCTGACAGTTCCAATTGCTGTGATTGCTTCCACTAAAAAGATTAAGTCACTTGTTACCAACATTCATCTTCTTACTCAAGCTATTCGTCAGTCGTCAAAACTTGTGAGTATTTTGGATGGAGCAAGGCATTATTTTGATTTTGTTCAGATTTTCTGTGTCTAACAATGCAATGGTTTGTAGGTTTTGAGTGCTGATGGCAAGAAGGTTAAACGCAAACATCCTTTTGGTGAAAAGGAGAAAGAGGAATTGCAGGTAAAGCAACAAGATGGTTTGTTTTTTGTGTTCATGGATTATTACTAAATTTCTTCTAATTGTAGCATAATGCAAAATGTTTATTTACTTATTTATTGTTTTATTTATTTATTTATTTATTGCAGTCTCGTACTGTTGTGGCGGAGAATTTACCTGACGATCATTCCCATCAAAATCTTCAGAAAATATTTTCAGTAGTTGGGAGGTGGACATTTTCTCTCCGTGCCCTTTGTTTAATTATATGAATTTCACAATCTTGCAGTTTCTTACATTTTGAAAATGTTGTATGTATTGATGGGCGATCTTTGTACAGCGTGAAAACGATCAGAATATGCCATCCTCAAGAACCAAATTCTTCTCGCCCAAAAGGTGATTTCCTCATCAGTAACAAGGTACAAAAACAATGGCATATACCATATATTATTATGTTGTCTTGGACTCTTGGTATTTTAGGAAGAGAAATGATAAGGATTTCTTACTGTTTGTTATTTTCCACTATGAAGCTACATGCACTTGTGGAGTATGAGTCATCGGATATAGCTGACAAAGCCGTGAGTAAATTCTTGAAGAACTTTAGGCTTAAGATGCAATTGATTCGATTATTAATACAACAGTAAACAGGGAAGACATGTGTTATTTGATTAGGTTGAGAAGTTAAATGATGAAAGGAATTGGAGGAAAGGGATGCGAGTAAGGTTGCTGCTTAGATGCTCGGTATGTGCATTTGTATCAGTTATCAATGCTATTATGCATCTATAGTATCTCTTTAATTTCATATGATCTTATTCATGGATTGCTTTTAAATGAAAAATGTGCAGCCAAAATCTGTTTTGAAGAATAGAAAGTCAGAATTTGATGGCTTACTAGATGAGGAAGAGAATCTAAATACTGAAATTGCTGAGGATTCTTCTCATCATAACACTGAAACATGTGTTGAGAATAATGTAAGTATCAGTCATATACTGTTTTAGAAAATGACTGCACTGAGGACTTTTGTCATTATTGGTTGCTATTGAATAAATATGACATGTTCTGAAATGAGGCTATTGTCTTGTATTCGGAAAATTGGAAGGGTGATGAAACTCCAGTAGGATCGAAGAAAGGATGGGCTAGAGGGCGTGGAAAGGGAAGAGGACGCACTCAAAACCATACTGGACGTGGACTGCTTGCTCCACCAACTCCATCAAGCAGCGTTGCCCTGAGTGAAGTATCGACTAAACCCAACACCAAGGGCCCGAGAATGCCAGATGGGACAAGAGGTTTTGCAGTCGGACGGGGCAAACCAATAAGTACTCCCACTTCACCTCAGGAGTAATGGGTATTGTACTAGCCAAATTTTTCCCTATGCTCTATAGTGAAGCTTAGAAAAATTTTGTTTTGTTTTTCTTATTACCAGAGTATTCAAAAGCAGCAAACTGATACTGTTTTAGATGTTACCAATTTAGTAATAATTCAAGGTGTATAGTGTTGTATGTTATGGCGTATCCTGATGACAATGACTACAAATATCATTCATATATGATGCTGTCTTAACATGCAACTTAATTAGAGATATACCATTTTTTTTGTCAGAAATCAGTAATTACTACTGGTACTATTCTTGTACACTAAAATGTTGAGTTTAAATAAGAGACTTAGAAGTTAAAGCTCTCCCTCTTTATTTTACATAACCTAGTTTTGGGAACAGATCCTCTCCATCACTAAATTTTAAGATGATGATTTGTAGTATAATGAGCTGTGATGTATCCATGACCTTATCTAGAAAATTTAGTAAAAAATAAGTTCAAAGAAAATTTTCTACTTAAAAGTATTTTACCATAGAAAAGAAAGTCCTAATATAAAAGTACAAGTGTATGAAATTTTCTTGTAAAAAAAAGTGTATGAAAATTTTCAATATCAAAAGTTTAAAAATTATAGATGATTATTTTAATTGTGATTTGAAACATATGACACTTTTTTAAAGTGGGTTGATAGAAATGATGATATATCAATTTTAAAGTTGATCTGTAATTAAACAGAGTTGATCAGTTTTTATGTTGACCGGTTATCCCCAAATATAAAAAATATTTACATTGTCCGTATATATAAATAATACTCTTCTTATTTTTTATAATTATAGAAATTAAACTGTAATGTTTACTTGAATTTTTTTTTTTAAAATTCGGTATCCGGCGTTAGGACCGACTAATTTGAGAGGACCAATCCCACTGTCCACTTGTGGGGGTTCTCATTTAATGCCAGAGTTTTTTGCTTTGTATGAACTAGCCCACTGAAATTAACACCAGATGAAAAATCGAATTTAAAACCTTGAGAGGATCATATTTCAAGGACTCAAACCAACATCACTAGGACAAAAATTCCATTCTTTTTCAAAATTGAAAACAACTATAGCAAAAATATTTTACATACTGTTATCTCTGAACTTGTTTTGAAGAGAAATAAATATACTAAATTTTTTTTAAACATGTTTTGAAAATAAGTCTACCAAAAAGACTTTTTATTTCTCATTTCTAAAACAGTGTTTTTTTAACAAAATAATTTTTTTAATTTTCTTTCTTAAATATAGTTTTTAAAATCAATTTATAAAATAATTTTCAAAAAGAAAAAATAAAATATTTCAAAAAAAAAAAAAAACAATTTAAATCAAACGGTGCTAAGTTCTTATAAGACACTCCTTTCCGCCAACCACCATCACAGCCATAGCCAATTAAAGGTAAAAAAAACCAAAAATTACATCAAATCAAACATTCCATTAATTTTTTAGGTGATAAACACTATTGAAACTTATATAAATACTACTACAAATTTCGGGGGGCCGACAAGGTTTTTGTCCGAAGTTCGGGGGGAAGGGGGACGAAGCATTGACAGTTGTCAACCGCGCTAAAGAGTTCTTCACTCTCATTTTCTCGCATTGGACGCGGTGGGATTTCAATGTACAACCCTACAAGAGGGGAGTTTGGGTTCGTTTGTATGGGATCCCTTTGCATGCTTGGAATGTGAATTTTTTCAAGCTATGCGTTTTTTACTATGGTAGTTTTCTACGTACGAACAATTGTTCTGCTGACAAGGACAAACTCGAATTTGCCCGTGTATTGATAGCTACGTCTGACTTGGAAATTATCAATACTGTCGTGACGGTTCTGGTGGATGGGACCTTGGTAGAGGTTAAAGTGGTGGAGGAATGGGGCTACACTCTTGGGGAGGATACTTGTCTTTTTGAGGATGAGTGACGAGGAGGCGTCTCAGCCTAACCATGACGAAGGACACTGGGACACCGAAGCAGGAAGGGTTGTTGACACTATGGTTGAGAAATTGGTGTATGGACTGGAGGAAGAAGAAGATACAGGATCACAAGCAAATTTGCAGGTCACAAATTCTCGTGTTGATGACGAGGTCAGGAGCGCGGAGGAGGATTCTGTGATCCCTACACAAGAAGGAGAAGCTGATGCAACCTTTCCCGATTTGGTTATGGATCATCCTGTAGGGAGCGCAGATCGTGTTTCGGGGATACGCGATTTTCCTCTTGTGTCGGGTGATCAGGGAAGTATTTCGATTGTTCTCCGGCCGTTGGTTTGAGGAGCCCTGATGGAGCAAAGGGGCAAGAGGTTTTATCTCCAAATCCAATCCGAACTTCACGTACAAAGTCTTGCCCTCCAGGAGTGAATTACTCTGTCTTAACGGGGCCTTGGAGTTTAGATTGGTTGCAAGATCTTAACCAAGGAGATGCTGGGGTTAGGGGTGTAATTGGACCGGTTTGTATCGGTTTTGAGTTAATTCAATGCCCGGACCAATGAACCCTCAATTGGTTTGGTTCGGTTTTTAGTGTTTTTCAAAAATGAATCTGAACCAAACTCGTCGGTTTGGTTCGGATACTTTAATCGGTTTTACACAAACTCTTTTTTCAGCTCGAATTCGGCTCGTTTAGAGTTCACGAGCAGCTGGATTCGAATCGTTAGGTTTAATTCGTTTTCAATTCGAAACTCAACTCAAGAGTTTGACATGAATTTTTTTTCTATTTATTCTCCATTTTGTATATACGTACACTCTGATATAAGACTATTTGTTTTTTAAATCCGTAAAAACACATCATTGTACATGACGATATATATAAAATCGTATAAAATCAATTATATATATGTAAAAGAAATCAATTATATAAATATAAATGTATAAAATCAAATATATAAATTTAAAATTATTTTTGAAGTGTTATTTAAAAATATATTTTGAAATGTTATATATATAATCGAGTCAGATATATTTTGAAGTGTTATATATATAATCGAGTCAGGTCGTGAACCAAACGAGCCGAACTATATATAGCTTAAGTTCAACTCATATAATTAGCGAACTTAATTTTTAATTCAAGTTCGGCTCATTTGATTAATGAACCAAGTTCAACGAATCAATTGTCGAATCGAGTCTCGAACTTTGTTCGAGTTGGTTTAGTTCATTTCCACCCCTAGATGAGAGTGATGAGCAACTGAGAAGATAAGAGTGATTTTGAGGCTGAGAAAATGAGATTGTTTTTGCGGATGTGTGTTACTGTGAGGGAGAGAGAGTTTATAAGTTAGAGTTTGTCACATGAGGTGAGAGAGCAAGACTTTTTTTTTTTTTTTTATTTTATATTTTTATAAGTAGTTGGGCATATTTTATTTTCTAATAGATGTGGATTGCCCTAAAAAAATTATTAATTAAATAATATATGTATATTGGTTTGGTTCGGTTTGTTCACCGGTTCTTAAAAATGGAACCGGGAGCCGAACCAAACCACATCAGTTTTCAATTGGTCCGGTTCGGTTTTTGATCCGAAAAAAAAAATCGATTTTTTTTTCGGTTTGGATTGGTTTGGATCATCGGTTCAATTGGATTTTTCTGATCCGCTTACACCCCTAGCTGGGGTGATTTTTTCTGCTCGGAAGAAACCACACGTGGGAGCATGAGCCGACACAAGACATAAGAAAGGCGGACAGGAGGACATTAAGAGGAGAAAAGTAGGAGGGGTTTTTCGGCATACTCTCTCGAGCCTTAAAAAAGAAGCTAGGTTACCTAGTAAGGATCGTAGTGAGGTACTAAAAATCTTGAAGAAGACTGAGTGTCGTCGTAGGGATGGACCTGGGACTAATCAGCCGAGGGGGGGGTGAGTAAACAAGTTTCCTCAGACATAGCGGCTTCGTCGGCCTCAGTCACCAATGATTGGAAACATTGGGTGGTGTTGCAGGGTAATGAACAAGTGGCGGCGGACGATGTCAGGGAGGTAGGGAAAGCTATTGGGGTTACGATCAAAGGTGATAATGAGAATATGTTTAGTGTGCTCGCACGGGCGGGTAAAGTTAAAAAGACACCATCGGGACAAACACAAGGAGGTGGGTGTGGTCGATGAAGATTGTCTATTGGAATATTAGGGGTCTGGGGGGATGGAGAAGAGGCAGGAGATCCGGAAGTTGTTTAGGAATCAGAATCCTCTTTTGCTTTGTATACAAGAAACTAAACTGCAATCTTGTGACTCGGCTATCTGTTCATCTCTTTGGGGTAATTCACCACACGCGTTTTCTTATCGGCCCTCGATAGGCGCGTCGGAGGATCTGCTAACCCTCTGGAATTCTTCTGAGGTGGATGTGTGGGCGTCCGAGTGTTGCGAGTATGTCATGTGGTGCCATGGTTGCTTCATTAAGTCTGTCTGGTGAGGAGTTTTCTGTGGCAAATGTTTATGCGCCCTGCGACCCCGGGGCGAAGCAACAGCTGTGGGACTCGCTTTATGTGAAGATCCAGGCGTTGTGGAGGTTTAGGGTGTCTGTTTGCGGGGATTTAAATGTTGTTAGGAGCATAGAAGAACGTCGATCAGTCCGTGGAAGGCCGCAATCCCTAGACCATCTCTCATTTAATCGTTTTATTGATGACAACAAACTAATTGATCTCTCACTGTGTGGTCGTAAATTCACTTGGTTCAAAGGGGATGGCCTTTCAATGAGCCGCTTGGATATGTTCTTGCTTTCTAGATAGTGGTGTTTGAATTGACCAAATTGTACGCAGGTTTCCCGGATGAGAGGGTTATCTGATCATTGTCCCCTGGTCTTGGCCGTGAACGAGGAAGAGCGGGGACCCCGTCCCTCGAGGATGCTTAAATGTTAGAAGGATGTCCCTGGCTACAATATTTTCGTGAAAGATAAGTGCAATTCCTATCATATCGATTGATGGGGTAGTTTTGTGCTTAAAGAAAAATTTAAGATGATTAAGACAACGCTGAAATATTGGCAAGACTCATACCCAGAATTTGCCTAGTCGGATTGAGTCTCTGCAAGACCGGCTTGTGGCTCTTGATGAGAATGGGGGAGAGGAGGACCTATCTGAATTGGAGCTTGTAGAGCTTCATGGGGTCACGTCGGACATTCACTCTCTCTCGGCTGAATGCAAGCATATGCTGACAATAGTCTCGTTCTCGGTAGCTTAAGGAGGGGGATGCCAACACCAAGTATTTTCACTCTGTCCTCGCTAATCGACGGCGGGGTAACGTTATTTCGTCCTTGCAGGTGGGTAGTGCTCTGTGGAGGGTGTGGCCCCTATCAAGCATGCAGTTGTCTCCTACTTTGCGTCTCATTTCATGGCTGCTAACATGGAAAGGCCGGGAGTTGATTCTCTTACTTTAAAACGGCTGCACCCGTCAGAGGTAAGTAGCATGATCAAGCCTTTCTCGATGGTAGAGGTGAAGGCAGCTGTGTAGGATTGCGATAGTTACAAAAGTCCGGGCCCAGATGGAATTAATTTTGGATTCATCAAAGATTTTTGGACTGATGTTGCTTTCTTTCGTGTTTAGCATTTTTATGTGCAAGTATACACAGTCATAATTGCAGCAAGTAATAAGAAAAGTATCGAACCCACAAGGATTGCTTAAGGGAACGTAGTCTCATTCATTATACAATTAATCTTCAACTTGTGAGTAAATAAAATAACAGATATCATTTCAGGGTTTCAAATAAGAAAATAATAAAAAGAGTTTTGGAAATCAAGTTAAAAATGTAGTTGTAACGATGATCCATTCAAATCCATAGTATGCTATGTGAGTGATGATAAGTGTTGTCAAGACTACTGTGAGCAAGCTTTCCTTGTGGTGTATGTCTACAACGTTAGATTATAAAATGGGGGATAAGGTGGGTCCTATGTCTAGGTCACGCTTAATTCATTTCAGTTCAGGAAAACCTTGCTTGTTTAAAATCCCACTATGGCTCTAAAGCTTATGTCTAAGTCATTATATAAGAAGTATGTGTCCATCTTCTACTTGACCATATTAATCCTTTATTTCCATTTATTACTAGATGTCTCATAATAATAAACTTGTACTTAAATCTAATTTGATCAGTCAAAGATGCAAGCATATAACGATATAACAAAAGGACTAAAGAAGCATAAACAACACATCACATCACATCACATGAATAACATACTACTTCATTAAACTTCACATATTCCAACTATTAAGAGTTTAGCTCGTGGTGAGCATACAAATATCAACAACCAGAAGGATAGATTCATACATCATAAAAGAAATGAAATATAAACCTACAAGCAATGCCACCAAAGGATGATGTCTCAACCTCTGATGAGCATAAACGGCTTGCCTCCGGTTATCGGACACGTGCAATGGTGCTTCTCCTCTCCACTTGTGACGGCCGCTCTTGATCCTCAAAATATGACTTCAATTCATTGGATACCTTTGAGAATTAGGTTAAGACCCTTTATATAGTGTCAGGTCATGGATCGTGGGCCTAGGAACACTTTAGAATATGAGCAGCCCAAAGAATAAGGCATATTCCAAGTTGTTGATAATACTATGATAATACAGTCCTTTGCTTTCTAAGATGGCCAACTGCCTTTCCTCTTTTAGACAGGCGCGTCCTTCTCCCAGTACACATGCGTGGCACTTCCTGATTGCATCCGATAAACCGACCTTCTGAATAGTACGGAACTGAGCGTCTTGACTCTTGGTTATCATTCTTTGGCTCTGAGACTGTATTACTTAGCCTCATTGTCTGTCTTGACTCCATTTGTCACTAGAACTAACTCTTTATATAGAGAATTACATGAAATCCTAAATACATTAACTAGACTCAAGACTTAATAAAATGATTCAAAACAATAGTAGATCACCATATTGGCAGCGAATAATCCAAGTATCAAAGGCATAAATGTTGGTGTAAGCCCTAGAGGCCAATTAATGTATTGAATAATTTACTTATCAAATAAAAGGCTTTTTCTTTATTATATTTATATGTTAAAATAATAAAGTCCCTAGAATAGTTAATTCGTTAATGGAACGTTAAATATGACTTAAACGTGAGAATCCATTAAATATAAGAACACTATTCTTAAACGTATTCGTGGTCAAGCTTTATTGTGAAATGGGATAACATTAAAGCATAGAGACTATTATGTTGGTAGACTGATGATCACGTCTCACTAATCATAGATAATGAGTTATCAAGTCTTCACATAGATATAAATGTTAAGGGTAACTTTATATCGGATTGACCCACCATGAGAATACTACATAGAATGTTATGAAATGTCATAAGTTATTCTCATAGTGATAAAAGGTGTATTCCACCCTTCGACCTGAAACCACTGTGTACCCTAGATGTAGGAGTGTAATACCTTGTTGCCATTCAAACGTTATCCGTAACTGGATAACTATAAAGTTGGTTGATGGGTATCCCACGAATCATGCTGAGGGACATGAGTGACCTAGATGGAATTTTTCCCTCCTACATAACGGGAGATATGTCTATGGGCTCAATATTGAACTAGACAAAGATGACATACTATGCCTTGTGTTCAATATAGACATGAGGACAAAAAGGAAATTATGCACAAGATATTTATCACATAAAGGTTAGTCAGATCACATGACATTCTTGTGACTTGGGTAACAGTGATGTGTTGCTAGATACCGCTCACTGTTTATAATATTAAGATTAATATTATTACCAACGTCATAAGAACCTACAGGGTCACACACATAAGGACAGTTAAAACGGGAAAAATAAGTGAGACTTATTGCGGGGGGTGCAATTAGTGAAAAACGAATATTGGGCTTGAGAAGTCCAAATTCGTGTGAACTGAAAACCACATAAGAAACTCTATAAATAGAGCCTTTTGAAGTTAAGTTTCATACACTTTTGAAAACCCTAATTCGTACTTGAGAAATTCTGAATTTCTCTAAACCCTAAACCGCACAAATTCCCTCAACCTTCATCCAAGAACAGCTAGCACTGAAGGATTGGAGGTTCCTGTTCGTGTGGACTATGTGGAGGTGCTGCAATTGCGGTGCTCGTGATCGAAAAGAAAGCGAAGGAACGGTTCTTCAAAGTGCGGTGCTCGTGATCGAAAAGAAAGCGAAGGAACAGTTCTTCAAAGGTAACAATCTATCACCGATCATGAACATTCACATGGATACATTGAAGGAAAATTAAATTTTTAAATCCGCTGCGTTTTATCTTTGATAATATGGTATACGTTTTCCTTCACTAAAAACCTCACAAAAAGTGAGTTATCAACTGAGATGCAAGGTGATGTCATGCGCTTTATTGCGGAGTTTCATCAGAATGATAGATTGACTAAGGGTTTAAATGCTACCTTTATTGCTTTGATACCCAAAGTTGAGAGCCCTCAACGATTGAATGATTTTAGGCCTATCTCACTTATTGGCAGCCTTTATAAAATTCTGGAAAAGGTCTTAGCGAACCGGCTGCGCCTGGTGATGGGCAGTGTGATTTCGGAATCTCAGACGGCGTTTGTCAGAGATAGGCAAGTCCTCGATGAAATTCTTATTGCGAATGAGGTGCTGGATGAGGCGCGTCGGCTCAGAAGGAGTTGATGTTATTTAAAGTTGATTTTGAGATGGTTTACAAAATCAACTTTGATGTTGTAATGGGGAGAATGGGTTTCCCAACACTTTGGAGGAAATAGATTAAAGAATGTGTTTGTATGGCTACCGCGTCTGTCTTAGTTAATGGAAGCCCAATTGACGAGTTTCCTCTTGAGAGGGGTTTAAGGCAAGGGAATCCCCTTTCCCCGTTCCTCTTCTTGTTGGCTGCTGAGGGCTTACATGTGTTGATGGAGGCTATGGAGGCGCATAAGTTATTTACGGGGTATAGTGTTGGTGAGAGTGCCCCGATTTCGCTGATGATACGTGAAGCGGCCGGAAAAACGCCCGAGCGTAATGAACGCTCGAAATAACACAGAGTCGCCACCGAACTTTATTCATTCCCGTAGGAAAAGGAAAATATCGATAAAACCTTGAAAACAACGGAAAGATGGTCATCGCAACCATTTTCGGGTTCGGGAGTCGATTATGCAAGGGGAAGGTATTAGCACCCCTCACATCCGTTGTACTCAACGGAAACCTCTTTTTTAGCTTAGGGTTTAAAAATGTTCTGTCAATTTGTTTGCGTGCTTTTTATTAATGTCCTGCTTTTATCCTTGTGTTGCTTTATTAAAGTATATACAAAAAAGGGGGGAAAATATTAGTTTTTTATTATTGAGCTCGACAAGATGTTGAATCTCGTGCCTACGTATCTCCAGGTGCGATGGAGAAATCAAAGCTCACGTAGTTCTGGTAAAATGCTTGTGCGTTGGTTGATTTTATTTATGAAAATGATTTGCTCGCGCTTGGGCGAAAAAACTTGCTTGATTAAAAAAGACTCGCACTTGGGCGAAAAAGTTTGCTTAATTTAAAAGACGGACTCGCACTTGGGCGATGGTATCCGTTTGCAAAAGATGATTAAGCGCACATGGGCGCGAAAAATAAAGTTTGGATTGGTGGAGATTGATTTTAATGTTTGACAAAAGATATTTTTGAAGTTTTATGTTTTTTTGTATTTTTATATTTTTGAGTTTGAAAATATATAAACAAAGTAGTAAAAATAAATTAAATGGCTTAGTTTTAATAAATAATTAAAAAATCAAGATCACATGGCCAGAATTTGTTTGATCATGCTGTTGTGATGCTGTCACGTGTCAAGTGTTATAATAATATTAAAACTAAAAATTAAAAAAAACAATAAAATGAATATATAAAAAAGGGAAAGAAAAGAAGAACTGCTCTTCTTCTTCTTCAGTACGCGTATGCCTATTTTGAGTGTTGTTAAAACACTTTCTTGTTCATTTTTCAACATCAGCGGCGGAGGCTCCAGCGCTTGCCAGCTCCGTCGCTGGTCATCCTCACTCTCTCGGTCTCATCCTTTCACTCCCGTTAGCTCTCTTTCTCTCTCGGTAGTGGTTTTCGGCGGTGGTGTTCGGTGAAATAACGGCGGTGGTTTATGTTTGTTTCAATGCTTTTTTCGTTTGGTTTTCTTTCTTTGCAGCTCGGTTGCTTACTATTTTGGTTTTTTGTTTATGGATGAAGGTAGTTTTGTGATGATGATTTGGGTGGTTTTGGTGGTTGTTGTTATTACAGTGATGAGATTGTTGTTGGTGGTTGTTTGATGAAGATGGAGCTTGATGGTGGAGGATGGAGTAATAGTGGGTGTGGTGTGTGAGATAGCACAACACTGTCTGTGTTGTTCTTTTTCTTCTTTTCTTTTGGTTTGGTTTGATGATTTTTTCTTATAGAGATGATGGTGTGAGAAGGGTGGTTTGTGATAATGGAGATGGTGAAGTTGATATTTTTTGATAAAGAACACAACAATGATGGTGTTGTTCTCTGTTTTTGCCTTGTTTGTTTGATTTTTCTCTAAATACAATGGAAAAGCAAAATACTAATAATAATAATAATAATAATGAAAATAAACAAAAACAAAGGCAAGAACCAGAGAACTCTGGAAATAGATAACTAAAAAAATGATAAAGATGCAAGAGTTGGAGAACTTACCTTGAATGTGATGAAGTTGGTTTTGTGTTTGATGAACAACAAGTGGGTATGATGAACACTTTTTTCTTTTGGTTTTGGAAGAGCTTATGGTTTTGTTGGATTTTGTTTCAACAATTTGTGTGGTAATTTCTTTTTGTTAAAACTCCTCTCCCTTTTGCCATGGAGAGCTCCTTGTATTTATAGACATGAAAGACCTTTGGAGAGGCTTATGAAAGAGTTTGGAAAGGCAAAGAGAGAGACACGTCCTTGCAACTTTCTTTTTTTGCTGTGAATAGTGCATTATCGTTGCTGCATAGTGCATTATCGTTGCTGATTTTGCAATATAAAGATGTTGCATGGTTTTGTATCCATTCACGTGGCTTTCTTTTTGTCCATAAGAAGGAATCTTTTATTTTTGTGAGTCTTTGACAGCTTGCATGCAAGTTGGCTGTCTTTGCAAGAGGGAACAAAGCCATGTGTTTTTGATGACTCATTGTCCTTTGTTGAACAGTGCATTATCGTTGCTTCACTTGTGCATTACCGTTAGTTGATTTTTTGCTGCAATGCTTTGCATGGCTTTGTAGTCTTCTACGTGGCTTCTTCTTTGTCCAAAAGAGGGAATCTTCTCAAATAATTTGAGAACATCAAGTGGAAGGTCTTTGTCTTGCAAGAGGGAACCAAATCATGTGTCTTTGTTTCTTTGTTTGGTGACTCTTGTCCTTTGCCAACAAAACCATGTGCATTTGTTTTTTTGTTTGGTGACTCTTGTCCTTTGCCAAACAAAGAGGATGTGCTTCATGCTTGTCCATTCATTTATTTCCCATGTGTTGCAAATGTTTCTTGGAAACAAAGAGCTTTACGTGGGAACATCATTCTCCTTTGATCATTATTCCTTTTGTTTGCATAAAAGGCTTTGAGAACATATGTCCAAAAAGGCTAGGCCCATGAAATCATTTTATGCCATGTTTGGCATGTGTATGAATATCTCATCAAGTACATTACCGTTGAATGACCATAACGTTATCGTTGAAACAAATCTCACAAAACCAACGAAAGAAATGAAGTGTGGAATGAACAATAAAATATGGGGTTGGGCAAAATTTAGGGTACGACAATACGCTGTTGATGGAGACTAAAAGTTGGGCGAATGTTCATGCGTTGCGGGTTGTGCTTGTGCTTTTCGAGACTATGTCGGGTTTGAAGGTTAACTTCAACAAAAGTATGCTGGTTGGGGTTAATATCCCTGATTTTTGATTAGGTGAGGCGGCGTCAGCTCTATGCTGCTGAGTGGGAAAAATTCATTTCCTTTATCTGGGTCTTTCCATTGGGGGTGATCCTAGGCGTTTGAGTTTTTGGGAACCGGTTCTGACTCGTTTAAAGAAATGTTTATCGGGTTGGAAGAGTCGCTTTCTTTCTTTTGGCGGTCGTTTGGTTTTGTTGAAGTCTGTGCTGACCTCTCTTCCTGTCTATGCTCTTTCCTTCTTCAAAGCTCCCTCAGGCACTATCTCTTCTATCGAATCTAGTTTAATTAAAAAAATTTGGGGGGGATGTGAGGACTTTAGGAAAATCTCTTGGGTTGACTGGAAAACTATTTATTTATGAAAGGAGTGAGGGTTTGGGGGTTAGGCAGTTGAGGGAGTTTAACTTGGCTCTGTTAGGAAAGTGGTGTTGGAGGATGTTAATGGACAGGGAGGGCTTATGGTTTCGAGTGTTGGCAGCCCGATATGGGGTGGAGAGAGGCAGATTGTATGCATGAGGGATGAGAAGGTCCTATTGGTGGAGGGAGTTAGCGCGTATTCGGGATGGTGGAGGTGAGTCTGAGGGAGGGTGGTTTAGGGGGCATATCTCGAGACAGGTGGGGGATGAGTCTGACACTTTTTTCTGGACTGATCCTTGGGTTGATGGGACCCCTTTGAGTGAGTGGTTTGAGAGGCTATTTGACTTGGCAGTGTACAAATCGGTTTCAGTAGCCGACATGTTCTTGTTAGGGTGGGAGGTAGGAGGAGATGCGTGGGTGTGGCGTCGACCGTTGAGGGCGTGGGAGGATGAGATGTTGGGGGAGTGTCAGACTTTACTTCTTACTATCTCATTGCAGGCTCACTCTTCAGATAAATGGTTATGGCAGCCGAATTTGGATGGCGGATATACTGTTCGTGGTGCATACCAGCTCTTGACGGCTCAAGATGATATTCCATTAAATGCGGGGACATGCCTCATTTGACACTCTCAGGTTCCTTTGAAGGTTTCCATTCTCGCATGGCGACTATTGCGGGATAGGTTACCTACCAAAGCAAACTTGACCTCTAGAGGCATTCTAACAGTGGGGGATCTTCATTGTGTTTCTGGTTGGGAGCGGTTGAGTTGGCTCAGTATGTGTTCCTCTCTTGTAGCACTTTTGGATCTCTATGGTCTCTTGTCAGCTCTTGGATTGGTTCGTCTTCGATGACAGCTCGAACTCTTTTATATCACTTTGACCAGTTCATGACTTCAGCAGGTGGTACTCGAGCACGTCGTTCTTTTATGCAACTCATATGGCTTACTTGCGTGTGGGTTGTGTGGACAGAACAAAACCACATATTATTCAGAGGCTCAAAACTCTTCACTTCATATGTTGGACAAGATCAAGACTTTTTCCTTTAGGTGGTTGACAGCGAAGAGTAGTACTTTAGCTTTAAACTGCCATAGTTGGTGGTCTAATCATATGATTTGTTTGAGCCTTGTTTAGTATTTTGGGTTTGTATGGTGACTCACTTATAACCTTACTTTATTTTTCTTGATACATCTTATGCTGAGGAGATTCCTTGTTTATAATATATATCTCATTTTAGTTTGTTGAAAATAAATAAATAAATACAACTACCAAATCTCAAATTCATATAAATCTATATATTAAAAGAGCATACATATGAATGTTCAAATTTATCCCTCCTAACACCACAATCATCCACTTCTCATTTACACAATTATAACCAATGTCCTTAAAAAAAAACCAATGTATCTACTTGGAAAATGGTACAAATTAACAATTTACTATTATTATGTTTAAATAAACAAGTTTTTGTTGCTATAAATAACTCAAAGTTTGATTTTAGTCCCTATTAAAAATTTTAGTAAGTTTTAATCACCCAAATATTTCTCATTAAGTTTTTTGGTCCATGCTGTTAAATCAACTCATGTCATGTGTATTATTCAAAATTTTAAATTTATACTCATGGTATCTTTATAAAGTATTGGTATCATATATATTAAGTGAAAGATGTTGAATTGAGAGTTGTGAAAGTAGCAATCATTTGAGGGCATCAACGTTATAGATCTGAAAGCATGTATATTCCGATTATTTTAATTTTATCATATTAATTATAGTGCCCACTTTGCCATTGTATGCTATTAATTTTGATATTGTCAATTTGTTCGCAGATTCATAGCTTACATTTTTTGCGACGTTGAAAATATGATTGTATTTGATATACTCTAACGTCACCCCTTACATTTTTTGCGACATTGAAAATATAGTTGTATTTAATGTATTCTATCAATTTAAATGAATATCATCATTTATTCAAATTGATTGAGTACATTAAATACAACCGCATATTCAACATCGTTAAGAAACTTGAAGGATGAAAAGTGGCGGAGCCACATAGAGGTCGGGGGTACAGTTGAACCCCCTAGACTTATAAATTTTCTTCTACATGTGCTATGCTTTTGTAATATTCATAGGCTATATGAACTCATGTTTTATATAGTCTATACATCAACTACTTTGCCACTTAGTTGAAGGAAATAACGTGTAATTTATATTGTACATGTACGTAATGTTTTATTAATATATATTTTAGACTTAATTGTATATTTGATTCCTTAAGTTTATTTTAAGTTTTAATTTGATCTCTTGTGTTTAAAAAGTTTCAAGTTAGTCCTTTTAATCAAATTTATATTTCAATCGACCTATCAAAAAAAAAAATATTTCAATCATCCACGCGACTAACAATTTGGCATACGTGTTTAAAAAAAAAACAAATTTGCATATATACATGGATCAGTGGCGAAGCCAGAAATAATATTAAGCCTAGGTACAATTTTAACCGCAAAATGTACAAATGTTTATTGGTGTTTAAGGTTTTCGGATCGGAGTTTTACTGGATATGACCGTTTTTAGTAATGTATATAAAGTTGATATTTTTAGTATTTTTGATAAAGAAAACAAAGAATTATATATTTTTGAAATTTTAAGATATTTTTAATAATGTATATAAACAAATAAAAGAAAATGAAGTAAAAAAACAAAAGGGTAAAAAAATAAAGAACATATAAAATAAGGTAAAATCACAACATATTTTTACCATATATAAAAAAAGGAAACAAAGTTGATATTTTTAGTATTTTTTATAAAGAAAACAAAAAATATATATTTTTAGAATTTTTAATAATGTATATAAGCAAATAAAAGAAAATGAAGTAAAAAAACAAATAAACAAAAGGGAAATAAATATATAATTTTGGAATTTTTAGATATTTTAATGATGTATATAAACAAATAAAAGAAAATGAAATAAATTAAAAAAAAGGGAAAGGGGGAACTTGGGAGTTGAACCCAGGTCAGGTCCTCTAGATATCAAAGCAATACTCACGCCACTGCAGCAAACACGCAGAAGTTGATAAAACTAGGTTTAATAATGTATGTATAAAACAACACTTTGGTTACAGTTACACTGTTCATCATCTTCAACATCAAGCTCACCAAAACCTCAAGAATTTATAGGGAGTTCAATAATTCTACTGTGAAAAGGTGAAAGCCACGTGTGTGTATGTGTGTATTTAAATTGGAGAGATACGTCTATAAATTCATGCATCATTCTTTTACCAAAACAAAAATTCATGTACATTGAATTTACATTCTCATTTTTAAGTTCATGCACTATTTTCTTAAGAAATAAATAAATCATGGCTTTATTTTTAATATTTACACTTTTTCTAAAAATGCATTTCCACACTTAAATAATGGGTTGTATGGATACATGTATTTGACAATAGATTGTATTTAATAAGAGCTAAAATTTGTAACAAAATATTTCAAGGATAAAAGTTTGAAGAAAATTTTTATATGGACTAAAAATAAAATTAATATATTTTGAGGGACCAAAAATATACTCCTTCTTATTTTACTTATAAGAAAAAATTCACTTTGATTTATTGCATAACAGATATATCTAGACTATATTATAGTTCAGATAAATCATTTATTCAATAAATTTAAAAGTGAATTTTTGCTTATAATTAAGGCCAGATGAAGTATTTAACATTTTATTTATTATAAGAAATTGAGGAAGGGAAAAAAATTAATGGTGGTTATGTCAAGGTCAAGTAACAGAACGAGCCATTCATCGTGAGTAATATTTTAATATAGAAGAGAGGCATTCTGACTCTACTACTACAAATATGTGCATCTAGTGCAATGGCTTGGAAGCAACTACCTTGACCATCTTTCACGAGCCCCATACTATCAAATTCCTATCTTTGGAACTACGAGGATATGTTACTTTGTTCTTTCGCAAACCCCGCCATTTGATCAAGGGCTTTCTTATACAAGTGGCCTCAAAAAAGAGTTGGAGCTCAACAATTTAGAGCAAAGGATTGAAAATCCTTGGTAGAACCATGATTTTCATTATAATATATATGATATTCATTATAAGCATCCAATATATATTTTGATAGACATGATTTTCAGGGATATGCACGGACAATATAAAATTATTTTACATGGTCATCCAACGATAAAATTGTATTATGTCATTTGTAAAAAAACAAAAACCAATATATTCCGTCAAATCACGACACTAGTGAATTTCTATTGGACGTTAGTGTAAAGCAGAGCACATCCATTAAACATTTTCAAATATACATGATATCTATTACCCAAATGCGTCAAGGTTTTAAATTGATGTTGCGGTCGCGGATGTAGTAGCGGTTACGGTTTATTGCGATTGCGGTCATTGAATTTGATGCAACGCGAATGCGGTTGTTGTGGCGTGAAATGATTTTGAATTTTCACTAGTTATATAAAATGATACCGCTAGTATTTAAAGCACTACACTATTTATCCACCATTGTAGTGTCTCAGTTTATTCAATAAGTGTTTATTCGAAGGTGGTTGAAATACACGGTTGAGAGATTGTTAAAAGTGATATTTTTTATTAGGTTTCATCCAAATTATATTTTGGGAGGGAGAAAAAGAAGATATACATGTTTCTATTTGTGTTTGAGACAAAGCAAACCTTTTTTTTTTTTTTCATTTTATTTTATTTTTTTGAATCATTTTTTTTAAAAGACCTACTGCAATATAATTTTTTTTTCTGTGGCCCCCAAAAAATTGAGACCCCGCACCTTAGGGAACCTTGCACTCCCTCAAGACCGACCCTGTGTGCAGTACTAGTGTAAGAGTAGATCAGGAACCAGTTGACAAAAGTGGATCTTATGTAATGTGAACTTCTTCAGAACCAAGAAAACGAGTACAAAGCAATCATGCGAGAAGTCGATACTCCAAAAACAAAATACAACTGACTAATTTGAGTTGGACAAGACTTGTAGACAACTAAGTCATCACCATTGTTGTAACAAATATTCACTAGATCATATGTGCACACGTTAGTTTCATGATAATCGAGTCCTCGGTCTAAGAGGAGCAGCTGTTGAATTCTTTGTATCAGTCTCTTCTCCCATCTGCAACATAAATACCTTCCTTTTTCTAAATAGTAACATTAATATGAGCACACTTCAAGATTCCAAACCTCACTATTTTTGTTACCTAAAGCTTATCTTCCGTCATTATTATACCGAGTATTTTACATTCATTTTTGTATGTTATTTAGATGTTCAATAATATTATTACTTTTCATTTAATTAATAATAACTTAACCAGAGATTATAAATGTTGTGTGTATACTATATAAAGATATTTACACATTATAATAGCAACTTACGTTTTAAAATACACAAAAGTTATAGGATACATCAAAATTTTGATATCTAAGAATCATTTCTCATTTCTAATCATCAATTTACATCATAAATGATAAATATAATATTAATGAACTTGATACAATAGGAATTAATAGCTTTTATACAACAGGAACATTTTGTAATCCAAAATTGAGATCCAATCAAGCTAAACAAGTGGATCAAATTCATGTGAAGGATTTTAAAGAACCTTCTTTCTCTCAAAGAATGTCTTCAAATGCCATAGTTGCATACCAGCAACAGACAAACAAACCATGATTGACAGGAAAATGAAAGTAAACATCTTATTATCAGTAGCTATGTTAAGTTCTTGCATCTCTGCCTCCCTGTACCAAAGAAATCAAAATAAAACAACGAGTTATCATTGTTAAGTTCTTGCAACTATATGTTAATTATTTCATGCATATTCAGGCCATCTCGCAACTGATGTGGACTTCTTAGCACACCCCCTCACGCCCAACACTATTGGGCTTGGTGCGTGGATATAAACGGTGGGTGACCCGATAGTGGAAACCTGATAACAGGATTACCCTCACTCATAAACACACATTCAGACCATCTCGCAGCCGATATGGGACTTCTTAACACATATTGAAATTTTGAATCGACACAGTTAACATTGTTGCAAATAAGTCATAACATTTATACCTCTCTCGAAGATAATACATCTCGTCGTGGATGTATGTGACAATCTCATACAACCTATGTATTTGAGATTCCATTACCTAAGATGGAAAGAAAAACATCACTTTAGAAAACAAACAAGATTGAATAATTACATTTGTAAATCAGAAATCCCTATAACTAAAACTTACTTCAATATGATCTTTTTTTGCAATCTTATACCAGTCCTTGGCAGAAATCCCAGTTCTCCACTCAAAATCAATGGTCACAGTTATTACCGGATGGTGATCCAGCACCGTAAAACA
The DNA here is from genome assembly GCA_951799995.1 of Trifolium subterraneum. Taxonomy (NCBI): domain Eukaryota; kingdom Viridiplantae; phylum Streptophyta; class Magnoliopsida; order Fabales; family Fabaceae; genus Trifolium; species Trifolium subterraneum. The sequence continues at coordinate 42,396,233 of OX637461.1, read as the reverse complement.
AGCTGTGTGATCACCGGCTTCAACTGTAGTATATGCAAAATTACCAGCATCCACAAGCTCACCAAAGTGGTAATTGTTCCCATAAGGTGAACGGACCTGACAATCAGCTACATTATACAAAGCCAATATAAAATATTTAATGACAAGTTCTGCGGTGGATCACCGTGGACAAGTACTTAAAAATTGTCCGAGACTCCAACAACTAATGACGTCGGTCTCTGGAAGTAGAAGAAGTACATGATCCTCCTTATTGTATGGTCTGAGAAAGTGTCATGATTGATGTCAACTTAGAAAGAAGAAAAAACACACGAGAAAATAAAAACATGTTCCTCGAAACTTAACTCCTATATTTTTTATTATGGTTTAACTCCTATATGTTTTCGTTTGTTTTTGTCGAACGGTACCAACTAAGTCACCATATTATTCATGATGACGAGGACCGTGAGTTTCTACTTCTAGAAGGTGGCACGGCATTTGATATTGGTGTTTTAAACAATTTTCAAGTACCGGTCCAGGTAGAACTTGTCCCGTTTGATATTTTGAAAATTCAAAGTAGAACAAAAAAAAAATAATAAAACATAATTAAACCTTATAACAAGAAGAGAATAGGTAATCCATTCGAGATTCAATTGTTCTTGTTCTCATACATTTTCTACCTTAAATACTTCCAAAAAAGGGCACATTTTTGGGGTTAAACCATAATATAATGGCATTTAATAGAAAAATAATGAAAATTTCCAAATTTGAAATTAAAAATTATCCAATATAAAACTAGCATTTTGTGATTGAATAATCATAATTCATCATAACCATACCCTGACAGTTATCTTGTGAGAATCAGGAATTGGATAACCTTCATTCGGATTAACAACGGAGTAATTACCGACGGTCATGGCGTTGCTCATGATGTCCTCAGTAATACATTTGGGTTCACCTGATTTAATTTCAAACCGCATTGAATTCACAAAGCTAAACAACAATGCATGGAATATAGCAACAAGAAGAAGAATTGAATTGAACATTGCAACAATGAAATGTTCTTATTTTGGCTGAATTTGGAATTGGAAGGGTAAAGAGGGATTATTTTTGGGGTTGCTTGTGAATGAAGAAAGGAAGAAAAAAGGGAATCAAAATGATAAGCGACAAGAGTTGTAATGAACACAAAAAACAGAGAAATGTATGATTAAAGGTTAACCGCCAAAAATAGATTTTACTTTCTTCCTTCTTCCTACATTCATGTTTTACTTTCTTCCCAAATTATAGACCAATAAAGTGCTAAATCACTGTATATGAAAAAAATATGGATAAATATGTTACCGATAAATATAAAGTAAATATAGGATAAATATTCACCTTTACATAAAAAAATCACGCGGAATAAATATTTGTAATTGGTAAATTAAATATGCGGGTCATAAAAAACCGTATCCCGTAATATAAGCACATAAAATACAAAATGGGCACGGTCCAAATATTTTAACAAATTCTTGCTTTTTTTTTTTTTGTGAACTAAGAGCATAATGACATTAAAGATGTTAGTAGATATCTTTACTATATTGACACCCCTTGTAGCCTCTCATCCTCTGACAAGTGATTTTGGTTGTCATAGAAACTCATCCACTTGTTTTTTGTGGATTTAATACACATATTTAAACTCTAAAGCAATTTCATGGGACTAGTATCATTTGCGACATGTTGATAGTTAGCTAATGTGTGTATGTATGAACACACAAATAGATGATTGAGTAATAAGGCTAGAAAAGAAATTGTCACTTTGTCGCGGTGATTTTTGGATGTCGAGTTATTAATTAACTTCGAATCAATATTTAATATTCCACCACCGATCTTTAATTTATCCGAGGGAAAGGGAAAAAGTTCGAAAAAAAACCTATTTTGAGAGAACAAGGTTCGGGGGTTGGTTATACGAAGGGAAGGTATTAGCACCCTAAGTATCTATAGTACTCTATAGGAACCTCTTGTTTTTTTATTCTATCTATGCGCTTTATTTTTAATTGCTTGTAAAAAATGTATAAGTGAGAATTAAAGTGATGATAAAAATGCTTAAAGAATGAAAAGAAAAAAAATGTTTTTGTTGATTTTATTGATTGGAGAGACAAGTCTTATGCCTACGTACCCGAGGGATCAAACCACCGTAGTTCGGAGTAAAAAGACGAGTAAATTTGTTTGTTTGATTTTAAGGTTTTAAAAATGGTTTTAAAATACCAAAAGCCAAAAATGGCAAAATATGAGTTTGATTGATGTTAATTTGTGAAGAAAGTCTATATGGTTAAATTGATTGAGATTTGATTATGAAAATAAGACGCGGACACTTGGTTTAAAATCCAAGGTTTGTTGAGAAAATATTTGAGTGATAAAAGACACTTGGTTTAAAATCCAAGGTTTTCGCATGATTAAAAAATGTATGAATGAGACAAATGTACTTGGTTTAAAATCCAAGTTTTAGGCGAGAAAAAAAAGGACGCTTGGGTTAAAGTCCAAGGTTTTAGCGAAAAAAGAAGCCGTTGGTTTAAAGTCCAAGGCACTTGGTTTAAAATCCAAGTTTGGGATGAAAAAGGACACTTGGGTTAAAATCCAAGGTTTTCACGATAAAAGACGCCGTTGGTTTAAATTCCAAGGCACTTGGTTTAAAATCCAAGTTCGCGGTAAAAAAGACTCTTGGGTTAAAATCCAAGCTCGCGGTAAAAAAGACTCTTGGGTTAAAATCCAAGGTTTTCACGATAAAAGACGCCGTTGGTTTAAATTCCAAGGCACTTGGTTTAAAATCCAAGCTCGCGGTAGAAAGAAACGTTTGGTTTAAAGTCCAAAGTTTTGAAAAGTGTATGATGACAAAATATTTTGATGCTTGATGATGTTGAAAAGAGATTGTGTTGATATTTTTTGAAAGAGGTTTTGACCTCATTTTTTGAGAATAAAATGACTAATTATTTTTTGAAGAGGTGTTGACCTCATTTTTGGAGAATAAAATGACTAATTATTTGATTGGTATGTTGGGTTAAAAATAAAAAGGTAGCGCTAAAATTAATAACGTCGCAATAGGCAAAATAAGCGTGAAGACGATCCGTAATGATATTTTGATCAAAACGGTGTCTTTTCCCTCGGACTTTAAAATTACGCATATGGACGGAATGCGATAAAGAAATAAATATGCATGAGATGCAATTTTTCATTTATGAGTACATTGGCCTAATCACACTCTAAAATCTATGCAAGAAAATAAATATGAAATGATGCGAGAGACGGGGTATGCTATGCACTTTTATTTAGAGTTTACATTTGGCCTATTTACATCCTAAATTCAAGAGCAAAAATAAATGACAATTAATAAAGCGATAAACGCTCAATATGGTGATGATAATGATGTTACAAAAAAAAAGTAAATATGATAAATAAATGGACGTAATGAAATAATATGAAATGCATGGATAAATAATATACGAAACTAAAAAAAAGATGAAAATAAGCCTCGACATCGTGCTTGATTGGCTAAAATAATAGCTGAAATAGCTTATGCCAAAAGCACTTATTTCATAAGCTAAAAAATAAAATTAATTAACAAAATAAAAACATGAAATAATATTACCAATATCTAAATATCAAATAAATAAATAAGCCTCGACATCATGCTTGATTGGCTAGAATAATAGCTAAAATAGCTTATGCCAAAAACACTTATCTCATAAGCTAAAAAAATAAAATAAAATTAAAACAGGGGGGTGTGAAAAATAAAACGAAATAACAGGGGGGTGTGAATAGCAGTAAAACTGCAAGATCCAGCCCAACAAGGGCCCATCCGCGTGTAACCAAACAAAAAAAAGCCAGGACTAATCCTGGCCGTCTGATAGATCAGACGTCCCTGATTTGATCACAGGAGAAGTTAACTATGGGCGTTTGATTTGGATCAAGAGGACACAGGCGCGCAGGTGCACGATAAGTCTGTGCACCTGCGCGCACAGGATCCAAAATAGGATATAAATACAAAAACCCTAAAAAATCAACACAAATGTCATCCTCTTCTCTCTCTCTTCTTCTCCGCCGCGGCGGCTCTCTCTCTCACCTCTCTCTCGCCGCTGATTTCCTTCTCTCTCAACCTCTCAACCTTTTTTCTCTCTGTTTCAATCTCTTCGTTTTTTTCTCACGGCCGCCGGCCAGCTTTCTTTCTTTTCTCTTCCTCACCGTTTCTCATGGTTTTAATTTCTCAAATTTCTTTCTCTCGGAAATTCTCTCGTTTCTCTCTTCTTCTTCCTCTCTCTCACGTTCTCAAATCTTTTCTATCTCAGATCTAAAAAAAAAAACTTCGAAGGAAGAAAAAAGGAATGGAAACAGAACCTTGGTATTGGTTTGTTTGATCTGATTCTGGATTCGTTTTGATTATTTGTTTTTGATGGATTCTGTTTTGATTTTGTGGTTATGGGTTTGAATTTGGATTCGGTTCGTTTCTGGAAATTTGATGGATGATTGATGATGAATTTTTGTTTATGATTTTTTTGGTTTCTTTTGATTGGAAAAAGAAAGTGCTGCGGCTGGAAATTTTTCTGTCCAGATCTGATTTTTTTGCTGTTCACTATATACACCAATTGGGTTCTAAGATGGGGAACAAAAATCTGATTTTGGACAAACTGGTACACTCCCTTTCTGCTTTCTGCAGAAAAATGTCCCTGGCTGTTTGGAGAAGTTGACTTTCAAATTTTTCTGATTTTTTTATCAGAAAAAAAAAGGACAAAAGGACAAAGTAAAAATAAAATAAAACAAAATAATTAAATTAAATTAACTAAAAAAACGAAAATTAATAAAAATAGTAAATAAACTAATTAAATAAATTTTAAAAGAAAGAAGATAATAATAATAGTAAAAAATAATAAATAATAATAATAAAAAAAAGAATAAATATAAAAGAAACAACAAATGAGGTATTTTAAAATACCTCTCTGCCGAAATTTCGTCAGAAATGACAAAAAAGGCAAGAAGGTTTTTAAACGCCGAACAAAATCAATCGGTCAAAAAATGGGGTATGACAGATGCCCCTATTTAAGTTTCTTCCGTCGGAGATAAAAAGAAAAAGATGATTTTTTTGATGATGTTTTTGTTTTGGTTCGACGGTGGAAGAGACTTAAATACAGAGTACACCGTTTTTTGACCGGATTAAACTATAAGATGCTATGATATGACGTTATGAGTGTTATGCTCATGAGTATTTGAATGTAATGAAGATTATTTGACAAGGGTAATGAAGACAGAGAGTGATAAGGTCCTGTGTACGGACAGAAGTAAAGACTGAAAGCGATAAAGTTCTGTGTACGGACAGAAGTAAAGACGGAAAGCAGTAAAGTCCTGTGTGCGGACATAAGCAGATAAAGTCCTGTGTACGGACAGAAGTAAAGACAAAAGCAGTAGAGTCCTGTGTGCGGACATAAGCAGATAAAGTCCTGTGTACGGACAGAAGTAAAGACAGAAAGCAGTAAAGTCCTGTGTGCGGACATAAGCAGATAAAGTCCTGTGTACGGACAGAAGTAAAGACAAAAGCAGTAAAGTCCTGTGTGCGGACATAAGTAAAGACGGAAAGCAGTAAAGTCCTGTGTGCGGACATAAGCAGATAAAGTCCTGTGTGCGGACAGAAGTAAAGACTGAAAGCGATAAAGTCCTGTGTGTGGACAGAAGCAGATAAAGTCCTGGTGCGGACAGAAGTAAAGACGGAAAGCAGTAAAGTCCTGTGTATGGACAGAAGTAAAGACAGAAAGCAATAAAGTCCTGTGTACGGACAGAAGTAAAGACAGTGTCCACCAACATTGTGGGATGGTAAGGACAAGTAAAGGCAGTGTCTACCAACATTGTGGGATGGTAAGGACACATCGAGGAAATAAATTGTTTGCTGATATTGTGGGAGAGCGAGACATGACAAGAATGTGGATTTGTCTGGACCAGACACACTGAAAATAACTTCTTTTGGGGAAATTAACCATAAGTTTGCAGTTGATTGTTTGCAAAACCTGCTACTTTGAATATGTTTGATGGAGACATCTCTAGACCAGACTCACTGGGGATGACCCTTTTTTTTGTGATGTATGATTGATGGAGACATCTCTGGACCAGATATACTGGGGATGACTCTTTTTGTGATGTATTGAAGCAGGACACGTGGTGGTCAATGTTGTATGTGTGAATGATTTTGTTTGCATGTTGCATATGAATATGAATATATGTATGGACATGTGAACGATTGTAAGTATGTATGCATGTATGTATGTATGTATGAATGATTGTTATGAAGCTTGTATTTGTATGATTGAATGATATTTGTACACGACTGGATGAGACAAAAGCTTGATCAGAAAAGATGAGCATTGGGCCGACGTATCCGTACAACCACTCGGTAGTTCTCTGCTGGGGACAGCGTCCTTATAGGTGAAATAAATCAGATCCTCGGGGTAAAACCCGGTATGGTGTGTCAATCCATGTTAAAAGTGATTGCCTCTTGGGGTAAAGCCCATTGGTCAGAGGTCTGGCAGAAGTCGCCATTTCGTACACTGAAACCGAATATTTTCTCATGGTCCTTGCCTCAACAGTCATGCTTTCGCTTTTTTTTTGAAATCCCTAACTTTTGCCTGAATCGCCCTTTCAGGTTTTCAATCCACTGGGAATAATATTTCCCTTTTTTTTGTTTGTCCCTAATTTTTGCCTGGACCGCCCTTTCGGGTTTTCAATCCACCGGGACGCTCATTTTTGCCTAAGCCGCCTTTTCAGGTTTTCGACTTAGCGAGCTGTTCCTTTTTTTTGCTATTTTTTTTGAATGAATGAAACAAGACGGATAGGATGATATGCAAACTTCTCAAAGAGATGCCATTTGCTGATGATATGAGCTTCTCAAAACGGGTCTCAGCTTCTTCTTTCACTGGGGAAAAGAAAATCATACAGGCTTCTTGATGATAACCACTTGCTGGAGATTACCAGAGAACAGTCAAGTTCAGTATTCAATTGAGGGATGTTGGATCACATGCTCAACACGTTATATTAACGCACATATCCATATCAACTTGACGATTATTGGCTCAATGAGGAAGAGATATAACAACTATCTTGGCAGATCTGGATTGCCCCTGGAAACCACTTCAGGTGCCCCAAGTGAGTGAAACCTTGACTTTGTATCTTTGAAGGATATGCCACTGTATATAAAGACTTGCCCCGGATTGGCGGGTTCCTGAGGTAGTTTGCCCCAAGTCAGGAGCGCTTTGAATTGATTTGCTCTTGATTAGACCATTTGATTGAATTTCTCTGATGCCAAATATAAATTTGCAGACAAAATTGTTTCTTTTGGAAAAATATTTCTGATGTAATGTACATGCAAGTTTTGGAATCGCAAAAATTTATATAAAACATATGTGGTGTGTGTAAAAGATAGTTACTCAACAAACAGGTGGAGTCAGTTTTAACAAAAGTTTTGCTGATTATGCATTCAAAGTAAAAATAGCTTCAATTAGGTCTTTTGAGGGTTATAACGTGGCCTGGTTCATGGTTTTGAAAAGAAAGATGATTAGGCTCAAAATTCCGTTTTAACCCACCCACTCTTCTTTGATGTCCTTCATTCCTAGATTCAATTAATTCATCAGACATGCTTTGGTTGACAAGAGGATTTCTTTTGACAATGATGTTTGAGGTTGACACTTTGGTCGAAGTTTTGATGAGAATTTTTTGAAGTGACAGTCACTTTTTCATTCACAAGCTTGTTTTCAACATTTTGCTCTTAATCCCTTATTTTTGCATGGACCAATTCTGTTGGATTTCGCGGTCCATCGGGATGCCCTGAATTTTGCCTAAGTCTTTTTACCTAGCGGGCTTTTTGTTGTTGTTTTTGTTTCTGTGTTTTTTTTGTGTAGGATGTTTGTGACTACCACATGTTATTGTGAGTTTTGTCTACTCATGACTTCCTCTATCTCAACAGGTTTATCCTCTTGTATTGGGATGTATCATTGAATTAATTGAAAGACTACCCTGCCCCGGGTTAAGATTAAGGGTTGTTTTTTCTATAGAAAGAACACCAACTTCTGGCTCAAAGGGGTTGACTACGGATTATCTCCTTATTTCTCCGGTGTTTGGGAAGTGAAACAATGCCTTACATCATCAACCGGGTATTTACTAATGAAAGCATATATCAGCAATTTTAAACATTTAATTTACATCATTCTCCCCTCAAGTCTGTAAACAAGAAAAGTGAAATATAAAAACATTGCCATTTGTGATGGCATAAGAAAAGAGTGAATACGAATGGATGGATTCCAAAATATGCATGTTCATTGTTTAGAAGTATTAATTAAAAAGATACAACTTTAAAATGCAAATAAATGCTTGGCAAGAAAGAAATTGCAATTTGAACATAAAAGGCCTAGTGATCCTAGGGACAATCTTCTTGATAATCTTGAAAATGACAGAGACCCATGATTAAGCAGAGGACGAACTTTGAACGTTAGGGTTCTTATCCTTGAAAGATAGCACATTGTTGCGGATTAAATCCTGAACAGCTTTCTTGAGAGGATAGCAACGCTCTACATCATGGCCAGGGGCCCCTTGATGGAAGGCACAAGTTAAATCACTGCGGTACCAGGGAGGTAGTACTGCTGGCACAGGTGGAGGTGGTCTCGTCTGGACAACATTTTTAGCAAGCAAGGCGGGGAGTAGGTCGGCATATTTCATAGGTATGGGGTCAAATGGAGGATTTTTCTGAGTGCGGTTATGATTAAATGATTGTTGGGGAGATGGTAGGTGATGAGATTGTGGGTATTGTGGTGGTAGTGCTATGGTTGCAACATGTTGATAAGCTGGGTTTCTTGAATGATGTCCTCCTTGAGCCACCATGCCAACTTCAGATTCTTTCTTCTCAGAAAAGTTGTTACCATATCTTTTGGCAGTATTAGTCGGAGCTTTCTCTCTTGTCAATCGTCCTTGTCGGACCCCTTCTTCAAGTCGCATCCCCATGTTTACCATCTCAGTGAAATCACTGGGTGCACTAGCAATCATTCGTTCATAGTAAAATGAATCAAGAGTATTTAGAAAAATCTTGGTCATTTCTTTTTCTTCTAGTGGTGGACAAATCTGAGCGGCAATCTCTCTCCATCGCTGAGCGTATTCTTTGAAACTCTCTTTATCTTTTTGAGACATACCTCGAAGTTGATCTCTATCTGGAGCCATGTCTAGATTGTATTTGTATTGACGGACAAAAGCCTCGCCCAAATCATTGAATGTTTGGATCTTGGCACCATCTAAACCCATGTACCACTTCAAAGCGGCACCTGTCAAGCTATCCTGAAAGTAGTGAACTAGTAACTGATGGTTGTCTGTTTGAGTGGACATCTTTCGGGCGTACATTACCAAATGGCTCTGAGGGCAGGAATTTCCCTTGTACTTCTCAAACTCAGGGACCTTAAACTTAGGTGGGATCCTAACGTTTGGTACCAAGCAAAGGTCATGGGCGTTTTTGCCGAACAAATCTTTCCCACGAAGGGCCTTAATCTCGAGCTGCATCTTATCAAACTGATCCTGAAGATTATCCATACGGCCATAAGTCTCTGGGTCCTCCGCATGGTAGACTGGTTCGCTCACATAAGGAACGGTGTGAGCTACGGAAGCTGGAATGGTCATTGTTGACTGAGGGACACACATAGTAACTTGAGGAAGAGTCATCCCAGGTTGGGGAACAACAGTAGCATGTGGCAAAGTAGGAGTAGGGACCTCGGGAACTTGGGGTCGAAACCCTTCATTAAAATTCATAGGCATGCCCCAAGGATAACCTTCGGGCATGACGTGCTGATGTGTGTTGACGGGTACCACTGGAACTGGGGCAGTGGCGATTTCAGAGATGACTGTAGCTTGAGGAGGAGGGGTTAGTGGCTGATTCTGCGCAGCCATCAACGATGTCACCATGGCGGTCAGCTTTTCTACTTCAGCCCGGAGAGTTGTTACTTCCCCATGGAGCTCAACGTTCTCTTGTTCAACCTGGTTCATTCTCTTTTTCCTGTTTGCTCGAGTGTTGTACGTGCGAGATGGTTGTGGGCGTGGTCGTCGGGCCACTTTGACTGGGACACAGAGGAGAGAAAGAATATGAGACTCGATTTGTTTGAAACTCATGAATGTTATATGATGCATGATGTGTTTATGCTAAAATATACAATGTTTTTTTTTTTTTTTTTTGTTATCGAAGGACTTTACCTCAAATTAGTTGTAAATATTTAGATATGAATTTTGTAAGAAGAAAAAAGAGAAAAATTTATTATGTGTAATGAATGTAATCTACAATGTTTACAAAAAAATTTGTTTTAAGTCCTTCGACATCGGATGAGAAAAAAGAATTTTATGAATGAGTGCATGCATGCATGATGCGGAAAACATGGTGGGGTTAAAGTATAATGTTGGAGTCAAAGGTGAAACCCTCCCATATGATATGTACTAGTGTTCATTTGTACCTGCATGTCGGGTTCTACAAAGTTCCCAAAGTCATTGACCGTCTCATGGATATTACTGAGTTACGGGACTACTCTCGTTCCAACAACATCCACGGGATAATCTCGTTTGAGTGCAGTTTCGCGTGACGACTAATCTCAAGACTACTCTTGATTTAGCCACCGCACTACGTCCTAAGAAAGGCCAAGATGGGTTAAATGTGATTCTAAAGGTTCTCGGCTTCGCCGGACACTCACATTGAAAATAATACCATCATCATGACTTTTCATGACAACGAGTACTACCGTCGTGAGGCCTCCACCGAGCGGGATCATATCACATGTGCTTCATAATCCAGACTACTCTGGACATGTCACTATGATTTCACCCCATCCTATCTTATTGTGTCACTCAAGCCCGGGTTAGGACTTATCTCACCACTCAGAGCAAACCCAAGTATATATATACAAATATTTACAATTAAATGAATAAAAGCGCGAAGATAGTAATTTAAAACAAGTTAGGTTCAACCCGCTTGGTTGTCCCCAGTGAAGTCGCCATTTCTGTCGCGGTGATTTTTGGATGTCGAGTTATTAATTAACTTCGAATCACAATTTAATATTCCACCACCGATCTTTAATTTATCCGAGGGAAAGGGAAAAAGTTCGAAAAAAAACCTATTTTGAGAGAACAAGGTTCGGGGGTTGGTTATACGAAGGGAAGGTATTAGCACCCTAAGTATCTATAGTACTCTATAGGAACCTCTTGTTTTTTTATTCTATCTATGCGCTTTATTTTTAATTGCTTGTAAAAAATGTACAAGTGAGAATTAAAGTGATGATAAAAATGCTTAAAGAATGAAAAGAAAAAAAATGTTTTTGTTGATTTTATTGATTGGAGAGACAAGTCTTATGCCTACGTACCCGAGGGATCAAACCACCGTAGTTCGGGGTAAAAAGACGAGTAAATTTGTTTGTTTGATTTTAAGGTTTTAAAAATGGTTTTAAAATACCAAAAGCCAAAAATGGCAAAATATGAGTTTGATTGATGTTAATTTGTGAAGAAAGTCTATATGGTTAAATTGATTGAGATTTGATTATGAAAATAAGACGCGGACACTTGGTTTAAAATCCAAGGTTTGTTGAGAAAATATTTGAGTGATAAAAGACACTTGGTTTAAAATCCAAGGTTTTCGCATGATTAAAAAATGTATGAATGAGACAAATGTACTTGGTTTAAAATCCAAGTTTTAGGCGAGAAAAAAAAGGACGCTTGGGTTAAAGTCCAAGGTTTTAGCGAAAAAAGAAGCCGTTGGTTTAAAGTCCAAGGCACTTGGTTTAAAATCCAAGTTTGGGATGAAAAAGGACACTTGGGTTAAAATCCAAGGTTTTCACGATAAAAGACGCTGTTGGTTTAAATTCCAAGGCACTTGGTTTAAAATCCAAGTTCGCGGTAAAAAAGACTCTTGGGTTAAAATCCAAGCTCGCGGTAAAAAAGACTCTTGGGTTAAAATCCAAGGTTTTCACGATAAAAGACGCCGTTGGTTTAAATTCCAAGGCACTTGGTTTAAAATCCAAGCTCGCGGTAGAAAGAAACGTTTGGTTTAAAGTCCAAAGTTTTGAAAAGTGTATGATGACAAAATATTTTGATGCTTGATGATGTTGAAAAGAGATTGTGTTGATATTTTTTGAAAGAGGTTTTGACCTCATTTTTTGAGAATAAAATGACTAATTATTTTTTGAAGAGGTGTTGACCTCATTTTTGGAGAATAAAATGACTAATTATTTGATTGGTATGTTGGGTTAAAAATAAAAAGGTAGCGCTAAAATTAATAACGTCGCAATAGGCAAAATAAGCGTGAAGACGATCCGTAATGATATTTTGATCAAAACGGTGTCTTTTCCCTCGGACTTTAAAATTACGCATATGGACGGAATGCGATAAAGAAATAAATATGCATGAGATGCAATTTTTCATTTATGAGTACATTGGCCTAATCACACTCTAAAATCTATGCAAGAAAATAAATATGAAATGATGCGAGAGACGGGGTATGCTATGCACTTTTATTTAGAGTTTACATTTGGCCTATTTACATCCTAAATTCAAGAGCAAAAATAAATGACAATTAATAAAGCGATAAACGCTCAATATGGTGATGATAATGATGTTACAAAAAAAAAAGTAAATATGATAAATAAATGGACGTAATGAAATAATATGAAATGCATGGATAAATAATATACGAAACTAAAAAAAAGATGAAAATAAGCCTCGACATCGTGCTTGATTGGCTAAAATAATAGCTGAAATAGCTTATGCCAAAAGCACTTATTTCATAAGCTAAAAAATAAAATTAATTAACAAAATAAAAACATGAAATAATATTACCAATATCTAAATATCAAATAAATAAATAAGCCTCGACATCATGCTTGATTGGCTAGAATAATAGCTAAAATAGCTTATGCCAAAAACACTTATCTCATAAGCTAAAAAAATAAAATAAAATTAAAACAGGGGGGTGTGAAAAATAAAACGAAATAACAGGGGGGTGTGAATAGCAGTAAAACTGCAAGATCCAGCCCAACAAGGGCCCATCCGCGTGTAACCAAACAAAAAAAAGCCAGGACTAATCCTGGCCGTCTGATAGATCAGACGTCCCTGATTTGATCACAGGAGAAGTTAACTATGGGCGTTTGATTTGGATCAAGAGGACACAGGCGCGCAGGTGCACGATAAGTCTGTGCACCTGCGCGCACAGGATCCAAAATAGGATATAAATACAAAAACCCTAAAAAATCAACACAAATGTCATCCTCTTCTCTCTCTCTTCTTCTCCGCCGCGGCGGCTCTCTCTCTCACCTCTCTCTCGCCGCTGATTTCCTTCTCTCTCAACCTCTCAACCTTTTTTCTCTCTGTTTCAATCTCTTCGTTTTTTTCTCACGGCCGCCGGCCAGCTTTCTTTCTTTTCTCTTCCTCACCGTTTCTCATGGTTTTAATTTCTCAAATTTCTTTCTCTCGGAAATTCTCTCGTTTCTCTCTTCTTCTTCCTCTCTCTCACGTTCTCAAATCTTTTCTATCTCAGATCTAAAAAAAAAAACTTCGAAGGAAGAAAAAAGGAATGGAAACAGAACCTTGGTATTGGTTTGTTTGATCTGATTCTGGATTCGTTTTGATTATTTGTTTTTGATGGATTCTGTTTTGATTTTGTGGTTATGGGTTTGAATTTGGATTCGGTTCGTTTCTGGAAATTTGATGGATGATTGATGATGAATTTTTGTTTATGATTTTTTTGGTTTCTTTTGATTGGAAAAAGAAAGTGCTGCGGCTGGAAATTTTTCTGTCCAGATCTGATTTTTTTGCTGTTCACTATATACACCAATTGGGTTCTAAGATGGGGAACAAAAATCTGATTTTGGACAAACTGGTACACTCCCTTTCTGCTTTCTGCAGAAAAATGTCCCTGGCTGTTTGGAGAAGTTGACTTTCAAATTTTTCTGATTTTTTTATCAGAAAAAAAAAGGACAAAAGGACAAAGTAAAAATAAAATAAAACAAAATAATTAAATTAAATTAACTAAAAAAACGAAAATTAATAAAAATAGTAAATAAACTAATTAAATAAATTTTAAAAGAAAGAAGATAATAATAATAGTAAAAAATAATAAATAATAATAATAATAAAAGAATAAATATAAAAGGCAAGAAGGTTTTTAAACGCCGAACAAAATCAATCGGTCAAAAAATGGGGTATGACACACTTCAATTGCAATGTAATAGTACAATTTAAGGTATAACTGATATGGAAAAAATTAATAATAAGCCAATTTATGGAAAGCAAAAAAGTACAAGAAAGTAAAGAAAGAAATAAGCTGCAGTGGCTAGCATGCTTCAAAAGAGATATAGAAGAGATTCTTCACAATTTACTCAATGCCTCGTGATTTCCAATCATTCCTCACTTTAGGCATAGTTCTCAGCGGTGGCATTTAAAATGCACAAATTATTAAATTTGTGCAACATACACAAAGTTTAAAAAAAGGACAGTTGTCCACCTCTCTATGTTTTACCGGTTACTGAAAAAAAATACTAATATATTTTAATTTTTGCTAATTAACCCCACCTTCCTTGCATGTGTAAAAAGACTCCTACTTGATTTTACTCTTTTGTCCCTAATCTTTATGTGAATGAAATTTGTCCACACCTCTCTTTCCATGTTTTATAATTGAAAATGAAACAAGAATGAAATTCCAGGAGCTGTTCGTTTTTTTGCTGTTCTGCTGTTGCTATTCGCTTTGATCTCAGTTTGGTTGGGGGCAGACCTGTCTGCGGGCTGCTACTTTCTTTTTCTTTTGTAGGTGGGGCGGCCATTTTTTGCTGTTCCAGCATAAGGTGGTTAGGTGGTGTAGTGGGGAGTGGTGTTGGTCTCTTAACTTGGGGATTGATTTGAGATTTGTGAAGTCAGAATCTTCAAGGAAATGAGGAGAATGCCATTAGATTTGCGGATCTATATTTTGATAAATTTCTGGGTTTTGGGATTTTTTGGGTCCTAGATCTATAACCTTGTGAATTTCTTGGATTTTTGGTTTGAGGTTGAAGAAAAGATGATGTTGGGGATTTATGGGATGCTGAGAATGAATTTGACTGGGTATAGATCGTAGAAGATGAAGATTAAAGGGTTTTTTTTTATATATTATAAAATGAAGATTAAAGGGTTTTTTTACCAAATAATGCAAATATAACAAATACTATATTAAAAGTAGGAAAAAAAAAACAATATGAGAACAAAAAAACAAATAGAAATGATATGCGATTTTTTTATCAAAAAGAAAGAATATGCAAAAAAAAAAAAAATTGACGCAAGAAAGAATATGCAATTTTTTGAAACAATATATAGATAGGAATAAAAATAAAATAAGAATAGAAAGTTTTATATAAAAATATATCTACTACTACTACTTTCATAAAGTTAATTAATATTAACTCATTACTCTGAATATATCTAATTAAACTGAAGTCCTACTTTTTTTTGTTCCACGAACTTAAACTTAATTACTATCAAATGACACTTTCACTACCATGTGGCATAAATTGATTGCACTAATTTTAAATCTATTCGTTTATCGCAATCCTAATTCGATCACTCTAAGTCAATTCAGACCTAATAAGCATAAATTGGACTAATCTTAAGTCTACTATTTTACCATGATCCTAAGTTGACCACTCTTAGGTTATTCCAGACATAATATTATTTCTATTATATTTTTTAAAATTAATTGTTATCCTCGACGTAGAATATATGGACAAACAGTACAATAATATAAAGAAATTTAATTGAGAAAATGAACTTAAAATATGCGCTCATAAAAAAATTGGGCACATAAAGTATAGTATTTTTAAAAATATTTTTTGAAATGTACCGACTCTTGATAAAAAGCGAGCAAAATGCAGGATCAAAAACATGATCCTTTCATAAAAACTATGTCTCCGACGAGACAACTGTTATAGTCAGTTTGTACATTCAGAGTCTGGTTGTTAAAATTTTCATTCTAATTTATTTATTAGTCTAATTTGGTCATATTGAACGGTCAAATTAATAAAATTTAAAATCTCTTGTCAAAGTCGGTAGCTTTTGTCAAACTATATGCCCCTTTCAAACAAAATATGTCTCCGATGAGACAGTTATTGCAATCGGTATGTACATTTGGAATCCAGTCATCAAAATTCTCATTCTCATTCGTATGTTATTCCAATTAGGTGATATTGAACGGTCGAATTGATAAAATTTGAAATCTTCGATCGAAGATAGTAATTTTAGTTAAATTTTACGACCCGTTCATATAAATTAGGTCTCCAGTGAGACAATTATTATAATCGGTATATACATTCGAAATTCGATCATCAAAATTCTGATTCGTATGTTAGTCCAATTATGTGATATTGAACGGTCAGATTGATAAAATTTGAAATATCCGGTCAAAATCGGTAGTTTTAGTCAAATTTCATGGCTCTTTCATAAAACCTAGGTCTCTAGTGATAAAGTTATTACAAATAGTATGTACATTTGAAGTCTGATCATCAAGATTGTCATTATCATTCATATGTTAGTCCAAATAGGTGATATTGAACGATTGAATTGATAAAATTCGAAATATTCGGTCAAAATCAGTAGTTTTAGTCAAATTTCATGACACTTTCATAAAAACTACGTCTCCAGCAAGACATTTATTACATTCGGTATATACATTCGGAATCCGATCATCAAAATTTTTATTCTCATTCGTACCTTAGTCAAATTAGGTGATATTAAACGGTCAAATTGATAAAATTTGAAATATCCGGTCAAAATCGATAGTTTTAGTCAAATTTCATGGCTCTTTCATGAAAACAAGGTCTTCGATGATAAAGTTATTAAAATTGGTATGTACATTTGAAGTCCGATCATCAAGGTTGTCATTCCCGTGTATATTTTTTAATGAAAAATTAGAAATTTGATTACGAATATTTAGGATAATTTCGTAAATTTGATAGTAAATAACTTTATTGTATTATTATATATTTTATTATTATTAATACTCGTAGTTAGTAGTATAATGTTTATGTTTTTTTTTATGAAAATTATTGTTTATGTTTCTATTTCTATATTTCTATTTTTATGCATATTCATCTTATTTTTTTCTATAAATTTTTTATTGACTATTTTAGTATTTTATTACTTTTTGTTGTTGATAGAATTGACTATTTAATTCTTATTTCTATATATTCCGATGATATATTTTATTCTTTAAACATATAATATAATATTTTTATTGTATGTATCTTATATTTTTTTTAAAAAAACAATTTATTGAAATTGTTGAGTTGATCGTATTCGTATCATTTTTTTATTGTTCTCTATTTTGTTTCCATGTTTAAGCATATATATTTTTATTGTCCTCTATTTTGTTTCTATGTTTAAGCATATATATTTTTATTGTCCTCTATTTTGTTTCTACCTATGATATGTTTTATTTCTATTTTTAAGCATATCCACCTTTTTTATTTTATTTATATTATTTTAATATTTTTTATTAAAATTACCATGAAGAATATATAAAATTTAGAACTTAGTTTAAAAGGATATATTAATAAATTTAGTGGTAATCAATTTTATTATATTAAAAGAGTATTATTATAAACAATCGAATAGCTAAATTTATTTTTTTAATTTAATTGTCATCGTCGACGTAGAATATATTGGATAAACAGTGCAATAAAATATACTCCATCTGTTCCTTTTTATTTGTCGTTTTAGAAAATTTACTACAAATTAAGAAAGTGTATTTTTGTACCTTATATTCCTATTATACCCTTATTTTATTTTATTTTTTGAATATGTTATGTACAAAAAAATAGGAACAAAACAAAAACAAAACAAAAACAATAAAAAGATTATATGAAAAAATTTAGTTAAAAAAAAGATACAATAAAAAAATTATATAAAATTTAGTCAATAAAAAAAATAGGAAGGATGATATAATAGACAAAAATAACCTTAAACTATCAAAACGACAAATAATTTGAAACAAATATTTTTTCTAAAACGACTAATAAAAAGGAATGGACGGAGTATAAATTAATTTGTAAAATATAAATAAATAAATTAAATTGAGATTAAAACAAACTTAAGTTATGAGCTAATAAAAATCATATTAATTAGGATAAAAAAATTCTTAGCCAACAGTCCAACACACACAAAAAAAAAAAAGAAACAGAATTTTATGTCATTTTAATAATGGATTAGTGGGGTCACCATTTTTCTTCTTCCATATCAACAATAAGTCACCAAAAAAGTAACAAGTCAAAAAGCAAACTCAATCTCAACCATTAGAATATTTATATATTATATCAATGGTCCACATTTAATTGTATAAAGTTGTGCATCCATGCACAAATTTAACAATTTGTGCATTCTAAATGCCACCGTTCTCAGCATATATCCTTGAGCCTCGTCAAAGTCTGTTATAGCAGGCTTTCTCTTTAAACCCTTAAGACTCATAATAGTGTTTTAATGTGTTGTGGTAAAATATTTGGACATAATCTAACATGAATCTCAAAATATTGTTGGGCTTAATTATTTTCAATTCTCAACCATTTTTTCCAAATTAAATAGACCAATAACATTATTCTCAAATTGCACACAGAAACTCAAATTTGAAGTGATAAATATTACAAACACTCTTGGCGCGTATATCTTACAAACACTCTTGGGAGAGCAAATTTCAAAACATTGAATGCCGCTAACTCAAGAAACATTACAGTTAAACAAAACAACGTATAGGTCTTGAAATTCTGTTCTTCATAAGACAGATGTAGTACATAATGTCTGGCACAACGTGTACAAAAATATGACACATCAAGATATATATTGAAAGTAAATAAATGACACAAGTAATTGTTTATCAAGTTTGGTGTTTTAAACTTTGAAAGCCCTATGTTATTTGGTGCCTTTTTCTAATCCTAATCTACTTTCTACTTAAGGACCCCCCTAAATAAGAGAACCCACTCATTTTCCTAATCACTAGTTCAAGTGATTCAAACTAACAGTAATAAGAAAAAATGTTGAAAAACCATTCAACAATAACTTTTTTTTGAATCACTTGAGCTCTATAAACTATTCGACAATTACTTAAACTCTAAACTTTGGCACCTAAGTTCTAGAGGTGGTATGCAACTATTAACTAAAAAATCCAGATTATTAAGACTCTGTTTGCCAACACCATATTTTGAACTTACCACATATAGCTCATAAGATAGAAAAAATCCCGTTTGTTCAAGTTTATTTTCTCATGAGCTTTTAGCTTATTTTTATTAGCTTATAACTTATCTTTTTTTTTTTCAATTTTACCTGTGGCATCTTACTTAAAAAAATTAAATATTTATTAAATAAATATTTTTATATCATTTTATATTTCTAAGTTAGTTTAATACTCCCTCCGTCCCATATTATAAGGGAAAAAACAAAAAACACACTTATTAAGAAAACCAAAACTTGAGAATTTAAAATATGATTTTGTGGGTTTTTCTTGAAATAAGTTGCATGAGAAGATGTAAAAACAAATTTGATTGGTTGTTGTTTATTGAGAAAAGGAGAGAGAGAGAAAAAATTAAATGCAATTTGCATTTAATTTTATAAGAATAAGTAAAAAACATTCTTGAAAGTTGTTTTTTCTCTTATAATTTGGGACAAAAAAAAGGGTTATTTTTCCCTTATAATATGGGACGGAGGGAGTATCTAATTTTTACAAAACACTACGAGTTCAATAAACTAACTTATTTGCTTAAAAAAAAACTAATTTATAAAGGGTCTTGCTAAATAGTGTCTCCGAGGCACTCTTTAAGTATTTCATTTTAACTAATAATTTATTCAATAAGTGAACCATTTCAATTTTCAATACGTTGGCTTTTTTACACATTTCCATAAAAATTATACAAAAAACTTACTATTTAAGGGTTTAAAGAGTGTCCCGGAGCACTACTTAACATTTTCCATTTATAGATTATTCATTATAAGTTTATCGGTCACAAAATAGCTTATCACCTATGCATTATGTTTTACCGAATAGAACTTAAATAATCCTCTATCCTACAAAATGGGAGATATTCTGGTATAGACACAAAGATATAGACACAAGTTTTAGGCACACACGTCAATGAAAAAATTAGACGAATAATTAAATAGTCACATCAATTAATATAAATTTAATCATATTTTTTTTAATTTTATTTTGCTAATATGAGTGTGCCTAACAACAATTTCTTTTTGTTCGTGCCTTATATAAGTTTTTCTCACAAAATGGAAGGTTAACACAAATAAAACTCTGGTAAATTTTCCAAAAATTTCCTTGTTGAATGAAAAGTATGACTAAAAAATGTGAATAAAGATTTTAAAGACTAAAAACGAAATTCTAAAAAACTATCTAACAAAAAATATATTTAAAAAAAAAAATGGTAAGTAAAACATAAATTTCCTCGAAAGACTCAATTAAGTTAAGCAGTTTTGATGTACTAGAACTTAATAGAACATCTTCTCTATCCTTTGTCTCTCACACAATTTTACCAAACAACTAAAAACCTCAAAATATAGCAAAAAGAACAAGAAGAAGCTGTTTCTTCTCAAATGTCCACACCAATGGTGCAACAGCAACAACTACCACCACCCATAGAAGTAACCCAACAAGCATACACAACCCATTCGGGTCATGGATCGGTTGGACCCGTGATTGCTGTTCTTGCAGTCATCACTGTTTTAGGTATCATAGCTGGTATGATTGGTAGACTCTGTTCGGGTCGCCGGGTCATGGGTTATGGTGAATACGACATTGAATCTTGGGTCGAAACCAAATGCTCCTCTTGTGTTGGCGGTAGAATAGTCCCTCCTGTACCACCACCACCTCCGCCGGCAAATGAAGCCGATGCCGTTGACGATTCTCCGCCAGTGGTGGATGATTCTCAAGAGATTAAAGAAGATGAACAGTCACGACAACAATCAAGGCAAAACTCACTTGATCGTAGTAGTAGTTAAATTAGGAAACAATGTTCATTGTTCATGTTGAATGTTCATGTAATATTAGTATATGCTAAAGTTTTAAAATTTACTAATAGTTATCAGATTTATATTTTATAGTTTTTTTTTTGTCTTTCACAAAAGTTTAATCTGGTTGGCAATTGATATCAAGTGCTCTTTCTTATGACAATTGATATTTTATAGTTTTCAGCTCTATTGTTTTGTGCTTTTTACCTGCATTTATCTTTAAATATAAAATTATGGGTTAAATATGTTTTTGATCTCTATAGTTTCGTCGAATTTTGTTTTTAGTTCCTGAAGATTTTTTTCACACTTTTTAGTCCCCGGAGTTTTTGCGGTCATTGTTTTTAGTCCCTACTTTTCATTCAACTCAACTCGTGCATATCATTTGAAATTTTAATTTTTTTTTCTGCGGTCATGTTTAGTACATTATATGATATCTCTTACAAAAGTTTAAATTTTTTTAACAAGAGATTAATTAAATATGAATTTTTTAGTTTTTTGCATATAAAAATTCATAAATAATTCATCTTATGTTAAAAAATTCTAAAATTTTATGGGAGATTTTCTTATAATATTATAAACATGAATAAAAAAAATCATTCAAACATGTAAAAGTATACAAGAGTTTGATTAAAATTATGGACTAAAAACACCGACAGAAAAAACTTCAGGGACTAAAAAGTGTAAAAAAAATCTTTGGAGACTAAAAACGAAATTCTACGAAACTATAAGGACAAAAAATATATTTAATCTATGTCTCGAGTTCTATTCTCTCCAGTGGCAATTTGAATGACTAAATTAGCTTTTCCAAAAAATAAATAAAGTATATACTACAGTTAAAAACAAAAGCTTTCTAACGCAATTACAACATTAAATCCAATTCCTAGTTAGTAATCAGGTGGTCCTTTGACAGCATTGGATCTGCAATCCTTGAAGAGAACAAAGGTTTTTAGAGGCAGTTTGTTGAGCACTCGCATTCATTTCTTTCTGTAAAAATGAAAATCTATTAATGCTGCTTCTAAATTCATCATCATTGGATTCTGAAATGTGAGCTGGGGACTAATTATGATACATCACTTTTGTGCTGCAGAAAAGACAAAGAAAAGGGAGTAGTTAACAAGAATTACTTTTAGCCTCTGCTGAGTTTCTCGTGTGTTCTGCTCGTTTTCAATTATACTCTTTTGCTATTGAAAATATCGTTAGAAACTTAAGTAGCGGACTAATCGGTGGTCAAACCTTCTGCATCAGTTAAAAGCATGCCAACTTGTGCGGCCAAAAAGGCTATAAATAGACTCCATCAGTTTTATGACGTGTCACCTCTCCCACTTCTCTTCTTCAATTTTTTTTTATGGTAATTTTATTTATTTTAGTTTTTGTGATTTCGTGTGTAAACGGCCGCATCGTCCGTCATCTACTCATACCATTTAATTTCCAACAGTGATGTTTAGTCATCATGGTTGGGAACAACATAATAATCGACGAGAGACTTTTTGTGTCTAAATTGATAACGATGTGAATAACTAGATACTAGAGCTTCGGTTAAAACTCACTCAACCAAGCTGGATACTGAAGCTTGGCAAGTGAGATTTTCCCTGACACAAATGAGATTGTTCTAATCTGCTAACCTTTTCGATTCAGACCGGCTACGTGGCTTCTTGTACGACTGAAAACGAAACTTGTGCAGAATGCTTAGCAGGAGGTAGAGGATGCTGAGCAGGACGGTGATAAACTCTGGCAAGTGGAACATTCTCATCCTTTTGGTCGTTATTGTTAAGGTCAAACCTGTAGAAAGTGACGATATATCTGGCCATGTTCTTCTCCATTAAGGGGACAAAAATTCACAAGAGGAACTGTGCCTCTTTTATCCCTCGATCCTTCTCTTCTTGTTTTTATTTAATCTTGATGTAATTTTCTAGCTAATATGTAATATTTAATTTCCTCAGAGAAAGATTTCATTCACTTAGAAGTTTAAACATTTGACGAATTGTAAAAGTCGGTGTAATTTTTCTGTAAATTTATAAAATTAATTTATTTGTATTTGGTTTTTGTTTTGTTTCAATTGCAATTTGCCTATAATGTTCCTTTCATGATTTTCGTTTCCCATCACATACCGGTTTGCTACTTAAGCTACTTAAGTAGCGGACGACACCTGATCAGAAATTTAAATAAAAAGTAGATTGTTATGATAAAGAAATATTCCATAAAAAACAACGACATATTACATTAGGAACAAAAATTGTAAATTTAAAACATAAATTTAATACAACCAAACAAAACTAAGGATCAGATAAATTAACTGCTTCAACTTCATCGTCAAAGGTCCTCAGACGGATCAAGTTTGAACATATAGCTCGAACGAATATAACCAACATAGCGTCTAGCTCGATCAGTCCCTTCGTCATGTATTGAGAGAAAAAGAGAACATTTCACACATGTTGTCGTTTTCAAGTTTCATGTTGGTAAACAAGACGGTTCGGTCTGAGCAGATCGACATACTACAATACTTGACATCAGTCACCCTTCTATCATCGCGGAAGTGGAGACTATGGTTGAGTTGACTCAGTCGGTCCTTCAGATCAACCAGTGTAACATAAACGTGGATCCTCAAAATATTTGGTTTTCCGCGGTTGTAGTAGACTACAACTAGGTGGGTGTTATGTTGAAATTCTAAAATCTCCATGTTGCTGAGTTGTGAATCAATGAAAAATGAAACAAAACACTCACCCCTATTTATATAGGTTTTGATATGTTTTACGCCACACAATCCTCTACTGATTGAGTCCGCTACTTAAATAGCGGACGCACGGTGGTCAAATTTTTTGGGTCTTTGATAACAGTTAATGGTCAATGACGGTGACCAATTTTGATTGACCTCCCGGCTGTTACTTTATTCAACCAATCAAATTCATCAAGAAAATCTATAAATTAAAACATTTCATTTCTTTTCATTCTCATTGCCATTTCTTTCCACATACTCTCTTAGTTTAGTGTTTTTATTTTCTTCATTATTTAAAGTGCAAACGGCCTCAAAATGCTTCATCGATTAGTCATAAGGATCTCCCTTTTAATGACGACCATGATGGAAGAGGCAGATCAAAGATAATGCAGGATAGGATTGTGCCATTTTCCTAAATAAATAAATGGCCATGATAAGTTATTTTGCTTCCACTTTGAAGAAAGTGGCACCTTTTTCCAGGACATATAGCCAATAATAGTGATAGCCGCATAATCCAGTTGGCCATAGAATATGGGTATGCACATTTTGTGCCAAGTTGAAATGCTCTTCATTACAAATGCAATTACTATAATTTTGATGTAAATCAAAAATATGAATATACGTCTTTTAAGAATAATTGATATTATTTGACTATTTATATATTTAAACTTTGGTACTTACATTTGTCATTTATTTATATATTTCTACTCTTTTGCGCTAGGGTGTTCACTTGGATAAACTTGCAAAATAATGCCAAAACTTAGTACTGTATTTTGATTAAATAAATAGTCAAATTGATCACTTACATATGATAGGATATAATATTAAATTGCCAAAATATTATTAATTAAATTTTTTGTCACACTCCCTAGAACCAATCATTTAAAAACCCAAATTCAATTTCTATTAAAAATAATTCTCGATTAAATTTTATTTATCTCGCTACTGAATTTTAAATCGTCGGATCCTATTTTCCTAGAACCGATAGTTAACAACAAAAAATTGTTCCTCCATTGATATTATACTTCAATAATTCAATAATTTTTCACTCACTATTAGATTGTTTTTATCCACACACTATTCAATAATTTAACTTTTAGCGGAACAGCACTGAATTTTTAGTGGGAAAAAAAGTTAATTAAGCCAAACAAGTACATATATGGACGTTAATTAAATTGGCGGCAGCTTCCTCCAAAAAAATCTCATTTTAAGACAAACGTCTGTCGAACACTTCTAAGACGCTTGTATGACATATGTTGGAGTATTTTTCTTTCTTTATGTTTACCCTTTTTAGATACCTATCAAACATCTACAATGGTTAAAAGTATGTCGAAAGAACAATAATAATCAACAAAAAATTAAAGACATTATATTTTGATTACAATAATATTATATAGATAAATAAAGATTAAAACAATGTACCTTATTTTAAAATTTTTTTAATAAAATAACTTGCTCAACTTACGTAGACATGTATTGTAGACATGTATTATGTATATATTTTGATTCTTAATTTTGATCTTTTATTTATAAATATATAGCTGCATCAATGTCCTATACATTAACAATATCAACGTGCAAGGTGGTGGTAAAACTTTCGATGCAAATTCAACAATTTTTCATATTAAATTACATGTTTGGTGGTGGTTCAAGGTGAGTTTCAAAGATTTCGATTGTTCGTTTAACTATCGGATTTTTGATCCTTTACTTTGTTTGGGGTTGACTGATTTGTAACTTTTCTTTTGTTTGAATTTTCTTAATTTATGTAACTTACATTTTCTTAACATCTAGATTGTGCATATTTTATGCTAATTTAGATTACTATTTTTAATATATGATTCTTTGGTTAATTAAAAAAAAAACAATATCAACGTGCCAGGGTCCATATTCTTATCATGTCAGGTGTCTGTGTCAGAGTCGTTCTTGGTAACATACCCGGACAGCTCAAGTGTATTTTTATTTATCATTTGCTTCAATTATTATTAAAAAAATATTCAATTAATTTTAACCAGTATTTTTATTAGTATATGACATTCTCACCCACTCTGTTGTTATTGTTACTGTTTGAATTCTAAAAAGGTGCTTCAGGGAAGGATCTAGAAGCTCTGCTTCTATGGTACCACCACTACAAAGTAATAGTACAAACAAATAACATAGGAACTAGTAGCTTCTGATTCATTGAACAAAAAAATGAGGAGAATAATGTGCTTCTTAGATATTAGCATAGGTGAAGAACTTGAAGGAAGAATATTGGTGGAACTTTACAATGATGTTGTTCCAAAAACTGCTGAGAATTTTAGAGCTCTATGCACTGGTGAAAAAGGCATTGGTCCTAATACTGGGGTGCCCCTTCATTTTAAGGTAGGTACTATCTGTTCAATTCTAGTTTTTTTACTTATCCAAGACATTTTCTTTCTTTTTTTTTACTTTATTTGTTCTATGCTTATTAAAAATTAAATATTTGGGTTTGGAACATTTGTTTTATAGTTGTTCTAGTCTTATTCTGAGAATTGTTGCTGCTTGTAAAGATTTGAACTTTTTAGTAATCTAAAAAAAGGGTTGAACTTGAACTTGGACCATCAATTATGAAAAGATGATTGTTCCCTTTATTCTTTTGATTGTAGATACCTTTTAGTTATTTACTTTTATGATCTAATATAAGTTTATTCTTTTTTTTTATTGGGTGGAGGTAAATTTTCATAGTATATATATTGGTTCAATTTGATAATATTCCTTAACTTAGAGACATCTTGCATAACTTGTCTTAAAGTTTTTTGTAGAGCCTTGTTCTTTATTGTGTTATGAGCATAATTGAAGTGCATACTTCATATTCCTTTATTCATTGTTTGAGGATTTAATCTATGTTGTTTTGGATGATAAGAATGGGAAAATAGAATTGATAAATATGGTATTAGTACAGTACTAAGTAATTGAATAGAGTGAAGACTTGCTTTAATATGTGTCTATGATTTTTTTGTTATGATCACAATTCGCAGGTATTTATTTTGTATGCTTTGATCATCATTTCTAAATATAACTTTATATTGAAAATATTGAAGTCTCCCCAGAAATATAATCCTTTTTGAATAGCAAAACCCAATCTTTGAAAAACAAAATCCCTAGACCTAGGTTTCATGTCTATATTTTTTAAAATTTCATGTATTTTTTTTGGAAAAGCCAAAAATATATTAACAAACCACTAAACCCATTTGGGTTGGCCTAGTGGTGTTGGCTTGAGACTTTGGAGTGTGTTCTTCTTAAGTTCAATTTCCTTTGATGCCGATTTCGGTGAACTAGTCCATACAAAACTTTGCTCTGGATTTAAATAGGGCCCCGCAAGTGGACGATGAGATTGGACCTTTCAGATTAGTCGGTCCTATTAAGAATTCCCACATCGGTAGCGAGATGACCTGAACAAAGTAGAGGCAATCCTCAATTTACAAACAGGTTTTGTAAGGATAAGTTAGACCCAACTTCTAATTCTAAGATGATATCAAAGTCGGGTTAAGGACCTCAATGTGGGCAATTTGATCCAGGTCCATGCGTTGTTGGAGTTTTTTTTGAGATCCAAGCATATTCCAAGATGGTAGGTATCAGAGCATCATCCATGATATGTTGGTGTTCATTTTATAACCATTATCTATTATATAGTAATTTGTGTTTGATTGAGATTTTGAGATAGTTAAACACACAAATATATTTGGCTAGTGTTGTCTGTAGTTGTAGATCCTGTGTTTATTCATGATATAAACACCAACTTGTGTTTTTTTTTCTTTCTAAAAACATATTATCTCTTATAAATAAATCACCTATACTATCTCAATTGTCAACTATTAAATTCAGTTGATATTCTATTGTATATTCAGGGGTCTTGCTTCCATCGTATTGTTAAAGGTTGTATGATCGAAGGAGGTGATATATCTGCCGGAGACGGTACCGGAGGAGAATCTATATATGGACTCAAGTTTGAAGACGAAAATTTTGAATTGAAGCATGAAAGGAAAGGGATGTTATCAATGGCAAACACCGGTCCTAATACAAATGGTTCTCAGTTTTTCATCTCTACTACCCGAACAGCTCATTTAGATGGTAAGCATGTTGTATTTGGGAAAGTAGTCAAAGGAATGGGCGTAGTCCGTTCAATTGAGCATGTTACGACCGGAGATGTGGACTGTCCTGTTCTTGATGTTAAAATCGTGGATTGCGGAGAAATTCTTGAAGGAGAAGATGATGGTATAACTAACTTTTTCAAAGACGGCGATACTTATCCTGATTGGCCAGCAGACCTTTCTGAGAGCCCTAGTGAACTTGAATGGTGGTTGAAATCTGTTGACTCAATCAAAGCTTTTGGTAATGAGTATTACAAGGTATTGGTGCTATTATATATAATGTGAAGTGATCTACATTATTTTCTGTGATATCAATGAAATATTTCTAATTTTTTTACCGACAGAAACAAGACTTCAAAATGGCGCAAAGGAAGTATCGAAAGGCTTTACGTTACTTGGATATTTGTTGGGAGAAGGAAGGGATTGATGAAGGTATGCTTCATTTGTATGCTTCATTTTGTTACTATTTATTTCACTTTTAATATGCAATGTGCAACAACTATGCTACAAATGCGCTTCGCCTCCTTTGCACATGATAACTAGGTTCATTTATGGCTTTGCAGATAAAAGTTCAGGCTTGAGAAAAACGAAATCGCAGATATTTACAAACAGCTCTGTAAGTCGGAATTTACTACATAACACATATATTAATTAACTACTTTTAATGTCTCTCACCCTACTAATTATATTTTTTTCCTCTTTTTTTTTTTACAGGCTTGTAAATTGAAATTAGGGGATATTAAAGGAGCATTGTTGGACACAGAATTCGCAATGCGTGAAGGTTATAACAATGCCAAAGCTTTGTTCCGCCAAGGACAGGTTGGTATTGAAAAATTGTGTCATCATTTAGGAGCTTGTTATAATCCTTTACTATGCCAGGCTTCTATTTGAGCTGGTATTTAATTTGTTCTTCTTTTTGTCCTGATAACTATATTACTTCCATTTCGTCAGGCATACATGGTACTCAACGACATCGATGCTGCCGTTGAAAGCTTTAAAAAGGCACTGACATTGGTTCCAAATGATGGTTAGTTAAAATTTCTCAACCCATACACAGCCACACGAGATGAAAATTAATGTCCGAATGATGTAATCAGCTTTGTAAAATAAACTCATTGGTTATTTTGTGGCGAACTAAAAGTTTATGCACTTTTATATGGTCATTTATTTACACTGAACCTTGTAATATTTTGTGCAAGTCGATTAATTTTATCGCTTTCTGTAACTTAATTTGATATTTTGTTATTTTCAGCTGGTATAAAAAAGGAACTCGCAGCTGCCAGAAAGAAGGTGAGCGCATCTTCGAAACAAGTATTGAAGCATTATATATCTGTTTGGAATCTAACAGGTTATGTTTGTTGATTGCAGATATCTGATAGAACTGATCTAGAGAAAAAAGCATATAGTAAGATGTTCCAATAACACAAAGGTTAGTCTCGGCACACGAATTACCATGAAACAATAAAATGTAACAGCATTTGTACGAGACAATACAATTTAACTCGCCTCTTTTGTTGATAGTGTCCCTTAACTCACCAACCTACCTACATGGAACTTAATGCAACTAATCTAACCATCCGGTTGGATTTTTTTATGTACTTTTTAAATGTGAATGAGAAAAACTTTTATTAATCAAGATATCGTAAAGAGTTATGAACTTAAACCCTTGAGGTTACAATGTTAAGCTCTTACTATTGAGTTAACACCGATTGATTTGATAGTAAAACTTATGGCATGCTATTTAACCCAGCCAATGAAAAAGAAAAAAAAAATCCGTTGTGTTTATTGAATTTGAAAAACTATTCAATCAATTCTAATGAAGTAACCGAATTTAAAGGAGATATATGATATAGATTTAGATAATCATGTCGTTGTAAATTCAAAAATTTTGTTCTTAATTAACCCTTTGGTTCATGCGAAAAGGAGTCATATTTATAAATTCATGTTCAGACTATCTTAAACTTCATGAAAAAAAAAAAAAAAACTAGCCGCTCCTCCTTTCTTCCTTCCTAATCTAGCTTTTGCAAAATCTGTCTTTAGTTCTCTTTCTCCTTTCAAGAGGAGAGTGCTTCTTCCTATGACAGAAATCCATTTCCACCTTCTTTGACAATGAGTGTTAACAATAGAAAGAACAAATGAGTTACTTGCTCAACAAGCAAACTCATATCTTAGTGTTAGTTGAGTATCTGTTTTGTTAGTTTTGTTCCATTAGTTAGTTATGCCACGTGGGCAAGTTAGTTAGACTTTTGTCACTTGTATATAAGCTCTTCTTTCCAAAGTAATGAGAATTACAATTCCTCATTCTTTCTTGATAACAGTTTCAAGTTAATGGTTCTTGCTCGTTTGGCTTTGATACAAAATAACTGACCTAAATTTGATTTAGTGTATTATTCATACGATCTACTTTGATCATATTTTTCTACTTATATGTACATGCAAATATATGCATATGAGATGTTGTTTGATTTGTCTCGATGAGTATTTTCAAAATATATAATTTTTATAATTTTTAATAATAGATAATTTAAGATATTAACGCTCAAATTTGTACATTGGTAAACGTGAAGGTGGTCGACTGGGTCAGTTATTTTGGGACGGAGCGAGTACTTTGGTTTAAAGGGTGCTACCAACTAGGGGTGTTCATGGTTCATGAAATGCACTGAACTGAACCATATAAATGGTTCAGTTCAGTAACTGAAACCACATTTTATAAAAACTGGTTTATTTTTAAAACCAGTTACAATTCGGTTCAGAACCAGTTTACACTTTTTAACTGGTTTAGTTTTAGATAACTGGTTTAAACCAGTTTTTTAATAAAAACCGGTTTATTTTTTAAAAATTGGTTTTCAACCAATTCCCTGAAGAAAAATATTGAAATTTCTTTCTCGAACAAGTCGAGAACTTTTTTCCCGAAAAAATATCGGAAACTTTTTTCTCCAAAAAAAAAATCGGAAATTTTTTCCCGAAAAAATCGAAATTTTTTTCCGAAAAAAGTCAGAAATTTTTTCCCGGAAATATCGAGAACTTTTTTTCCGAAAAAAAATTAAATATTCTTTTTTAATAAAAATCGGTTCATAAATTTAAACTGATTCTGAACCAATATAAACTGAATTGTAACTGTTTTTTAAAAGTGGTTCAGTTCAAAACTGAATTAAATGGTTCAGTGCAGTTTGAATTACAATTTGGTTCAGTTAACAGAATTTTTGAACACCCCTTACCAACAAAGAGAACCTTAGGACGCTGATCAACAGGACGAAGAAGGGACAAGGAAGAACATGGAGATGATGCTTAGGGTCCTAAGGTTCTCATATAATAATAATAATAATAAGCGGCTACATCTAAGGTGAGTCATCAAACAAATGGTTCACCGGTGAACCACTTAAATAAACCGTTAGATTCATTATAAAAATAATTAAAGGTTTAGATGAGTTAAAAATAAATGTGAGAATATGTGTATCTTTCCACACACAATCTAGCCTTGATCCCCTCTCTCCCATTCTCATCTCTTTGGCATTTGTTCCACGAAGAGATTTGAGATTTGTCTCTTGTAACCATAACCACTACTCTCTTGAAGATTCCTTAAAAGATATACTAATAGCATCACCCATTGATTTCATAATTCTAGCAGTGATTTGTTAATTAAAAGAAAATTTAAATTTTCATCATAATTTCAATTGGTATGAATATGAAAGGAATAGTCTTTATTATATCCAAAAGAGAGAAACTAAAAATTACAAGCATGGTTTTCAAGCGCTTTGTAAATAAACCGAGATTGTCCATGGACACCGGCAGAGGAGGTGGGAGGACAACAACCACTTGTTACAGTAGATGAATTCATGAATAAAATAGGAGGAAGAGAAAAATACATCAAAAGAAGAAAAAAAAAGAAGAAGGGGCGATCTAGTGTATAGTGCATACGTGAAGTTGATTAATTTAATGGCTCTTGATGATTGTACGAAGTGGTTCACCGGTGAGGGATTTGATAGAACCCTCACCTTAGAAGCCACCATAATAAGCGAAGAGAAAACATTTTAGTGGAAAGAAGAAAAATGAAAGGAAAAAGAAAACAACAAAATGTAAAAATATGAAAAGGGGGAAAATGAAAAACATTTTTCACTATAAAAAATTGGGTTAAATATGTTTTGGTCCCTATAGTTTCGCAGAATTTCATTTTTAGTCCCTGAAAATTTTTTTCACACTTTTTAGTCCCCGAAGTTTTATCAATCAGTGTTTTTAGTCCCTACTTTTAATCAAACTCCTGTATACTTTCGCATTTTTGAATGATTTTTTGTATTCATGTTTATAATATTATAAGAACATCTCTGATAAAAATTTAGAATTTTTAACATAAGATGAATTATTTATGAATTTTTATGTGCAAAAAACAAAAAAAATCATATTTAATTCATCTCTTGGTAAAAAAATTTAAAATTTTGTAAAAGAGATTCATATAATATAAACATGACCGTAGAATTTTTTTTAAAATTTCGAATAATATGCACGAGTTTAATGAAAAGTATGGACTAAAAACATTGACTGATAAAACTTCAGGGACTAAAAAGTGTGAAAACAATCTTTAGGGACTAAAAACAAAATTCTGAAAAACTATAGGGACCAAAAACAAATTTAACCCTAAAAATTTCTATAAAATTGGTCTTTGGCGAAGTGGCACTAACAATATACAAGCCACCTCATCACTTCACTTTCCAGCCCACGTCTACACTCTTAAACAAACAAAAAAAAATGGAGAGAGTTACTCCCTACGTTTTAAAATATAAGTCACTTTGAGAAAAAAATTGTATCAAATTATAATTTACTTTACATTATCAATAAAACATTTAATGTCATTTTTCTTATTATACCCTTAACTATTTATTACTCTCTCTTCTTTCAATTATCCAGTTTATCTTTATTATACCATTAATGAAGAATAGTTTTGTAAATTAACTTATAATTTCTCTTTTTTAATACAACATTAATTAAATTTTATAATTTGTGTAATTTAATGAAAATGACTTATATTTTGGAACGAATGGAATATTTAATTTAATTGATATCTGTTAAATTGAAGAATGACGATATAAATTAGAGGAAGAAATTGATTAATGAGTACAAATTTAAGAATGAAATTCATCGTTCACTCAAATTTTCCTTTAGCTTTTTTTTACGCCACCAAGCCATCATCATCTCATCACTCAAAGGTGTGTATTTGGTTTTACATTTAAGTCATCCAATGTCTGCCTACGAATTTGTATGAGAAATTTCGGATTAACCCATTTGATTCGGTTAAATGTACAGTTGCTTTGACCCCATAAAATTCAAACCTCATATTACCAACACGACCCATTTAAGTTGACCTTTTCAGCATAATTCCCACTAATTTTGTTGCTATTACCAAGTACCAATATAAATTTTATTTATTTTTAACAGGAATAAATGAGGTGTTTGAGATTCGAACCAGAACGCCTATGACTCTATTTAGGAAGGACAAAAAGTTAGTTTATGGCTTATAGCTTTTAGCTTATAAGCTAAGTATTTTACTAGCTTATATAGCTTATATTTTAATTAGCTCATAGCTTATTATCTTTTCTTCCAATTTTACCCCTATTATCTTCCTTGAAAAAAATTAAGTATTAATTTTTTTTTGACAGAAAAAAATTAAGTATCAATTAAACATATCTTTTTTATGTCATTTCACATTTATAAGCTAGTTCGACCGCTAATTTTACCAAACACTAAAAATTCAATAAGCTAATTTATTCGCTATAAGCTAAGATAGTTTATCAGCTAGCCGTTATTCTTACCAAACAGAAACTATATATAAAATAAAATTTATATCAAGTAGACTACCTGGCAAAAAACCGGGGCTAAGCTAATAAGGACTCAACCTATACTCTCTAATAAATAAATACATAAATAATTAAAGGGTTAAATATATTTTTGGTCCGTATAAATATCTCAAATTTTCTTTTTAGTACCTATAAAAATTTCAACAAGTTTTGGTCCCTCAAATTTTTTCTATCATGATTTTTGGTCCGCGCTTTTCAAACAACTAACTTCAACCCGTGCGATGCATCGGTCTAATTAGCCGCAATATGAAAAATAAGATATAAAAATTTTAACACTAAAATGTATATAAAAAAGTCGAGTACCATTAAATATTAGTTCAACAATAAATTTGGATATTATGTTTATACAACAGAAATTATGGTATATTACGAAATACTTTTTTATAGACTACATTGAAAGTTTTATTAGTATTTTCACCGTCTTCGTCGATAATCAATATTTTTAATCATTGTCTAGAAATAACTCTTGAAGTTGCAACATACAATTGACCATGTAAAAACACTGTCGACAGAAGATATATCCCAACATGCTTAAGAGATTGTCCCTGACTCTTATTAATATAGTCATCGCAAAAGAAAAAAATTAAAGGGATGTGGGTTCGATTCCCATGGTAGACAAATTTGTATTTTTTTTAATATAATGGACCACATGAAAAGTGAGGGAATTTTTTTAATAATAATAATAATAGGAAGATAATAATAATAATAATAATAATAATAATAATAATAATAATAATAAATATTTAACATGGTGAGAGATATATATAGAATTCTATATTTATTAGATGTTGATTACAAAATTATATCAAATTGATTGATTTAGTGCAGTGGCAAAATGCACAAAATAGATTTTAAAGGTTGTGGGTTCAATTCTTGATGATGTATTTTTTAATATTTTATTTGAATTAATTTAGTTTAAATAGTTTAAAATGAGAGAGCAATCATCTTCCTTCAACCCTAATTTATTCTTGGCTCATGGTGCTTTATAGGCGACTTTAACTCAATATTGGGAGCTCATGAACATAAAGGCTTCTCTTTTCCTTCTAGAGCAGCTATTGAAGACTTCCAATTCTGGACTGATAGCAATCAATTAATTCATTTACCAACTGCTGGAGCTTTCTATACATGGTCAAATAGAAGGGGTGGTGCTAGACATACTGAGAGGAGGTTGGATCGGTCAATATGTAATCAAAATTGGCTCGATAGCTGCGTTTCTATCAGTTGCATTACACTTGTGAAGAACAGGTCAGATCATTATCCTCTTTTACTGAATTTCCAAAATAATTGTCACAACTTCATGCCTAGTTTCAAGTTTCTCAGGATGTGGTCTACTCATGAAACTTGTAAAGAGGTGATTATAAATAGTTGGAATGAGAACATTATTGGTTGTCCAATGTACATTTTGAGTACTAAATTAAAAAGACTTAAAGATAAGCTTAAAGTGTGGAACAAGGAAGTCTTTGGGAATATTCATGATTATGTTAAGGTGGCTGAATCTCAATTACAAAACATTCAATTTCAAATCCATGCAAATGGTCATTCTGATCATCTTCTGCGTTTGGAAAAAGAAGCTCAAAGCAATTTTGACAAGGCTCTGGATAGGCAAGAACTGTTTTGGAAAGAAAAGGCTAGTACTAACTGGCACATTAATGGTGATAGAAACACCGCTTATTTTCACAGAATGGCAAAAATTAAAAATGCTACCAAGTTAATTTCTTCTCTCAGAGATGGTAATGAAGTGTTATCTGAACCTTCTCAGATTGCTGATCATGTTGTAAATTATTATAAAAATCTTTTTTGCTCTAACCCCACTTTGTAGGACCCTTTGCTGGTAGAAGAAGTTATTCCCTCTTTAGTTAGTGATAATGTCAATAATTTGTTAACTATGCTACCTTCTAAAGAGGAAATAAAACATGCAGTTTTTGATCTTAACAAGGATAGTGCACCGGGGCCAGATGGGTTTGGAGCTTATTTTTATCAAGCTTATTGGGATATCATTCAAGATGATGTTGTTAATGCAGTTGTCCAGTTCTTTAATTCTGGGTGGATTCTCCCTAATTTTAATTCAAATACTATTGTTCTAATTCCAAAGTCTGTTAGTGCTGATTCTATTGATCAATACAGGCCCATTGCCTTAGCTAATTTCAAGTTTAAAATCATCTCCAAGGTCCTGGCTGATAGGCTTGCACAAATAATGCCAAGTATTATTTCTAAAGAACAACGAGGTTTCATACATGGCAGAAATATAAAAGATTGTATTGGTTTGACCTCTGAGGCCATCAATCTCCTTCACAAAAAGTCCTTTGGTGGTAACATAGCCATGAAGATTGACATATCAAAAGCCTTTGACACTCTTGACTGGTCCTTTATTCTCAAAGTTTTGAAGCAATTTGGTTTTTCTAATAAATTATGTAGGTGGATTGAAGTGATCTTAGATTCTGCTCATATTTCTATATCTATAAACGGTGCTCAAAAGGGTTTTTTCAAATGTAAAAGAGGAGTTAGACAAGGGGATCCTTTATCCCCTCTTCTCTTTTGTCTAGCCGAGGAAGTCTTAAGTAGAGGCATCGCCAAGCTAGTGGCAGATGGAAAGGTTGATCTTATCAAAGGTTCCAGAAACACTTTAATTCCCTCTCATTGTTTATATGCAGATGATATTATGGTCTTCTGTAGAGGTAAACTTTCTTGCATTCGTGCTCTCAAAAATCTCTTCTCAGATTATGCCAATTGCTCTGGTCAGGTAATTAGTGCTACAAAGTCCACTATTTTCTCTGGTGGTATCTTTCATGCTCGATTAAACATCATTGTTAATCTCCTTGGTTTTAACATCGGCTTCTTGCCTTTTAATTATCTTGGAGTCCCTATCTTCAAAGGTAAACCAAAAGCTCGCCATTTTTATCCCATTGTAGATAGGATTAAGTCTAAACTTTCTTCTTGGAAGGCTTCTCTTCTTTCAATTGCAGGAAGGGTCCAACTTGTCAAATCTGTAATACAAAGCATGCTCATCTACAGTATTTCTATATACTCTTGGCCGGTTTCAATTTTAAAATCTATTGAATCTTGGACCAGGAATTTTATTTGGAGTGGAGACATCAATCAAAAGAAACTTGTTACAGTTGCTTGGAAAAAAGTTTGTGCCCCTCTTGATGAAGGTGGTCTTGGTTTGAGATCATTGGTTAGCATTAATGAAGCTTCAAACTTAAAATTATGCTGGGAGCTTTTACACTCTGATGAAGATTGGGCAGTCATTCTGAGAAGTAGGGTCCTAAGAGGTAATCAAGCCATCAAATATCATATATACTCCTCTATCTGGAGCAGCATTAATGTAGAGATGTCAAACATCAAAGAGAACTCTACTTGGAGAGTTGGTACAGGTCACAAAATCAATCTTTGGCATGATAATAGGTGTGGTAATCCAATAGTTCTAACTCTTAACATCCCTCAACATGTTGTCAGATGTCTTCCTCAACAAGTTAGTGCTTTAATTCACAATCAGCAATGGCAAATCCCTCCAGACTTGGATTTTATGTTTCCCACTTTGAAGACTCTGGTTCAAGAGATAGTTCTCCCAGTTGATGCCTCTCCGGATCAGCTTTGTTGGAAAGATTCTTCTTCGGGTATTATCTCCATGAAAGTGGCCTACGAATTCAAGAGGAGGCATTTCTCTTCTAAACAGTGGGCTAAATCCATTTGGTGTAGAGATGTCCCTCCTTCTAAATCTCTTTTAGCTTGGAGATTGATGCATGACAAGGTCCCTACAGATGACAAGTTAATGGAAAGGGGTTGTTATATTCCTTCTATGTGCTCTCTTTGCCATTCCCATATAGAGACAACTTTTCACTTATTCTTTGAATGTTCATTTTCTTTCTCTCTATGGCGTTGGCTAGCTACTGTGTTGAACTTCACTTTAAACTTTCAGTCTTTGGAGGATATTTGGAATTTGTGTGATAGGTCATGGTCACCTCAGTGCAAAGTTACAATCAAAGCCGCAATTCTTAATCTCTTGAACTCTATTTGGTTTGCTAGAAACAATGCCAGATTCAATAACAAAGCTCCTCATTGGAAGTCTGCAGTTGCTTGGATCATTTCCAATACTGCTCTTGCAGGTAATAACTCCAATTGTGTTTCTTCTTCTTCCATCAGAGATTTCACAATTCTTAAAAGATTAAATGTCTCAATTCATCCTCCAAAGGCACCTTTTATTAAAGAGGTTATTTGGCATCCTCCCTCAATCAATTGGATTAAATGCAATACAGATGGAGCTTCTAACGTCTCTACTTCATCTTGTGGGGGTATTTTCAGAAATCATAATGCTGACTTTTTGTGTGGGTTTGCTGAAAATACGGGTTTAAAGTCAGCTTTCATGGCAGAGTTGTGTGGTGTTATGAGAGTTATTGAAATAGCTGATAGCAAAAATTGGCACAATCTTTGGCTCGAAACTGATTCCTCCCTTGTAGTTATGGCTCTCAGGTCTTCTGCCTTAGTGCCTTGGACTTTAAGCAATCGTTGGAAGAATTGTCTTAGGCTGGTTAGAAATAGGAATTTTGTGGTTTCTCATGTGTATAGGGAAGGAAACCAATGTGCTGATAGTCTTGCGAACATTGGCCTTACCTTAGATAGAATCATGATCTGGTATGAGCTCCCTCCCCAAATCTTAAGTTGTTTTGTTGATAATAGATTGGGTAAACCTAGTTATAGGTTTGTTACTTAGCATGGAGGTTTTGGTCTAGTCCCCCTCCTTTTTGGATATCTCTTGGCCTCTTTTTTTGCTATATATTTTTGAGGTGTTAGCACTTTGCTACACCTCTTTCTTTGGTTTAAAAAAAAAAATAGTTTAAAATGAGAGGGAAAACGAACGGGAAAAAAATTAGGGTTAAAAATAGCAAAACAGAATAAGTTTATAATATAAGAGATTCATGTGTATCATTCGAAATTTTAAAATTTTTTTTGCGATCATGTTTAGTACACTATTTAGATCTCTCCTACAAAAATTTAATTTTTTTTAGCGAGGGAAGATTTAAATATGAATTTTAAGCAATTTGCTCTAAAAAATTCATAAGTAATTTATCTTATATTAAAAAATTCTAATTTTTTTTTGGAGAAGTTCTTATAATATTATAAATATGTATAAAAACACCATTAAAAAATTTGAAAGCACACAAGATTTAGATTAAAATAGGGACCAAAAATTGTGATAGAAAATATTTGGAGGACTAAAAATTGTTAAAATTTTTTTATAGGATTAAAAACGAAATTTGAGATATTTATAGGTACTAAAAACTTATTCGATTTTTTCGGGCCAGGCTAAAAAACCCTAAAAATTTGGGTTAATATTTTAAGGCTCAAGCCCTATATTTATTCCGGCTTAATTGCCAGACCGGCCCATACGTGCTAGTCCATTTTGATAGCTTTCATCTATCAAAACTGGCTAACGGGCTACCCGGTCCTAAACGGGCAGCCCGAATGGGTTTCGGGTTTTATCGGAATGGACAAAAAAGCCCATATTTAAATTCCGAATTTTCTAGACGGGCTAAAAATGCCTAAATAAAATTCGGGTTAAGATTCAAATCCTACATTTAATCCTGACTTGGTGAACTTGCCTATACGGACTAATCCATTTCAACCGCTCTAGTTTTTAGTTTAAAAAACAAAACTATGAAGATATTTGATTGTGGTACACTCTCCTACCCAATAAGAATAATTCTACATATTCAAATTGTTTCCAAATTCTACCCCCACTTACTTATATGAAGACTAATTTAAACTTGATTTGGCAACTCCACACCACTACATGCCTAACACTTTAATTTCCTTCCACACGCACCTCTATATAATCCCCTCCATAACTCCAACCAAATCAACACATTCCCTTCTTTTAATTAGAAGCAACTAATTAAGAATCATATAACACAATATGGCCATCGTGACCAACTTTGTTCCTTTCCTCAGCTTATTAGTTATAGTAATAACCTCTTCAATGTTTACAGTTACTATGGCAAACAAGGATTGGCCTTCCTTTGGTAATTTTAACTACACTGATTGGTGGTCTAGATTTGGCAACCATC
Source organism: Trifolium subterraneum (assembly GCA_951799995.1). Lineage (NCBI taxonomy): Eukaryota > Viridiplantae > Streptophyta > Magnoliopsida > Fabales > Fabaceae > Trifolium > Trifolium subterraneum. Next base: position 42,356,479 of record OX637461.1, on the reverse strand, counting down.
ATCATCAAATTAATAAAACAGAACAACAGCCTAAGAAGATCATTGTGGGTGGCTCTCAAAATTGGCACTTTGGTTATAACTACTCTGATTGGGCCATCAAGAATGGCCCTTTTTACCTCAATGACACTCTCGGTAAGCATCCCTCTTATTATAATTTGCTAAAAAACAAAAACCTATACCTCTTAGGGTGCGTTTGATCTGCTAAAAAACAGGGGACTGGACAGGACAACTTTTATTGTACCCTGTTTGATTCAGAAACTGTTTATGGTACTGGACAAATAGGCAGTACGGGACAGGACAAAAACAAGAATTTTTGTCCCCTACTGAACCACAGTACAACTTTTTGTCCACAGTACAACTATAAAAAATACGAAAATACCCATTTTATTTTCGAATATAAAAAATATTATCTCTCTATCTCTCTCCAATGCAGTTTTGTCTTGTCCTGTATTATCTTGTTTTGTCCTGTCCATTACCTACTGGTTTACAAATCAAACGCACCCTTATTATTATTTTTTTACTAAAACCTATACCTCGTATTAAATACTCAATATTCGTCTTAATGACTGACTAATTCATGAAAAATTGAAGCATACAACTTATTTCATGAATTTTTTATCGACAATTCATAATTTATTTATTTTTAATAGAGAAACCATATATATCAAGGATTGCTACGAGAACATACTTAATAACGTGGATCTTATTTAAAACCATTTTGAATCTTATTTAATACTAATAATTAATATAAATTTGTTTGTGTAGTTTTCAAGTATGATGCTCCAAATGCAACTAGTTTTCCACATAGTGTGTACATGTTTCCAACATGGAAGAGCTTCAAGAATTGTGATGTTAAGAGGGCTAAGATGTTGGCAAATCACACACAAGGTGTTGGAGAGGGATTCAAGTTTGTGTTAAACAAATGGAAGCCTTATTACTTTGCATGCGGTGAGAAAAATGGATTACATTGCAACGTTGGACAAATGAAGTTTGCCATTATGCCAATGCTTCGCCCCTTATGGCCATCATGGCCTTGAAAAGAATGGCTACGCTTACAACTCTCCATATACACTCATGGAAAATTTGAATTTTAGCAGCTTTTGAATTTTATAATTTTCTCTTAATTTTCAATATACGCTTCAACAAATTAAAATAAATTAGTGAAGGTTTTCTTATTTTAATTGCACTTATCAACATATGTAATGTCATTTGAAAAATAAAAATATTTATGGCATTGAATAATTGTAGATTTACTATATATGCTTCTCTATTTTTTTAACGAGTATGACATGATTTGCAAAATGACGAATTATTTTCATTTAAATATACTAGTTTTTTGTAGCTTTAGATTCCACATCCATGTGAACAATGTTGAGTTGATGGTAGTAATTGCACAATATACTAGTAAATCATCATTTCTTCCAATTGAGATATTATTATATTAACTCTTTTAATTCAACCGTTGACACCCAATAAGGTGCCTCTGATACCGGCTCTCCTCCTGAAATTAGGGGTGATCGTATCCGAACTAATTCAAAAGTAAAACCGTAAATCGAACCAATCCAAATCGAAACCGCTAAAAACCACATTTATTTTAAATCGCGCAGATCATTTTTCTTCTAAACCACGCGGTTTGGTTTGGTTTGCGGTTTTCATTTTAGAAAATCGAACCAAATCGAATCAAACCGCAATCAATAACTTAACTCTATCAACTAGTAGTAATTAACCTATTACATAGTCAAACTTAGCAAGTTCAACCCAAATTAAGTCCATAAAACAGTATGCTTTCAAAACATATCATTTAAAGCGATCTAAAATTATACAATTGGTATTAAAAATAAGTTCTTATGTATATGAAATTTACGTTTACGCATAATTAATGTCAAAAACATCAATTATCATATCATTCATCTGGTTGAATGAGTAACGCCGATGATTTTGTGCAAATAATAACAAGGAAATACTGCTTGAAGCACCTTGATTCACAAGACCTATTGGGAGCCCAGACAGTTATTGTCTAGGTGACTTTTTTTTATCCTCTTTTAAATTCATGACCACTTACTAGCTACTTAGACCGCCAAATAGTTTATTTTTTATTTATTTTTATTTCAGGAACAACTACCGGCGGTTTGGGCCACCACTTTGTTAAATGGTTCTTTTTTATAAAAAAACTATAAATATAAATATATTAATTGATGGCCTACTAGATCATCTATAAATATTAATATTTTGTTATAAAAATATTTTTTCTTTTTGTGATGAATTTTTCTTAGTTATTGAGATCAAAGCTGCCAATAAATAATTTTTAATTTTGTTTGTAAATTTAAATTTTCTTGTAATTTCTTTTTTTTTAACAAGCCAAAATGAGACATCTATATATATATATGAACACGACCACAAATCCTTTCAGCACAAGATGTACTGATAGAAACTGTGAATAATTACAAAAGAGTCAACAAGATTAGGAACAAAAAGTCAAACAAGGCCCAAACAAATCAAGGGACTAGACCACCAACTATGGTAGTTTAAAGCTAAAGTACAACTCATCGCCTTCAACCACCTATAGAAATAATTCTTGATCTTGTCCAACATGTGCTGTAGTGAATTTGCTGAGCCGCTGAAACATCTGGAATTTCGCTCATTCCATACAACCCAAACACTAACAAGCCATATGAGTTGCATAAAAGAGCGACGCCCCCTAGAGCCACCTAATGGGAGTGTAAACTGGGCAAAATGATCCGGTATAGTATGAGAAACCACCAGAGAAGATCCAATCCAAGAACTGACCATGGACCAAAGAGGTCCAAAAGTGCTACAAGAGAGAAATAAGTGTTGTGCCGATTCAACCGCTCTGCATCCAGATACACAGAAATGAGCTTCCGGAGATAAAATGTTTCGGGTAACCAGGTTTGCTTTAGTAGGTAACCTGTCACGCAAGAGCCGCCACGCGAGAATGGACACCTTCAAGGGTACCTGAGGGTGCCAAATGAGATCATCCGCAACATGAAGAGTAACCGAATCCTGAAAGGTCAGAAAGTGATTGGCACTGTGAACAGAGTAGCCGTTATCAGGATCAGGCTGCCACAACCAGCTATCTGGAGAATGTACCTGCAAAGATATGTCTTCACTTGCTTAAGAAACAAATCAAAACTAAATACACAAATGTACTTTATGGTTCTAAAGTTGAAAGCGAGGATGATTTTTCTTTTTTACTTTATAATGTTTTTTAAACTATACTTAAAAATATTATGTGTATAATAAACAAATATTTTTAAAATATAACCCACTCTCTCTAATGCTTATAATTAATTTGCTATGTATTTATGATAAACGTTTTCGCTTGAAATAGCATTGTTGAATCAAAATATACCAAATTACAAATATCAAACAATTTAGTTATTAGCCACTTGTCAAAAAAAAAAAAAACAATTTAGTTAGCCAGGTCAATGTTTTTTTAATAGAAATCATTGTAAGAGACAACAATTGACATCTCACACTGCAATATTAATTCCAAACTAAAAACTTAAATGGAGTAAAATAAATAAATAAAACAGAAAGCTACATCTAGAAACACCCAAAGCCGTATCTCAACAACAATACTATAACAAACAATCTCAAAATATAAAAACCACTCAACACACAAACACAAGAACTACATCGCCTCCATTTCTACACCTTTCTCATAATAATTTTCATAAAGTAATGGCCACAGAACCCCACCGACGCACTGTTGCCGGGGAAGTTGATGAAAAGGTGGCGGCGATGTCGAATGAAGAACAACAATTTGAGGAGGCTTCTATTGAAAAAGGGTTTGAAGGAAAAACAGTGCCTACATGGAAGAAACAGGTTACCGTTAGGGCTATATTGGTGAGTTTCATGTTGTCGGTTGTTTTCACGTTTATCGTGATGAAGCTTAATCTTACAACTGGTATTATTCCTTCTCTCAATGTTTCAGCTGGGTTGTTTGGGTTCTTCTTTGTTAAGACATGGACTAAATTTCTTTCTAAATCTGGTTTTATTAGTCAACCTTTTACAAGACAAGAGAATACTGTTATTCAGACTTGTGTTGTTGCTGCCAGTAGCGTTGCATTTAGCGGTGGCTTTGGTAGCTACCTATTTGCAATGAGTCCAACTGTTGCAAAACAACTTCCAGATGAAAGAAGTGCCATGGATGTTAAGAATCTTAGTTTAGGATGGATGATTGCATTTCTATTTGTTGTTAGCTTTCTTGGTCTCTTTTCTGTGGTTCCACTTCGAAAGATTATGATTGTGGACTTCAGATTGACATATCCAACTGGTACTGCAACAGCTCATCTTATCAATAGTTTCCATACAACAGAAGGTGCAAAACTAGCAAAGAAACAAGTACAAGCACTAGGAAAGTCCTTGTCCTTTAGTTTCTTGTGGGGTGTCTTCCAATGGTTTTTCACTGCTGGTGATGCTTGTGGATTTTCAAGCTTCCCCATATTTGGTCTAGAAGCCTATCAAAGGATGTTCTACTTTGATTTTTCGACTACCTACGTCGGGGTTGGGATGATATGTCCATTTATAATCAATGTATCTATGTTGATTGGTGGAATTCTTTCATGGGGTGTCATGTGGCCTTTCATTGAAGACAAAAAAGGAGACTGGTACTCTGCTAATCTCAAACAAAGCAGCTTACATGGTCTTCAAGGCTACAAACTTTTCATAGCCATAGCAATGATTCTTGGTGATGGTCTATACAAATTTGTGAAAGTTTTTGGTCACACTCTTTTTGGTTTATACAATCAATTTATCACAAAAGACATTGTAGTAACACCATCCGATGATCCAAATCGTCTTCTCCCACCTACATTTTCATTTGACGACAGACGAAGAACTGAGATTTTCCTCAAAGATCAAATCCCCTCCTGGTTTCCTATTGCAGGCTATGTCACAATTGCAATAATCTCAACCGTCACTATGCCCCACATTTTCCACCAGCTAAAGTGGTATCACATAGTTTGCATTTATATCATTGCACCAACACTAGCCTTTTGTAATGCCTATAGTTGTGGATTAACAGATTGGTCACTTGCATCGACCTATGGAAAATTAGCCATCTTCACTATCGGTGCTTGGGCAGGTGCATCTAACGGCGGTGTCCTAGCTGGTTTAGCAGCATGTGGTGTCATGATGAACATTGTTTCAACTGCTTCAGACCTCATGCAGGATTTCAAAACTGGTTACATGACATTGGCTTCACCAAAATCCATGTTTGTAAGCCAAGTTATTGGAACTACTATGGGATGTATTATATCACCGTGTGTTTTTTGGCTATTCTATCGCGCTTTCGATACTCTTGGTATACCCGGTTCAGCGTATCCTGCACCTTACGCGCTTGTTTATCGTAATATGGCTATACTAGGTGTGGACGGTGTCTCTGCTCTACCAAAAAATTGTCTTGTACTTTGCTACATGTTTTTTGCTGGAGCTATAATTATTAATTTTGCTCGTGATTTGGTCGGAAACAAATATGCCAAGTTTATTCCTGTTCCTATGGCTATGGCTATACCTTTCTTCATTGGAAGCTATTTTGCTATTGATATGTGTGTTGGAAGCTTGATATTGTTTATGTGGCAGAAGTATGATAGGGTTAAGGCTGCTGCATTTGGAACTGCTGTAGCTTCTGGTTTGATTTGTGGAGATGGCATTTGGTCACTTCCGAGCTCATTTCTTGCCCTTGGTGGAGTGCAGCCACCTATTTGCATGAAATTTTTGTCTAGAGCAACAAATGCAAAGGTTGATGCGTTCTTAATAGAATCTTAAAATTGAATTATTGATGTTGCTGATTTTTATTCTCAAAAAGATCTATCACTTTTATGAGTACAAATCTTTTCACTACTATTTATTGGAGTTTGAATATTTTTTATTTTTCACGCAGGAGTTAGAAATCGAATCTCTAATTATAAGTTTGATCAGCTCAAGTATCTTACCCACTTGAATGAATTATAGATATATGATATAATGTTATTTCAGATACAGATCCTTAGAATATTTATAAATATAGTAAGATTAAATTTGTTTTTAGTTTCTAAAAAATTACAAATTTTTTTAATTTACTCCTTACAAAAAAAGTTTGTTCACTTTTGGACCTTATATTTAATAATTTTTACAAAAAATAGTACTAGTCCTATATTTGGTCTCTATAAAAGTAAAATAAGGACGACTAACTGAATTCCGGATAGTGGATCATCTCCCATCAAATGACCATTGAGTAAATTTAAACCCTAGATTGAAAAAAAATGTAAAAAATATGAGATAATGAAATTTTAAGCGTCCGTTTAATGTGCAAGATATGATAGCGACCGAATAAGGATAATATATGATATAAGCAGGATAACAGTTATCTTATCCTATATTTCGTGTACACAAGATAACAAACATGATAACTATCATATCATGTTTTTTTATACATACCTCGTAATAATATGATAAAATATATGTCATGTTTAAATGACAAAATCACTTTGTAAAATACTCCGTAATTATTTTTTTTCTAAATTATTTTGCAATACTTTAAATTTTATAAATAAGTAATCAAATAATTTTAAATAAAAAACATGAGAAATAAACAAGTTAAAAAATTTATATGAATTATGATCAAATAGATATATTTTTAACTAGAGAGACATGATAGGATAAGTTTCAGGATTAACTTATCATATTCGATATATTTTTAACTAGAGAAACATGATATGATAAATTTCAGGATTAACTTATCATATCTTGTTGTCTCACCAAACATTGAATTAAAACAAGATATGATACAATTATGATATATTTTATCTAGCTCACCAAACGAACACATAAAACAAGGTTAGCTCCCTCCTCAGCTGGTCCACAAACAAGATAAGTAGATCCATTACCGGCCAAAAAGATATGGATTTACATTGTTCCCCTTAGGTGAAATTTACACTTAAGAGAAACCTTTCCCCGATCCACCTGCCAGTGTTTTAAAAACCGGACCGAACCGGCCAGTCGGACCGGTCGAACCGCGAATCGGAGGGGTCTCTGGTCTAGTTCAAATATTGGACCGGACATGTAGTTAGACCGGAGTGAACCGTTAAAAACCGGAAAAATTGGTGAACCGACGGTTTTCCAAAACCGGCGGTTTGATTGCGTTTTTTTTTTCTTTTCCATAATTCTTTTTTTAAAAGGAAATAGAAAAAACTAAACTAAAACAAATATGTCTCCTTGGAATTAAATTTATTATTAGACTCTTTGTTATTTTGTTTATGTTGCGATTAGATTATGTTGCAATTAAAGTTTGTTTAAAACTTATTTGGTTTTGTAATTTATACTATTTTATTATGCGTGATGACAATGTTTAATATTTGAATTTAAGAATTTGTGATTTGTGACATTATGACATTTTTAAATTTTTAAATTTTTTAGGTGTCATGAACTTTTAAAGAGACCGAGTCAAACATGTTTGACCGATTTAATAGCTATATAATTTTATTAAAGAGACCGGTTCATTCCACTGGTTTATCCGGTTTGATCCAGTTTAGTCATGTGGTTCGACCAGTGACCCGGTGATTCGACCAATGAACTAGTGACCCAATACACTCACCGGTTCAATAACCGGTCCGATTTTTAAAACATTGCCACCTGCCATTGGGTACGACACCAAGCATCACCATAACTAAACTTTACACAAAAAACGCCAGTGAAATCTACAAAATAGAACATTTGCCATACTAAAATTATAATTAAAAAGACTCAAATTAATAATGATCACTATATTTGAAGGAACTAAATTGTTGGAATTAATTTATAATTAATCACATATGCTCAAACTAAATGATTAAAATCATAATCTTACTTTAATGTGAAAGCCGAAATAAACATAAGAGTATATGTATAAAATAGGATCTACGACATGTTGATTTATTGAGATTAAATGATTACAATACCTGGATAGACAAATCTATTAAATGAACTAACCGTTGAGACTCTCAATAGTAATCCTGAAAACAAAAGGGAGACGGATGACAAATATCCGCTGGCTTGTGGTTCTTCCTCAACCGAGACTCCTTATTCCCTAAGCACTCTTTAGATGGGGAGAAGAGATCATATGTAGTACGTCCAGTATATTGGGGACCATAATCTATATATAGTATGATGACCAATTAAGATTCCCATTATTCTGAAATGGGTCATCCTGACATCCACTCATATTGAATCTATATTCAATTAATTAATAGAAATTTAATCAGCCTTTTAACTTTATTTGATCACTTAGTCAATTTAGGCTCTCAATTGATAAATAGCTAATAAAATTAATAAAGATATGTATCCACATAATATTATTGGAATATCATAAAATATTCTAACACTAAATATCTCACATAAAGTTAGGGATGACAATTTGACTCATACCCAGTGGGTACCCGCAAAAAATACCCACAATGGGTAGGGTAAAAACCCGGATTTTGGGTACGGGCATGGGTATGGGTAATTACCCATAGAAATGAGCGGGTATGGGTGCGGGTACGGGTACCTTAGTACCCACCCCACCCCATACCCACGTAGTATATATTTATTTATTTTATTTATATTATTATGGGTTAAATATGTTTTTGGTCCCTATAGTTTCACAGAATTTTATTTTTAGTCCCTAAAGATTTTTTTCACACTTTTTAGTCCCTGAAGTTTTGTCAGTCAGTGTTTTTATTCCCTACTTTTCAATCAACTCGTGCATATCATTCGAAATTTTAAATTTTTTTCCTGCAGTCATGTTTAATACATTATATGAATTTCTCTTACACAAATTTACATTTTTTTTAACAAGAGATGAATTAAATATGATTTTTTTTTTGTTTTCTGCACATAAAAATTCATAAATAATTCATCTTATGATAAAAAATTCTAAATTTTTATTGGAGATGTTCTTATAATATTATAAATATGAATACAAAGAACCGTTAAAAAATGTGAAAGTATAAAAGAGTTTGATTAAAAGTAGGGACTAAAAACACTGACTGACAAAACTTCAGGGACTAAAAAGTGTGAAAAAAATCTTCAGGGACTAAAAACGAAATTCTGCGAAACTATAGGAAACAAAAACATATTTAACCCTATTATTATATAATAATATATGTACATCAATTTATAAAGATACAAAACTATTAAACTATTACACATTTTTAATAAAAATATTTATTTATAACATAATGCAAACACAATGTTAATATGTCAACAAGGATATGAACTTTAACATGAGATTATAGTAATAATTTTGTTAATAATTTTCATGAGACAACATTAAATTTTTTGTAATTTTTTTAATTTTATTAAAATGATATGATATTTTGCTCGGTTTACATTTAGCAAAAGTGCGGGTAACAGATACGGGTATGTGTACTTAAGTACCCATAGGGTATGAGTACGGGCACATAAATTGTTACCCACGCAGGTATGGAGATGAGTACGAGCATTTTTTCAAACTGCGGGTATGAGAATGGGTACTATAGTACCCTACCCATACCCTACCCATTGTGTTGGAACAAAGTTCACATTGGTGTGTGAATTGAAAATAAAATTGAGTCCCACATCGGGTACTAGAACATATTAGCGTGTGTACCATACTAATGTGTATTTTTTGAGAATAAAAATATCAATTAAGGTTGCATTTGCACCTTTTTATTATGAATAAGACGTTACTTTTATTCTTTAATGAATGAATGAATGAAAGACGTTACTTATTAAAAACCAAATATGCTTCCTTTGCATCCACTCAATTTACAAGCTGCAGAAAAGAGAGAAAATTCTTAGTTTTGATAACCATTCCAAGGAAAAGGTATGAGGTCCTTGGAAAAATGTAGCAGAGGAAAACACGTACACAAAGTGCATGAGAGGAACTCATTGAATTGCTCCTAGCTGCAATTAGTTTGCAATCTAATTTGCTAGGTACCCTTTGCCTTCTTTTTTCTCTTCGTGCATCACATTAAAATGAGTAACAATGTCTTTTCTCTCTAACATGTCATATTCATGAATTTGCTAGTTAATTCAAATTGCAACTCATTTGATTTATGGAGTTTGTAACTAAGTATAAATGTTACAAGGAAATTGTGAAGGATATAACTATGTGTCTAATTGTTGCTTTATCTATTGGATAAAATGTGTTAATATGGGATTTATATGTTGTGAAACTATGTGGTAATGTATTATCATAGACCTAGAATCATAATTTAGTCATCTCGCTGTAAATCAGGTGTTGGAATTGTGTTATCTTAATATTAGAATCAACTAATCAGATACATCAATTTGTTCCTTATTTGGTTATATAAATTAAAAAGAGTTGCATCACGTTTTGTTCCTATTTGTTTATTGTTTAGAGAAAAAAAAGGTTTATTCTATGTGATCTGTGTACTAATTTTATCATTAGTATTAATTTGTTTTCAAGAAAAAGAAGTGATTTTAGTATCACTAGTTCCTATAAATTAAGTATGGTTTAGTACCATAATCCCTTTGACTTAAAATTGGTCTTAGTACCATATTATAATGACTTCAGTGTCATTATATTGATTGATATTGTAGTATCAATACAGGTGGTATCGTAGTACCCCTGATGGTATCGTAGTACTGTTGACTCATAGATTGATATTGTAGTATCAATACGGGAGGTATCGTAGTACCGCTGAGTCATAGATTGATATCGTAGTATCAATTCGAGTGGTATCGTAGTACCATTCAAGAAGGTGTATTCTTTTACCAATTTCTACCGTGCATTAGTAAATTGGTATACAGTTGTAACTAGGCTGTTTTATCCTAGGGACTTCGTGGTTGATAGTCTGCTTGCACAATTTTGGGCAGTGCCGCGAAACGTCTTAAAGAGAGCGACCTAGTCCGCGACTCAACCCAATAATCTCTTCGGTGGCTGGAAATTATTTTTAATGATTTTTTAACTCGGGTAACAACACATTGTCATCCCTACGTATCATCCCTACATAAAGTGAGTTATTACACCCTAAACTAGAATTATTATTGTTTGTCCTTTGGTGATAGAAAGCAAAAATTGTATTAGTGGTGTATTGATCTAATTCGTGTGACAGCAGCACATTTCAAAACATAACCTTTAAACCTCAGATTATTTTCAAATATTAGCACAACTTTGTAATAACATGTTTAAAAAAAAAAAACTCTCATAGATAACATGTGTGAACTGTTCCTATTGACAACCAGAATCACTTCAGTATGCTTCACTGAAGCCACATAATCAATTTGCTATTTCTTTTCATGATATCTTACGCTTTTTAATATAATTAGCCCAGGGGACACTATTTATTCTATTTAATTTTATATACTTGGGTACTTCCCTACATTGATACATTGTTCGTCCAATTTGGAGCACATGCATGAACTTATTCATTTCATTCTCTTTTTTTTTTTTACTAGCATAATTGCCATGTACGCACGCGACCGCGATATTTTTTATCGTTGGACGAACATTGTGTAGTATTAAATTAGTCCCATTATAAAATTACTCGTCATCGCAAGATTGTTATCCGATATATGACAGTTTAAATTGTGGTATAAGTCCCTATAAAGACAACTTGTTCGTATGTAAATAATATTAAACTTGTTAAGTGATATTTCTCATTTTAATATAGCAATTTCTCATATACATGTACTACAAAACATAAAAGTAAAAAAAATAAAATTAAAGTTCATTATAAATTTTTAAAATAAAGAAGATTTGACATAGTTAAAATTTGGCTACTATAATTCATAGGACCGACGGTCATTATATATGTGCAGAGTGAGATAAGATAACTTGTGATAATATGTTTGGAAACTATTTTTCTATCATTTTCAAACGGATGAAGTAGTAATATGGGTTCCTACTACATCATATCATGCAAATTTACAGTTATTTTAGACATCATTGATAAATATATGTCCCGTATTTTCTTATTGGGTGTTTATTTGAATTATAAAATATTACTAAATATTAAAGTTGAAAAATATGATTACGAAATATTTTTGTTTATAGTTAAAAAATTGATATATTAGTTATTTAAATTTTCATCAGCAACAACATGTTTCCCATATATAATAGTTAATAACATGCTCCTCATGTATAGCAGTTATTTAAATTTTTTTATCGGAAAATAGATCAAGGTATTAATATATGAGTAGAAATATAGGTCTCTGTTTAATATATGAGTAGAAATATAGGTCACCATTTATAAAAAATTAGATCAACGTATTAATATAAGAGTAGAAATATATGTCCCCATAAATTATTTATTTTTTAAAAAGGCTTTTGCATTGATATGAGTAGAAATGTAGGTCTCCGTTGAAATTACAAATAAATAGGCGTCCATATTAATATATGAGTAGAAATAGGTCATCGTATAAATTTGAAAAAATAGATCTCTATATTAATAAAAATATAGTGTCCCATAAAAATTACATAAAAATAGTCAGTTAGATTTTAAAAAAACAGTCTGAACTTATTTGACCTACTCAATTTTCAATACAATTCTTTTACAATAGTACTCTCTAATTATTACTACTTTCACATCCCTCAATTTAACATCTTTCACCTAGCATTTATGACACTAATATTTTATAAAGGTAATATGAGTATAAATATAAGCCTAGTAGAAATTATAAAATAAAATAGACAATTTTATTAATATATGAGTAAAAACACAGGCCCCGGCCCGTAGAAATCCCAGAAAAAAATTAGGTCCTCGTATTAAATATATGAGCATAAATATAAGTCTCGTAGAAATTATCAAAAAATAGAGATCTGTCAAGAACGAGCTGACGACAGGGAAGCGGCTGATTGCAGTCCCTGAGCCCAAAAGAAGCTCCCCCTTACTCTTCTCTCTTAAAATTGCTTTATAAAGCTCAGGGAGAAAGGGTTGGTTGTATAATGATTAAAATAATATTATTTTATTATAATTTTGTATGAAAAGACAAAATCACCAATTAATTTTTAATGATGGGTAAAACAAAGAGAAATGGTAAGAAGGGGTAATTTGAAAATTTCCATAGTATCTTCTTTTCTTATGTATACATGTTTCCACAATATCTTCTTTTCTTATATATACATGATACATTTAAGATTTAGTGTCCTTTTCATCTAGCCATTCATTCATTCATTCAATTAATTTAACTTTCCCCCAAACTTAATTCTAGCCTTCAAATACTTTAGTCTACTAACTATGTACTTCAAACATTTTCTCTCCTCAAATTTAAACTAAACAATAATCTCACCGTTCAAAGGAAGAGACATTTGTTGACTTGACAAGAAACTTTTAAAATAAAACTAACTAGTTAAACTAATGCACCGTCAAGGTTGGAAAGATGGTACTAACTAGGCCATAACCCAGAGCTTTTTCTAGTCTTAGTAGCTTAAGATTTTTTTGTAGCTTTAATTTTATTTTCTGTTCTCTTTTTCTTTACTTGGGAGGAGTTGGTTAAAGTTCTCTCTTTCGTGCACAGGCTAATCTGACCTGGCTTCTTCCACAACTTCCTCTCCTTGAGTCTCTTGCTTACCCTCTTCTTAAGGAAGAAAAATATTTAGGTTTTGATTTTTAATTTTTTGAGTTTTTTTTTAATAAAGATGATTAATGTTATGAAGGTGATGGTAAAGATGGAGAATAGCAAAGAAGATGAAGAAAAGAAAAGCAAAAAAAAAAAAAAAAGTTAAGTGGTGCTGGTTCACTATTAGATATTACACAATGATTTAAATTCTAATAAAAATATCAAACCGTTAAAATTTAAGATTTTATTGAAGTCTATGGTGGACCACATACAATGTTGGTTCTCCTTACACATTTGTGTTAAAAACTGACAGATATAAACTTAAAGTAACTGAACCAAACGTTTATTAATTAAGAAATCAAAACTAAATGTGAAAATTAGTTAAATGAAAAAAAAACTAATCAAATCTATATTTTAATACTTAATTTTTTTTTATTAGTATGATATATGTTATATTACATTAAAAATAGTTTTTTTTTTTTATATAAAAGAGGCCTACTTTAAAAATAGTTTTTTTTGTTTTGTTTTCACCAGCAGTTTAATCTGGTTCAGGGTTAGTTCTGACATCAAGTGATTTTAGCTCCATTCTAATAGCAGTTATGACTTTGTTGGGGATCGAATTGTAATCCTTCCTACCAAATTCAGTGTCAATTATTCGTTTGGTGGTTTGTGTGTATTAACCTATTAATAGTTGGTCATGGCGTGTATTTCATTTTACATTAAGTAATACAATATCTATGGAAATTTATCATGTGAAATTTTCTACCCACTTTATTAAGTTAAATGTGCAATAATAATAAGAAACACTTTCTTTGACCTCACAATACTACCACGACCCCATTAATTTGACATTTTCAACATAATAATTGTCACTATTTTTGTTTCAAAAAAATTTATCACTATTTTGATTGATATATGTCAACCAAATACTAACCCACTCACTCTATAATACTGGATTCACTTGCTTAAGAAACAAACCAAATCAAAACCAGGAACAAGACATTTAGAGACAGTCATCTTGTCTTGGTGGTGTTTAATGGATTGCATATATATATGTTCTGTGTAGCTCCGATACTCTAAAAATGACAAAAAATCGTGTTCAATATGTGTCTGATATTGATATGTGTCTGAAACGCGTATCGGAGAAATATCGATTAATTTATTTATTTATTTTTTTAAAGTTGAAAGTGACGATGAAAATTTGTTGGCTTTTATTATTTTTTAAAAAATAATTAAAAATATTTTGAGCCTGGTTAAGAAAGTGTTTCACTACATTGCAAGAGTTTAACATTTTTCATCGAACACAACGTTTGTATTTAATCTTAGAAAACGTGTGTATAGCTAGGTTTTCACATTACTTAAATTACATATGAGAAATTTAAATTACTTAAATTATATATAAAAGATGATTTAACCCAAAAGTGTTGAGATGAGATGATGTGGGTATCTACTAACTTAACAAAAATTATAGGTTCGACCAATGAATTAAGCATGCAGCAACGTTAAAACTCTTAGGGAGAGTATGCCGCTCATTTGGGTTTTACAAAATTCTTAGGGTGATTTAACCCAAGAGCGCTTAGATAAGATAGTGCAGGTATCTTCTAGCTTAACAAAAGTTTTGCAGCAGCGTTGAAACTCTAGGGAGAGTTTGCCGTCCATTTGGGTCTCAAAAGACTCGTTGATTTAGTTTCTACAGTTGCACGTAAAGGATTTGAGTATCAAATTGACTACTTAAAAATATATTTAAGGACCAAATTGACTAATAAAAGAGACACTTGTAAATCTAATTGTAATTTCGATACATTCAGGAACGAATATGAGAGCGAGATACACAAAATTAAGTGATATTACATTGCTCAATAACAATTAAACAAACACAAAATTTACCATTTGTGCGTTTGAATTTCAAAACTGCAAGTGCGGGACGTAACAGTACAACACAGAACAAGATAGTACATGATAAGACACATTGTAATGGAGAGAGATATGACGAAAATATTTTTATATTCGAAAATAAAATAGGTATTTTGTATTTTTTTATAGTTGTACTATAGACAAAAAGTTGTCATGTAGTTCAGAGACAAAAAAATCTTGTTTTTGTCCAGTCTCTTGTTCAATCCCATAACCAGTATCTAAATCAAAAAAGGTACAACAAAAATTGTCTAGTTTAATCCCCTATTTTTTAGCAGATCAAACGCAGATAAAATCATTCACGTTTAATTTTAGAAAAATCTAAACTAATCATTTAATATATATATTTTTTAGATCAGTTAAGATTATCGGTTTATAATTATTCTTAATTAACATAAAAACATAACAATTTATGAACATATTTAATTTCGTGTGATACTATTGTGTTGGAATGTTCAACCTGTTTCCAAATTCTACCCCCACTTACTTATATGAAGACTAATTTAAACTTAATTTGGCAACTCCACACCACCACATACCTAACACTTTTAATTTTCTTCCACACGCACCTCTATATAATCCCCTCCATAACTCCAACCAAATCAACACATTCCCTTCTTTTAATTAGAAGCAATTAATTAAGAGACAAAAATCATATAACACAATATGGCCATCATGACCAACTTTGTTCCTTTCCTGACCTTATTTGTTATAATAGTAACCTCTTCAATGTTTACAGTTACTATGGCAAACAAGGATTGGCCTTCCTTTGGTAATTTTAACTACACTGATTGGTGGTCTAGATTTGGCAACCATCATCATCAAATTAATAAAACAGAACAACAGCCTAAGAATATCATTGTGGGTGGCTCTCAAAATTGGCACTTTGGTTATAACTACTCTGATTGGGCCATCAAGAATGGCCCTTTTTACCTCAATGACACTCTCGGTAAGCTTCCCTCTTATTATAATTTGCTAAAAAACAAAAACCTATACCTCGTATTATTATTTTTTTACTAAAACCTATACCTCGTATTAAATACTCAATATTCGTCTTAATGACTGACTAATTCATGAAAAATTGAAGCATACAAATTATTTCAAGAATTTTTTATCGACAATTCATAATTTATTTATTTTTAATAGAGAAACCATATATATCAAGGATTGCAACGAGAACATACTTAATAACGTGGATCTTATTTAAAACCATTTCGAATCTTATTTAATACTAATTAATATAAATTTGTTTGTGTAGTTTTCAAGTATGATGCTCCAAATGCAACTAGCTTTCCACATAGTGTGTACATGTTTCCAACATGGAAGAGCTTCAAGAATTGTGATGTTAAGAGGGCTAAGATGTTGGCAAATCACACACAAGGTGTTGGAGAGGGATTCAAGTTTGTGTTAAACAAATGGAAGCCTTATTACTTTGCATGCGGTGAGAAAAATGGATTACATTGCAACGTTGGACAAATGAAGTTCGCCATTATGCCAATGCTTCGCCCCTTATGGCCGTCATGGCCTTGAAAAATGTTTGCTATAGCTAGCTCTTGGAAAATTTGAAATGCTTGCTGCAGCTTTTGAATTTCTAGTTTTCTCTATTAATATTTTCAATATATGTTCCAAAAAATTAAAATAAAGAGTGTATTATAATCTTATTCATGCACCGATCAAAATATGATTGTGGTGCATCTATATAAATTGTATACACTTATTGTAAGCCTATTTAATTTAATTTGTATTTTTTCTCTCTATTTACATATGATTTCTGTTTTTTTTCCCTTCTCTTACAATTAAGAAGCATAACCCTTTCCATTTTATGAAGGAAAATGTTGTAATTTCTTACTAAACACACTCGAAACTCACAATTGCTTCTCTTATTACTTTATGTCACCCGCTAGCACCCTTGTATTATGTCAAAGTACATAATTGTACATATGTTAGATTTTTATATATAAACAAAATCCATATAATGTGGGTGAAATCTACGCTATCTCTTGATAATTTATGAATATTTATCTAATAAATATTAAGAATATGTCACATAAATAAATTTGTATGTGATACCGGCCAGCAAATATATATATATATGGGGTTTGCTAACTGAAACCCACCTAAAAACATGAAGGTCTAAGATAACAAGGTGCACTTTTTCACTTTGGACAAAAAATTCATTCATATTTATTATTTAAAACTAGTAACTTGAGGGATAGTTTTGTAACTTTCATTTAAAATGTTCCTTAATTTGCACCCACTTTGCTAATTTACACCCACTTTATTTTAAAAATGGACACATGGCTTAATATGGAACACTTGATTTATCGGACAGAGGAAGTTGCTTGAAAGGAACATGACTTTTCCACTTCAATTAATTATTTTCTTTAATTTATTAAATGACATTGATATAACTACCCTTCTATTTATTACATGTTTGAGTAGTAGTAATTGGTTTTTTTGTCCAAAGTGAAAATGTGCACCTTGCTAACTTAGACCTTCATGTTTTTAGGTGGGTCTAAGTTAGCAAACCCCTATATATATATATATGATTTTTTTTATCAAGTGGATAGAAATTTTACCCTTAAAATAGATATATGAGACGATCAGAGTTTGAACCTCGGTAATTGTATATAAAATTCAATATCTATCAACTGAACTTTAACTGTTCACGAGACGGAATTATATATGGTTTAATCCTTCTGCGTTCTTGTCTTTCCTATGCCATGTTTTTAGTTTTTGTAAAATTAAAACTTTTTTTAATTCAATTCTTATAAATAATTAGTTCAATATATTTTAATCTCTATAAATGGAAAATAAAAAATAACTTCAACAAAAATTTTGTAGGAACTAAAAACTATATTTAACTCAATAAGTTATGCAAATTGAATACTAATATATTTTAGTAGTTTAGTGTTTACGATTACCATAGTTATTTTTTTATTAGTTTGATTTTTTTTTAATGGCAAAGATATATATATATAAAATAAACACACTAAGAATAAGAATAAAGACGCTTGAGAAAGTATCATTACAAATTTCAAATATAGGAAAGGGCAGAAAAACAACAAAACAAAAAAAGTGTTGGGATACTTCTGAACAGAAAAACAAACGCGGCATGTTTGATATGTTAAATAATAAGAGATTTGACAAGATAACTTCAGTTGTACTGTGTTTGATTTTAAAATTGTTTTTGGTGCTGGACAAATTGGGCGCCAAGGAACAGGATAAAAACTGACATTTTTGTTTCCTACTAAACCACGGATAACTGTTTATCTTCTGCACAAGTTGTTTAAACTACCAAAATAATATTTTGTCCACCAAACATCGTACAACATAAAATTTGTTTGATACCTTAAATGTTTGTCGATCATGTGTTGTACTGTCGTGTACTGTCATGTACTATTATGTCCAACACATAGATTTTGCAGATCAAACGGACATTTTGGTTGTTTGTATGCATTAATAATCTACTAATATAGTTGGTTTTTAATTAGTTTAAGAACGATACTTATTAGTTTATTGTTTTTTTAAAAAAATATTTCATAAGTTTAAAACTTAATCAATTATTTCATAATTTTAAGTTTTTATATATTATTTTAGATCAAACTTATTACTTTTACTTTGTCTTATTATATGAATATTAATAAATAAAAAAATACAATTAATGTATTTAGATAATAAATACCAGTTCAAATTAAGTCTCATTAAATTGAATAAATTTTTTGTAAAATAATTTATCTAAACTAAATTGTAAACTAAATTGTATAGGAGTATAAACAAGTCATTGGACTCAAGTGGTTAATGAGTTTCACCAAATGATGAATCATTCGGGAGAACCTAAGTTCGATTCCTGGATCGAACAATTTATCGCCAGACTTTACTTACCTCGTGGCCGAACTCTGGATTACTATGGCCCCTTCTCCTAAGAATCAGAGGGTTATAAACCCAAAAAAAAATTGTATAGAGTATAATTTTATTTTTAGATAAGTTAACTTTTTATCTCAAAACCTGTTGAAACGGCAGTGTAAACACTCCTCACAACAATGACACCATCATGGCGTGTATTTCATTTTACATATAATATTACTCTAAGTCATGCAATGTCTCCGGAATTTTATCATGTGAAATTTTCTACCCACTTGATTAAGTTAAATCTGCAATAATAGTAAGAAACACTTTCTTTAATTCAAACCTCATAATACTAACACGACCCCATTTAATTTGACATTTTCCACATAATAATTCCCAACATATTTTGGTTGCTATATATACTAACCCACTGTCTCTGATAGTACTACTGGATTCACACTTGCTTTAGAAACAAACCAAAACTAAGTACACAAATGAATAAATAAATACGAGTAAATAAATAAATACTAGTCAAAATTGCACTTAATGTAAAGAAATTAAAAGATATATACAATGTTATAGAGGAATAATAGATATTTTCATGTGGATTTTGCTGCCGAAAATCCGCAGGAATTTCAAAGAATTTTTCTATGATTTTCACACTAAGTAATTTCCTGCAGATTTGGCCTTTTCAGAAAAATTGGATTTGGCATAGGTTGAAAGGGACGGTGAAAATTTTTTTGCTTAAAATATTTTTTAAAAATAACTAAAAATATTCTGAGTCGGGACTAAAAAGTCTTTTCTAAAAACGTATTTCACTATATTCCGGTTCATTTGGATCCCATAAAACTTGAAGAATTATTTTCTGGAGTTGCGCACAGAAGATATCAAATTTATATAAAAAAAAAAAAGTGTCTCACTAAGCTCATTAATACGAAAGTACATATTATTTAAATTACATATGAAATAGTTAGATGACCATATTTATAAAAGGTGATTTAAGCCAAGAGGTTTAGATGAAATAAGGAATATCTCTACAAATTTGACCAAGGATCTAAATTCAATCTCAGATTTGGATATTCGACAGCGTTAAAACTTAAAGGAAGAGTTTATCGCTCATTAAAGGTCTCACAATGCATAATTAATTAGTATCTACAGTTGCGAGGATATTTGGTTTAACAAAAATGATTTAATAATTTTTATAATTATTCTGATATAATATTATATTTTTTTGGTAGATATTCTGATATATATATATATATATATATATATATATATATAGGTTTGCTAACTTAGACCCACCTAAAAACATGAAAGTCTAAGTTAGCAAGGTGCACCTTTTCACTTTGGACAAAAAAAATTAATTATCACTACTCAAACATGTTATAAGTAGAATGGTAGTTATGTCAATGTCATTTAATTAATTACATAAAATAATTAACTGAAGTGGGAAAGTCATGTGTCTTTCAAGCAACTTCCTATGTCCGATAAATCAAGTGTTTCATGTTAAGCCATGTGTCCCTTTTTAAAATAAAGTGGGTGTAAATTAGCAAAGTGGGTGCAAATTAAGGAACATTTTAAATGAAAGTTACAAAACTAGCCCTTAAGTTACTAGTTTTAAATAATAAATATGAATGAATTTTTTGTCCAAAGTGAAAAGGTGCACCTTGCTAACTTAGACCTTCATGTTTTTAGGTGGTCTAAGTTAGCAAACTCATATATATATATATTTGTGTACACCCCAAAAGGAAAAAAGAGTTACTATAAAGGTAAAATGCATCGATAGATTTTTTAAGTTTTACGTTTGTATTAAATAGGTCATTTAAGTTTTTTAAGTTACAAATAAGTCTTTTAAGTTTTACCTTTGTAACACATAAGTCTTTAAGTTCTTTAAGTAACAGATAGGTTCAGTAAGTTTTATGTTCGTTATAAATAGATTTTTAAAGTTTTACGTTTGTAACAGATAGGTCTTAAAAAAAAAGGACCTAAATATTACAAATTACAAACGTAAATGTCCTATTTGTTATAAATTACAAACTTAAATGTCTAATTTGTTACTTAAAAAACTTAAAGGACTTATATGTTACAAAGATAAAACTTAAAAGATTTATTTGTAATTTAAAAAATTTAAACAACCTCAGTTGGTAGGGATATCGCACTATATGTGCAGAAGTCGGGGTTTGAACTCGGGACACTACACTTATTCACCTTTAAGGTGGATTATTTAGCTAGTAGATTACTTGAAAAAGAAAAAAGAAAAAAACTAATGGATACATTTTACCTTATTATAATTATTCGTAATTGACATCAAAACATAATGTAATTACGTGTGAGGGTGTGTGATACTATTTTGTATTGTATGGAAATTCAACCTGTTTCCAAATTCTACCCCCACTTAGTTATATGAAGACTGATTTAAAGTTAATTTGGTAACTCCACACCACCACATGCCTAACACTTAATTTCCTTCCACACCCACCTCTATATAAACTCCCTTCCATAACTCCAACCAAATCATAACACATTGATCCCTTTATCTTATTTAGAAGCAACTAATTAAGAGACAAGAATCATATAACACAATATGGCCATCGTGACCAACTTTGTTCATTTCCTCACCTTATTTCTTATAGTAACCTCTTCATTGTTTACGGTTACTATGGCAAACAAGGATTGGCCTTCCTTTGGTAATTTTAACTACACTGATTGGTGGTCTAGATTTGGCAACCATCATCATCAAATTAATAAAACAGAACAACAGCCTAAGAAGATCATAGTGGGTGGCTCTCAAAATTGGCACTTTGGTTATAACTACTCTGATTGGGCTATCAAGAGTGGCCCTTTTTACTTCAATGACACTCTGGGTAAGCTTCCCTTTAAGTATAACTTCGTAAAAAACAAAAACATATACCTCGTATTAAATACCTAGTATTTGGTTTAATGGCGGACTAATTTAAGAAAAATTGAAGCATATAAATTATTTTAAGAATTTTTTTTTTTGACATTTATAATTAGTTTTTTTAGTAGAGAAACCAAATATATCAAGGATTGCAACGAGAACGTACTTATTAACGTGGATCGTATTTAAAACCATTTTGAATCTTATTTAATACTAGTAAGTAATATAAATTTGTTTGTGTAGTTTTCAAGTATGATGCTCCAAATGCAACTAGTTTTCCACATAGTGTGTACATGTTTCCAACATGGAAGAGCTTCAAGAATTGTGATGTTAAGAGGGCTAAGATGTTGGCAAATCACACACAAGGTGTTGGAGAGGGATTCAAGTTTGTGTTAAACAAATGGAAGCCTTATTACTTTGCATGCGGTGAGAAAAATGGATTACATTGCAACGTTGGACAAATGAAGTTCACCATTATGCCAATAATTCGCCCCTTATGGCCATCATGGCCTTGAAAAAATGTTTGCTATAGCTAGCTCTTGGAAAATTTGAAATGCATGCTGCAGCTTTTGAATTTATAGTTTTCTCTATTAATATTTTCAATATATGTTCCAAAAATTTAAAATAAAGAGTGTTTCTTATACATGTGCCGATTAAGATATGATTGTAGTGCATCTGAATAATAGTAGTTGTTTTGTGATCTTCATAATATTGTTAAAAGAAATCTAATTTGTATTTGTTTTCTCTCCATGCTATATGATTTTCGTTTTTTCCTTCTCTTGTCACATTTTCATACAATTAAGTAGCATAACTCGGATTTGAATTATCAACATTCAAAAATATTACATTCACCTACATTCAGGAGCGGAACTACATGTAACTGAGGATGTGCAATAGCTTGTTCAAAATGGCCGCCACTCCCACCCCCCCCCCCCATTCTTTCTCTTCTTCCTGGAAATTCCATTTTTGCCCTTGGGTAAAAACATCGTAATGTGTTTTCTGAAAGAAAAAAATTGCCGTTAAAAATAATATTTTAACTAGGAAAATTTCGTAAAACACATTCCGAAATTTTTACGCAAGGGCAAAAATAAAATTTCCAGGGAGAGGACAAGAGAAACGTGGGGTTGGAAGAGAGAATTTTCCTAACAGTATAACATTATTTAGGGTTTCTATAAATCATTTTAATATGGGCTTTTGGCCTTATTTTAATACCTTAAACTAATATGGGCTTTTGACCATAGAAAGGGAAAAAAAGTTAGCTTCTGGTCATGTTAGTTACTTTTCCAACAAAGATGCTTAGCTAAAAATGCAATGGGTCATCATGTAAATTTAATAAAAGAAGATACTATAAAAATATCAATACTAACCTGGTCAACCTCAATTAAAATTTTGACACCTAATTAAATTAAGGGATAAAATAGTAATTTCACTTAAAAATACAAATAATTAATTTAAGGGATAAAATAGTAATTTCACTTTAAAAATAGTAATTACTATTTTTTTTATAGTAATAATTTTTTTGGGAACCTATATTTCTACTCATATGTTAATACAAATGTCTTTGAAAATTTGAAAGGAATCTTATAAAGAGGGACAAAGAAAAATGTGTGTCTATATATAGCAGTCATTTTTACGGGAACGACCTATAATTTTACTCATATATTAATATGTGTATCTATTTTTTTTAACTTCCATGAGGATCTATATTTCTAATCATATAGTAATATGCATGTATATTTTCTTATAATTTCTAGGTGGAAATGTAAATTTAATAAAAGAAGATACTATAAAAATACCAATACTAACCTCGTCAACCTCAATTAAAATTTTGACACCTAATTAAATTAAGGGATAAAATAGTAATTTCACTTTAAAAATAGTAATTCTTATTTTTTTTTATAGTAATAATTTTTTTGGAAACCTATATTTCTACTCATATGTTAATACAAATGTCTTTGAAAATTTGAAAGGAATCTTATAAAGAGGGACAAAGAAGAATGTGTGTCTATATATAGTAGTCATTTTTACGGGAACGACCTATAATTTTACTTATATATTAATATGTGTATCTATTTTTTTTTAACTTCCATGAGGATCTATATTTCTAATCATATAGTAATATGCATGTATATTTTCTTATAATTTCGAGGTGGAAATTAATGTTCTTAGAAATTTGAAAGATGTCTTATAAAAATAGACTGAAAAACTTAAAAGGGTATTGATATTACCTACTACCCATTAGTAATTTCTATGAGGATATGTATTTCTACTATGGCCTATTTTTTGAACCCATGACCTACTTATCATTGATAAATACATGAAACAAATATTTGCCATGAAATCTCTCTTTCAAAAGGTTAATTTCTTTTATCAATTGATGAATTAAATATGAATTTTTGTGAATGACTAATATACACTAGACAAAATATCGGACATAATTTGTTTGAAATAACTACTAGGTATAAGTGACAAGTTGTCATCAATACGGAGTATTTTTTAAAATAACTATTAAACACCGGATAAAATATTGTTGATAAAAATTTAAATCACCTATAATACACATGGAAACAAGTTGCTGCTACTAACAAATTTAAATAACTATACACGGTGAACAAGTTTTTGTTGATGAAAAATTTAAATAACGACTATACACAAAAAAATAAGTTGTTGCAAATAAAGAATTTAAGTAACTAACATCTCATTTTTTTAATTATAAACAAAAATATTTCTTAATCAAATTTGTCAACTTTAATATTTAGTGAGATTTATAATTCAAATCGCGCAATAAAAAATACAGGATATATATTTATCAACGATACCTAGAATAACTGCAAGTCAGTACATAGGAAACTCATACTACTACTCCATTTGTTTCAAAATGATAAAAAAATAGTTTTCGATCATATTGTCACAAGTAATCTTCTTACCTTACTCTATATTTATCATACACCAAACAATAATTTTTGTGATGACGAATAATTTTATAACGGGACTAATTTTGTGCTATATAATATTCGGTCTACAATAAAAAAAATTGAAAAATATAAATAACTATTGTAAAAAAAATTTAAATAACTATTATACACGGAAAATAAGTTGTTTCTGATGAAAAATTTAAGTAACTAATATATCAATTTTTTAATTATAAACAAAAGTAATTTTTCATCAAAATTGTAAAATTTAATATTTAGTAAATTATAATTCAAATAAAGGATCAACAAAAAATACAAGATATATATATACTAATATATATACTATATATATAGGGGTTTGCTAACTTAGACCCACCTAAAAACATGAAGGTCTAAGTTAGCAAGATACACCTTTTCACTTTGAAATTTAATTAATTACATTGTAAATAGTTATTCAATTCCAAACATTTGAGGTTACAATTTCAAACATGGTAAGTGGAGAATACATGGAGATGGAAGTTAATGGAAAGCACAACACTTGATGCTTGAAGGCACAATTGAGAAGACTTAATAGTTAACAGTACTCAGGGGCGGAGCTCCCTTGGGGCTGAGGTGGGCCGCGACCCGTCCCAACTTTTTTAATTTTTAATAGGTATATATACATATTTTTATTATTAGTTATATTATAAATATAATATCGGTGAGTTTTTTTAATTAAAGTCTTAAGTGGCGCGTTGGTTGGATGCCATGAATTTTAACCAAACATACAGGGTTCGATTCCCCTGTATTGTGTTTTTTGGGCTTTTATTTAAATTTTCTTTAATTTTGGAAAGAAATTGCTCTTTTTTATTTTTATTTCTTAACCACCAGAAATTGCAGTTTTGCTACAATACACTACTAATTTTTTATTTCTTACATAAGAAGTGGTATATATATTATAGAAACATAATCAAATTCTATTTGATGAGCCTAAATAAACTTTTAACTAGATTAAAAATTATTTAATATATTATTGAACCTTATCAACATTAAATGTTTATATATATTTATTGAACATTGTTAATTTTAATGTAACTTTTTTTCTGATTCAATCTTAATGTAACTTGAAATGTTATTTTGTTTAAATTTATCTTTTATTTAATATGTTTTTGAGATCCGTCAAAATTAACGGTTTATACAATTTTTTCCTCCGATAAAAAAATGAATTTAAGCTCTATCACGGCCCTCCCCAATGTTTTTGTCTAGCTCCACCGCTGACAGTACTACTTTAAAATCAATCTTGAAATAGAAATAGGAATGATATTTGTATTTTCTGAAACACCAATTTTGCTTCTTCTTATGAGCCATGTATGTTTACGATGAAAATGAAGGAACATGCCTAATATTACAATGTCTCCATGCACAAGGGAGGAGGCGATTTCCCTACTGTAAAGGATTCCCCGTTTTCACGCAATCGAGAAATTGATCGCTGGTGTTTTTAATTATAAAATTAAAATCTGCATTTTTTTAATCTCGTTTGATCTTTATCAAACGACCACTATATCCTATCGCAGGTAGGGATGACAATTTGACATATACCCAGTGGGTATCAGCAGAAAATATCCTCAACGAATAGGGTAAAAACCCGCATTTTAGGTACAGGCACAAATATGAGTAATTACCCACAAAAATGAGCGGGTATGGGTGCGGGTACGGGGTACCTTAGTACCCACCCCGCCCCATACCCATATAATATATATTTATTAATTTTTAAAAATACAAACACTGTTAAACTATTACCCATATTTTTAATAAAAGTGTTTATTTATAACAAAATTGGTGCGATATTTCTGCAAGTGCACAGACTTATCGTGTAGTTATAAAAGATTATCGTTCCTTCAGGGACTATTTTCCAAAACTTCGCTTACGTTTTTAATATAACGTAAGGTTAAGGCTAAATATTAATTGGAAAGGGATGCTAAAAGAAAAATAATAGATTTAATTCAAATAATTAGATTTAACTAACTGGAATGTTACTTTAAGTCGCTTCAATGGGTTCGGTAATTAAATTGCATTTAGAAATAATGTTTCTTTTTAACAAACTGATATCGATTTAAAAACACGCTCCTCACACTTTCGCGCTGTTGGTTAATATTATACAGTCATAAAATAAATGCTTCACTCTCGCTCTCACATTTACTTATAAAAATACTTTTTGAAAATCGATTCAATTTAATTAAAAAGATCTAGTTTTCACAAAACAATATTAGTTTAAAGACTCAGGTCTCACACTTTCGCGCTATTGAACTAAATCATAAAATATAAATAAATACTTCACTTTCGCTCTCATATTTAGTTTATAAAATATTTTTTGGAAACTAATACAGTTTAATTAATTTTAAAGAGCTGTCGCGGTGTTTAAAATTAATGTCCAGTTTTTACTATCTAGTATAAATCTCACACTCTCGCGCTGTTGATTTACACTTTAATTAATTTTCACTCTCGTGCAAAATTATAGTCTATCGTTTAATTAAAAACTGAAACAGAAAACTAGTTTGTTTAAAAATAAAGTTTGCAACTTAATTACTAAACCCAGATCAGCTTCTTATTCACATTCCAGTTATATTAAATTAGTTCGACATAATTGTAAATAAAAACATTACGATTAAATAAATAATAATTGATTTAATTAAGAACATATCAGAGATCAAAAAATTAATAGCAAACTGAATGATAACCAAAACAGTGTAATTGAAACTGAAACAAATTAATTAAATAAGTAGCAGTAGATAACAATTACGGTTCATAAATAAAAGCAAAACAGAAAATTAAATACCATGTACTGTACGTGACAGTATATGGCAGTGAAAACAAAATAGGCTGAAACAAAAATATTAAAATACTGAACTGAATAATATATATTAAATAGAGTAACTTACAGATAGCAACCGGAATGAAAGCAAAACACCAGAATAATAAAAGTTTGCAATATCAAAATAATGCGTAGCGTGAGAGAGAGCTGAAAATAATCAGAATACATGTATTTATAGTGCTGAGAAAAATAACTGACGTCCTCTCTTTCTCCCCCCGTTTCAATCCTATTTTTACTGGACTTATACGTGAGTGTGGCTGAAGTTTAGGAAGTGATAGTGCTTAGCTGGCTTGCACGTCTTTTTCCCTTTTTCTTTTATTTTTCTTCACGTGCCCAATTATATAGGCATGGCTGGCGCCTTAGATTGCTTGCCTGGCGCCATGCCTTTATCACTTTATTTCTTCACGTGCCCAATTGTAAGGCATGGCTGGCGCCTTCTTTCCCTTGCCTGGCGCCATGCATAAAGCATGAATCACACTCAGAAGCAATTTACCCCATGCCTGGCGCCTTGGGCTTCCTTCATTGGGCCTTTCTTTATTTGCTTTGTGCAAGCCTGGCGCCTTGCATGTTGATTAGTTTGGTCCTTTGGCTTCTAGTCCCATAAAACTCATGTTTTGCTAAATTTCGGCTGCATCTGTATTTTTATAAAAAGTATTAATTATTTCATTGATAACACAATAATTTAGAGAAAATATTAAAATATTACGACAAATAATATTAAATAAATAGTGCATTTTTCGGTGTTATCAAACTCCCCTCAACTTGAACCATTGCTTGTCCTCAAGCAAAAAGATTATAATTTTGTGATAGAGAAACAAAACAAAAAGATTTTCCAAGAGTCACATTTTCAATCTCGACCAAATCAGATAAACTAATTTATTTATCGTACCAAAAACATCATGGAAACACAAATCACAAATGAACATGAATTTCTTCCTTACATAGACCGTTCCGAATTATTTTACTATACCTGAACTTAACTTCCATTTCTTCTTTAGTTACCCTTTTTTAGCCCGCGGTAATCACATTAAGCCCGTTATCTATTCACACACACATGGTAGTGAACCTGTTAGTGATTATGACCCGATCCTTTTTCATATTATTTATTTTTCTTTTCTCTCACTTATGTCATAGGATATTTTATATCTTTGAGGTCTTTCGCATTTGGGCTAAATGACCGGGTGAGGGTCATTTGACTTAGAGTGCGTAGTCCCTTTTCAGATTTATACATCCTTGATTTTCATTTTTCAATCAAAGTCATTCACTTATATTCGTCGACTCAACTACTTAGATAGTGATCGTAGATGGTGCCGACTACCTATGGGCTTACTCAAGGACTAGTAAAGTGTCAAGAAATTTAAGTTCAGTTTCTAGCAAATATCCAAATTGATCTACATAATTAAGAAATTTAAGGTGTTAAAATGATATAGCTGGTACGAAAAATATACTTAATTTGAAAGTTCAGTCTTAATTACGTTTGCGACTTTGGAATCTCAAAAATTATTTGTTTCTCAAAAATTTTGTTATGGCTCAAGATTTTGGAAAAAATTTAGAATACACCGGAAAAAATTTATTTGCAGAAAGGAAAACTAAACTAGAAAGTGAAATTAATACTGAAAAGTAAATAAAAGCAATAAAGTCCTCCCCTCAACTTAAATCCAACAGTGTCCTCACTGTTGTGACTCATGCCGAAGTTTGGAGCGGAAAACCTGCAGTGGCGGTGAACTATGGCGGAGGTTGGTGGAATCGCTGAAAGTCGTCAAACCGTAGACTCAATCTGCCAAGTTCATGCATAACCTGGTCGAGCTGTTGGCGATGATACTCCGCAGATTGGTTGTGGTGATCGTGCAATGCGGTTTGATGCTGGAGTAGTTGAGTTTGTTGGGCTCGCAGGAATTGCATTTCAGCTAGCATGACCTCTTGTTGTTGATGAATGGCATAGAAGAGGCCATCACGTTCTTCTTGTTCTCGATAGGAGGAAGAACTACCTGCAAAAGTGTTAGAAAATTGTGGTGTGGGTGCAGGTGGAATAGAAGTGGCGCCCTCACCAGTGGCTACATGTTCATCATCAGGAGGGTAAAAGAAATTACTATGGTTACGTACATCTGTGCGGTTGAGGTCAGGAAAAACAAAAGGACGGAAAACATTATTATTAATCATTAAATAGAACTTGCCATCCTCTAATTCCTTAACTAATTTCATATACTTAACCATATCTAGATCAATATAGCGCATAGGTAGTGGAGTAAGGTTTTCTAATTGGTTTCCTAATCCTATGGCTTTAGCAATTGTAGTGATTAATCCACCAAAAGTGATGGTTCCTCGTTTAGCAACAATTGATCGCATATGGTTAAACATGAACGGGACAGTATTAATTTTAATGTGTTTCATAAAAGCAAATAAATAAAACAATTCCTTGGAGTTCACTTTGTTAGAATTTGCGCGGCCAAAAATAGTGCCAGCTAGTAACTGGCGAAAATATCGCATGGCCGGGTTATGGATGGAAGAGGCATGGTTTCCCTCACAACTGTCAGTGTGCTTACCAGTTAAAGCCTTCCAAAATAAAACAA
Organism: Trifolium subterraneum; assembly: GCA_951799995.1. Taxonomy (NCBI): domain Eukaryota; kingdom Viridiplantae; phylum Streptophyta; class Magnoliopsida; order Fabales; family Fabaceae; genus Trifolium; species Trifolium subterraneum. The sequence continues at coordinate 42,325,960 of OX637461.1, read as the reverse complement.
AAGTACGTGGCCATTGTTCATCATTATGAACTTCACAGACCACATTCATATGAGGAAAATGTAGAATATCTGCCATTTCGTCAAAACCAAAAACATATTCGTTATTAAACATACGAAAGCACAGACTTCCTTTAGTACTTTTCGATTCAGGCGTGGTGGAAACTGTTAGTGAACTAAGGAATTCTAGTGTTAACGGAACATAAACAGGATTCGCTTGCGATAGAAAATAATTTAAATCCAAAGCATCAAGCATAAAATTTACACTATCATATAATCCTAATAAATTTAAACATGCATCATCACAGTACCTTGTTGGTACAATAGTTCTAGTACTTAGCTCGTTATAAAGGGTTGCTTGTTTTTCTCCAGGTTTTCCTTGCCTAAATATCACTTCATAATCTGCTTGTTGTGCCATAATAATTTTGTGTAATGAAAGGAAGTAGTATGGAGTCTGTGTAGTTTGTGTAGTGAGGTGATGAGGGAAATACTCAATTAAACTCACAGCGCTAGTCACAAGCAAATAGTGATTTTTGTTGTGTAGTGGAAAAAGGTGTGGCGCCAGTCTGAGACTAGTTGGTAGGTAGTCAATGAACAAATGAATTGTCATGCAAAAAGGAAAAGGTGTGGCGCCAGGCTAAGGTGTAGGTGGAAGGCATAAAGTGATAAGCATGTGCACATGGAGAAATGACTATAGTCATGTGTACCGTGTGTTGTTCCAATAACATGCAACCAAAATTAAAAAAGAAATAATATAGATAATTAGAAAATAGTAACAATTGTTGAGAATAAATTCATGCATACACACTAAAAATTATGATAGACTAAATAGCGAAAATAAACATACTGAAAATAATTATTCGTGCATAATGTAGATGTTTGTCTTGAAAATTTAAAAGCGAGGATAATAAAATGACAAGGTACTTTCATGCATGAATCTAACTAGAAAGCAGGAAATATTTTTGTGTTCTTCGTCCACTAAAAGAGTTATTATGAAGGAAAAAAAAAAAAAAAAAAAAAAATCTTGAAGCAGAGAAAGAATATTCCAAAAGAAAATCTTTTAATCAGCCACTAGGAGGTGGTGGAGCAAGGTCACGAATGATGCGGTGGATCATATCAAAGCAACGATCAAGATGAACTGCCACGAGGTCCTTAAGGCTTGTCAAATCAGAGCGGAGCGTCGCAAGATCGGCCTGGAGGCTGGCAATGGCAGCACCGTAGTCCTCTTGAGGTGGTGGAGCAGTAGTGGAAGCAGCAGGAGAGGTGGGAGGTGGAGGTCCGGGAGTGTAATGGTAAAGAGGGGGTGTTGCAGGGTCGGTCTCGTCATCTCCTTCCAAATCATACAGCCAATTGTCTTGGTTGTGAACACTTGTTCTCTCACTATTAGGCAATGTGAAGTGATGAATGGGTACGAAGTGAACAAGCAGTTGGAATTCTCCAGGTCCTAAGTTTCCTATCATATGGTGGTTAAAGCAAAAAGTAATGTCCATCGGCTGAGCTACACTAGAGCGGACAATCTGAGATAGAGGGGTATGTAGATCTAAAGCCTCGGCTAAGATGGTTACAAAGCCACCAATACTAATGCGGCGTGTGGGGTCCTCAATAATTTTAGTAATGTTAGACAGGAGGAAGGCTGCCGCGTTGACTGGTCTATTTTGGGAAACACAAAACATGAGAAAGAGTTCTTCTTTTGTAATGGTTGTGTTGTTCGGTGGTTTCCCGAAGAATGTATGGGCAATGATCATCTGAAAGTACCTAATCGCTGGATTATGTATCTCAGTGCTAAACCTAGCGTCAGGGGCTGCGTTAGGGTTTCCGGATATACTTCCCCAGTAGTACTCTAGTGCACTATCCATATAGAGATCGTCTTGAACTTCAGTGAAGGCATCGGGTCCGTGGGGAACTCCTAAAAACTCAGCTATGGCTCGTGTTGTAAACCGGTAGGTGTTTCCGAACAACCTGAAGGTGACAAGTCCCTTGTGAATGGAGGTTCCCCAGGTAGGGTTATACTTAAAGGAACTCAAGAATTCTAAAGTTAGATTACGATAATTGCGAGGAGATGCATAGGCGAATCGATCCCATCCTAAAGTGTTAGTCAGATACCTCACACTCTCCGCTATTCCTAAAGCGCTCATGGCGTGTTGATCAGGAAAATAGTGTAATGCCATCTCACGCTCAGATAAGATTTCATAACAGGTCTTCTGTGAGTTATTTCTGAATGAAACTGGCATTTTGTCTGCCATTTCGTCTTTTACTTTTTAAATTCTAGGTGAAAAATCTGCTATTTCAGAAAGTAATCACAAAAGTTAGTGCTGATCAAAAGAAATTATAGCTACCTTTTTTTTTTTTTTTTTTTTTTTATAATAAAGGAGTAAAATGTAAAATGACAATAAAAGCAACATCATAAAAATAAAAGCGAATAAAGAACTAAAAGCAAATTATAAAAAGAAATAAATAAAACATGGGTTGCCTCCCATGCAGCGCTTCATTTAATGTCGGTAGCTCGACAAGACAAGGGTTGAAAACCTAAGTAATTGGAGGAAGGTCATCTAGCTTGAGGTTAGAATAATAGTCTCCATCGCTCGGGACATAGTAATGCTTCAGACGCTGCCCATTAACTATAAATGTTTGATCGGATTTAGTCTTTATTTCTACTGCGCCACTTTGAAAAACTTTTGAGACTTCGAAAGGTCCCGACCATCGCGATCGGAGTTTTCCGGGAAACAATCTCAACCTAGAATTAAAAAGGAGTACAAGTTCTCCCTCTCTGAATTCTCTCTTTAATATGTGCTTATCGTGCCATTTTTTAGTTCGTTCTTTATATATTTTGGCATTTTCATAAGCATCTAATCTTAATTCTTCTAATTCATGTAACTCTAGGATCCTTTTTCTTCCGGCAGATTGGTAATCCATGTTAAGGGCTTTAACTGTCCAATAGGCTTTGTGTTCTAATTCTACCGGTAGGTGGCATGACTTTCCATAGACAAGTCTAAACGGGGTTGTTCCTATGGGCGTTTTGTAGGCTGTTCTATAAGCCCATAAAGCGTCGTCAAGCTTTGCAGCCCAATCCTTTCTATTAGTGGAAACAGTCTTTTCAAGGATTGATTTGATCTCTCTATTAGAGACTTCTACTTGGCCGCTTGTTTGTGGATGGTAAGGTGTTGCGACTCGGTGCCTCACTCCGCATTTCTTCAACAGATTTTCTAATTGTTTTGATATGAAATGGGATCCACCATCGCTTATGACTAACCTAGGAACTCCAAATCTAGGGAAAATGATTTTTTTGAACAACTTAACGACTACTCGTGTATCATTTGTCGGTGAAGCTATGGCTTCTATCCATTTTGACACATAATCTACTGCTACGAGTATGAATTTGTTTCCCATAGAGGAAGGAAAAGGTCCCATAAAATCTATTCCCCAAACGTCGAAGATTTCGACCTCTAAAATGTTATTAAGGGGCATTTCATTTCTTTTGGAAATATTTCCAGTTCGCTGGCATTGGTCACATTTTGCAATAAAAGAGTGAACATCTTTGAAAAGGTTGGGCCAGTAGAGTCCTGCTTGGAGGATTTTATAGGCAGTCTTGGATGTGCTAGCATGTCCGCCATAAGGCGAGGTGTGGCAGTGAGTAAGAACACTCTCTACTTCTTCTTCAGGGATGCATCGTCGAAAGATACCATCCGCGCCTCTTTTAAATAAAAGGGGCTCATCCCAAAAGTATTGTTTAATGTCATGGAAGAATTTCTTTTTCTGTTGATAGGTAAGTTCGGTTGGTAATATTCCGGCGGCTAGGTAATTGGCGAAATCAGCATACCACGGAACCATGGTTTGTGCTAATGCGGTTTCGATATATTTACTGCCGACTTCTTCTTTTTCAAGAGAAAGATCTAGTTGGGCAATTAGTCTATCACATGGAAAATCATCGTTAATAGGAATCCGATCTTCTTTGACATCATCAAGCCTGGATAAGTGATCTGCTACTGTGTTTTCTATTCCTTTCTTATCTTTGATTTCTAGGTCGAACTCTTGTAGTAGCAGTATCCATCTTAGAAGTCTTGGTTTCGCATCCTTTTTACTAAGGAGGTATCGAATTGCAGCGTGATCTGTGTAGACAATGATTTTAGCTCCCACCAAATATGAGCGGAATTTGTCAATTGCAAATACGACAGCCAAGAGTTCTTTTTCTGTGGTGGCGTAATTTAGTTGTGCCGCGTCTAAAGTTCTACTTGCATAGTAGATAGCATGTAGCTTTTTATCCTTTCTTTGTCCTAGAACGGCTCCTACAGCATAGTCGCTGGCATCACACATAATTTCGAAAGGTTCACTCCAATCAGGAGGTTGCATTATAGGTGCAGAAATCAAGGCCTTCTTGAGGAGTTGGAATGCTTCCATGCATTTGTCATTAAAGATGAATTCAGCGTCCTTCATTAAAAGACCGGTTAAAGGCTTGGTTATTTTAGAGAAATCTTTTATGAATCGTCGATAAAAACCGGCATGTCCTAAAAAACTTCGTATTTCTCTAATGGTTTTGGGAGGTTGAAGGTTTTCTATTACCTCAATCTTAGCTTTATCAACCTCTATGCCTCTATTAGATACAATGTGTCCTAATACTAATCCTTCACGAACCATGAAATGGCATTTTTCCCAATTGAGAACGAGGTTAACTTTGACGCACCTTTGTAATACTAATTCTAGATTAGCAAGACACTCTTCAAAACTCTCCCCATACACAGAAAAATCGTCCATAAAGACTTCCATGATGTTGTTTATAAAATCAGCGAATATAGCCATCATACATCGTTGGAAGGTTGCAGGGGCGTTACACAATCCAAAAGGCATTCGCCTATAGGCAAATGTACCAACTGGACAGGTGAAAGTAGTCTTTTCTTGGTCATCGGGATGAATTGGAATTTGGAAAAATCCAGAATACCCGTCTAAATAACAGAAATATGAGTGTTTAGCTAGACGCTCGAGCATTTGATCGATAAAGGGTAAGGGAAAGTGATCTTTTCGAGTGGCTTTGTTTAACTTCCTATAATCAATGCACATTCGCCATCCCGATTCGACGCGTTTAGATACGGTTTCTCCTTTCTCATTTTTAACCACTGTAAGTCCTCCTTTCTTAGGCACAACATGAACAGGGCTGACCCATTTGCTATCAGATATTTGATATATGATACCTGCGTCTAGGAGTTTCAACACTTCCTTTCTAACTACTTCGCTTAAGATAGGGTTTATTCTCCTTTGGTGTTCTCTCGAGGTTTTTGCGTCTTCTTCTAGTAAGATTCGATGCATACATACTGAGGGACTTATTCCTTTCAGGTCAGAAATGCTATACCCTAGGGCTGAAGGATATTTTCTTAAGACATCTAGTAATTTTTCTGTCTCTCGGGGATTTAGGTCAGCGTTCACTATGACTGGACGATTCAGATCATCGTCTAGATATTCATATCTAAGATTTTTGGGTAGCGGTTTGAGTTCTAGCGAAGGTTGCTTAGGACCAAGTGTAGGATCAGGTGAGAGAGGTGGATGTTCTCTTAAACTATCTTCTTTACAAAGTTGGAGTGAAGCTTGGTCTTCGTTCATAGCTGGTTTCAGAATTTCCATCTCTTTTGGTAATTCTTTCTCTATTTCTTTGACACATTCATCTATTATGTCTAGGGCATAACACGTGTCTTCTACTGCGGGTGTTTTCATGAACTTAGAAAGAATAAACTCAATTTTTTCTTCTCCCACTTCTAGGGTGAGTTTCCCTCTCTTCACATCTATTATTGCTCCTGCAGTGGCTAGGAAAGGTCTTCCTAAAAGAATTGGGATGCAAGCATCTTCCTTGATGTCCATTACTGCAAAATCTGTAGGGATATATAGTTGACCGATTCTTACGGGAACATTTTCTAAGATACCTACTGGATATTTGACTGAACGGTCCGCTAGTTGTAGAGACATCCTAGTAGGTTTTAGATCGCTTAAGTTCAGCTTTTTGCTAATTGACAGGGGCATAAGACTAACACTAGCTCCTAAATCACATAGGGCCTTGTCTATTACGAAGTTGCCTATCACACAAGGAATTGAAAAACTCCCCGGATCTTTTAGCTTAGGTGGCATCTTGTTTTGGAATATGGCACTGCACTCTTCAGTAAGTGCTACTGTACCGTCTTCATCTAGTTTCCTCTTATTTGATAAGATTTCTTTTAGAAACTTAGAATAGGTTGGCATTTGTGCTATGGCTTCTGAGAAAGGAATAGTTATGTTGAGTTGTCTCAGAATTTCCACAAATTTTCTAAATTGACTATCCATTTTTGGCTTTGCGAGTCTTTGCGGAAATGGGATAGTGGGTTTGTAGACAGGAGGTGGATCCTTAGTTTCCTCTTTGTCCTTTTGTTTTTCGTTTTCAGACTCTCTTACAGGGTCTTTCGAGGGTTCACCTTTCTCATTCATCTCCTCGGTTTCTTCAATGTTTTCCGGATTTTTGGCTCTAGGATCAACTGGGTCTTGTAGCTCTTTCCCACTTCTAGTGGTTATAGCATGTAGGGCATTTGCGTGCCCTTTAGGATTTGGTTCGGGTTGTCCTGGGAAAGTGCCGGCTGGAGCGGCGAGAGCTGCTTGATGTTGCGCCACTTGAGATATTTGAGTTTCTAACATTTTGTTATGGGTGGCTAGAGCATCCACTTTGGTTGACAATTGTTTTACCAACTCGGTCGTATGGATACTTTGGTTCAAGAACTTTTCCATCATGAGATCAAGGTTAGACTTTTTAGGTGGATAAGTTGCAGCTTGTTGTCCTACTGACTTTTGAAAACCTGGAGGTGTCTGATTCGGAGGGAATAGTGCATTATTGCTCTTGTAAGAGAGATTAGAATGGTTCTTCCAACCAGGATTATAAGAGTTTCCTTGGGCATAGTTAACTTGGTCGAGTCCGGCCAATAATTGACATTCAGAGGTTGTGTGTCCAGGAACTCCACATAGTTCGCAGTTTGGTTGTATCGCGGCTACGGTAGCTGCGGGAGGTAGAGTTAGGCTATCTAACTTTTGAGAAAGAGCGTCCACTTTTGCACTGACATGATCTATGCCGCTTACTTCATACATACCGCCCTTTTGCTGGGATTTTTCTATGGCAGCGCGTTCGCTTCCCCATTGGTAATGGTTCTGGGCCATGTTTTCTATAAGTTGTGTGGCTTCTTGATAAGGTTTATCCATTAGAGCTCCACCGGCAGCAGCATCTATGGTGAGTCTAGTGTTATAGAGCAGCCCATTATAGAAGGTATGGATTATGAGCCATTGTTCTAAACCGTGATGTGGACATAGTCTCATCATATCCTTGTATCGTTCCCATGCCTCGAAGAGTGATTCTCCATCTTTTTGCCTAAATCCGTTGATTTGGGCTCTTAACATTGCTGTTTTGCTTGGCGGGAAATATCGGGCCAAGAATTGCTTCTTCAATTCATTCCATGTAGTGATGGAGTTCGAAGGTAAAGCTTGGAGCCAAGCTCTAGCTCTGTCTCTCAAAGAGAACGGGAAAAGGCGGAGTCGTATTGCTTCGGCTCCTACACCATCGGCTTTTAGTGTGTCCGCGTACTGCACAAACACTGATAAGTGGAGGTTCGGATCCTCCGTTGGGGAACCAGAGAACTGATTTTGTTGCACTATTTGCAACAGAGCAGGTTTCAATTCAAAATTCCTAGCTTCAACGGTTGGGGAGACGATGCTCGAATGAGGTTCCTCTTCAGAAGGGACTGCATAGTCCTTGAGAGGACGATTGTTGTTGGCCATGAATAACCTTTGGGATTCGCGAATTCGGCGTTGTAAACGAATATAACGAATAAAACGCTCTATTTCAGGGTTAGGTTGCTCTAAGTCGTCCTCGGAGGAACGAGTGCTGGGCATACAACCTAAGTATCAAAAAAATTAAAGGGGTTGCCTTAATCGTTACAAATTAAAAACTTAAATGCGAATTTTTGACTAAATTAGTCCCCGGCAGCGGCGCCAAAAACTTGGTGCGATATTTCTGCAAGTGCACAGACTTATCGTGTAGTTATAAAAGATTATCGTTCCTTCAGGGACTATTTTCCAAAACTTCGCTTACGTTTTTAATATAACGTAAGGTTAAGGCTAAATATTAATTGGAAAGGGATGCTAAAAGAAAAATAATAGATTTAATTCAAATAATTAGATTTAACTAACTGGAATGTTACTTTAAGTCGCTTCAATGGGTTCGGTAATTAAATTGCATTTAGAAATAATGTTTCTTTTTAACAAACTGATATCGATTTAAAAACACGCTCCTCACACTTTCGCGCTGTTGGTTAATATTATACAGTCATAAAATAAATGCTTCACTCTCGCTCTCACATTTACTTATAAAAATACTTTTTGAAAATCGATTCAATTTAATTAAAAAGATCTAGTTTTCACAAAACAATATTAGTTTAAAGACTCAGGTCTCACACTTTCGCGCTATTGAACTAAATCATAAAATATAAATAAATACTTCACTTTCGCTCTCATATTTAGTTTATAAAATATTTTTTGGAAACTAATACAGTTTAATTAATTTTAAAGAGCTGTCGCGGTGTTTAAAATTAATGTCCAGTTTTTACTATCTAGTATAAATCTCACACTCTCGCGCTGTTGATTTACACTTTAATTAATTTTCACTCTCGTGCAAAATTATAGTCTATCGTTTAATTAAAAACTGAAACAGAAAACTAGTTTGTTTAAAAATAAAGTTTGCAACTTAATTACTAAACCCAGATCAGCTTCTTATTCACATTCCAGTTATATTAAATTAGTTCGACATAATTGTAAATAAAAACATTACGATTAAATAAATAATAATTGATTTAATTAAGAACATATCAGAGATCAAAAAATTAATAGCAAACTGAATGATAACCAAAACAGTGTAATTGAAACTGAAACAAATTAATTAAATAAGTAGCAGTAGATAACAATTACGGTTCATAAATAAAAGCAAAACAGAAAATTAAATACCATGTACTGTACGTGACAGTATATGGCAGTGAAAACAAAATAGGCTGAAACAAAAATATTAAAATACTGAACTGAATAATATATATTAAATAGAGTAACTTACAGATAGCAACCGGAATGAAAGCAAAACACCAGAATAATAAAAGTTTGCAATATCAAAATAATGCGTAGCGTGAGAGAGAGCTGAAAATAATCAGAATACATGTATTTATAGTGCTGAGAAAAATAACTGACGTCCTCTCTTTCTCCCCCCGTTTCAATCCTATTTTTACTGGACTTATACGTGAGTGTGGCTGAAGTTTAGGAAGTGATAGTGCTTAGCTGGCTTGCACGTCTTTTTCCCGTTTTCTTTTATTTTTCTTCACGTGCCCAATTATATAGGCATGGCTGGCGCCTTAGATTGCTTGCCTGGCGCCATGCCTTTATCACTTTATTTCTTCACGTGCCCAATTGTAAGGCATGGCTGGCGCCTTCTTTCCCTTGCCTGGCGCCATGCATAAAGCATGAATCACACTCAGAAGCAATTTACCCCATGCCTGGCGCCTTGGGCTTCCTTCATTGGGCCTTTCTTTATTTGCTTTGTGCAAGCCTGGCGCCTTGCATGTTGATTAGTTTGGTCCTTTGGCTTCTAGTCCCATAAAACTCATGTTTTGCTAAATTTCGGCTGCATCTGTATTTTTATAAAAAGTATTAATTATTTCATTGATAACACAATAATTTAGAGAAAATATTAAAATATTACGACAAATAATATTAAATAAATAGTGCATTTTTCGGTGTTATCAAAAATCAAACACAATGTGAATATGTCAACCGAGATATGAACTTTAACATCAAATTAGTAATAATTTTGTTTATAATTTTTATAGGACGACATTAAAATCTTTGAATTTTTTTAAAATTTTATTTAAATAATATGATATTTTATAATTGATCGATTTATTCTTCGCAAAAGTACGGGTACAGGTATGGATACTTAGGTACCCACAGGATGGGTACATGTGCAAAGTTTGTTACCCGCGCGGGTATGGGAATGAGTACGGGTATTTTTTTCAAACTGCAGGTATCAGAATGGATATTATAGTACCCTACCCATTGTCATTCCTAATCGCAGGGAATCGGAATTCGCAAGGGACCGCGCCACCTTGCTACTTAATCCTGGTTGTAGAAAAAGAGAATTGATTTAAACATAGAAATATGAAAGATTATTACTATAACTGAAGAATTATTAAGCTCTTCCACTCACTGCCATGACTAAATATAGCTGCTGCAAAAAGAGTGATGCTAAAGTATACTACTCAATGACAAATCTCAACAACAATTCAAAAGCTGAACTGATAAACTGTAACCACTAGTATTGGATAGTATTGCTAGTAGAAAGTGGAAACTGACAAGTTGCATTGTTTGGAAATTCGGGAAAGTAGACACCGAGAGAAACTCAACTTTACCATTGCAGGTTTGAAGCATGACTCTTTTTTTGCATGATTGTCATGGGCAAATAATGGAATCAGGATCACACTGAGTTAGTGTATACCCGCATTACAATGAGTATGTCAAAATTATGGTGCAAAAATCACAGAGTGTAATTTTTGAAAAATTACAGCGGATAATGACCCATCGTTTGCATAAGTTTGGTGATCACCATAAGTTTGCATAAGTTATTTTATATAAATTCAAAAATAAATTAATTTAAAAGAACCCTTAGAACAATTCATTATTGACTTATTTATAAGCTCTCTGCTTATTTGACATTAATGTTGCAATTTTTATTTCCAAAACTTTCTCTGTTCACTTTTACTATTACAACTTATTCAAGTTGAGTCTGATTCTGACTGATAAAGAAATTCCAATTGCTAGTTGTAAATTTTGGCTGTAGTAAAAAATTTGTTAGAACACTATTGCAGCTACTTGTACGATAATTTCATGTACACAAGATTGTTTTTTATGACCCATCGCTGAGAAAGCTGCCACAGAAATATTACTTTAGAAGTTTTTTTAAACTGGGCCATCCTAATATAAATCGCTTCGAAGAAAACAATACTGTATAAAATTATAAGTGGTTTTACAATATTAATAAATAATTTAATGTTATTATTTTTATTATACTTTTAACTATTTATTATTCTCTTTTTTAAATTTTGCAATTTATTTTTTACATACAATTAATGAAAGACAATTTTGTAAACTAACTCATAAGTTATTTTTCCATGCAACATTAATTATATTTCTTAAATTTGTGTAATGTAGTAAAAAAAAAACAACTTATATTTTGATATGGACGGTGAAGTAGTTAACTTACCCTTCTTTTCTATAAGCTGGCTAAATGTGGGAATTTGCCAAACCCTTGTATTTTATTGAATGTTTTTGTTCCCTAGAGATCTAAATAAAATGAAAATTTTGACCGACCAAATAAAATTGTATTTTTCTTCTTGTTCTTGTCTAAAAAACAAGTTTAGGTTGGGTCAATGATATCCTAATTTAAGACTATCCATCAACACCTTCGACATCCATTTTTTCACTCCACATCATTTTCTCTTTCTTCCACTTAATCATTCAACACCCATTCAATTTTTATCCTCTCCAATGGTTTTTTTTATTCAACACCCTACCCCACCACTTTCTCTACCCCACCACTTTATATTTCATATTCTTATTTAAATTTAAATTTTTGTTTTTATGATTAAATAAAATTATAATTATCGATTAAAATTAAAATAAAATAATAAACTTAACAAAATTTATTTAAATAATTTTTTTTATTTTCTTAATTTAAAATGCAATACATCACACAAATAACGTAATTAGTACGATACAAATTAACTTAAAATGCAATACAACACACAAGTTACGTAATTAATACGATGCAAATTAACTTAAAATATGAAATAAATCATCTTCAATCCTGAAACATTCCAAACTTTGTCCATATGTGCTTCACTAGATCTGCTTGCAATTCGTTATGAACTTTTTGATCACGAAGCTCGGATCTAGCACGCACATGATTTGCAAAAGCGGGTGTTCCTGCTAAGTATGCAGGGGTGTATATTCGTAGTTGATATGTAACGTTTGTGTGTTAAGTGTGTTAATCAGTCTGTCCTTTGTTATCAATGGGATGGTCTATATATAGTAGTCCAGGGGTAACTGCCAAAGCGTTGGACTCCTCATTTCCCCACGATCTCCACTGGGGAGCTGGATGATCGTGGTCACAGGCTCAGCTGTTCGCCCTCCTCACGTGCATATGGGTGAACGTGGGTTTGAGCTGGTAACCTCCAGCGTTGAATGGACTTGGGCGAGTAGATAAGTCAGGGTGGCCCAACAGTGGATACATATTGGGCTTGGGCGCGTTGGGCCTTGGTTGATCCCCCGGTACACAGCCCCCCAAGCACAAGGCTCAAGTATTGAGGTGTAGTGCTGATTGAGTTGGGTTTTGTTTGATCCCCCGGTACACAGCCCCCCAAGCACAAGGCTCAAGGCTTGAGATGTAGTGTTGATTTGTTCCTTGTTTATCGGCGATCATTGCTGTCGTCTATAGCTGCGTTAACTGTTGCAATCTTCTAAATTTCGAATTTCCCTGCTTCCCTCAACGGATACGTCGTCCGAAACGGGCGGTCCCGCTCACTCAACAATATCACCTTATAAGTGTGCTCTACTTGCCTTTGACGTTCATCACAAGAAATTTCGTCATTCATTAATCATGAGTTCCCCGGTGCCATCTATCATCCAGGATTTGCTGAACGAATTATTTCAGGGGCCGGATCATCTGCTCCGTGAGGTGGAGACCTTCTCCTCTCTTGTTGACGACCTTAGAGGCTACTCATGGAGATTGTCGTCTCATGAGTCCTGCTTCCTTACGCGTTTGCTCCGCTTGAGGGTCGAGCTGGTTGATAAAGTTGCGCTTGTATTTTCGATCGAAGATGCGGAGCGGCGACATCGTCAAACGATGTCTAGGACTTTTGATCAGATCTGGTCCGTTAGTGAAAGTATGCGGACATACGAGAGTAACCTTGCTACCCGCTTTCATGAAGAGGATAGCTGCGACGCTCGGATAGCTGAGCTGAAGGGGGAACTGGCCAGGCTAGAGGGACGAAAATTGGAGCTGCAGGCTGGTATCAAGGAAGATGTTGCCAAACTCTTGGAGAAGAGGCCTGTTTTCTTGGAGCTGGAGTCTCAGAAGGCGAATCTTGGGGGTACTTATTTAAGAATAATGACGGACATGGAGCTTGTTAAGACATGTCGACGCGAGATTGAGAACATGTGTGCTGAGGCAGAGGAGGCTGCAGAATTGTTATAAATATATTTCCTGGCCCTTTGGCCATGTATTTCCTTTTCTGCAAAATAAACCCTGTGTTTTTGGTATTGATTGTATACAAACTTTTCTGGTTGATTTATCTAGTATTATAATAAACTGCTTCTTTGCTACTGACAGTATGTGATGGATCTTCGAATAGTTTTTCGGATATATATTTTTTATATATATATATATGCGCCGTAGTACATCGTATTGCTTAGCCGATATTATCCCTGGGCGAGATGGACGAACAGATCAGACACGGGCGGCAAAATGCGTGTGATCGACGAAAATTTGCCCGGTTAAAATGCTTGGTGTTCCACGCGCCATGTGTCAATTGTGTGTACTTTTTCCTATTTGTGTTAATGAAGTGTTACCTCTCCCTTATATCCATTGGGCAAAAGGTTGCTTCTTTTGTCCTATAAGAACATCCACTTGTGTTATTCTTCTCATTTACTCATAAATGATATTTTCTCCCATTTCATCAATGGTTTCTTGTTTCTCTTGCATTTTCTAAGAAGCTTGGATCTTTGTTTTTGCTCCTTCTTGGTGTTCATTCTTCCGGTAAGGATCTTCATCCTCTCCTTGTTGTTGATTTTTGTTGCCTTCTTTCATGCCTAGATCTCTTTCCCTTTGGTTTTCATTGCTTTTTTCCATGCCTAGATTTCATCTTCTTTAGTGAAGCTTTACATGTTTACTTAGTTGCACAAATTGGTTTATGCAATCATATAAAGATTATTAATGAGTAGATGTCTCATAGTGACTTTCACCATTGGCCATTCACAAGAATCTAAACGCAAATGACACTTTAATAGATGCCTTCGAGGGGAGTTGACCGCCCGTTAGGGGCTACTCGCCCGCGAGGGGGTGTTGATCGCCCTTTTAGGGCTACTCGCCCGCGAGGGGCTTGTTCGTTAAGGCTTGATCGCCCTTGGGCTTGTTCGTAGAGGCGTGATCGCCCTTTAGGGCTTGTCCGTAAGGCTTGATCGCCCTTCAGGGCTGCTCGCAATCATATAAAGATTATTAATGAGTAGATGTCTCATAGTGACTTTCACCATTGGCCATTCACAAGAATCTAAACGCAAATGACACTTTAATAGATGCCTTCGAGGGGAGTTGACCGCCCGTTAGGGGCTACTCGCCCGCGAGGGGCTTGTTCGTTAAGGCTTGATCGCCCTTGGGCTTGTTCATAGAGGCGTGATCGCCCTTTAGGGCTGCTCGCCCTTTAGGGCTTGTCCGTAAGGCTTGCTCGCCCTTCAGGGCTGCTCGCCCGCGAGGGCTTGTTGATCGCCCTTTGGGCTTGATCGCCATTAAGGCTTGATCGCCCGTTGGGGCTTGATCTCCGCGAGGGTTATACGCCTGTAGTTTCTTAGTGATGCCTGTCATGGTAAGGGTAGTAGTTATTTAACAATGACTACTTCGTCTTTCACAGGGTGGTGCTCGCCGGGATGGATACCACGTCAAAGTTCACTTCCCCTGAGAGTATTATCCGTTTTAGGGAAGGTTATTCACTATTCAACGGTGATGGTGAGGATAAACTTATCATTGTTGAAACTGTGCGAGCGGACGAGTTAGTCACTGCGGTTAACGGGATAGAGCCTCACTATTTTTACATGTATGCTAATGTGATTCAAACATTGAATTTGTGGTTCCCTCTTACCATTTTCGAGGATACTATATTGAGACTTTTGAATGTGGCGCCTAGCCAATTTCATCCCAACAGTTGGGCCTTTGTTAAAGGGTATGAACTTCTCTGCTATGCTTTGGATTTAGAGCCTAGTTTAGGCGTGTTCTTCTCTTTCTATCATGTGAAGAGTCTCACCCCAGGAAGATTGGTGTCAGTTTGTGCTCAACCGAACAAGGGGTTATTCAAGTTGTTCGCCTCTAATTTTAAAAATTATCAGGACTCCTTTTTTCGTGTAAGGTATGGGCCTGGATTGCATTCTTTGATGTATGATACTGACGGCGATCGTTTGTTTCCGTTTTATTGGACTGAGGATCCTAGGGCGATTAAGGGAGTTTATGACGACGTGCTAACGTCCTTTGAGAAAGAGACGATAGCCTTTTTAGAGAGCTTTAACCTTATTGATATTAAGGATTTACTTCGGCGCGAAACTAATGCCAAGCGTCTTACGAACTTTATACGTAAGTTGTTGTTAGTGATTTTGAATGTTGGCTTTTCTTTGTGGCTTTTTCTAACCTTGTATTTTCTCCCTGTTTCGATTTTTGCAGGAAGGATGAAGACCGTTTCTGATGAAGAATGGATATCCTTCTTGGCCAAATCTAAAGCGAAAAAGCTTCAACCTGACGAAATCGCCCTTCCTGACGACTTGCTGGTGGTGGGTGAGACTAAAGGCTCCAAGCGAAAACGAAGGGGTGATAGGGTGATAAGGGGCGATAAGGGGAGGGCGACCCAAGATGTGGGTTCCTCCAGCCCTGCGGCTAACGTAGCGTTTGGAGTTTCTATTTCTCGTTCGCCTCAGCCTAGTGGGAGTCGTGTTTTGTGAAGTCATTCTACTGATGTTATTCAGGCTGAGGATGTCCAGATGGGCGAGTTTGTTGTTGATGGCGGGGTGACCGTTCAGACTGCTGGTCCACCCCCCGCTGTTGTTGGTATTTGGTCATCTGTTTGGGGGAGTACGTTCGATCCCGCTGCTTTTGTTGAAAATACTCTTTTGGATACGGGTGACTCGGCTAGATTTGATTCCTTGACGACTGCGGAGCTTCGTAACTTAGCTCTTAGCTATGAAGTGAAAGGGACGGTACTTACCCATCTGTTGTCTGCCCGTCGGGACAAAGAGATTCTGGAGGCGAATTCTAAGGTCACCCGCGCGGAACAAGCTGTTTCTGATGCTGAGAGGACGGTAACTGAGATAAAGAAACAATGGGTGGATGAGGTTGATCGTTTGAAGAGGACACATAAAGAAGCGTTGGCTGAGATGAGGGGTGCTCACGGGCGTGAGATAGCGGAATTGCGAAAGAAACATGCTGATGAGAAGGCTTCGCTACGGACGAAGGCGGCTATTCTTGAGGCCGAAGTGACTACCTTGGAAGTTTTGCGTAACAATTTGATAGTATCATTGACTCAGAGTAGGAAAGATATCTCGGAGTTGGAGGAAGATGTTGATGAGTTAGAGGAGACGAATACCGCGTTGAAGCAATCTATGGCTGATAAGTATGTTGATGGTTTTTGGTCTTCTATCGAGCAAGTTAAGATACTTTTCCCTGAACTTGATCCGGATGTGCTGGCTCAAGTGGATGTAATGAAGAGGATTAAGGATGGCAAACTTATTTGAAGATGGTGTCGCATATGATGTTTCATGTCCGACTCCTCCTTTGTTCGTGTTAGTGTTGTTGTATGGTTCCTTTTGTACTTGATGATGTATTTTGCTTATTTAGCCTTATGGTGACTTTGATGTATTAGCCTTATGGTGACATTGATGTATTTGATGTATTTTCCTTATCTGCCCCTATGATGGCTTATTTGATGTACTTGACGTATTTTGTTTAGTGTGACGCCTTGTCTATTTTCATCGTAACAACGCTTTTTGTTGTTTGTAGCATTTCCTGCTTTAAATGCACACTTGTTTTAATCTGGGTATCTTGCCCACAGAGACTTCCCTGCCTGCCCATGAAGGGTATCTCGCCCATGGGCTACTCGCCCAAATAAGGGACACCTCGCAAAAAGGGCATCTAGCCCGTGAACGATATTTTCCCCGGCAAGTCTTGGTAGACTCCTGTTTTCATGGCAAGTCTTGGTAGACGCCTGTTTTCATGGCAAGTCTTGGTAGACGCCTGTTTTCATGGCAGGTTATGGAGAAGAAACAGTGATGTTTAAAAACGATGGACCTCGATAAAAACTCCTGCCCTTGCAGGAGAAAAGAGTGTCCCATCGCCTCTTTATTCAATTAGAAAGCCAAATGAAACATGTTCGTGTAACGACATATGGAAAAACATGAAATAATTTGCAAGAAAAGACTACTTAAAATAGGGCGACCATGCGACCTAGCTGTAGTAGAAACGTAGATTGACCACATTCCACGCTCTAGGTAGCGTCTCGCCCTTCAATGTCTCCAGCCTGTAAGCACCTCCTCTGAATGCTTCTTGAATCCTGTATGGGCCTTCCCAGTTGGGGGCCAGCTTTCCTCCCTTGTCTCGTCCCATCGGCCGTTTCAGCACTAAGTCTCCTTCTCGGAATTCCCTTGTCATTACCCTGGTGTTATATTTCTGTGATGCTCTCTGCTTGACCGTGAATTCTCTGAAGTGCGCAGCTTCTCTTACTTCATCTAGCAGATCCAGATTCTCTTTGAGCGCCTCGCTGTTCACTGCTGCTGTTAACGTTGCTCTTCTCCAGCTTGGTGGGTCGACCTCTGCTGGTATCATTGCATCAGCGCCATATACCATTTTGAAAGGAGTTTCTCCAGTTGAGGAATGTATTGTGGTGTGGTAGGACCATAGTGTTGGAAGCAGATGTTCAACCCAGTTTTTGTCTTTTCCCTCTAGTCGTCTTTTGATGGCTCTCAGGATGACCTTGTTTGCTGACTCCGCCTGACCATTTGCTTGTGGGTGCTCCACTGATATGAACGTGTTACGGATGCCTTTTTCCTGACAGAAGTTGATCACCGACTCACTGGTAAACTGAGTGCCATTATCAGATACTATATATTTAGGTATGCCGAATCTGCAGAGGATGTTCTTCCAATATAACTTTTTGACTCTTTCCGACGAAATAGTAGCCACCGGTTCTGCCTCTATCCACTTGGTAAAATAATCCACAGCTACTAGTAAGAACTTTGCTTGACCCTGTGAGGTGGTAAATGGTCTCAATATATCAACTCCCCACATGTAGAATGGCCATGGGGACATAACTGACTGCAAAGGCTCCCCTGGGGCGTGGTGCAAATCTGCATGCCTTTGACACTGATCACAACTTCTTACATGCCTATTGGCGTCGTTAAGCAATGTCGGCCAGAAGAATCCTGCTCTGGTTACTTTTCCTGCTAGGGATCTCCCCCCTATGTGACTACCACATGAACCATTATGGATTTCGTTCAAGATTCTGCGAGATTCTGTTTCTCCCACACACAACAGCATTGGGGATGAGAACCCCCTTTTGTATAGTTCGCCACCAACCATAGTGTAGTGAGCTGCCATCTTTTTAATCTTAACCTTCTCTTCCTTCTCCTCGGGCAGCTTTTCATTCTCAAGATATTGGATGATGGGCGTTCTCTAGTCATCGTTTCTTGTTACCATCCAGACTGCTAGGTCACCTGTGCTAGGCTTTGCGACTGTCTCTTGTATGACTGTTCTGTTGTTGCCTGGTTTCTTGGTACTTGCCAGCTTGAACAGTAGATCTGCTCTCGCATTCTGCTCCCTAGGAACATATATTAACTCAAAAGTATTGAAATGTTTGGCTAAACTTCTAACCTGTTCAAGATACTTGATGAGCTGTGGATCCTTGGCTTGGAATTCCCCTGACACTTGACTTGTGACTAGTTGTGAGTCACTTTTTGCTCTTAGATCTGCTACCTCCATCTCCTTTGCTAGCCTCATTCCTGCAATCAGGGCTTCATATTCCGTTTGGTTATTGCTCGCTTTGAAAGCGAATCGGAGTGACTGTTCGATCAAAACGCCATCAGGTCCTTCCAGGACTACACCAGCTCCGCTCCCTCTTATGTTTGATGCTCCATCGACTGACAACGTCCATGGCTGCATATTCGTCGCTTCTGGTGGTGATGACAGTTCCAGGATGAAGTCTGCCAGGAGTTGTGACTTAATATTGCCCCTTGGTACGAATGTAATGTCATATTCTGATAACTCGACCGCCCACGCCACCATTCTTCCTGCTAAGTCCGGTTTCTTTAGCACGTGCTTGATTGGATGGTCTGTCTTCACTACTATTTTGTGACTTTGGAAATAATGCCTCAGCCGTCTGGCGGTGGTTACTACTGCAAGGGACAACTTCTCTATTTTCTGGTACCGAATCTCTGCTCCTTTGAATATTCTGCTAACAAAGTAGACCGGTCTCTCCTCGCCTTTGATATCTTGTACTAGGGATGAACTCATTGAGTTTTCTGATACAGCAAGGTACAGGTACAAAGGGCAGCCTAGTTGTGGGCGAGTCAGTATCGGCGGAGATGCTAGAAATACCTTAAGCTGTTGAAACGCCTCTTCGCACTTGTCAGACCATGTAAATCTCTCGCCACTCTTCAATGTGGCGAAGAAGTGGAAAGTCTTTTCTCCTGCACATGAGAGGAACCTCGACAAGGCTGCTATTCGCCCTGTGAGTTGTTGCACTTCTTTTACCGATGTTGGACTTCTCATATCTATTATGGCCTGACACTTTTCTGGGTTTGCCTCTATCCCTCTGTTTGTAAGTAAAAACCCTAAAAACTTACCGGCCTGAACTCCGAACGAGCATTTCGCTGGATTGAGCCTCATATTGTACTTCCTTACCGAAGCCAGAATGTCCTTCAGATCATCGATGTACACTTCTAGGTTCTTTCCGATTTGATGAGAGAATACTCTATCCATCAGGCACTGGTAGGTAGCGCCGGCGTTTTTGAGACCGAACGGCATGACAGTGTAATGATAGTTGCAGGTGTTAGACATAAATGTTGTGTGGGGAGCATCCAGGGTGTTCATTTTAATCT
The DNA here is from genome assembly GCA_951799995.1 of Trifolium subterraneum. Lineage (NCBI taxonomy): Eukaryota > Viridiplantae > Streptophyta > Magnoliopsida > Fabales > Fabaceae > Trifolium > Trifolium subterraneum. The sequence continues at coordinate 42,306,028 of OX637461.1, read as the reverse complement.
GGTTGTACCCTGAATACGCGTCCATGAAGCTTAGAGTTTTGTAACCTGAGGCGCCATCAATTAGTCTGTCGATGCTGGGTAGCGGGTACGGGTCCTTGGGGCATGCTTTGTTGAGATCTGTAAAGTCGACACATATCCGCCATTTCCCGTTCGATTTCTTCACTAACACCACATTGGCGAGCCATTCTGGATATTTAATCTCTTCGATGAAGCCAGCCTCTTTCAACTTGTGAACCTCTTCATCTATTGCTGTCCTTCTTTCCTCTCCTACCTTCCTCTTGCGTTGCGACACTGGTTTCGAGTTTGGAGCTATGGCCAGTTTGTGAGTTATGATGGTTTCATCAATCCCTGGCATGTCCGACGGCTTCCATGCGAACAAATCCACATTTTTTCTCAGGATTTCAATGATCTTTTCCCTCTCTCCTTCATCTAGCTGGGTTCCCAGGTTTGTCAACTCGTGTGGTGCCTCGCCGATCTGGATTGGTTCCAGGTCTTCTATTGGACTAACCCTTCTATCCTGGAATTCCTCCCTTGGATCGAGGTCTGATGTTTCCACCATGTTTGCTCTGCTTATCATGTTTACCCTGGATATGATTGGCTGATCGGCTGGGACTTGGTTCCTTTTTAACCTCAAACCTAACTCATAACATTGACGTCCCTGTGCTTGGTCTCCTCTGACCGTCCCAACTCTTCCGTCGTTTAACGGGTATTTCATTGACAAGTACAAGGTTGACAGCACCGCCCCCAGAGTGTTAAAGGCTGGGCGGCCTATGATTATATTGTACGATGTAAAAGCAGTTTTAACGACTAGGTACCTTACTTTGATGGTCTTGGCATTCTCCTTCTCGCAGAAAGTTGTTAACAGCGTGACGTGCCCCATTACTTCTACCTGCTCGCCTCCGAAGCCTACCAAAGTTCCATTGTATGGCTGCAACTGCTCTCCTGCTAATTGCATGGCTTTGAAAGCCTCCCAGTACATGATGTCTGCCGAGCTGCCGGAGTCTATCAGAACTCGCTTCACATCGCAGTTTAGTATCTGGACTTGGATTACCAGAGGGTCGTCGTCGTGGGGGAACACGCCTTCTCCATCACTGGGTGAGAATGAAATTTCGGGGGCTCTTGAAGAAGATACGTGTGCCACCGTGTTTGTTTCCTGGATGATCCTCCTGAGGTATCGCTTTCTGGCTGCTTTGGACTCGCTACCTCCCGCGAACCCAACGGCTATAGTGTTGACTGCGATCCTCTTGGGTTCCTTCTCATCATCCTCTCTTGGAGGTGATCTTCTTGGGGAGCGAGGGGGTGAGCGCTTGTTCAAGTCGCCTTTGGCTGCTCGTTCGAGGAATTTCCGCAGGTGACCACTGCTTATCAATTTCTCTATCAAATCCTTTAGCCGGTAGCATTTTTCAGTGTCGTGTCCCTTCGCCCTGTGGTAATGACACCATGCGTTCTCATTAGCACCCATCCTCGCATTGCCGTCCGGTGTAGGGGGTAGTCTCGCCAGCCCTGAACTCAGAATTTCGTCCAGTACGTGCACTTTCGAGTCGTTTAACTCTGTGTATTCCTCTCGTGCTCTATAGGTCCTTTCGTTGCTCCGCCATGGTTGACGGTGCCTTCCGCCGCCTTTATCCTCATAACGGCCACTCCGCTGACTGCTTCCTCTGTTGTATCGCTCTGGAGACCTTCGACTGGAAGGCTTCTCTCTCGAGTCCCTGCTTCTCTTCTCCGCATTGCTTTCCTCTCCCTTGATGTAGCATTCTGCCCTTTTCATAACCTCTTGCATTGTGCTCGCCGGTTTTTGCGCCAGTGACTCGTTAAAGTGACCAGCTTTCAAACCATTTTGGACAGCCGCTACGAACATCTCTTGGTTGGGGTTGGATACTTGTATGGTGGCTTCGTTGAACCTGGCGAGATACTGGCGCAGGTTTTCGTTGTGTCCTTGGCGAATTCCAAACAAGCTTGTCGCTGTTACCTGCACATGCTTAGAGCCGGCAAACTGATGGATGAACTTCTTATGGAAATCTGCGTAACTCACGATGGAGTTCTTTGGTAGATTCATGTACCATCGTAGAGCGGCGTCCTTCAGGGTGCTGGACAGGAGTTTGCACTTCAAGTGTTCCTCCGCTCCTATGATAGCAGTTTTAGTACCGACGGCCATTAGATGCTCTAATGGGTCGGTTTTTCCTTCGAAGGTTGGCAGTTGGGGAATTTTGAAATTTGCGGGAACCTGAGCATCCCATAGAGCTTGTGCCAGAGGTTGTGAGTCTTGAATGTTGTCTAACTCTGCTTCCTCCTCTCTTTCCTTTTCCTTTTCTGCAGCTTTCTCTTACTCAATGGCTGTCATTTTGGCCTTGAGGCGATTTATCTCGCCTACCGCCGCTTGTAGGTTCATGCCAGATCCCCCGTCGTTGCTAGTAATGCGTTCCATTGTGATCGTCTAATCAGTTGTTGGTAGGGCTAGGAATAGTTTTACCGTAGCCCCACGGTGGGCGCCAAATGTTCCTGCTAAGTATGCAGGGGTGTATATTCGTAGTTGATATGTAACGTTTGTGTGTTAAGTGTGTTAATCAGTCTGTCCTTTGTTATCAATGGAATGGTTTATATATAGTAGTCCAGGGGTAACTGCCAAAGCGTTGGACTCCTCATTTACCCACGATCTCCACTGGGGAGCTGGATGATCGTGGTCACAGGCTCAGCTGTTCGCCCTCCTCACGTGCATATGGGTGAACGTGGGTTTGAGCTGGTAACCTCCAGCGTTGAATGGACTTGGGCGAGTAGATAAGTCAGGGTGGCCCAACAGTGGATACATATTGGGCTTGGGCGAGTTGGGCCTTGGTTGATCCCCCGGTACAGCGGGTAATACCTCGGTTGAAAATGGTTGCGGTGCACTAGATCCACTTTCCTCAGACTGCTAAAAATTGGTCCAACGTTGAGCATATGAATCTCGTTCATCCTCAACAATCATATTATGTAATATGATGCAAGACCTCATGATGATACTCAGATCGGCTATGTCCCACAAGCGAGCTGGTTCACGGATGATTTTAAATCGAGCTTGAAGCACTCCAAATGCACGTTCGATGTCCTTCCGACATCCCTCCTGGTGTTTTGCAAATAACTTATCCGGTTCACTTTGAGGAAGTTTAATAGATTCGACGAAAGTTGGATAAGAAGGGTAGATACCATCAGCTAGATAGTATGTCATATCATAGGGACGTTGATTCACATAGAAATTCACACTTTGAGTCTTTCCTTGTTCCACGTCATCAAAAACAGGTGAACGGTCTAAAACGTTTATGTCGTTCAACGTTCCCGGACATCCAAAAAAGGCATGCCAGATCCATAGATCATGAGATGCAACTGCTTCAAGAATAACTGTGGTGGTTCCCTTATCCCCCCTAGTAAATTGACCTTCCCATGCTTTAGGACAATTTTTCCACTCCCAGTGCATGCAGTCAATACTCCCAATCATCCCTGGGAACCCCCGTATTTCACTTACATGTAGTTTTTTTTGCAGGTCATCTTGGGTTGGTGCTCTGAGATACACTTGCTCATACAATTGTATGATTCCTTTACAAAATCTACGTAAGCACTCTAATGCAGTAGTACCTCCTATTTTGATGTACTCATCGACCGCATCTGCTGTCATACCGTAGGCTAACATTCGCATTGTTGTGGTACATTTTGCTAAAGGTGATATACCTTCTTTCTTGGCAGCATCAGCTCGCTGGGTGAAGTAGTTATCACTACTTGAAAGGTCCCCAACGATTCGAAGGAAAACATGTTTTTGCATGCGGTACCGACGACGGAACATTGCATCGTCATATGTAGGCTCATTGGCAAAGTAGTCGTCAATCAGTCTTTGGTTTGCAGCTGTATGATCTCTATTGACATATTTTCTACTACGAGATGCACCATCTTCCAATATTTTTTTCTACGCTCTCTAAATCGTTTGAGTACATAAGTTTCTTCAACTTCACGATTTTGCATGTACTTAGCGAGATCAAAATCACCGGTTGATGGATCCATTGTGATATTGGAAGTATATTGGATGAGATTTAGGATATTGGAGGAATACTGAATGAAATTTTGGATATTGGTACATAAAATGATTGAGTCCATATATATAGATTCAATTTGATCCACTGACGGATTTCAAATAATTATTGTATAGAGTTAATTATCAGATAAGGCTTGGGTGGGTGACGGATTTAAAATAATTATTGTATAGAGTTCATTTTGACACAATAATTAAAGCACGTTGGGTGGTGGACACAATAATTAAAGCACGTTGGGTGGTGGACACAATAATTAAAACAAAGACATTACACTGACATATCACAATAATGAAAGCAAAGACATTACACTGACATATTACAATAACGAAAGCAAAGACATTACACTGACATATCACAATAACTGAAGCAAACACTACATTGATTAAAATTAATTATGGAAACAGTTCTTTGGCTAACGTCTCCATCATGGCTTTCTTCACGTCATCGAGATTCTCATCTGAACTTAACTTCAGATACATTTCCATTTTCTTAATTTTGTTTGTCTCTTGTTGATTGGAAAGTAACATTGTCAATTGTTCCATCTCTTTCTCCTTCATTTTGATGTAATTATCCCATTCTTTGTCCACCACCTCTGTGGGTGTGGAAGCTTTCTTTTTTCCCTTCTTTTTGGCTGCATCCCTACCTATAGGGCGAACACTAGATCCTACAGAGTCCTTGTGAGATCTCTTAGATCCACTACTTCCTGAGTTAATATCTCCTCCAACTAAACTTCTAAAACGTGGTTGATCACTGACAGCGTTCCATTCTTCCATTAAAGTGAATTTAGCATTCTTCCCACATGCGTATATTTCCTGTGTTTTTGCCAAAATGTCATTCTCTGACCAGCCGCTTCCTTGCAAACGCTTAGTGCCATCATAAGCGTCAATCCATTTACCCAGTAATTTGTTCATATAATTAAAGCGGTTTCGGCATGCAACATCATCACGCGGAGGATCGAATTTGCAATGCTCATTACAATACTCAGCAATATTACCCCAATACATTTCACGTTTTTGGTTTCTCCCAACAACACTGCTAGTTGAAAATTTAATCCACCCACTAAGTAACACCAAATTTTGTTCAGTGTTCCATGTTGGTTGTGGGTGTTTCTTGCTCTTAGGAGTTGAGTCCTCTAAATTTTGAGTGACTTCATTAGCAATTGTTAGTTGTGTTGAAAATTCCGGAAATTCAGGTGCACCAAAATTAGGTATGTTTTGAGGAAATTGGTTATAAAATGGATTTTGATAATTGTTGAAATTTGGATGCAAGTTTGGAACTGATGATTGGTTGAAATTTGGTGCAAGACCAAAATTAGGTATGTTTTGAGGAAATTGGTTGTAAAATGGATTTGGATTTTGATAATTGTTGAGATTTTGATAATTGTTGGGATTTTGATAATTGTTGGGATTATTAGAAGAATTATTGGGATCCATTTCACTAAAAAAAGATTAAAACTTGAAAAGAAAGACTAATTAGAAAGATAATAATAGATTAAGATAGTGAAAAACTTGGTTTTTTTTTCTGTGTCCAAATGAAATGAACCAAGTCTCTATTTATAGAGAAAAAAAAATCACGAATTTTGGTAAAAAAATAAAAAATAATTTTCAATGAGATAATTGAGTTTAAAGGATAAAAATCAAAAAAATCCACGGGCCCAATCAGAAGCAGCCACGTGGCTGCCTTTTATCCAACCACATCTCTCTCTGCGGATCTGCTTTTCACGCGGGTTGTCTGCGCGTGTTGCGCACACGCCATGGCTGCGCGAATTACACGCTGTCGCGTGTCCCCCCCGGTGCAGATTCAACTGGTTGAAGATTTTCATCTTCTCTCTCCGCCAGTAAGTATTAAACAGGTTCCTTCCAATGGTTTAAACTGTTGAATGTTGTATTCAACACACACAAATCCCACCATTGTGGGTAGTCTAAGAGATACTCCGTGTTGTATTTTAGAATTTGTGGAAGATGTATGTCATTCCCTCTCTATCAAAATATGCACTCCTCCTTTCAAGGGTTTGGACTCATTCATTTCATGAGGTCCAACCCTAATTTAGATATATGGTCTCTATTAAGTATTCTATCGTGATTGACAATGATTAGGTGAGGTACGAAATGAGGCGAATATATCATATATGATATATATAGTATGTGGGGGGATCTTTTTACGGTTGAAGTTTTATCTAGATTGACCAAATATGGTAGGATGTCTAATAATATTGTAGATGATTTAGTTTACTGGATCTATCTCTACTTCTATGCATGTATATAATCCGGTGCGTAGTCGTGCAATATTGGTCATTAAATTTAATGTGTGACTTTGGTCGGTCATTTTGTGGTGCGCGGTATATATTTAGATGTCTTGTCTTCCCCCATGAAAAAGAACTTGGTCCCCTAATTTAAAAAAAAAAAAAAATTGATATAAGCTTCAAAATTGAAAGGAGAAGGCACCCTAGTTGGTCAAATGTCTGAATATATTTGGTACCAGACATGTACTTTAAATGTTGAAATGAAAAATATAGCAAGGAAGACAAATTATTGTGGACCAAAAATCAAAATTAATTCATGCATGGCTGTTTTATTAAATTATTATACACATGAAAATGAAAGATAAGGAAGGTTATGTCATTCTTCTAACGATTTGGATTTTCCCATTGGGATGATACTCCAAATACATGAGAGATTCATATTGTAATATGAATGCGTATAATCTGATCCACCTTCCTATATATCAACAAAATCGTGCATTCAAAGTATCAAATCTATATATAGTTTTGGTTTGGTCATCTATCATAATTGGACCATATATATGTATCATATGTGATTATTTAACAACTTGGCATTAAGGGATTTTTGTCTTTTTTGAATAATAAGTGGATTTACCTAACTTCTTATATTAGAGATAAGTCAAGAATTGTAATATCTTGTGCATTTAAATCTTCAAGTTCAATTCATATTGACAAATTAACAAGGACCTTGCATGGAATGGATTGTATATATCATTAGAATGGTAAGTAAGTAGCTGCCAAAATATCATCTGCATCCAAAAGATTTCATCCTCACATATAAAGGTGTCTTTGACCTGTGCGTAGTTTGGGGAAAATTGGAATTTAAGAAACAAACAAATCTTATTTGTTTTTTTACCTTTTGGCAGTATCTAATTCAAAAGTATTTTTTCCACCAAAGTGTTTTATTCAAGTTTTTTTTTTGGAGTCTAACCATTCATTTTTATAAAATTATATCTATGTACATTGAATCTTTCATCGATATATATTAAAAATAATTACACATGAATAGAAGATTGATATGTACTACAAACTGCACCGCTAAATATTTTTGAATGGCAAAATTATTTCTTCAAAAAACTATGTAATTAAATTGTTTGATAGAATTTCACAAGTTGATGAATGACTTTGACACAATTTTTGGTTTATCTTAATTATGATAACCGTATTTCATGAAGCAAAATTAGAGGGGGGTTTCTTTTTTGGCTTTCCTTCATTTCATTTTCTCAGTTGGCAGAAAAAGGGGAAAAAAACAACAATTATGAAGCTCATTATACACATTGTGGTAGTTGAAGTACTATAATTTACTATGGGAAGTTGGGGTGGGAGAGGGTTTTAGTAAGAAAATGAGTTACTAATTTTGACCAATTATGATATTCGTTAACGACAAAACATATATGCATTGCTTAGATGCAATTTTTATGTTTCTTTCATAAAAAGATAGCTTTTTATGTTGTTTTAATTTAAAAAAATAAAAGAAAACTGCTTTTAAAGTGAAATAACTATATATCTAGTAAAGTAAGAACTGTGTATATGACATTATATAAAAGTTTGGTCCAAAAATTGTAATATTATTTCTTAATTCAATTAATTGGTCATTTGATAAATACTCCAAATTATCATGCGGTATTTTGTGAATTACTAATTTTACTTTGGTCCATGTTAAATAGTATATTATTTCTTAATTCTTAAACAAAAAAATATAACTAACTTTTACACGTGGTACCACAAATAACTTATAACTAGGCATGACAATAAAACTCATACCCACGGGTACCCGCTTTGACAGGGAAATCCCGAGTTGACTGGGTTTGGGTTTGGGTTTTCCCCGATTTCAAAAGATAGGTTTGGGGCGGGTAACAGGGACATTGATACTCATCCCGAACCCGTCTCCGAACCCGCCCCGCTTATGTTAAAATTATATTTTACCTCTTTAAAATTAGAAACTCTTAAACAATCTCTAAAATTATATTCATATGTTTATTTTTAATTTTTAATTTGAGTAATAAACAAATGATTTTCTCTATTTCTTTTATTTATTTAAAAAATATATTGTTAAAACAAAATAATTTTGGACCTTCTTTTTTTTAATAAAAAAATACTAAAATACAATCATAATTCATGTGGAAAGAGGCGTAACGGGAATACCCGAACCCCGTTGGGGATACCCGATCTCCGTTGGGTAGGGGTTTGGGGTTATACTTTTTATCCCCGCATGGAATTGGGATGGGTTTGGGAAAACCCGAACTTTATGAGTTTGGGTTTGGGGATGACAAAATTCGTCCCGCCCCGCCCCGTTGTCATGCCTACTTATAACTAACTTTTATTTCACATGGATTTCGCTTATGAAAAATCAATTAACTCATCTTTTAAAATTATCTTTAAAAATAATTGATTGAAAATTTTTATTTCCACTATAATTAATTTCATAATTACACAGAACAAGGAATTGCACAAGAACCGATTACTGAAGAAACAATAATTGTAAGGTAGGGTAAATGAAATGAATATTTAGATAACTATCCACAGTACACAATTAATTAATACTAGTATAGTGCAATCGAAGCAGAGGCAAGAAAAAGACCGAGAGAACAAAGTTAAGAACAGCAGCAACGATATACGTACAAAGTAATAGTAGTCTTGTTTTGTAACAAGAACATGTGCATCACACGTATATCTATCAATGTGGGGACTCATCCAACATAATTTTTGAACAGTACAAGTCATCACTGCTTGTGGGTTGTGGATGTTTAAATCAATATCATGCATGATAGTGCCATATATATTTTTCTATGGAAAAAAGTGATGATTCAAGTACTTCATGTCAACATCCACTAGATAATAATCATTTTCGTTTTATATTGACTTATTGGGAAAATTATATATGTTCGAATGAGCATAATATTGAATATGGTTATTTTTATGTACCAAGTATATAAAGTATATCTTTTGTATGTAACTGAAACGAGATGAAGTAGGGTAAGTGAAAAAAAATTGGATGAACTTTGAGAGGTGGGTTCCAAAACTATTTTTAGCTTGAAGCAACATTAAATGGATGCAGTGATTAAACCCACCAGAAAAAATGGTTAATTATGGTCAAATTTGTGTCCATTTGGAACATAAAGTTGGTTACAAAGAGATTTAGTGGGGAACGCACTTTCACCGCCCCTTGATGATGAGGCCAGAACAACAATACTATACTCATGTCAGAACTATGACCGGAAAGCAGTTGAATTTACTTGATGTCAGAACAAACTCTTAAATTAGGTTAAGCGGTAAGTGGACCGGATACAGATGGTGAAAACTAAAATACGGATACTTTGAGAGAATAATCTTTCCACATACTATGTTATATGAATTAAATCTATATAATATTAATTGATTTGATTAGATAGTTCTAGTATTAATATTATAATGAATACTTATTTTGTTCCCACACAAATTTTTTACGGTCAAATTCAGTCTATGATAAAAAAAATTAAAATTAGTTCTTAACATTTTTATTGGAGACAATTAGCACCTATATAATCAAGAACAAATTTTTACTTAGAATAATTTATCAAAAACTAAATTGGACAGTCAGAATATTAGAAGATTAATGAAATTGGAGTGGGAGGTTTTAGTTTGCCATACTTACCGTGAAGCAAATCGATGTGCTGATGCTCTTGTGCATCTTGGGTGTGAGTTAGGTTCTTCTGTGATTTTTTATAAATCTTGTCCGACTCAAATTACGCATGTTTTTCTTGATGATAAAGCTGGGATTAGTTTTCCCAGGCTAATCTCTTTGTAATTTCTTTCTCGGGCCTAGGCTCTCCATTTTATAAAAAAAAAAAAATAGGTATTCATCTTTAATAATACGTGTCAAGAAATATATCAATATGGTTAGATTTAGTGGAATGAACTAATCTCTCACAATGTAACAAATTATGGTTTGAAAGTCGGCCAAAAGATGTGTGTATATTTATAATATTTGAGACCGGAAGGAGTATCGTCTCAAATAGAATCATCTCTAATATAAACGGAACTTGTCGAATACCAAAAATGTATCAAAGAATAGGGAATCATATATTATTTTCCACTTGTTGAAAGATATAATATTTTGGAGACTATTTAAGAAGCAGAAAATTGAGTCAGATAGAACTAGAGGAGAAAAGGAATGAGTTAATTGGGAGGGTAAAATTGCAATAAGATCAACCTAATAGATGATCACATCGAACCTGCTTTTCTGATAGTCTTAATTTAAACCATAAATATACATCTAGGATTCGATTCAATATCTATAGGATTCCTTAGAAACCAACTTCATGAAAAAGCACCATATTTGCTATATAACTGTATCATTTATTCTTTGACAGTGGAATAATTGAGACCTCGTCGTGGACTCTGTCAAAAGTTATTTTCTTGCTACAAGTATAACTCTATGACTCAGGTCATAGTAGATTTTAATTTTATTCAAAGTAATGAAAATAACAGTACTATGGTTGATAGCTGCATTTTTGGCTTTTTAATAGTGGACAAAGGTTCAATCTACCACCCTTATGATAACAGACAATATAATTGATCATGACATTAATATTTACTTACCTTACCATTATTATTACCGATAGATCTTTCCCCTGCCTAGTAATTGAGGTGCACCCATGTGTTAATTATAATTTATTGATTGTGTTAGCTGCTTCTATGAATAATTCATAATTTAGTTGGATTTAATTTATATACTCACTCCGACCTTAATTATAAGCAAGTGTTATTTTTTAGATACATTGAATAACTAATGTATCTAGTCTCTAGATACATTAGTTATTCAATGTATCTAGAAAATAACACTTGCTTATAATTAAGCTCAAAGGAAGTATGATATAATGTTAGTGCAATTTTGTTTGGTTACATCAGAGAAAACAAAAGCAGCAGCGAAACTACTCCTGGATAAAGACTACCACATGCGCATCAGTGAGCAGAGGCATAGAGAGGTCGCAAGGAGGCGTAGATATTTTCACTAAAGGTGAGTAAGAAGCCGTACCCATCTTATTAGCCAACACATCCGCACATGTGTTATCTTCCGGGAGAGTATAATCAAAATTGTATAAAAAAAAACTTATATCAAATAACATTTTTTAGGTTTTAAAAAAATTATACATATAATTTAAATAGAATATTACTATATTTGATTATTTAGCAAGTGTTTACCATCTTCTTAGGATGTTCCTTTTATAAAACAAAACTTAATTAGACTTATTAGGCACTACGAAGCATACAATGATTGTGGCATAACTTTATTAGACTTCTTAGGATATTGTTGGATCAATCAAATTCAAAGATAGCACTACTTTATTTTCACTATTTTTTATACCGAAGAGAACTTGTAGTGGAACGTTCTGAAATGTATTACTCCTATTACTAACTACATCGTGATTCCTTGCTCATATCGATAGTTTTAATAATCGATATTTTTATAAATTATTATTTCCCTTCAATCAATAATTTGCTACATAAAAAAACAAATTTGTCGTTAAAAACCCAAACTTAAATATCCATTGACGATCCTAGAGCAACTACAGTGATATTAATTTTATCATTGTAATAAAACTCACACTGAAAATTCAATTGTTTCCATTATTCTTTAATTGAAGCTCGTTAGCATGGAAACACGGTTCTTTTAGGAAGGGTCGTTCGTTAGCTTGGTAGTAGTAGTTGAATATTACTGTTAACAAGGATTTGCCGGATAATTATAATATTGTTGCATATTGTTAGTAATTGAATCAAAAATTATAATTGCAAAAAATGTTATACTTTCTTTAGCAAATGACTAACTTTTCTTTTTTTTGTTTATTTATAAAATGATTAGTAATTGAATTTGCCTTTCAATTTTATTTTATTTTTTAATTATTTTCGTATTAATATTAATCTCCTTTTTTATATATATAAAATATTAATATTAATCTCCTTTTTACTAAAAAAAAAATTCCAATTATAAGTTGTAATAAAATTGGATATGATATGTCCACAAATTCTAGCTCAACTGGCAAAATGTCGAAATTGCTAGTGTCGAATGTTATGACCGGGGTTTAAACTCCGGTCACTCCACTTTGTGTTTGTGAGTTTTCAACGGCTTTGTCATATTGTACTATTTGAACAAGTAGCAACTGAGTTACTTTAAAGTGAACCTCATGCATACTAACCAAATTTCTCACTACTGTGACTTCCGAGGATCTTGATTTGGTGGAAATAAATCTTGAACACGTGTCTAAGATGATATTCTTAAAAAAGTGCGTCAATACCAATCATGTTATGTACCATACCATGTCCGTTTTGTATTCGTACCTAAGTAGAAGGCCATGTTCATAGTTTACATATTTTGGATTTTTTGTTATATGATTACATAGTACGTACTAGTAGTACTAAATAGATGTTGCAATTGCACCATTGTATTAAAGTTAGAACAAGGGTCAATCGTAACATGTGATTTCCTTACAAACATTAATGTCTCGGTTATTTTATGAAAATGTTTTTTATTTTTCAAAATTTATGAAAATGTTTTCTATTTTTCAAAAATAGTGTTAATTTTATTTACAAACGACAAGATATACTACACTCTTTAGTCAAAAAAAAATATATACTACACTCTTGAAATAAATAATTGTGTACATATTTAAAAAAATAATGAAAACGTGATAATACTCTTTTTATTATTTTTAAAAATGCATAATCTCTAACTTGTTTTTTTTTTGGTAAAATAAATTTGGGTGGGGGGATGGTGCAGAAAAGATTTTAGAACTCAAAAAGGACTTAAAAAGATTTTAGAAAAGATTTAGAAAATACCGGTAGAACTCCAACCTGAAACCTCTAATTAGGTTGTGTATAAAATGTTATACTTGCTAATCATTTGTACAAAACATTAAAATGGTCATATCTAATACTCAGTCGACTTTTGTTAGTGGAAGACAAATTTTAAATGGGGTTATGATTGCAAATGAGGCGAAAAGAAAAAAGGAGGAATTAATTATATTTAAAGTAGATTTTAAAAATGCTTATTACTCTATTGATTGTGGTTATGTCGATGCAGTAATTTTTAAAATGAATTTTTCGTTGAGATGGAGGTTATATGGGTAACTGAGTACTTGAAGACAACTCGAATATTTGTGCTCGTTAATGGCAGTCTGACAGATGAGTTTAACTTGCATCAATGGCTTCACCAAGGTGATCTTTTTGTCTCCTTTTTATTCTTAATTTTAGTAAAGGCGTAATGTTATGTTTCGTGCTTTGGTCGAGGCAGGTCTTTATAAAGGGTTCCAAATGGCTCTCAAAGCGATTTCCACATATCTCACTTGCACTTTGAGGATGATGCTCTGATTTTTTTTCATGAATTTTATTTTAAGAAGATTAGCTATCTATTTGTCAGGTGAAAATATTTGAAAAATTAAAGTTGTCAAGTTAATGTTAAGATTCCTCTCCACTTTTGAGAGTTTTTTTTATCTAAATTGACATATTTTGAATCATACATACGCTATATATGATTTTAGAAAAAATTATAACAGTTCATTGATTTTTTTTAAGCAGACCGTTCATTGATTTTAATTAAAAAAAAAGTATTGAAGATACGATTTAAAGTTTGGATTCGAGTCCTACAAACAAACGCTACGTCATACATTATCTTTTGATTATTAGACGACGATCTAAATTTCAATATATTTTTTAATTTAACAAATATTATAAATTCCAATTTTAAAATTTAAAACATCTAATCTTAATCAAAGAGCCGCATATCGTGAGAATGTAAAAATGCATGTGGTACCTTATCTAAAAAAATTCCTTGACCGAATTCATTTAACTTGTTCCAATTATTTATTTGTATATTCATTTAACTCGTACCAATTTGTAATTTAGGTTAGGTGATCATGAATTTGTAAATGTACTCCTAGAACAATGAACACTTAGTTGTTATTCTTGTTGAACATTATTACCAAATTTAGGATATAGGGATTGCCTCCGAACTACTCTCTCTATGTTTATAATAATAAGTTGGCATTGCACATGGGTGAAAACCTCCAAGTAATGTTAGTCAGAAAAATACTTAAAAAATGTTACGTGCATTGTTAACTTGACATTGCATGTGAAACACAAATCATATGAACTCGCAAATCAAGTTCCTTTCATGTACCGGATCCGTATCTTAGTTCCAATCCAAGAGAGAAGAACAAATCTTAGACATGTATTAATAAAATGTAGACTCATCATACACGTATTTCAAATTGCACTCTAAAGATTATGTATTAGCTAACGTATAAATTAGTTGTGTTACTCAAACCCATAAACATACAAATGGGTGACATTTTTTAATTTTAAATGAAAACGAAAACGTGTTTTAAAAATTGTATGTACTCATTTGAGTCATTTATGTTAGAGCCGCCCAACCACAAAAGACAATTAATAAATTAAAGCTAGAGTATATTAATTCATGCATGATGAGTATTTTTATTGCATTTCTATTTTTTTAACATGATATTGGTACAAAAATTTTACCATCATTGATGATGATTAATAATCTCTGTCCGGTAATATGTGGAGCGCACAAGATAAACTCACCCCTCCCAATACGCATGAGTCAGAAATCGAATCTCTGACCACATACTTAAAGTGGTCAAGACCCTTACCACTTTGATCAATTCATTGTTGGTACTTTTATTTTATTTCTATGAAATAATTTTTCGACATTAAAATTTTGATTTGAAATATATTGTTTTTTAATTTTTGTGTTATTTTTTAAAATATTTGTAAGTTGTAGAAGATAAAAAGTATGAGTACAACAGAGAAAAACACTAACTTGTTACATATTTTGATGTTTAAATAACCTAACTAACTTCTATTGCACATGTTGTCGTAAATAAAAAAATGCTCCCAAAATAACAAATTATATCCCTTTTATTGACCACATTTTTTTCAACAAATACTTTCAACACTATGCATCTAAATCTTAAGACATTAAATATGCGAGTCAACACTCTTATATATCATTCTTTTAATATTTTTATAGTCATGTGAGACTAACAACTCACACTTAAACTTTAACAAATTTTCTGTCAAGTGTAAGTCTCACATCTCATACTTGCTATACTGAGGTTATAACCTTCGAGAATCCAATACACTAAATTCCACTTGTGCTCTCCCACCGAGTCAAATCCCACTCTAATATCACTTTCTTATGAATTTAGGAGAGTATTAGAATAACAACGAGTTAACATGGATATATCACTAAGACACCATGAACATCACATTTTCACTCAACATCAAAATACTAAATTACTCCCATTTGAATTTCAACAAAAATTTAATCTAATATTCTAAAATACGTTTGTATCTACCATATTTTGTATTTACATTATAATCTATAATTATATTAATTGCATTGACAAAATCAACTCATAAATTACTTATAAGATAGTGATGTATGTAACAAAGAACTTTGGCATACTATCTAATTTAAGCCAAGAAAGGGATCAAGCATGCATATACCCTTACTATTTATAATAATAAGTAAGTGGTTAATGAAGTCAAGAATATGCTATACTCTAAATTTGGAGTTTGCTTACATGAATCAGATGACGAGTTGAGTGAAAACAAAACAATAAATAATTGAAAGTCGTATGGTATCCATCCATCTTATTTAATTGTTTACACATCACTATCTCATTTCATAACCACTCAATGAAGGAAAAAAAAATATATACACATAACATATTTATTTATTCAATGATATATAACTGCCCCCTCCCTCTTTTTTTGTTTTGTTTTTCAATTTTTGTATTCTTGCCTTCATATTACACTATGACAATCACCCTTTATTTTCCTCATAATTTTCCTTTCCATTATATAGTTGTATTTCTTTTGGTACGGCATTCTTGGCCTTCAGTCAAAAAGGGGAACAATATGTAGCCAAATTTGTGGCAACATTTACAATAATCTCCCTTTTCCATCTTCACACAAATTTCTTCAATATTCTCTTCACCACCACCACCACTACATCATCATAATCATAAACTTTTCATAATCATAATCATCACTATAGTGTATCTCCCTCCATATTCAATTTTAGTGCCTTTTTTTCTTTCCTCACTTCTCTTCACACCTCAAATTCAATGAACACCAAAACTAAAAATCAATACTCACGTGCATGACACGTGTCATATGAGATTTTCAATTTCAATCTATTCTTCTTCATCTTTTCATTTCTCATACACCTAAACAAATCAACTTCAACATATCTCAAAAAAAAAAAAATTCTACCCTTTTGAAAACTCTTTACAAAGTTCAAATCTTTAGCAGAAAATAACAAGACCCACAAAAACCGTTACTCCAATGCGACAAAGACAACCTATGATTCTGTAGTTTCAGCTTCTGTGATCGTTCAACTTCAACAATGGGGGGTTGCACTTCAAAGCCACAGAAACCAAACCCATATGCGCTTAGAGAAACAGAAACTGACCCAACACAAATCCCAAAGACCCCATTAAGTCCCGACGGTGAAAACCACCGTCGGAAAGATGACGTCATCGCCGGAAAAAAGTCTCCGTTTTTTCCTTTTTACAGTCCAAGTCCAGCTCGCTTCTTGAAGAAGTCTCCGTCAACGACTCCTAGCCGGAGTACTAGCTCGACGCCGAGGAGGTTTTTCCGGCGAGCTTTTCCTCCACCTTCTCCGGCGAAACATATAAGGGCTGTGTTGGCTAGGAGACAAGGGAAGAAGGAAACTGCAGCGATACCGGAAGATTCGGAAGAGGGTGCTGGTGATTTGGACAAGAGATTTGGATTCTCAAAGGATTTTAGTAGTAGGTTGGAGGTTGGAGAAGAAGTGGGTAGAGGGCATTTTGGGTATACTTGTTCTGCTAAGTTCAAGAAGGGTGAGTTTAAGGGTCAACAAGTTGCTGTAAAAGTTATCCCTAAAGCAAAGGTTAATCTTGTTCTTGTGCCTTCAATTTCTAGCTAATTGCAAACTTAAAATTGTGTTTGTTAAGTTTTTTTTTTTTTTTGTTTAACCCTCTGGTTCTTGGGGGGGATGAGGTCCGGATAATTCACAGTTCAACAGCAAGATAAGTACAGTCTGCAAAAAATTGTTCCCACAAGGAAATATTTTTGTTAAGTGTTGATCCTTAGATGAATCACTTGGTACAGTTTAGAATATTGATATAGGCTTGGAAGTTCTTCTAATTTTGGTGATTCATCTATTTGTTTGACAAACCTTGAGGTTTTAGGTTGTTTTAGTCACTTGTGTTTAAGGATTTTCTGTTGAGGATTATTTGCTTAGATTAGTTTGGAAATGTTTTTCTAGGACTTGGAATGTTGAAATTGAGTGTTAGTGTATGTGTCTTTTGTGAAAATAGAGTAGATCAACCTCTCTCGGTATTCTTATTCTGATTTTGATCTAATAGTTAGGTTGATGTTTTCATCAAACTTGTTAGAGTGAAACTTGAGGAATAGAGACTATGGCAATTGAATTTTCCTTTGAATTTGAATGATATTGCTCTTTTTATTTTCTTGGTCGGGTAGCCTAGAGGCCAGAGTTTCATCCCTTAATGTGAATAAGTAGGGAATCCCGGGTTCGAATCTCGGCCCCGGATTGGATGGTATTGCTCTTTGTTATGTACTAATTTTGGACTTTTCAATACTCAATACTTTATTCTTCTTGCACTTGATTTAAATTTTGTTAAGGTAGCCATGTATAAATTACATATTCATCTTTATATGTTTTGTTGCCAGATGACAACAGCAATTGCAATTGAAGATGTTAGAAGAGAGGTGAAAATATTGCGAGCTTTGAATGGGCATAGCAATTTGGTACAATTTTATGATGCATTTGAAGACCAAGAAAACGTCTACATTGTAATGGAGTAAGTTTGGGGGCATTTGTTTCCTTTTCACGTACGGCTAATAAAGGGATTAAGCTCAAGAATTGTTTCTAGAGTAATTGAATCCCCATATATAGTTGACACTAAGGTAGAATTTTTTTTGTTTGTTTATATAGCGCATTTTCATAATTAACTGGATACTATTAATATTTCAGGTTATGTGAAGGGGGAGAGCTATTAGATATGATACTATCAAGGTAATTCATAATTTATATGGTTTTAATAGTGTAAAATAGCGCTGCAATAGCAGCACCACATTGGGCGACAACCCCCACACGTGACGTTGCCGCGTTATTTCAATAATGAAATTTGATTTTGTAATTGCACCTTACCACTTACTAGCTACGTGATTTAATTCTTCAGAGGAGGAAAATATACAGAAGATGATGCAAAGGCTGTCATGGTACAAATACTAAATGTCGTTGCATTTTGTCATCTTCAGGGTGTGGTGCACCGAGATCTTAAACCTGAGGTGAGCATATTCCTTCTTTTGTCTTTCAGATAGTTACATAATGCCTCAGAATCTGCTATAGTTTTCACCCAGCGATCTAATAGCTTGCAGCGAAAATGCAAGCAGAGCATGGTTTAGTTATTTAAATATCTTAATTTTACACCCCTTTCAAACAAAATGTCTTTCTCTCAGCATCATTCATACTATCATTTAGTATGTGGCCGCTTAGGCTCTGGAAACTATCTCCTTTATAGGATAAACCCTTTTGGTTGTATTATTTGAATCAAGTTTGAATTGATTTAATATTTCAATTTGGAAATGATTGCATATTATCTAACCACTTTTTATTTTCTCATTCAGAATTTTTTGTACACTTCAAAGGATGAAAGTTCCGAGTTAAAAGCTATAGACTTTGGGTTATCAGATTTTGTCAGACCAGGTTTTCCTTCGCATGTCCTTGCTTGGTTTTGCTATTAGCATCTTTTTCCTCGTAAGAGTTAGTAATTTTCTTAATTTTATCATCATGTCATACAGATGAAAGGCTTAATGACATTGTTGGAAGTGCGTATTATGTGGCTCCTGAAGTTCTTCATAGATCTTACAGCACAGAGGCTGATGTGTGGAGTATAGGTGTGATAGCATATATTCTATTATGTGGTAGTCGTCCATTTTGGGCTCGAACAGAGTCGGGTATTTTTAGGGCAGTTTTGAAAGCTGATCCAGGCTTTGACGAAGCTCCCTGGCCATCCTTATCTTCAGAAGCAAAAGATTTTGTCCAACGCCTACTGAATAAGGACCCTCGGAAGCGAATATCTGCTGCTCAGGCTCTGAGTGAGTTTTCTTGTGCCCTCTAATATCAATGATGTTTTAAGAAGACATTTCTTGAGATTCGAGCAATAATCTTGTCCTTGCAGGTCATCCTTGGATACGTAATTACAACGATGTTAAAGTTCCGCTTGATATCTTAATATTTAAACTCATGAAGACTTATATGAGATCATCATCCTTGCGTAAGGCTGCCTTAAGGGTGCGTATTTTGGTCTCTGAATACACCACACTAGAATGCAATTTGCAATTAAATTGATCGTGTTTTGGTTTTAATTTTATTAGTTAATTTATGATCACTCTTTGGCAGGCCTTATCGAAGACATTAACTGCTGACGAGCTCTATTATCTGAGGGAACAATTTGCACTGTTGGAACCAAGCAAAAATGGGAGCATATCCTTGGAGAACATTAACAAGGTTGATGTCATATCAACTTGTGAGTAGTTTATTGTTTTGTCAGATTCCATAATTTTTTCTAATTCATATTTTATGTGCAGGCCTTGAAGAAATATGCAACAGATGCCATGAAAGAGTCTCGTATCACAGATTTTCTTTCCTCGGTAATAATACCTTGTTCTGTTATTGTAGATTCCGTTAGTTTGACTGGTTCCTTTCTCAATTGTTCATGCTATTTCCCTTTTATTACAGCTGAGTTCATTACAATATAGAAGGATGGATTTTGAAGAATTTTGTGCTGCTGCATTAAGTGTGCACCAACTCGAAGCTCTTGATCGTTGGGAACAACATGCCCGTTGCGCATATGAACTTTTTGAGAAAGATGGAAACAGGGCTATTGTCATTGAAGAACTTGCTTCGGTAAGTTAATAAAACCACTTCGGCCATAATTTTTTTCCTGTGTAACTGAGTTAATATACATGGCTAATCATTGTCATATTTCTTAAACAATGATTTTTAGGAACTTGGACTTGGTCCTTCTATCCCTGTTCATGTTGTTCTTCATGACTGGATACGCCACACCGATGGGAAGTTAAGCTTTCTCGGGTTTGTCAAATTATTGCATGGTGTATCTAGCCGAAGCCTTCCAAAGGTTCAGTTATAATGTAAAGAACAGCTTGTGGATATGCTGACTTTTCTCTGCTATGTGGCTCAATCATATTTGAATCTGTGTCAATCATCTGAAGCTATTGCAACTTGCAAGCATAGCCTATTAAAGTATAGTTTCATAATGAAATGCAAAATGATTCTTTTGAAGGTGCTCAAAATTGTAAAATAGTCTACAGAACTTTGGCTTAAGAAATTAAGATATGAATCGTAGGTTTAGAATTAGCTTTGCTTCGATGGGTGGTAATAATTTAGTGTCACTTGTCTTAATGAATGCCTTTGTATACACTTCACATTTGCAAGTCTTATAATTTATACTCTTGTTTTTATTGTATGTGTATTTGTGCTTCAGTGTGCTAATTTGACATTCCTCTGATCAATTTATTTTCTCAAATGGTCTTTGATTTTTTATTTTTTTGACACAACAAATGGTCTTTGATTTAAAACTAATATACTATTTCAAATATGGAAAAAGTAGTACAAAGGGTACTCCAATTTCCAACCTTAACAAATAAAACTCCAAATCTAACTCTTAAACAGGAGAGAGTATCTCAAAAACAATCAAATAGATCAACATACAAACATCAAGAATAACCAAGACAACTCACCTAGCATCACAAACTACACCAGAAACCGCAGACAATCTGGTACAAACCACCATGGAGAACTCTGACTTAACAAACAAGGGAACCATCAACTCTTAGATAATCGAAACATAATCACTTTAATGTCTCAGCCTCTTCAATTACCTTTCTCCTAAATAAGTTACGCCTCTATAGTTACCTTTCTCATAACTTTCACATAACTCTGTCATTTCTTTTGATTGTTGTTCAGTTTTCAGTAGGTTGATGCACATTGACAATCTATACTTTTTGTAATCCTGTGATTAATTTCTTTTTGGTTTCATAGGCATTGTTGTGTTAACTGCTGAACTTTGAAAAAAAATTGTTTTATGATAAAAAAATATATTAAAGATAAATAATATGCGATAAAACAGGATATGTACACAGAAGGTGCAGCTTAAAAAGAATCTAATTGCACCAGTCAAAAAACGGATCTGATTCTAAATTTGTGATCCCCATTCATTTTGAAATCATTTTTAACCCAGAGAATATTTCTTTCTGATCTCACCACATGTACCATATTTCTTTTTCTTTTTGATCACACCCCTATCTGATGAGCTTCTGTTGTTTTAGTAGTTGTATATCAGATTCGTATTATCTGATCCTACTATTTCCAATGACAGATATGGGTGATTGATATACAAATATAATAGAAATACATGCACAAACAACTTGAATAACTCTGCATCACAACAACGCCAATAACTTCAATATATTGTTATCTACTCAGACAATATGTCCAGACAAAAACTAACCATGTTAACAATACATCAGACTTGACATTCAGGAATCAATCTACTGAGTATTAGTGCTGCTATAAAATCATGACTAAAATCTTAGTAGAACTATTTTCTGTATGATATTTGACGAGGAAAACAGGATGTAAAAGAAACGAATGGCAAAATGATGAAGCTCTGCCATTAATGTTAAGTTGAACTTGTCTGAAACATCTAATTCAAATCTAATATGTTAGTACAATAGTCCTCCTCATCACAAGACAAGGAGATATTACAGTTGAACACACCCACAAATCCTGTTATCTAGTTCTAAATCTGGTTACTAAAATCATTCCACATTGAAAATACACGATGCACATCCTAAAAGAGTAAAAATATTCCTGTTTTTTTAAAGAAAATAAATAAACAAATCTACATAATGAGGTTGTTCACCCTCTCCCTCACCATGAATGAACCTGGTAGCAAAGTAAAATAACTATCTTGATGAGAGCTTTTGGTGCAAATCCTCAGTCAGAACTTGCCTCACGCTTTCTCCAAAGAAATACAAAGACTTCTCACTATCCAGCATCCTAGGTTGAGCTCCACTCTCATCAGGCTCCTTCCACAGCTCCGGTTCAGGTTCCCTAGCAATTTGACAGAAATTATGCAAAACACAACAAGCAACTATGGTTTGCGGCACATGATGAAGACCCACATTCAATTCCTGAAGAATCTTCCACCTTCCCTTAAGCAAAGCAATAGCATCGACAACCACAGACCTACCCTTCATAAGCATTCCATCAAACAGATTCTGCGCAGGAGTACCCATCCCACTAGGAGAATAAGGTGTAAGCAAAAACGGCAACAAAGGATAACACCAATCAGCAACAACATATGGACGAACATGGTGACCGTGAACATTGATAACCTTATCCCAGACAACATCCCCTGAAGTAAGACGCTGGTAAAGAAGACTATCCCTAAAATGGGTAGCATCATCAGTACCACCAGGTGCTTTAACACAAACATCCCAGAAAATCTTTTTGTGATCAGAAACAACCTGAAGAAGAACAGAAGGGTAACCGTAACGGGAAAGATAAGTAGCAGGGTTAGAGCTAGGGCCAGAACGTAGCTTAACAGGGCTAGAATCAATAGCACCACACATGTTAGGAAGTGAGGTGAGTTCTTCAAAGGCTTGAGTGGTTTCGATGAGTCTGCGACGACCAACGGGGATTTGGATGAATTCTGGGTAGAGTTTTGTAGCAAGGAGGCGCGTGACCATGTTGGTGATTTTGGAAACAAGGTAAGGTTCAAGGGAGTAACGAGATGCCACGGTTTTAGCGGAGAGACCATGAGCGAGACGAGAGAGAACCATAGCGACGGCGTAATCAGAAGGAAGAGAGAGATTTGAAACGGCGATGTGGGGTTTGAGTTTATTGACGACGGCGGTGAAGACTGGATAAGAGAGACCGTAGAGAGAACGCCACTGCGCGTCACGGAGAGGAGCTTCAAGTGACCAGATGTGTTCCGTTGAGAGAGCACGGAAAGCTGCGACGGAGTAATCGGAGGCGTTGGGGTTACGACGGCGTTTCTTGCGGCGGTTGTTGTTGTTGGAAGGGGTTGATGCGACGTAGGAAAGGACGGAAGCCATTGTGAAGAGAAGGAGAGGGGCGATTGAAGAGGAATGGAGGAGAGATGTGGTGGAGGAAGCGGAGGTGGTTGCGGTGGTGGAGAGTGTGTCGGTGGTTGGATCTAGGGAGTTGTGAAGATGGAGAAGATTTGAGAGCATTACTAAGAACCATTGATCCATTGAAAACCCTAATTTGTGTTAATTTACTTACCCCCAATTCAAGTGGAATTAGGGTTTTGTTTTGAGAGAGACAGAAATGATGATCGGTGATTGTCCGATTGAAGCAATTATGAGTGGGAGAAAGTGGGGGTATGGATGAAAGAAAGAAAGGGAGGAGAATGGAGCAATTGTAGTGTTGTGTCCCTTTCTGTCTGTTTGTGGTGTAGGTGGTGGTGGCGGTAGCCGGTCACTGCCTAGCTCAGCACCCACTACACTGCCCCATTTCTACCCATTTCACATTTTCTTTAATTTTTTTTGTTTAAGTCACTTTTTTAAATTTAATTTTAGCAACAAAACACTAAACACTGCTGCCATTTTTTTTTTTTTTGACAAGACTGCTGCCATTTATTATGTAGCAATGGTAAAAAATAAAATAAAATTGGGCAATGAGCATTGGTAATTTGGAGTTTGGACACCTTAATAAAATGGGTTGGAAATCATCATAACCCAATGTATGGTACTTTTTGTTTTTACCTAGCTGGACTACTACCCGTGCGATGCACGGACCTTTTAAAATGTTATATATAACCTTTAATTTAGTTTTATTATTTTTTGTAAATATATTAAAATTTAATATATAACATTCAAATAATATTTGTAGAATCCTATTAAAAAAATGAAGTTATGAAATATAAATATATAATAAACACAAAAATTACAAAATAAATATAAAAAAACTCACCAAAAATCCAATTTTTACATCATATTCATTCAATTGCTTTTTTAATTTTAAGGCAAAATTGGAGCAATTGTGAGAAAACGATAGGAAGTCAGTTGATTCCGGAAGATCGTGACAAAATATGATGGAACATTACAATTGATATTGCCATTAATTTTTTGAACGAAAATTTCAAATTGATTTCCGTTTGGATCAATAAGTATAACATAACGATGTATGTTGTCACGAAAATCAGATGGAAACATTTTTGGTAACATGACTGCGTCCTAAAATAAAAACAATAGCGGTGTTAAATATTTGTATAGCGAACCGCTGTGAGGTATTTTTTTTAACAATTTATTTAAATTAAAATAGGTTAATTAGAGTTAGCTGGAGAAATATATATCTTTATATGTTATTAATAATAGATCTTATTAAAGAAAAATATATATTGAATATTAAAAAAAATTAGGTAGATCAAATAAAAATGATTGGATTAGAAAAAATTCTTTGAATGTTTGATGAAAAAAAGAAATTGAGTTAATTCAAATAGATCAAATAAAAATAATTGGATTAGAAAAAATTGATTAAATGTGTGATGAAAAAAAGAAATGAAGTTTATTTTAAGTAAAATAAATCAGACATTATTATTAAGAAAAAATATATCTTGGATTTTAAAATATATATATATATATATATATATATATATATATGGCTAATGCTATGGTGGACCACCTTCACAAGTGGTCCACCGTGGACAAGTGATCTACCGAACATGAATTTTACAAAATTCACTGTTGGATTGAAAGTTTATATCGTATAGATCATCCATAAATTTTTTAAAATTTTTTGAAAATCATTTGATATATTATTGAGACCCATCAAGATTTATGTTATTTAACAACCGTTAATCTTGATGTGTCTCAATAACATATCAAATGATTTTCAATTTTTCTATGGGTGATCTATATGATATAAACTTTCAATCCAAAAGGTGGATTTTGTAAAATTCGTATTCGTTATAGTGTTATTCGTCACTGGTCCACCATGGACCACTTGATGAAGTGGTCCATATTAGAATTTACCACATATATATATATATTATTGAATGTCGTAGTTATTAGTTGGTGTAATCAAAAAGAAATGAAGTTTATTTTAAGTAAAATAAATCAGACATTATTATTAAGAAAAAATATATCTTGGATTTGAATATATATATATATATATATATATATATATATATATATATATATATATATATATATATATATATATATATATATATATTATTGAATGTCGTAGTTATTAGTTGGTGTAATCAAAATAAATCAAATGAATTCAAATAGCTTAGTGATAAATGAACTATAAAATTGTGTGAGGGCATGAGTTCGATTCTTGGTGAAGAAATTTTAACATTTTTAATAATTAAATTAGGGTTACTTGGAGACTTAACTACTTTTATATATATAACTAGACACCGACCCGTGCGATAGATTTTCATATATTATATAAAAAGAACTATAATAATTTTTTTAAAATAAATGACACAATCAAATCTGTCTTTTAAAATCAGTTCAAACTGACTCATTCCATTGTATAATAAAATCACCATCTATATTTAAAATATATGCTGCGATTAATTTTTTCAACTAAAAATTCAAATTGATTTCTGTTTGGATCAATAAGGGTGTGTTTGGTAGGAGAGAAAATGAGAAGAGGAAAATAAAGGAATAGTTAGAGTAAAAATCTGTGAAAGCTAAATTTGAGATATATATATAGAGGAAAAATAAAGCATATACGATAAATATTCATAACATATCTTTATAAAATAAAAATTGATTTCTATTTAAACAAAGCAAATTTTTACATAGCAGCGAAAAATATTAAATTATATATTGTTGTGACACGTCATGGGTTCGATTTCTACTGAGGTAAGTGTATAAAAAAATTGGAGACTTGGAAGAAAAAAAATTGAACATGTATTACATAAAATATTGATTGGATTGCATATTCAATACATGTTGGTTACAAAAATATTTCAAATCGATTGATATGTCATAGTGGCTAATATATGAAGCCTTCACAAAAAGGTCATAAGTTCAACTCCTGTTGAAGATGTTTACCCGTGCGATATATGATATGAAAAGAAATATAACAAAAATTTCAAAATAAAAGTTCCAAAAATAAAAAGAATTCAATCGATATTGATGATAAAAATGATAATATTCAGTACATTTATATTTAGGTAAATGAGTTACAAAAAAACTACTGAACATTACGAAAAACCTATTTATAAACAACATTTCCAGTTTCAGCTGAAAATATTCTTAAACAAACAAAAATCAAAAAAATATAGTCTTGGTTAAAAAGATTAGAGGAAAAAAATGCATAACAAACAATAATTAAGAAATTTGAAAACCTCTATTAGTCATAGCCATAACAATAGTTGAAATGAAGATATTGTTTGATAAGTAAAAAAGTAGTGAGTAGTGTGGAAATAAACGTTTCGCTAATGCTCTTTTATAGTAAAATGTGGTTAAATGACAATGGTATATTTTTTGTAAGACGTTAAATGGATATTATTTTCATTCCATGGTAATTATCAAAAGTCAAACATTATAAATGTGTAATATTATAGATAATTAAAGGTCATTTGAAAAAAAAAATATCTGTTTATAGCTGTGATTATAGGTAATTTGGTCAAACATTTAACCGTTGTAATTTTATAGGTAATTTATTATAGGTAATTATAGAAACCGTTGTAATTTTGTACCTTTTTCAAAATCCGTGATTATTTATAGCCGTGATTATTTTTTTCAATTATAGGTAATTTGTAACAAATAAGTGATTATTTTTTTCTCATATAAAAATTAGTATTTCTTGCATAGTTTCATATAAAAATCTCGAAAATAAAATTAAAAACGAATATAAAATAGAACAAAGCAAAAAAAAAGATTTGAAAAAAACATATATCATTATAATTTCGTGTTGGAAAAAAAATAATCACAATGATTTGAAAAATATAAATAATTATAATTATATATTATGAATAAATAAAAAAATATGTATTGGATTTGTAAAAAAAAATCACGGCTATAATTATAGGATCATGTCAATATCATATCCCTTGATATAGAATACGGTAAAAAAATATATCACTATAATTAGGAATATAAAGACGTAGTTATATATTGGTGTACATAAAATATATCAAATAACTTCAAATGATGTAGTGGCAATTGAGCTAAGTAAATGTGAGACTTAGCTCCTTTTATATTTATAATGATTATTAGTTGGTGTAATCAAAATAAATCAAATGAATTCAAATAACTTAGTGGTAAATGAACTATAAAATTGTGTGAAGGCATGGGTTTGATTCTTGGTGAAGAAATTTTAACATTTTTAATAATTAAATTAGGGTTACTTGGAAACTTAACTACTTTTGTATATATATAATGATAATGATGATAATGATGAACAATGCTAATTTGAAGTTTAAGCACGGGGTTAGGAATCATAACCCATTTTGCTAATGTCCTCAAATACTAGTTAAATTATTTTTTTGTTGACTAAAACAAGATAAAGTTTATATTGGAACGTAGACTTTCATTCTAAAAGAGTTTATACAAATTTAAGGTCATTTTACTATATTAAACTTCTTAACTAACCTTAAGAGTATTAGTTAGCATTTTCCTTTAAAAATAATTGAATATCTCGGTTAGTATAATTTTGGATCCATATTGCATTGCATCACTACCAACCACTGCAAATATTTCACCACCATAATACACCTTCAGAAAAGCATTCGTCAAGTTCAATGAATGATCTACATTTTAGTAAACTTTGTTCATAGTCTTCAAGACATATAGATTCTCTCAACTAATGGTCATGTAAGTATTTTTGAGGCAGGAGGGTTCCAGAGGGTGTTCGGGAGGTGCCGTTGGACAGGGCACCAAGCTTTTAGAGGCATCAAAATTATTATTTTTGAGTATATACATATATATATGTTAAAATAAAAAAATTGAATAAGTAATATAGATATTTTTTAGAATAAGTGTAACAGCCTTCAGGCCTCATCTTGGCGATCTCGTAGCTCAATTGGTAGTGAGAATTGATTGAACGCGTATTTGAACCCCAATGTACGTGGTTCGATTTCCACGGAAGGCAAAAACTCCACTAGAGAGGGGGTGGAGAAAATCGTGAGGTGGCAGCTTCGGAATCGCCAAGATGGGGTATGGGGTTTGTTATAACTACCGGAGTCGACTATTAAAGATATTGAAGGAATGTTGAACTCATATTGGTGGGGAGGGGGGAGCTAGTAATAAAGGTATACAGTGGCAAGCTTGGGATCAAATGACCTATCCGAAAGGCCTCAGAGGCATGGGTTTACGTGATTTACGTACTTTCAACTTGGCAATGATAGCAAAGCAAGGATGGAACTGTTGGAACAAAATATGTGTTAATACACACCCTTGGGTTTTGATGATAACAAAGTATTAAATGGACAATTGACGGTACTAATGTTTAAATTAAGTGCAGGAGAATTCAACGTTATATCAAGAGCACACTTAATTTAGACTCTGATGAAACCTATGGAAGTCTGAATAATTACACTCTGAAAGAGTTCAGAAGCTACAACGTGGTCAGGAGCTAAACAAAGTTCAGAAGCTCAAAGAGGATCAAAACTTCTGAAGGAGTTCAGAAGCTCAGAGAAGTTCAGAAGCTCAAGGATGTTCAGATGCCTACAAGAGTTCAGATGCTCTGCTAGTCATGAGTCATTCAAAGGATGAAGACGTTCAGAAGCTGAATTGCGAAGGACTATCAGAGGCCAACCATTCAAAGACCAATCAGACTCCAAGTTATCAATGGTTCATCAGAAGCAAAGGAATTCCCCAAATCATCAGAAGGGCTACATCAACTACAACTTATCAAGCCTGATGATTTGTTCTAAGGTCAACTAATTGCAACGGTCATAAAGGATGTGATCCCTCTCTCTAGGAGCTAGTTGTACCTTATAACTGTACTATTGGACAAACAGTAAAGGTGAAGCCTCTCTGCAAAGGAAGACGTGGCTTTACTCAATGGATCTTCAAAGACTACAGCTGTCCATTTTACAACGGGAATTTCTCCAACGTCTCAATGTCTTTCTCAACTCATATAAATATGCCAAAGAAAGAATTGATGACTACCGATCTTCATTAGAAAACATCTCTCAGAAGAAAGTGAGAATTTGCATTGTAATAGAAAATATTTCTCAAATGAAGTGAGCATAGAAACTAGCTTAAGCCTCTGAAGTTATTATGTTTGTAATAAGATTAAGCTTACAAGTTAGTAGTAAGTCTTCTGCTTAGTGTAGAAGCAACAAAGTCTTCTGCTTAGTGTCGAAGCTCTTCTGCTTAGTGTAGAAGTAAGAAAGTCTTCTGCTTAGTGTAGAAGCATATAAGTCTCAATCTTAGTGATTAGAGCATGAAGTCTTGAGCCTGTGTGCTTGAGCTAGGAAGTCTCTGATCTTGTGTGATCAGAGCAAGGAAGTCTCTCTGTCTTGTGTGACTAAGAGCAGGAAGTCTTAAGCTTGTGTGCTTGAGTAAGGAAGTCTCTGATCTTGTGTGATCAGAGCAAGGAAGTCTCTCTGTCTTGTGTGACTAAGAGCAGGAAGTCTTGAGCTTGTGTGCTTGAGCATCTATTGTAATCTTTGTGATTATAGTGAACTCTCTTGGAAACAAGGGGACTGGAGTACTCTCAATTTGTGAGGGGAACCCGTATAAATTGTTGTGTGTTCTTCTCTCTTTCACTCACTCATTTACTCCTTCATCATTCACTTAGCCATTAGTTTAATTGTGTGAACAATCCGCTGTGATTAAGGACTCTGATAGATTTAAATATCTAGAAAAGTTTTTAAATACCCAAAACACAATTCAACCCCCCTTCTTGTGTTTTCTCCACGCACCTTCAATTGGTATCAGAGCTCCGGTTCTGTTGGTAAATCACTTAACCGTGAGACAGTCAAGATCCAAAGGAGAAAACCACCATGACTCAAAAACATGGATGATTGGAAGCAGAAGTTATATCAACAAGTTGCTGATCTTGTCAAAGAAATTGAAGATGGACTGAACTTAAATGAAGATCTGAGCAACAATCAAAATCCTTCCACATCAGGGGTTAATCAAACTTCTAGTATTGATTCTACAACTACTACTCTTTGCCTCATTAGTGATGATAATGAAAGCATTCAGTGGGCAACAGTAAATGGTTTGTTAGATCAATATGAGGAGTTTAGGATGGAGGAAAATGAGAGCATTGAAGAGATGAACTTAAGGTTTCAAGCCATCACAAGCAAGCTTGAAGATTACAACAACAAACTCAGCAACAAAGAGCTTGTAAGCAAGTTGCTGAGAAGTTTGCCTCTCTATTGGAATGAAATTTCAAATACTATAGAGGAAACTGAAGATATCAACTCAATGAGTCCTGAATCATTGATTGATTTACTCAGAGTCCATGAATTGGCTATGAAGGATATGCAAGAGTTGAAAGGTGAAGAAGCAGAAGCAGCAAGGAAAGGAAAGCAAGCATTGGAGCATGAAGATCTTGTTGAAGAACCTGATGAAGAGTATCTTGAAAGGTTTTCAAGAAAAATTCAAAGATGGTACAAATTCAAGAAGAATGGAGGAAGACTGGCTAAAGGAATGACAACGTGGGATGTACTAGACAACTTCTCTGAAGATGAGTCTGAAAGAGCACCAGGAGCTGAAGGATCAAGTTCTAAAGATGGCTCAGACTCTGAAGACTCAAGTTCTGATGAAAAGTCAGAACCTGAGAGCATAGACAGTATCCAGAGAACAGTGAATCAGGTATATTCTCGTCTTCCCAAAGCAAAAGTGATCAAGCATCTTAAGAAAACTTTACTCAAACTCTCTAGTAGTCAGCAGAAGTGTAAAAAGCTTAAAGCAGACTATGAGAATTTAAGTAAGCAAGCAAATCACTCTGAAGATCTTGTACAAAACAAGTTTATCAAAACAAAAGATCTTAAGAATGATTATGCTATATGTTACAATCCCTTTGAGCACTCTCTTGCTCTCAAAGAGTATTGTAACATCAATGCTGATCAAAATAAAATTGTATCCATGCTTTGCAACCTTAAGACCAACAATACTAATGAGATTGGATACTCTAGTAGTAAAACACTAGAGAAACCAAGCTCATCAGTTATTGGTGGAAGCTTCTCACTCCCTAATCTTTACACTACATTTGTTTCTGATAGTACTCAGAAGAAGCAAATGAAGGATGAAGATTGGGCAACTAACAGTCTAGGACCCTCAAGCAAGTGGGTACCAAGAGACAAAATTGTTTACTTGATTGCAGGTGAAACTAAGACTCTGAACCTTCCAATCACATGGATGCATGTGACTGTAAATGGAAGAAGAGCAATTGTGCATAGAAGGCACATTTTTGAAGAGTCAGATGGAGAAGAAGATGAGATGAAGTACATGTGCAGCAGGAGGGAGTATGAAGAATTTGAAGCTTGTTTTGAAGACAACAACTCAATGTGGTGGACTGATTGCTCAGGCTATGACTCTGACTACAATTAAGACAAAAAGCTTCAAAGCAAGGTAAGTGACTCTCATCTCTTGAATGACAATCTAGAGGAATAACTTTCAAAGGTTGAAAATGTCTTCTTAGGACACAAAAGGTTCAGAACTAAAAACCTTGAAAAATCTTGTCTGAACATATATTTTTGTGTCCTGAAAAGTTTGTTTTCAGCCTCTGAAGTTCTTCAGGTTTCAGCATCTGAAGAAGCTCAGACTCTGAGAAACGTTTCAACCTCTGAAGGATAAGCCTCTGAATAGAAAATGAATTGGAAACGTTTAAGTATCTTTACTAAAACGTTTTGGCGCTAAATAGACAACACGTACACACGCTCTGATTGGGTTGAAACAGTTAATGATGGTTTGTTTTATTTTTAAATTTAAATATATTGTGTGATTTAATTTGTCTTACTGTTTTAATCAAAATCACTGAACACTTGCACTCTTTGCACTTCCACAACCTACACTCTCGTTTTCTAAACCGAAGAAAAACCTTCTTTCTCTCTGAATTTAGAAAATCCAAAACCCTAACTTCTGTAATGGCAACCTCTACCTCGTCAGTATCAAGTACAGAGTTCTCCTTCCCAAAAAATCATTGGAAATGAAGGGAAAATCATTCAACTTGGTTATGGAACAACCGGTTGATTTTGAAAGTCTTAGATTGAATCAGCACGACATTGAAAAATTCTTCAATGATCAAAATGGAGGATTTAGATACATGAGAGTATTAAATGGTCCAATCTATCCTACACTGGTTAAGGACTTTTGGCTTCGGAGCAAGGTTATTACTGTTGAAGACTACATCAAAGAACTGACTAATTTGAGGAATGCAAAACCTGAAAACAAGAACAAAAACTCCTGCTGAATTAGGGTTGAGAGAAGTCAAGGAGGATGAAGTCAGATCAGTTGTCTGTGGTTTTGAAGTAGTGCTAACTCAGTCAAATTTGGCAAGAATGTTATACATTCCAAATGAGGGAAAATTTCATGCCTACAACGCTACTGAGGCTAAAAGCACTGGTTGTCTAGAAGATATGACAAGAAGATGTAATGAGGAAGGGAAGAGTTGTGAGAGTAACAGGAGTGGTGATCTAAAACCAACTCAGAAGCTTCTAGCCAAGATTTTATTAGGATCAATCTTCCCAAGGAGTGGAAGCTCTGATCAACTCTCTTGGGATCATAGATACTTTATCTATTTTCTCACTAGAGGCTATCAACTTAACTGGGCTAGGTACATTTTCTGTCATATGTGCAAAGCTGTAAACGCCATTCAAGGACAGACCAAGCCAAATGTTCACATCATTTATCCAAGAATTCTAAGTGAGATTTTCTATCAATGTGGTGTAGTTGATGTGATCAAGGCTGCTGGTCAAGATCAACTGCTGAGAGAACTAAGAGCCTCTGCTATATCAATGAGTACTTTGTCCAACATGTTCTTTCTGTCAGGACAAACATTGTTACATTCAAAGCCTCTAGAGCAGCTATCTAACTTAGGACCTTCATGGGTAACTACATTCAACATTAACATACCTCCTGTTGCAAAAGGTATTGTTAATCAGTATATTCAGTTATTGGAGAGTCAAGGTGAACCCTTTGAAATTGAACTAGAAGAGGTAAAAGGGAAAAGGAAAAGATTGGTAAAAACTAGGGTTGAGTCTGAGAAGGGTGAAAATAAAAGCAAGGCAAACATAAAGGGTGTGAAGACAAATGTGGCAGCTTTAGAAGATGAATATGATGATAATGAGCCTCTGAAGATCAAGAAAAGGAAAATTTCTAAGCAGCTGTAGATAAAGAAGAATGTTGAGAGTTCTACTATTGCTACTTCAGGAACTTTAACTGATCCTAAAGGTCCTGTTGCATTAACTCAAGATATTCAGCACCCCACAAATTCAAACCAACCATCAGAATCACCTCTAAAATTTCTTGAACAACACTTAGCTGGTGAACTTCCCCCACAAACAAATTCTCCATCAAACCAAATTATCTCAGAAATCACTCAACCAGAAACATCTGAGATAGTTCAACTAGAACATGATTAACCACAACATGAACTATACATCTCACCTGAACATGTTCTTTCACAAATTACACCTCAACCATTCCCTGAATAAACAGAATCTCAACTTGAAGGTGAACCAAATCAGACCTCAAACTTACCAACCAAAGATCAGGTTGATGAAATGATCAAAGAATTGACTCATGTGCAGTTAAATTCATCTAGTCAACCTGATCATGTTCAACATCAACAACAACCACAATCTTTACCCTCAAACTCTGAACCTTCTCAAACCAATTCCATGATTCCTGAGGTCCTGGGTGAATGCAACAGCCTGATTAGACGGTTACATGGCCTTCCTGAGCTAAGACATTTTGACATATCTTCATCTGAACATGTTGCTCAATGGGTAAGCTTAACTGAGGATTTGGTAAAGAAGTTGCATAGTCTTCAAGAGGCTGGTATTGAAGAACAGAGGAGGAGTAACAGGGGAAAGAACGCAATGGTTGAAGAGGTCATTCAGATTCAAAAGGACACAGAGAGGAATCAACCTGAATCCTCTTCTGTAAGAACAAGTGATGAGCAAAATCTAATAGAGAAGATAGCATCACTTGAGAAAAGTCTGAATGAGCCTATTGTGGACAATCTGGGAGCAAATCAAGTGCATATTAGAAACCCACTGTATGAGGCTGAAATTGAAGACCTTAGGACAGAAATGAAAAGGTATGGAGGGCTGATGGAGGTAGTAAATGCCAAACAGAAGGAAATCATGAGAACCCTAGCTTCTCTTTGTAACCAACCCCAATCAACACCCTAGGATCTCCCTACTTGCTTAAAATGAAAATCATGATTAATATTTTGCTAGGCACAATGTTAGGATTAAGATCATATCCCTGTATGTTTCTTTGATTTCTTTGTGCTAATCTAAAATATTTATTCATATTTTGATAATCCAAGTGTTTTCATCTTAAACTGCTGATAACTGTTTGTTTTCATCTTAAACCTTCAATTGGCGCTCAATTTATTTATTTTTATTTTTTTTTCAAACAGCTCATGTTTTAACATTAATTTTTATATGCACAATAATTGGTTAATCTTGAGGATTGGAATTATATAGCAAGAGAGTAAACATAATAAGAACATCAATTTAAAACAAGGCAAAGAAATTAAAACTTTATTAAAAACTTGAGTAAATGTTACAAATATTTCAAAGATAATCAACTGGTATCCTTAGATGGTGGAGTTGGGTGACTTAGCTTGGATGGCATCTTTCTTGTGGAATCTGACTCAGCTGGATCAGATCTCTCTTCCTCAGGAGAAGACTCTAACCCATCTGCGACTTGGACATCAGCTTGATCTTCTTCAGGAAAATTTGTATTCAAATACTCAAACCAATCAGAGTCCCATTCATCAGACTCTGGTTCAGATTCTAACCTTTTAGACTTTGAACTGAGTGGACTCTTAGGCTCTGGCTTGGGTTGTCTTGATGCTTCTTTCTTATGTTTTCTCCTATCTTGACTATCTCTT
This sequence comes from Trifolium subterraneum, assembly GCA_951799995.1. Lineage (NCBI taxonomy): Eukaryota > Viridiplantae > Streptophyta > Magnoliopsida > Fabales > Fabaceae > Trifolium > Trifolium subterraneum. Next base: position 42,270,510 of record OX637461.1, on the reverse strand, counting down.
GTTGAAACTATTTTCTTATTCTCTGAGCGTTTCATTTTTTTCTCTCAAGAGGTCTATCAATAACCTAAGATTATTCTGTGTGAGTAAAATGACTAGGTATCTCTCTCCTTTTATAAGCATAATTCAATGGCCGAGTATTAAATATATTCAACCACTCCTGATTTGACGGCATTGAAAGTTGAAATTTCTATTAATTGCTTATACTACCTTTTTTTGATAATGACAAAAGGGGGAGAAAGAATATTGGTAAATCAATTGTTGGAAGAAGCGAAATTACTTGGCTTGTAGTGCTTCAGAGAGAGAACGTAGGAGAGTGGTCAAAATAGTAGCATGAGGTACATGCTTTGATATGACAATCTGATCCTTGAGGATTTCAAAATATTGTACTAAAGAGCTATGAACTGTTTTCAAATTTTTGTTCAGACTCTGAGCTATTTTCATTGAAAAGATTTTTTAAGCTCTGAACTGTTTGAAAATATTTTGAACTCTGAAGCTGTTAATGATAACCATCAGAACCAAGTGTGTGTGCAGACGTCTCTAAGTGCCTCTGATCCTTTTTGTCATTCAATTTAAATATTGCTTCATCTTGCATCTGCATTAAGGGCTTAATTTCAAGGAGAACGCATTTATTAATTGAAGTTTATTATTCATAGTTAGTTCTTGAGTAAGGGTGCAACTTTATTCAAAGATTATCACACTATGAAAAGAAGAAGCTTGCAAACCTTGTTCTTTATATAGTGAAATATGAATAATTTAAGTCATATAATAAAGTAATTCTGAAACTGATTAAAATTAACTATGGATACAAAATAGGGGGAGCTTACAAACCTAACCCTATGGGTTATCAGACTTAGGGGGAGCTTGCGAAACTCAGAAGCCTAATGTCAACATAGCTGATTTTTATCAACAACAATTGTATTTAATACTTGTGTTTGTCATCATCAAAAAGGGGGAGATTGTTGGAACAAAATATGTGTTAATACACACCCTTAGGTTTTGATGATAACAAAGTATTAAATGGACAAATGATGGTACTAATGTTTAAATTAAGTGCAGGAGAATTCAACGTTATATCAAGAGCACACTTAATTTAGACTCTGATGAAACCTATGGAAGTCTGAATAATTACACTCTGAAAGAGTTCAGAAGCTACAACGTGGTCAGGAGCTAAACAAAGTTCAGAAGCTCAAAGAGGATCAAAACGTCTGAAGGAGTTCAGAAGCTCAGAGAAGTTCAGAAGCTCAAGGATGTTCAGATGCCTACAAGAGTTCAGATGCTCTGCTAGTCATGAGTCATTCAGAGGATGAAGACGTTCAGAAGCTGAATTGCGAAGGACTATCAGAGGCCAACCATTCAAAGACCAATCAGACTCCAAGTTATCAATGGTTCATCAGAAGCAAAGGAATTCCCCAAATCATCAGAAGGGCTACATCAACTACAACTTATCAAGCCTGATGATTTGTTCTAAGGTCGACTAATTGCAACGGTCACAAAGGATGTGATCCCTCTCTCTAGGAGTTAGTTGTACCTTATAACTGTACTATTGGACAAACAGTAAAGGTGAAGCCTCTCTGCAAAGGAAGACGTGGCTTTACTCAACGGATCTTCAAAGACTACAGCTGTCCATTTTACAACGGGAATTTCTCCAACGTCTCAATGTCTTTCTCAACTCATATAAATATGCCAAAGAAAGAATTGATGACTAGCGATCTTCATTAGAAAACATCTCTCAGAAGAAAGTGAGAATTTGCATTGTAATAGAAAATATCTCTCAAATGAAGTGAGCATAGAAACTTGCTTAAGCCTCTGAAGTTATTATGTTTGTAATAAGTTTAAGCTTACAAGTTAGTAGTAAGTCTTCTGCTTAGTGTAGAAGCAACAAAGTCTTCTGCTTAGTGTAGAAGCTCTTCTGCTTAGTGTAGAAGTAAGAAAGTCTTCTGCTTAGTGTAGAAGCATATAAGTCTCAATCTTAGTGATTAGAGCATGAAGTCTTGAGCCTGTGTGCTTGAGCTAGGAAGTCTCTGATCTTGTGTGATCAGAGCAAGGAAGTCTCTTTGTCTTGTGTGACTAAGAGCAGGAAGTCTTAAGCTTGTGTGCTTGATAAAGGAAGTCTCTGATCTTGTGTGATCAGAGCAAGGAAGCCTCTCTGTCTTGTGTGACTAAGAGCAGGAAGTCTTGAGCTTGTGTGCTTGAGCATCTATTGTAATCTTTGTGATTATAGTGAACTCTCTTGGAAACAAGGGGACTGGAGTACTCTCAATTTGTGAGGGGAACCAGTATAAATTGTTGTGTGTTCTTCTCTCTTTCACTCACTCATTTACTCCTTCATCATTCACTTAGCCATTAGTTTAATTGTGTGAACAATCCGCTGTGCTTAAGGACTCTGATAGATTTAAATATCTAGAAAAGTTTTTAAATACCCAAAACACAATTCAACCCCCCTTCTTGTGTTTTCTCCACGCACCTTCAGGAACATCATGACAAAATCCCACTCGTTAGTGGCTAGAATATACAAAGCAAGGTACTTTCCAAATACCTCTCTTTTTGATTCTCATATTGGTCACAATCCGAGTTATGCTTTGAGAGGTATTTGGCAAGCACGGAAAATTCTAATGCATGGATATAAGTGGAGGATTGGTGACAGAACTAGCATAAAGGTTATGAGCGAGCCGTGGTTGAGAGATAAAGATGATGATTGGGTCCCTTCACCGCAAACACAAGGTGCGTACAATATCATGGTTGTTGATCTTATGAACGTAAGTGTGAAAACATGGGATAAGGAAAAAATTGTGTCACTATTTTCCTTACACATTGCTAATAGTATTATCGAGATTCCTTTAATTGATGAGGTTGAAGCGGATAAGTTGATATGGTTTGATGGTTTACACGGTCAATATAGTGTCAAAAGTGAATATAATATAATGTTAAATACCACAGGGAGAGTGGATGCTTCGGCCCATAAAGAGATTTGGAAAATTCACACGCCGCCAAAGGCTAAGAATCTTCTATGGCGTATTTGCAAGGGATGTTTACCAACCCGTATATGGTTGCAAGAGCGGCATGTCCCGTGTCAATTGTCGTGTCCAGTTTGTGACAATAGCAACGAGGATGAATGCCATTCCTTCTGTGAATGTGAAGATATCAAACAAGCAAGCATTGTCGCAGGTTTGGAGCATAAAATTTTGTCCCGGTTGCAGTGGTTCAACACAATAGCAGAAGTCATTCATGATGTGAGTAAAACTGAGGACAACAAGACAGCAGGGGTGTTCACAATTTTACTATGGGTGCTATGGAACAATCATAATAATAGCTTGTGGAACAAATCGAAGGAGCGGGGAGAGAACTTGGGTTTTAAGGCGAAGATGATGTGGGAAGATCGGAACACGGTTAACCAATTGCAGCAACACAACCGATTTGCAGAGCAGCAGCAGCAGGTCCATACATGGCAAAAACCGCCGATGGATTCGTTTAAATGTTACGTCGATGCTGGTTTTCAAAAAGATTTAAATAGAATCAATTTCGGTTGGATTTTGTGAGATCATTATGGCAGGTTTATTATGGCATGTACCATGTGGAAAAAAGGGAATTATTCCATTGTTGAGGGAGAAGCTTTAGCCTTGTTACACGCGATGCAAGAATTGGAACGAAGAGGGTCCTGCAATGTTATATTTGAAACTGATTCAAAGAGTGTGATCAATGCAATCCAGAATCTTCATGGCGGTCTTTATGAGTTTAGTTTAATAATCCGTCGTATTAGAAATTTGTTGTTATTTTTTTTACTATCAATTGTATTTTAATTTTATATATATAGAAATAATTACACATGAACCAAAGGTAGACGGCGAAATATATATATAGAAATATATATTTTCCAAAATTTGTGGTGAGTGTTATTAAGCGACAGCGAACATGGCCGCTCATACGCTTGCAAGGGCGGTCTTTTCTTAGTCTAGTCGATGTATGCTTGAAACATTACCCCTTTGTATTAATCCTTTGATCAATAATGAAATGAATTAAGTTGTTGTTTGTAAAAAAAAAAAAATTATTAATTTATCTTAAAATGTGACTTAAAATGTGGGCTTAATTACACTTTTGGTCCCTTATCTTTATTTTAGGTTTCAAATTGGTCCCTTATCTTTTAAAAGTTTCAAGTTGGTCCCTTATTTTTATTTTAGGTTTCAAGTTGGTCCCTTCCGTCAATTTTTTAACTATTTCCGTTAAATTTGGACACGTGGCACACTTGGACAGATGACACGTGTCCAATTTTAACGATAACGGTAAAAAAAATTGACTGAAGGGACCAACTTGAAACCTAAAATAAAGATAAGGGACCAACTTGAAACTTTTAAAAGATAAAGGGACCAATTTAAAACCTAAAATAAAGATAAGAGACCAAAAGTATAATTAAGCCCTAAAATGTGAAATGTTAAAAATACTTATATTAAATACTGAAGGTATTTTTAATTGATCAGCATGTAAAATAGATCAATTAAATACACTAACCACTTTTTTTAATAGATATATGTAAGAAAAATAGAAAAATGTGGATATTTATAACAAGTGACGGAGGAGTATCTAACCACGGCAAGACATTGCATTCTTCAAGACATATAGATTCTCTCAACTAATGGTTGGCGGGATCGATGGCCGTAACGGCACCGCCGTCAGAATTTGGGCACCGCGGTGGTTGTTGGCCGCCGATTTCTGGCGGGGTTGAACACCGGTTGGTTTTCTTGAGAGGAGGAAGAGAAGAGAGAGCTTAGAGAGAGTGAGGGAAGAGAGAGAAAGACATTGATAAATGAGAGGAAAATATGCCAAAGGTAATCTCCTGTGTTCGCGCCCACTATTAGAGCGGTAAAAAGGGCCTTAAGGGGTCGACCCTTTAAGGAGCCGGCCCACTTACTTTTTATTATTAGTTTGATTTAAATTTTAAACAAATTTACTAGTGTCGTGTACTTATTCTTTTTTTTTTTCAATCAACACTGTCCACGATCAGCACCCTAAAAAAATTGTGTTTAAAATTTAAATTATATTAAAAATCAGAAATAAGTGGGTCCGCCTCTTAAAGGGTCTTCCCTTTAAGCTCCTTTTTACAGCTCTACCCACTATAGCCACACTATCACAACCATTTGATCTACGTCAGAAGGCGTCTCACGCATCCCTCCATAATCAACCCACGATCGTCTGATTAATCAGACGCACAATTAACTCCCTGGTTTTTGTTGGTTTTTTGTGCGCCCCTTGGGCCTCCTTTTGGGTTGGGCCTCTTTTTTATTTATCTTAATTCATTTAATTATTTTTGTCTTCCTCATATTTATTTTCAAAGTCATATAAAAAAGATAGAAAAATGTCATTTTCACTTTAATTTCTTTTCTTTATTTTTAATTAAATATTTCTAATATCAATTATTTTAGTACAAAAAAATACTTACATATATAAAAAATTGGTTTTAAAAAGAGATGAGTAAATATACATTTGTTTATCTCTCGAACAATCAAGGGCTTAGCGTACGCTTTGTCTAAAGATTAATAAAAATAGGATTGATAGAAAGTGAGAGGAACTCACCCTTAAGAAGAAAAGATATAAAGTTTGTCAAAATGTTAAGTGTAGTAGACACCGATAAAAATTCACTAATGATGATAAATTTAGGGACTTGTTGTGGACATCAAAGTGAACAGAATGATTAGATAAGTTTATACAGAGTCAACTCATAATGGTAGAAAAATAAGCGAGAAGTTGACATTTTAGAATTTCAAAATCTCTTATATTTGAAAATAATTTAAGGGATATTGTATAAGAGGAAAAATGTGTCCAATGATGGTTATTTTCTGGCTAAAAAAGTCTAATTGAAGTGATACTTTTGATGGTTCCCTCTAAAATTTGTCTACTATTTGAAAGTTGGCTCATTCTAGGGGTGCTCGCGGTGCGGTTCGGTTTTGAGCCAAAAAGTCATCCTAACAGCAAGATAAAAATACACGCGGTTCGGTTTAGTTCGGTTGGTTTTTAAAAACTCATCCAATACAAACCAAACCAACGCGGTTAGGATCGGTTTGATTTGTGCGGTTTATCGCGATATAAAAAATATGACGATATTACCAACTTGTTACGAAATAAACATAGAAAATTTTAATTTATTTATTGTTTACATGATATAATATAATATGCATATACAGAAATTGCATATACATAAGAACTTATTTTTAATACCAATAATATAGTTTTGGATCGCGTTAAATGATATGTTTTCATAGCCTACTGTTTTATGGACTCAATTTGGGTTGAGCTTGCTAAGTTGGAGTATTGATAGAGTTAAGTTATGTATTGCGGTTTGGTTCAGTTTTCTAAAATGAAAACCGCAAACCAAACCAAACCGTGCGGTTTAGATGAAAAATTAACCATGCGATTTAAACTAAATGCGATTTTTTACGATTTCGATTTGGATTGGTTCGATTTGCGGTTTTACTTTTAGATTGGTTCGGATATGATCACCCCTAGCTCATACCGATCATTCTTTTGACAAATGAGAAAAGAAAGAGAAGGAAAAAGGACATATTGTAATTTTTGTTCTATTTATAACTCTAGCCTCGAAAATAGTGACGTACTCGCTCTGAACTTAATTATGAACTTAATTATAAGAAAAAAAAATTGATCTTACTTTTAAATAAAAAATTAATAAAAATTGACTTTGTTTTGTTTATAATTAGGCTAACTTTCACAATAAAAAATTTGACCCCCTAATTTTAGGCTAAAATAGTAAAAATTTGACCCCCCTAAATTAATAAATTTTTTTAGCTTATTTTGTAAAAGGATGACCTCCTCTAAGTTTGACCAAGTCAACACACATGACAAATGACTCACATGCAACGTCAACATGGTTTGCCACATATGCTGCGTGACATGTGAGTCATTTGTGCATGTGACAAGACATGTTGACGTGACATGTGAGTCAGTTGTCACATGTGTGTTGACTTGTTCGAAATCAATGAGAAATTCTTTTGCAAAATGACCTAAAAATAAAGGGTCAAAATTGCAAGTTTATGAAATTTAAGAGCCAAAATTTTAATTTAACCTTACAATTAAGACCAATGAGAGTATGCCATAATTCATAGGAGGCTGTGAAGAAATTCAAGATTTAATAACTAAAAGTCATTAGGTGAATCACAATCATCAGAGTTACTCGGTTTTCTTTGAAGTCGTGGTTGTTTATTTAGGAAAGAACGATATATATCATCTTGTTGTTTCTTCTTTATAATAAAAAAATTACAATTTTTTTGTCTCCAACAAAGTGTCAAGTACCATTAAAGCTTACATATACAATTGCTAAATTCCAAGTTCAAATTAGGATAAAAGTGTCCGACCTAACAATATCGGTATTTTTCAGTTGAAATAAGACTTTTGAACAATTTTTTTTTCTTTTAAAATATTACTGTATTGATTTTAATTTAGAAAATTGCTTTTTTCGCCCCTACCATTTGCTCCCAGGCCCCCCTGCATGACCCATTTGCCCTTTGATGCATTCGGTAAGACGTTACCAAATCAAATAAATTTCGGTACCTAGTTACCGAACTCATGTCACGTTACATAGTTGGCGTGGTTTATAACAGAAATATACGTGTTCGGTAGCTTTGTACCGAAAACATGTATTTTTTTTAAAAATTAACAGTTTCGGTAGCTACGGGCTGAACACGCTTAATTTCGGTACGCAGCTACCGAAACTGGTCTATATAGGGTCTAGCTGACAGAGTTGTACTTTCATAACCTCTTCAACACACAATCCAAATTTTTGCGATCTAGGGTGTTTTTTGGCATTTCATAGGCAAGAAATCGACGTTTATTCATCCATAGAGGGTTCCTACACTTATTGGTTGCCATACAACAGGTAATAAGCGCTTTAATCCGTTTATTTTTCGAATTTGCTTGGTTTTGCTGTCAATAGATTTTCTGGTAAATTGCTACCGAAATGAACAATTTTCGGTAGGTAGCTACCGAAATATACCCTTTCGGTATGTAGCTACCGAAATAGTGTATAACTTGTTGTTTTTGTGTTTGGTTGATAGCGTAGGTTTTTTGTAATGGCTGAACCTCCTACTATTGAATTGAAACCAAACATTGATGAACCCGACATACCTGTCGTCGTTTAACCCAATGCTCTCGTCGTTCAACCCAATGTTGTGGAACCCGATGACGAACAATCTAATGTTGTTTTTGACACCGACAAATATTTTGTAAATTGTGAAAAGATGAAGGTGCGAGATGTCATGATTGATTAGTGTAAACGACAAGCTCTGATCGCTGGATTTTCTATTGTAATTTGGAAATCAGACAATGGGGCTTATAATAGGAAAAAGTTTTTTATATTGGGATGTGAAAGAGGTGGTGTTTACAAAGAAAGGAAAAAGAAATCAAAGAAAGAAGACACAACTACGAGGAAAACATTGTGTCCGTTCAGGCTGCGAGGTTATTATTTGGCATCAGAACAATGGAGTCTAAGTGTTGTGTGTGGTGAACATAACCATGAGATGTCAAAAACATTAGAAGGTCATCTTCTTGTTGGACGCTTAAAACCGGAGGAGAAGGAGTGTGTACGCGAGTTGACTAAGAATTTGGTGGCGCCGAAGAACATTATGACGATGTTGAAAGGGCGAAATCTAGATAGCAAGACAAATATGAAGCAAATATACAATGCGCGCCAGAGGTTTAAAATAGATGTTAGGGGTGAACTCTCTGAATTGCAACATCTCTTGAAGCGTTGTGAAACTCACAAATATTTTCACAAGTGTAGAACAATTGGTGACTCCACAACTATACAAGACATTTTTTGGGCACATCCTGAGAGTATTAAATTGTTTAACACTTTCCCGACTGTTTTGATGATGGATTCAACGTACAAAACAAACAAGAATAAAATGCCTTTATTTGAGATAGTCGGTGTAACGTCAACTGAGGAATCGTACAATGTTGGATTTGCCTATATCGCGAATGAAAAAGAAGATAATTTTGTATGGGCTCTTGAGACATGTAAGAGTCTTTTGATAAGTAAGGAAACCTTTCCGAAGGTCATTGTCACCGATAGGGATAAGTCATTGATGAATGCTGTTGCAAAGGTTTTTCCGAATTCAACTGCTTTAGTGTGTCGGGTTCATGTTTATAAAAACGTCAAAGCTAAGTTTAAGGCCCTTTGCAAAGCAAAAGACGAAAAGATGTTTCAGTTACTTAAGACACTCAAACTTCAATGGAATTCAATTGTAGATTCGACTTCAGAAGAGTCATATACGATGAAGATTGTTTCAGTTACCGTGTGCTTGTTTAATAGCTTTGAAGATTGAAAAAAAGATATCTATTAGACTAGATGAGGTTAACACTCATTGGAAGAGATTACAGATTGATGAAACTGTTGATGGTGAAGTTGACTGCTTGCAAGAGTTTAATGTAATTCAGGTAACCGACATAATTATACACTTTATATTTTAGACCAGAACATTGACTTTCAGGTTTAAGTATTTAAATAAATATTTTTGTTTGTTTTAGGAACGGTTGAAATCATCAGATCATAGTATGAAGCTACAAATCAGGGATCAATTACGTCTGATAGCTTATCCAGAAATTACATCATTGACTCCACCGATCAAGCAGGTAGATACAAAAGGGCCAAAAAGCGGGGAAAGTCAGCTAAATGCAATAGTTCAACCACCAGATCTCCATCTTATTGGGAGTACATTGATGAACAATTTCCTGACTCTCAAGCATCATAGTCAAAATCATCGAAGCCCTAAAGGAAGACTGCTCGCATTGGTAATTTGTCTCCTAATGTTTTACCTTGCCGTTCAATTAAATACATGGAGTATATGTCACTCTTCATGCATTCATATATAGAGGATAACACATCAATTGTTTAATACATACCAAACTAAAATAACATTAAAACTAAAATAACACATCAATTGTTTAATCTTCACCAGATTTCTTCTTCTTCTTCTTCTTCTTCTTCTTCTTCTTGCTTCCTTCACCAGAATCTCGCTTCCTCTTTACTGGCAACGAATATGTCGCCACGGGCTCCAAATCCCTAACCACTTTCTTCAGTAGTTCCCTAGCTTCTTCCAAAGTCAACTCACCATCAAGTGTTCCATTCACCTCCTCTATGACCGTCCTACATATCTTAAACACGTCTTGTTTGTCAGCCGCATTGTCCTCCTCAATCAATACTTCCAGATTTGCAGGTCTTGCCGGATTCCCTTCAATTGGTGGCCGTAACTTCGGATGCGAAACACGATAAAACCATGCAATGTATCCGGGTACGGTTTCAAACCCATTTTTTGCTCTTGGCCCTCTCATTTCTTCGGTGACATAGTTCTCAACCATGTAGTTAGCAAATGCTTCACCAATTGTAAACCGATTCAGACCAGCTTTTGCAGATTCATCAGGGTGTCTGGGAATAGACTGGACATGTCCAAATTGCCTTAGGACACGCTCAGACAAATAAGGACATATCATAGCACTTCCACACATAATCCAGCCACTGTACCAACAGATATCTTCAAACGGCCGAATATGTCGGTGATCCTCATACGGTCTAAACGTGACTTCGTCCACTTCCATCCTATCCAATGTCGTCCTATGCTCATCCGGATATTTATAACCTTTCATAGGCAAATATTTAGCGCAAATTGGATCCCGGTGCCTATAGTTTTCACTAGCCCCTCTCCCTCCGAACCTTTTGAAATGCTCATAAATCCACGCCTAAAAACAACAAATTAACAATAAATAAACCTTTTGAAATGCACAAAATGATTTAACAACTGCATAGATAAGATAATGAAATCATTTTAAATACCTGAAACATACAGTTGTACCCTCCATGGTTTCCACATCTCGGCTTAGTTGCCTTCTCCAAGTAATTATACAAATATGCCAGCCCATAAGAACCCCAGTTCCATGTGTTTACCAAGCTGAGGTCTTGCAAATATGTCAGGAATATGACATCCACATACTGCATACTTTTGTTGGTGAAAATGGTTCCACCAATCAAGTAGAGCAAAAATGCTCGTATGGTGCAATCCATATAATTTTGCACAACTTCCTCATCTTCTTCTTCCGCTTCAGCTTTCAACGCTCGCCTCAAATTGGCGGCGTATATCTTCTCTAGCATGGGAAACCCGATATGTGCTCCTTTCATTTTCTTGAACTCTGCCCTACACTTAGCTCTAGGGAAGTTCAGATACTCTCGACACATATCTTCACCTTCTTCCGTTGTGCACGAAGTTCCAAGATGGTTGAGCATTTTACCGGTGATGGGAATATGTAGCAAGCACGAAACATCATCCAGAGTTATCGTTACTTCACCAATCGGCAGATGGAAAGTACCGGTCTCTGGTTGCCATCGCTCGGTAAAGGCCGTCAACAATCCCCAGTCAAGATTATTGTAATTGGTCTTCAAAAGTGGTTGAAGTCCACTAGCCTTAACAACATTCCAAAACCAATCCAGCTCCGACTTCGGCAATGTAAATCCATTAATCTTCTTTCAGTTGTTCATGCACCTCAAATACCTTGTTTTACACTGCACAAATTCAATGAAAATCAGAAATTAATAAATTAAGAAATAATCACAAGTTTAACAAATTCATTGCAAATTAATTAAAATACGAATTTACCTCTCCTCTCCACAATGACGCGGCAACATGCTTTCCAAAACCCGGCAACAACGACAAGTCCGTTGGACCACCAGGGTAACTTGAAACTTTGCCTTCACCGGCACGTGGTGGGTTTCTTCCTTGTGTTGTTCTTGTATTTTTTTTCCGTTCTTTTTTTTGTGGTGGTGGTGGTTGCGGTTCTGCTTGTGCTTCTACTTGTTGCTCTTGCTCTTGCTCTTGTTCTTCCTCATCCTCTTCATCTCCAAAATCAAAAAAATCACTCAAATCGTCTTCATCTTCTTGCTGTTGCTCTTCCAATCCCGGTTCAGTTTCAACTTCCATTTGTTCTTCATTTTCATCTTCAGGCTCCTCCTCTTGAGCTTGAGCCGATCCAGCAACTACAACATTTTTTCCCTTAGCCCGACTTGGAATTTTATCGACATTCAAGTGTTCTCTACGGGCAGAGCCATGTGCATTGCTTACCCTACCAGCTCTCGTTCGTCCTACTTTATCCGTCATTCCTATAACAAAATACATATTTTATCAAAACATCATAACAGTTGGAGCACATCATAACAATCAACATCATCCATGCATTTTATCAAGAAATCCAGCATATAACAATCAACATCATCCAGACATTTTATCAAGAAATCCAGCATTTTATCAAGAAAATTTTTCATTCAGGCATTTTATCAAACAGTTGGAGCACATTAACCTAAATAGAAATCCAAACCCTATACATTAATTAAATTAACATTCCAATTTCGTGGAATCAACATATTAATCATAACATGATAAAAATATAATCAAGAACCCAGTCAAAAGCAAGTAAATGAGATAGGTTATTTGAAATACTTACTTGTTCAAGTGAATCAATAAAAACCACGAATTTGGTATCCTCTAATTTGCGATTTCTAGTGATGGATGAGTTGTTGCGAACGAATTAAACCTTGTTGTTGTTGTTGACCTTCGAATTTGCGATTAAAACCCTATAATCGCTCTTGGACTCTCTCAATTTTGTGTTTTGCATAATCTGATGAAGGTTTGTGAAAAGCACTGCTATATTACTAGAGTTCGGTAACTAAGTACCGAAATCCCGTGTGTTCAGCACGAAGCTACCGAAACCACGCGTGTTTGGTAGCTTTCTACCGAAACCACGCGTGTTTGGTATCTTTCTACCGAACCTATATATTTTTTAAATTTTTGCATCAAACTTGCTGTCTGACAGCGTATTTGTAGCCACTTAACATCACTTCGGTATCTACGTACCGAAATAAATCTATTATGGTAAAATGGTACCGAAATGCCCTGGGACTAAACTGAGGGTATTTTGGGATTTTAGGGGGGCCTGGGAGTAGAGCTGTCAAATAGGCCCCATATTAAGAGGCCCTATTTTTTGGCCCCCTTATAAGCCCTAATATATTAGGCCCCCTTTAATAGATTTGTTTCTATTTTTTTTCAAGCCCAGCCCCATATTATTTAGTTTGAATCTTGGCCCCCTTATGGGGCTCATTATTGGCCCACAAAAATTTAAAAACAAAGGCAAAAATATATAAGTGTTGTTCAAAAACTTAAGAACTTTTTTTTCTCGAGATAACTCAAGAACTTTTTTTTCAAAAAAAATTTCGATGATTTTTTCCCAAAAACATTTTGAAATATTTTCTCGAGATAACTCAAGAACTTTTTTCTCAAAAAAAATTTCGATGATTTTTTCCCAAAAACTTTTCGAAATTTTTTTGATGATTTTTCCCGAAACATTTTTTTCCGAAAAATTTTTCTCGAAAAAATTTCGATGATTTTTTCCCGAAAATTTTCCGAAACATTTTTTTCTCGAAAAAAATTCGAAGATTTTTTTCGAAAACTTTCCGAAACATTTTCCTCGAGATAACTCGAAAACTTTTTTCTTGACCTGAAAACTTTCCGAATCATTTTCTCTCGAAAACGTTTCGAGAATTTTTTCCCGGAAACTTTCCGAAATTTTTTTCTTGGGATCACTCCAGAAATTTTTCTCGAAAACATTTTGAGGATTTTTACCCGAAAACTTTCTGAAACTTTTTTCTCGACAAAATTTCGAGGATTTTTTCCCGAAAATTTTCCGGAGCTTTTTTTCTTGAGATAAATCTAGAACATTATTCTCGAAAAAATGTCGATGATTTTTTCTTTAAAACTTTCGGAAACATTTTTCTCGAGATAATCCAGTACTTTTTTCTCGACATGAAAACTTTCTGAATCATTTTTTCTTGAAAACATTTCGATAATTTTTTCCCGAAACATTTTTCTCGAAAAAATTTCGAGGTTTTTTCCCGAAAACTTTCCGGAGCTTTTTTCTCGAGATAAATCTAGAACTTTTTTCTCGAAAACTTTCCGAAACATTTTTCTCGAAAAAATTTCGAGGATTTTTCTCAAAAGATTTCCGAGATATATTTCGAGAAAACTCCAGTGCTTTTCTGCCGATACTAATTTTTTTCGAAAAAAATTCGGGAACTTTTTTGCAAAAAAAAAATTAGAAATTTGGTTCCAAAAAAAATTCTGAATTATTTCATTTCCGAAGAAAAATTGAGAACTTGGGGCTCATTTTAGGCCTTAGGGCCTACTTTTTATTTAGGGGGCTTAACATATTTGGGGCCCTTATAAAATGGGGCCTATTTATACTTATCATATTTAGGCCCCCTTCATATTGGGGTAGGGCCCAAATGTATTTGGCCCCCTAATTTGACAGCTCTACCTGGGAGCAATGTTAGGGGCGAAAAAAGCAATTTTCTTTAATTTATCATATCCCTATCAACGTCATAAATGGGCTACACATCATACTGGGCCTGCGCTTCTAGTACAATTTTAAAGCCCAACTTTAGGCTGGAAATATCAATTCTTTTCTTTCCGATCGCAACCGAGAAAGAAAAAAAAAAATCTTACAGAAAAGAAAAAAGTTTCCATTGATTCCCCCCAAAATTTACACGAAAGAGAGAATTAACGGAGCTTGTTCTAATTCTTGTAGGGTTTTGAAAATTGAACTGAGTTTGGTGAATTATCTCTCAAGCTTCTCTTCTTCATTTGTTCTTCATTCAAACCCTAATTTGCTACCATGACTGAGGTATGATCACCCTAATCTTATCTTATAATTTCCATTATTATTCTAATTACGCATTATTTTCTTCACTTTTGTATTCTCTTGAACAATTTGTGACATTTCCTTTGCTTGGAAGTTAAAAAAAAGTTTTTTTTATATTGGTAGCTCTATTATGATATATCAATTCTGAGACCTAAAATTGAAGTTAATATAAAATATTTTGACTTGTGCCTAGTTTAGATGCATTATTTTTGTTGGAAACTCGGTATTCGGTCCAAGGAGTGACTAATCTGGGGACCAATATCACCGTCCACTAGACAATTGAGCCTAGAATTGGCACTAGGAGGATTTGAACTTGAAACCTAGAGAGGAGTACTTTGTAATCATTATTAACTATTTTCCTTGTTTTTTGCAGTATTGGGTAAGTCAGGGAAACAAATGGTGTGATGTTTGCAAAATTTATATATCAAACAACCCTTCCAGCATCAGAAATCATGAGCTTGGAACACGTCACAAGGACAATGTTACTAAGCGGCTTGCTAATATGAGAAAAGAGAATGCTGCTAAAGATAAAGAACACAAGGAAACAGCTAATGCGCTTGAGCAAATCGAAGCTGTAAGATTCTTCTTATTTTATGTTACTCGTGCTGGCTTGCCTTCTGATTAATTGAACTTTTTTTTTCCCAATTGAATGACTACCCTGGATTAAATGTATGATTATTTATGTTATTGTGCATAGGTTTATTTGCATTTCATGTTAGTTGAATGTGTTGTTGATCAATATTAGTTGAATAATAAACCTTGGTGTATTTTTTTGGCCTAGTAGCCTAGTGGTTAGACTCGCACTTTAAGTGTGGAGAAGTGGGGAATTCAGGGTTTGAACCCCGACCCTTGCAATAATGTTCCTGGTAACTATCAATTAAGCTACAGTTATGGGACTAAATATGGTATTTACTTGTGAAAAAACAATCACATTTGATACCAAATTCTGCAACTGATTTATCCAATAAAGTAGTTATGAAGGTTCTCAACAAAGAAAACTCTGGGTTATATCAGGATGCAGGCTAAGCCATCTAGCAATATAACCTTAGCGGAGTAATATTTTCAATAAACTTAATATTCAATATATACAACATTAGTGAAACACCACTTTAGAGAACCTATGTTTTTCAATCATTTTCACAGGGATTTATAGTATAAAATTCCTTATATTAGCTTGCGTGTATTGTACATTGTTTTCCTAAGAAGAACTTGTTTTCATTTCGTGGTTTTTATATTTCATTGTTTACCATTACCGTAAGCAAGTGAACAGCGATGAGTTGTTCTTATTTGATCTATACTTGAAATAAGAAGGTTGCTATCTTCCGGATATATATTTCATGTAGAATGAAAGGTACAGATATTATAGTTAATAATGTAGTAAGGAAAAGAATATGCCAAGTGCTTTATGATTATTTACTGAAGTGTTAATAATAATTCTAAGGCTGAGAAAATTGAGAATAAGCTAGGAATATACTTTTCTAATTACTTGAGTGATTTACACAGTTAAACCTGGCATGCTGCTATTTATATAAAAGAAGTAATCAATTCTACTTGAGTTTATATTTACCAATAGTGAAGAATTGAATTACTCCCTCCGTCCCAAAATAAGTGACCTATTTTTTACTTTGAGTACTATTCATATGATTTACTTTGACTATATTTTTCTACTAATATATATATACAAATATTATCATATGAGATGTTGTTTGATTTGTCTCGATAAGTATTTTCAAAATATATAATTTTTATAATTTTTAATAAAATATAATTTAAGATATTAACAATTAAAGTTGTACATTGACAAACGTGACAGTGGTCAACTAGGTCAGTTATTTTGGGCGGAGGGAGTATTTTTTAGGACACTAATGTTGGAAAGCAACATCAACTTAAATTGTTTCCAATCCATATTAGTGACTGTTATCTTTTCAATACAATATCAAGTATCAACTACATGATTCATTTCCAACATTTCCAACTGAATTTGTGACAAAATATGTATTTGGTACAAAGTCAGTCACGCATAAGGGTTTTCCATTTCCGCCACTTACTCCCTCTGTTTTATACTGACCGTCACTTTAGTAAATGAAAAGAACTTCATATTAAGTGTCATGTTTGCAATTTTCATGGCAACATTTTTCCCCTCTAATTTACCCTCAAATAAATAGTTTATATTTCAAGCCATCATACTCACTATGCATTTATAACAATGACTAATATATCTTCAAATTTTTTACCCAAATAAATTCCCAATATATCTTAGTTATCTACACATCCTTTTCATATCTAAATTAAGATATATGAATTTAAATGATATATTAAGATATATGAATTTACAAAATCAAATATTCCAAATCAGGATCATGATTACCAATCAAACATTTGCACTTGCACCATTGTTCTGTGGAAGCCGTTGGTCGACCTCCATGTCACGGGGAATAATGAGCTTAGCTTTTACTGCCTTAATATTGTGACATGTTTTTGGACTTTCATCATCAGATTGACTTTTTACACGAGGGGCCAATGGGACAGTGTATTATCATGCAATTCCTAGATCCATAGCGCTTTTGGAACACTTGTTGGCGGATGCCACATCCTCATTTTCATCTACACATGCTTGTATTATAAATACAAGTAATCAGTAAAACAACACAATTAGCTGGTTCTTTTGCCCTACATGCTTACCTCCAAAGTCTACCACAATATTATTACACAATGTTTGTGGGCACACCCAATCTCGTCTGCCCCATTTGACATACTCATGTTTTAGAGTTGTCTTTACAACAGTGTTCATATCTTTGGCATTTCCAGCATCATTGAGTTGCCTTCCCAATCATGTTTTGTATAGCTATATTCCATTTCCCTTCCTGAAAAACTTATTCGTAAAAATCATAAAGCTTTGTAAATTTTAGCTTGAGGGACAGTGTTAGAATGTATGGAAAGGATACCATAATATCATTATTTATCTTAAAATAAATATTATAATGTATCGTAGTTGTTCACTTATTAGGATTTGTTGAGACTGCGTAAGAGAATTGAATTACCAACATGAGTGCTCTGATAGCATGTCATGAACCAACTATTTCAAAAGTAGGAGCTATTAAATGAAACACATGAATGATTTTATATTTGACAAAGATCTTGGATTCCCAAAGGGACACTTCAAGTAAAATATAGACTCATTCGAAGAATGGGAAATGAACCGGGAGTAGCAAGAAGTTCACACTTCTGTTGGTGTTTAACTTTTGGCAAATAGGAAATATACACATTGCAGGAATACTTGTTAGTTCTTATGTTATTTCAGATTTATACACAGATGAGATGTATAACTTATCATATATCTATTTCTTTGTATTCTAATACAGAGAGCACAACGTAGCTATCAAAAGGATAAGGCAAAATTTGAGGAAGCCAAAGAATCACATGAATTGGATTCCCAAATTGGTAAGTATGAATTTTCTTGCATTTATTTCTCTTGATAGAATTCTAAATAACTGTTAATTTGCAAAGTCGTAGACATGTTTTAACAGTTAAACTATGTTTAGACCTAGGCTGATGCTATAGGGAATGAATTGACGGTGCCTTATACAATGAAAAAAGAATTTTAGTGACAACTCGATTACTAGCGTCCAATTTCTAGAAATCACTTAAGATTATGTGGTCTTCCAAAGTAGAACTGCAAAATTTGTATGCCACACCTCTCTATGAAGGTATCTAGGAATCACTGCACTCATAACAGGTGGCGTTTTTGTTGGATAAAGTGGGGGGGCCAGAGGTTGCCTTCTATAAGTGTTTTTGAACTGAGGTTGCCTTCTATAAGTGGATGTTCCAAATGAGTTAAATGTTTGGAAATTGTATTGCCTTCTATAAGTGGATGTTCCAAATGAGTTAAACGTTTGGAAATTGTATGTCTTGCAAACGGCAGTTATCAAAGAACTATGTATGTGAGTAATAAATTAAGGAAGGGGGAAAGTGTGTATAAAGAATTGGAAATTGGTACCGAGTTTCAAAGAAAAATAAGAATGGAAATTGTTTTTTGTGGTAGATTGAAGAGTTAGACTTCGTTATACATAATTACTAATTACTATTAGCCCAAACAAATTACGCTCCCTTTAAGTTGAAGGAGTGATGCTCTGGTGTTTTTGAGAAACTTGGGCAACATTTACTCGTTATCTAATTATCTTCATGATCTTTTCCTGGCAGTTGAATGTGGTATATACAGCATACCCATGTAGCTTCGTACGTTTGTTCATTCATGGACACAAACCCAGAACACAAAAAATGTGTTGGTGTATTTCCTTACTGCTGTATTGATTTTTCATCTTGATGCTGATTTTTGCTGCATGATTTGGCAGAATGGGAGTTTGACAGCACTTCAGGCTATTACTACCATAAAACAAATGGATTTTGCTATGATCAAAAGTCAGGATTTTACTATTGTGATGCAATTGGTATGAGTGTTAAACTTCTCATTTACATATATGTAGTAATAATATTATTGAGTTAATACCATATTTGTTGAAATTTCAACAGGCAAATGGGTGACCCATGATGAAGCATATGCCTCACCTCACTTTTCATCAAATGCTGGGCGGAATGTGCCATCTGGAAAAAAGGGCTCCATAATTTTGCATTCCAAATCAGTTGACATCAAACCAAATAAACATCATAATGTAGCTTTACCTCTTAGAGTGAATCCCATGAGAAGTGCAAAAGCCGCCGCCGCGTCATCTCTTGCTGTCGGTAAGAGAAAGAGACTCGATGAAAAACCCAAAGTTGTATCGGAAGAAGAAAAACAAGCTCTCAAGGCAAGAGAGGCTGCAAGGAAAAGAGTGGAACAGAGGGAGAAACCTATGCTTGGGCTATACAGCAAGCCTTACTAAGTGTGAAATATTTACCAACAGCTTTGTCTTTATCCAAAAAAAATTGAGGGTTATACTTCTTTATGCCTGATTCGTTTATGCTGGCATTAACTATGTCTAATTCCCAAGTTTTTTTCCTTCTCTCTTGTGAATGTACCTTTGTAAAATATATGTAACTTTTCCATTTTTTGTGCACTGCTTGTTAAATTTGTGCCTATCTGCATGTGTGTTTTGAGAAATGGTTGAAGGAGAAAAGGACCTAAAAGTCTGATTTAAGTTGGGCTGATAAAATGCAGGTTAAAAATCCTTGTTTCAGAAAATTTCAGAAATGGTTTTTTGGGGGTGATTCAAAAATATATAGGTTAATCCTAGTGTAATACTCTTCTTTCAAAATTTTATTCATTGTGTAATCCTTGTGTAATACTACTCTTCTTTCAAAATTTTATTCAAAATTGTATAGGTTAATCCTTGTGTAAAATACATTAAGATATTTAAAATTTTATTCAAAATTTTAAATGACCATGTGTGGTGACTCTTCTTTCATTAAAGTATGAATCTAAAATGTGAGAGTCAATACTTTCGGCTGGAAGTGACGATTGTCTCCTGTTCTATAGTTAAAAAGTTCTATACTAGTAGTATTATAGGCTATCTTTGGCAATCTCTTGTTTTTATTGGTTTGTACATCAAGTAACAAGTATATCTAAAAATGTTGTGCGAGTAATAAAGAGAAAAATGCTGTACTATAAAACTCAAGTTTTTTATTTGGTTTGAGTATTTCGAATTTTACACAATACAACAAAATTATATGTTGAGACTAATTTTTTCACATCTTTTATGTTGAAGACTATATACTGCCTAATGCCTATACACCATTAAAAGGATATAAGTATGTTTAAATCTCTAATGTACTAATGCTATGTTAATTATGAGCAATAGGCATTAGGCACCTGGTAGGTCATTAATATCTCTAAAGTATTAGTGTAGTACAATTAAGCAACTGTTCTTATTATGAGCAAGCATTTGTTCATCATTTTCAATTTTCAAACTATGTGCTGTGCTCTGCTTTTGCTAATTTTATTATTAGTATGTTAATTAAGGGGCCATGATTTTTTCCTGAGTGAGTTGGTTTGGTATACTTGGAAGCAGCTCATGTGGACAGTACAGTGGTCCATTGTACAACAAAATTGCTAGTAGTAATTAACATCTCATGGTTATCACTGCCTAAAGCCTTATAAGTGACATAAACTAATACTCACAAACTTTTGCTTTTGTTTCTAACTTCCCAAAACTTTTGTATAATTTATTTTCACCTCTAACAGATTTTGAGTATGCTAATAGGAGTCCGTAGATGTAACCAAGTAGTATGAGTTGGAACTTGGAACAATGAAGAAGTATTATGAAGGAGATTTACGGTTTAATCCTCGCCGCTAATTAACAAATTTTCTAAGAAATTAACTCTTACCATTTGTGCATAAAAAAGTTTGTTAATTGGTTAGATAGACCTTCAAATAAGTTCATTATAATTCAAACTTAATGAAAAATTATGATATAAGAAATTGTTTCGGATGGGTCTAAAGTCCAAATTCGCCCACACAAAACTATCCCCAAAAGCACGAAAGTCTAAATGTCAAAAGACCAAACAAGCTCAATCCAAAGGCCCTTCGCCTTCCAAGTTGCAACAGCTACCTTCATAATCATAACCTTTATGCGGTCTTTAATGACGTCGAAGCCCATTGATGAGTGTCGTCGGCCACACATCAATGCTCCAATGCCACTATCATCCGCCACTATAAAAAAGTGTTCTCCAATACTACAATTCATAATTCCTATCATAAATTCTCACACTAATTGTAGCATTATTTGCAGGTATCTCACATACTTCAACTTTAACGATTTGTTGTTTTGACATCTGACCACTTCTTTTAATTACTCCAGATTAATAATAAACCATTTTAATTTTTTTTAATTTATCACAACTATATATATAAAGTCTAACTCAGCTAAGTATGTTTCCACCAATAATTGCATAAAAATGATATAAAAAATTAAAAGTGTGTGACCTTATGTAACAAAAAAAAAAGGTGTGTGACCTTATATTCCTTCTTTTAATTTGTTTTTTCTTAACTATAGCTGTGTGGGGAGAGGGGACCAAGAGTATAAGAGGGTATAATCCAAGACACGACACATGCCAATGCATAACACATTTCTAAATTCCAATTCCAATTAGAGATAGTACGTTATTAAGTGGTCATAATCATTGCATCTTTTTGTAGTGATGGACAATAATCACATGCTTTAGGGTATCTTACCACCACATTTTTTTTAACTCTAATTTGACTTTGTGACCAAATCAACAGCAAAACTTATCCTGTTTTACACTATTTTACACTGTTGCGATCATTATTCCTTACCCTAATGATTATGTAGACCAAAAGCTTTCTTCTTTTCTTCAGTCAAGCTTTTATACAAATTAAATCTTTTATATAATAAATATAAACATAGTAAACATTTGATTCAATTTTAATAAAAATGACATTTAATTTTTTTTTTAAAAATAGTCTAGTGACTAGAAAATCCACCTTAAAGGTGAATAAGTGGAATGTCCGACTTCGAACCCGGACTCCTATACATAAAGTGCGATATCTCTACCAATTAAGTTAAGTTCACATAGACAAATGACATTTAATTATATACACCAACAATGTAAAATTAATTTATATATATAATCAATCAAATCATAACATATAAACATTAATTTGAGACTATATTTTAAAAACAAACATATAAAAATGACACTTATAATGTATCGGATGTAATTGCAAAAGATTATAGACTTACAATGCTTATCAACTAATCTCATAAAGATGACACTATAAAATGATTTTGGTTAAATGTATATAGTTTTATATTATCATTGTGTAACAATTAATCTCATATATATTTTATGATTTAGTCAAAAAAAAAACTTAAATATGCAAAATGTCTCTGCACTTACAGGTCATTTGAGTTTTAGACCCTGCATTTTAAAAGTTTTTCGTTTTGCCACTGCACTTTCATTTTATTTTAAAAATAGTTCTTGGACCCATTTTTTTGCTGAAGTGTCATGTTTATGTCCCTGCACTTATGAGTCATTTGAGTTTTAGTCCCTGCATGAAATTCAAATGACCCGTAAGTGCAGGGACCTAAACTCAAATGACCGGTAAATGTAGGGACCTAAAGATGACACTTCAGCAAAAAAATGGGTCTAGAGACTATTTTTTAAATAAAATGACAATGTAATGGCAAAACGAAAGATTTTTAAAATGTAGGGACTAAAACTTAAATGACCTGTAAGTGCATGGACATTTTGTATATTTAAGCAAAAAAATATTATAAACAGATGTTGTTCGAATATTTTAAATCAAAATTGCTTTTAAACGCGTAATTCATTAAAAAAAAGCATGAAGCTTTAACCTGAAAAGTTAGAATCAATTTACTAGGTACCAATGTCAAACAATGGAATTCCACCTTAATTACAAATATGTTGGGTGATCAGGAAGGATCTAAGATCCTCCAAACTCCTCTCTTCGGTTTTCCAAGATAAGATCATTTGGAGATTAGAAAAGAATGAAAAATACTCGATTAAAAGTGCTTACCGCTATTGTATTGAGGATACTCTTGATATATCCCATCTTCAAGTTCAAGGCAACTGGAATCTGATTTGGCAAATTCAAGCGCCTCCAAAAATTAAGAAGTTCATTTGGAGATTGTGCAGGAATTGTATCCCTACCAAAATCCGTCTTCTTCAAAAAGGTGTTAACTGCCCATGTAATTGTGTCTTATGTGATGATGAGACAGAAAACAACATGCATGTCTTTATGTTTTGTGACACTGTAAAGCAGGCGTGGTACAATACCGGTCTTTGGCCCATCATTCAGCAGAGATTGACAGGTGATAATAATATGGCAGAGCTGAAGTTTTCTATTTTACAGGTGCTGACATCGGAGCAAAGATCCATATTTGTAACAGTACTCTGGAGCATGTGGCGCAACAACAAATTGTGGCGAAACCAAACCGAGACAGCATTTGCAGTCTATGATAGAGCTTGCACGGTTCTCACGGAGTGGCAGACGGCTCAAGCAGAACAGACAAAAAGCATCAACCGACAACTACAACCAGCAGAGTTAAAATGGACTAAACCAAACTTAGAGCGCTATAAATGTAATATTGATGCCTCCTTTTCTTCAGACCTCAATAAAGTTGGAATAGGTACGTGCATCAGAGATGATCAAGGCAGATTTGTCCTCGCCAAAACAGAGTGGTTTTTCCCCTACTTGTGACGTGGAAATGGGCGAAGCTCAAGGACTGTTGCACGCTTTTAGATGGGCCTGTGACTTACAGTTGGAAGATATTGATTTTGAACTTGATGCAAAAATTGTTGTTACAAAATTCCATAGTAAAAATGATGATATATCAGAGCTAGGAGATGTCATCGGAGATTGTCAGCAGTTGCACAATACCTTTTTCAAAACTCAAAGGTCGAGTTTATTAGGAGACAAGCCAATGTTTTTGGCCGCCCATGTTTTAGCACGAGTAGCTTCATCCTTAACTAGTTTCCATATTTTTACTGACACACCTACTTGTATTCACAATATTATTATTAATGAAATGCTTTAAGCGTTTTTCCGTCAACAAAATAAAAAATAAAAAAATTTACTTCAATGTGAGGCTACAAATATTAACTGCAATTTAGAATTGATTCTCACTATGAAAACCAAACATCATAAATTTTTGGTCAAACCAAATTTGGCCATTGCAAACTCAAGTTTTGGAGTTTTCACAATCGAACCAAACAAGCACTAATTTTTCGCCAACCATGTTACTGTTCTGGTACATTCTTCATTTATACTTCTCACCTTTCACCAACAAAAATTAACATCCTATATACTCAATTTGGTCTCTATTATAAGTAAATTTGACCTTTTTAGTACATTAAAAAAAGGATATATGTAGTTCATAATAAAATCAGATATATCACTTTTCCAATGTACTAAAAAAGTCAAATTTACTTAGAATAATAATTGGAGGAAGTATAGACAGGGACATTATTACTCAGAGTTGCTTCTTGGCAGAACGTAACTAAATTGATCAAATAGTTAACATGTTAATTATCTCTACCTCAAAAAAAAAAAAGTTAATTAACTCTGCAACATATATGTAAAGAACATTTTATATATATTTGTGTGTTCATACAATTTTCAGACTCAACAACATGAAAATGAGAAAAGAACATGTTTGGCAACAGCATAGAGCCCTGTAAAAAAATTATAAAAAAAAAAAAAACCTCTCTTATATCGATTATGATTATGAACGTGGGAGTGACCCAATTCCTCTCGAAATCTGATCCATTCGATGATGATTAGACCCCAAACAACCTAACAAACCTCTCTTATAAGGCAAGAAAGTTTTCTTCTTCAACTCCTCAGTCGCAGCCCGGTTAAGCGTATAATGCAATTCATGAGCCGAAACCGGTCCACGCCGCCTCGAAAATGAACCAGAACTCTCCGTAGACCGGAAACTAGAGTTCCTAACATCATCTTCGGCTGGACCCGCGCTTTTTTTGGACAAAGCCGTGTACTTTCTCAAAGGATCTTTCTCATTTGCTCTTCCTTCAGAAGCACTCCTGAATAATAAAAAATCTCTTATTCTCCATTTTCTATACCCTTTTGTGAATGACAAAAACGATTTCACATTACTTGTGGAAGAAGAAACAGAAACATCTTCAGAATTTTCCACTATGTCAGAGACTCTTAGAGGGGATAATGATCTGCTTCCTTTCCGACCAGAAGAAGATGTAATCCTCTCTCTGCCTCTTTTCTCTTCTTTGTTTCTCAGTGTTTCTTCAATTGCAGCTTCAAATGAATCCAAATCTCTCTCTGGATTATGATCATGATCATGAACTGTTTTTTTCTTTTGGGTTCTCGGAGAAATCGGTATATCACCGGAATGAAACCGTTGAGGGGGTTTCAAAGGACGAATCTTTCCGCCGTGGAAAAGTTCATCTGCGGCGGAAAGAGAGTCTCTTTGAAGATTATTACCACTGAAATCAAACTCGAAATCATCGTCGTTGCCGAAACTGTAGTTATTATTGTGGTTATGGTTGGGTTCAGGGTCAGAAGATTGAGAGAAAATAGGAGAAACACGAGATGGACTAGTGGGAGCACTGAAGAAGAAGTTGTTGGCAAAACGTTGAGGGGAAGAAGGAGCAGTGATGTATGGAGAAGAAGAGTTGCTGTCAAAGTTAAAATCTACAGAAAAAGGTGCTGCTGCAACTGGTGCCATCATGAGTTGTACCTCCATGATGGGGTTGGGGTTGGTATGGTGGAAAGAGGAAATGGGTGTCGGTTGGAATGTGAAAGGGGTGAATATATAGAAAAAGAGAGTGTGAAGGAGAGAGGAGGAAAGATTGACTTGAGTGAAGAAGACTTGAATGAATGACTGGTCATTTAGAAATTAGAACAAGCAGCCTTTACAAGACTACCAATTGTTTTTCTTTCTTTACATTAATTATATGTATTCTCTTAGTCAATGTATGTTGAGTTGGAGTTGGTTCATGTCATGATGTGTCGGACCTCGATACGTTGTTGTTCAAGTTACACGCAGTATTATGCTGTTTTCAATTACAATCGTTGGTTTGAGATCGGACGATTTAGATTATACATCAACTATAACACAGTTAAAGAATCTCAGTCGTTAATCTAGATCAGACGGCTCACAGCAGTAACTGCGCGACATAGTTACTGCGTTAAATGCAATTCCTGATATGTCATAACATTTTCATTTGATCATTTCATCCAAATTTTTGAATCAAATACAAAAAAAATTTGTTGATCTAGTTGTCTTCTATATTTTGGATTGGAAGGAGTAATATTTTAGAGATTTAATAACACTACATGTGTCTAATACTTTAGAGTATAAGTTATTTTCGTAGAGCTGAATTTTATGAGAGCATCCACAATGGTAGATCTTATACTATTAAGAACCGGTTCTTAATAAGATCTACCATTGGAGCAGTACACTTTTGAATTCTTAATAGGAACCGATTCTTAAATAAGAGTTCTCTCTCTCCTCTGGGGCCCACCTTAATTTTCATTAAAATATATATTTTTATGGGACCCGCTTACTTTTATATATTATTAATAATTAAATAATTAAATGATTAATTAATATAGTAGTATAGGAGTACTTCAATTTTGTAATTTTTTTATGGATTATTTTAAAATTATGTAATGTTATTTTAAATTATTTTTTAATTATGTAATTCTTAAATTTGGAAATATTATTTTAAATTAATTTTCGAATTTTAATTATTATTTTGAATTATAAAAAAATAGTACATATTAATTTTGTAATTTTATAATCCAATTAATTTAATAGTATAAAATATGAATTATTAAATAATAAGTTATTGTGATGTGGAGTTATTGACGGGACCCATTTAAAACTTTTGAAGATGTGCTGGGTTGGAGGGATTGAGTGCTTATTAAGAACTATTATTAAAAAATAATAAATGAGTGATGTGTACATGTGGGATCCAGTTAAGATCTCAAACTTGAAGAACTCCATTGGAGATAGTCTGAGCAATCCTTTCACGTCTACTTATATCTAATCTTGTGACATCGTCCATATTGCTAAAGTAAACTCATTTTAAAAATGGAAAGGGTAAATAAAATCAATTGGGCAAAACATATACCACGTTAAAAAACAAGTTGAATACAAATTATGGGATCAAGATTTGCTGTTGTAGCAAAATCACACAGTTTCACACTGTTTATAATTTCAGCCGTCAATTTGAAATCGGACGGTTTAGATTAAAACTGTGACTTTTCAATAATATTGATCACAACCATTGATGTTTGATCAAACGGTAGATATCAATTATTGCGTGTAACAGGGAATGGTTTTCCCAAATTATGGTCATCTATGTAAGAGGCTCAAAATCTTTACCAATTAAACTAGTAATTCATTGATATAATAACGACGTGTGATTTTATTATAAGATAATCCCAATTTTCCTATTGTCACTTTTTTTCCGTCAAGGGCTCAAAAGTCTCTTTAAGGATCATGATATCTTAATTGAACATGGTGTTAGAATTTATGTGCCCAAGAAATTGCTCATCTAATATTTTTTTTCTCTTGGTTCAATAAGTGCCGTCTAATCTCTCTTTTTGCTCAACCCAAAACCCTCATAAGGAACAAAGCATGAGAATTTAAACACTTGGGTTATTCAAATTTTCAGAAATATACCTTTGGGTTTAAAGCACCGCATGCTGACAAAAATAAAATGATTAGAGATGCAAGAGAAAGACAAAGATAATGCTTTTGCATTTGCTTGTCAATTCTTTCTTTTGTTGATGCCATAGCAATTGTCACTTTTTTCTTTCTATCTTAGTTCAGCTGTTTTTTTTTTACTCAAAAACAAAATATTCATTCATTCAAATTCATAGGAAATACATTAATCAAAGTCATTACAAGTTTTTTCATTTCGCTAAAAACTAATAAGGATGAATCTGCGAACAGACTCACAGCATTCGAGTTAATAGCATAAAACGGCATAATGTCTATGACAAAGCCTACAATTGATTTGACAAAATTCAAATGTCTGGAATAGTCATACATCCAGATCTGCAACGTTGACGGCACTAAATTCATTGAATCACACCTGCAAATCAAAACAAACAAACACCGTACTAAGACGGGACAAAACCAAAACTCCGCACTAAAACGAGACAAAACCAAAACTCCGCACTAAGACGGGATTAAAACAACACCGGAAGAAAAAAAAAACAAGAAGACTCGAACAAAACCTAAAAATATGTGGGTATCTGAGTTCTAGAGGAATTATACCGGCGGAGGATCATTTTTGTGTTTCTGGTTGTGGAGTGGTGGAGTCAGCTCAACTTTTGTTCCTCTCTTGTAGCACTTTCGGATCCCTTTGGTCTCTTCTCAGTTCTTGGATTGGTTTCCCTTTGATGACAACTCAAACTCTTTCCGATCATTGTGCCCAGTTTATTACTTCAGCAGGCGACACTCGTGCACGTCGTTCCTTTATGCAACTCATATGGCTTGCTTGCGTATGAGTTGTGTGGACAGAACGAAATCATAGATTGTTCAGAGGCTCAACAAACTCTTCACTTCATATGTTGGACAAGATCAAGATTTTTTCCTTTAGGTGGTTGCAAGCGAAGAGCAGTACTCTAGCTTTAAATTACCATAGTTGGTGGTCTAGTCCTATGCTTTGCTTGGGCCTTATTTAGTTTCTTTCTGGATTTTTGTATTGTGACTCTCTTGTAACATTTCTCATCTTCCTTGGTACGTCTTGTACCGAGGAGATCTTGTTTATAATATATATTTCATTTTGGCTTGTTCAAAAAAAATATGTGGGTATCACTTATTTGAATAAAAAAGAAATAAACAACGATAAGAGGAGGGGTGATTTCGGATCAAAATCTCTAATGGATAAAACAAGAAAAAAACAAAATAAAAATTAGAGTTGGCATGAGAAAGTGGTGTGGCGGCCGTAGTTCAACTTCTTTTTGTTGGTTAAATTTCACTAGAAAAAAAAATCAAATATATATTTATATATTTAAAGTGATTTTCCCCAAATTTCAGTCATAAGAAAAGCTAATTCACCCTTCTATACCTAGAGTAGAGAACACAAGGTTAAGTGAAGATATAAGATTCAAATTTCTTCCGCACTTAAGCTGTAGTGAATTTGAGTCGTTTATTTGAAATTGATCGGTTCATATTATAAATATAATTTCACACAATAAAACAATCTTAATAGTTATTTGAAATCTGACGGCCTCAGATTTGTTATAGTAATATTGTAACTGCGTGATATATATATATATAATTTCAAAGACACGGGGAATTTTAATTTTACTTTATCCATTAAAAAATAAAAACTAGATTCATATAAATCCAAAATGCCAACATGAAATAGTAAACTTCCATTAGAATCTCAATGAACAATATATATCATGTCACTTTGGTTAATTCAAATTGCTCAATATAAATTGCTCATTTTTAAAGTAACTTCTATTCGGCTAGAGCTAAAGTTTAGCTTTGAACCTCAAAAATGAGAAAATATATATTTACTTTTTTTTTACTGTAAAATGAGGAAAAAAAAATATTAAACAGGCATATATCCACCCTATGACAAAAGAAAAAAGAATTTCCACATTCATCATACTGTGGACAGTGGAAGGAATGCTTTCATTTTCTTGTTATTTATTATTAAGAAATTTGGTTGCAATTTTTGACAATCTGAATTGAAGGCACATTGTTCATTAATTAATAAAAATAATTTTATATATGAAAGTTTATTTTTTGATAAATATATTTTAAATGAAGTTGTGCACTTGAACAAAAGATAATTGAAATTAATCACGTTGCACGAATATAATAATAAAAAATGTCTATACGTCATAACAATATTTCTCCTTTGTTCTTTTTTGACTATTGTCCATATAACATCCATAATTTATTATCAACCATATAGCAACAAGAAATGTCCCTTTCATTTTCAAACTTTCTAATCATGTTCTCTTTAAGGCTAATGATATTAAGAATGGTTAAATAGTATTGTAAGTTTTATAATCTTAGTCTGCCCTATTACAAAACAATATCTTAATTGTCTTAAGTTCATAATTCAATTTTGTCAAAAAAAGGGTTCATAATTCAATTCTGTTTTGTATCATATTGCGGCTAGATTAGCACATATTCATTCTCTCAAAACGGATTTCTATCAACTTGGTCACTTCCACAACCATATGACATAAACCAATCTATATGTTTCTAGATTGTAGATTTTGTTGTAATAAAATATCATGCATTAAGTCCGCAATTTCTAGTTTAATTGGCAAAAAAAATATCGAAATTGTTAGGTCGAACATCATGATCGGGTTCAAACTCCAACTCCTTCACTTATATATGTGAATTTATAATAATTTTGTCATTTCGTCAATGTACAAAAAAATATCATGCATTAATATTCAAGCGTAATAACTATGATATTCTAGAATTTTGTTACATATTATATATAGGAGAAAGAGAAAAAAGAATTTTGCTACATATATAATTTAATAATAAATTATTTATTTTCATGTATTCTATTATATTTAATTATTTAAAATAAATTTAAATACTAAATTGATTTTGTCTACAAAATGTCAGCATTTTATAAGCTTTAGGTACCAAAAAATTAACCTACTCCCATTGTTCAACCAATTTCATTTACAGTATATATATGTACAATTAATAAAAGATTTCCTAGAAAATATCATTGTCAAACTTATCTTTATCTTCAATTAACAATTTTTTTATCATGATGTCGGTACAAAATTTTCACCACCGTTTAAATATGACTGAGATTAAAAATCTATGGGACACACGAATAAATTTAAAAAAAAATAAAAATTTATCTGTACGTAAGAGTTAGAAACCACACATGTGGCTTTGGACTTAAAAGGGCACAAACCCCTTGAACCTAATTTATTATTGGTTTAATAAACAAATTTTTTAACAACTATTGATTGTGACATTTGATTTGCTAACAAAATTTAGATGATCAATTAGCCTTAGTCTGAACATATTTTGCTTGAATATATATACCATGTCCAGTACAGAGTATGTAAATTTATAATTATAATTATGTGAGAATGTGAGATGATTTCCATTTTTAATAAAGAATAATGACATTGATATATTCAAGATCTCTATCATAAACCAAACCTATAAGAAATCTAATTCAAGATTTGCTTTTGCTTAATTAGTTGTAACACTATTCCAAAGTAGTTGTTGGATGACTAAAATCACAAACGATCGAATGATCCATTTTGCTTAATTTGTCATTTTGTTTATTGGCTACATTCCATTTAGCTTTTCTTTTATTGAATGATCCATTTAGCTTAATTAGTGGTAGATTTTGATTGATTAAATAATTTACATGAAATTCATCCCTCTTGAGTCTTGATGCTTATTGACCATAAATTGTGTATATGAAAAAAAAAAATGTACTTGAGATTATAAAATTTGATCCTGAAAATTGAAATAATTTAGATAGAATTACTAGTTCTTACAAAACATGTGATTAGTATTTTAGTAGAGATAGAAAATCCAACAACGCAGACAAATTTGTTGTTGTCAACTATATTTATTATTCATTTGTATACAGCTCACAAATTGTTAGAAAGAAAATTGCATTTAAATCACATGTACAATGCTTCTACTCATCCACGACTTATTATTTTGTACGAAACCATGATATTTGTTTAAGCAAATAAAGTAAAGGAGACTATTTCCTCTATTTTTTTTATTTTTTTTTTGTCTTCACCTCCATTTTTTAACCAATGAGTGATTTGATAAGGTGGTTCGGATCTCTTACGGCTTAATAAAAAAAAAATAGTTCAAATTTAGTCTAAAGAAAGGAACAAGGTTTTGAAGAAGAGTTTTGTTGTCTATTATAATTATACCCAAAAAAACCTTCATTCCCAAGAAAAAGGGACTTTGATAATTTAAAATTTGGTAGGAAGGTAAATAAAATCTAACCAAAGGATATTTCAATCCAAGATAGAACTCAAGTTGATATTTTCAACTAATTCGACATAAACTAAAACTCATTACAATACTAAATTGATATAGTTGTACAATATTAAGGAATAAAATATGCATTAATTCTGCATCATTATTTTTTCATCTCATAACATAGGTTAGCCACGAATAATCTATTGGTCCAAGTGGTGATGAATTTATACCTCTTAAGTATGTGATTAGGAAGATCAATTATTGATTTTTGCATATGCTGATAATTAAAGTATATTGAATTCAAGGTTTGGACCTGTGTTTTAAAACATATGAGACATTTATCAATCGTTATTTGATTCAGTGGTGATTGACGCTGGACTTGGTAGGGAGGACCACGGTTCGATCCCTCGCAACTGCGATCGGGAGGGGGTTGGAACCACTTGATGCCACAACTGACCCCCAAACCAGATTAAACTGGTGGTGAAAACCAAAAAAAAAAAAATATGAGACCTTCATCCCAATCAATTGAGCTAAGCAAACTCTTATTATTAGGTTGTTAGATTATAAGTTATACTCACTCCGTTTTTTTATAAGTGTACATTTAGAATAGTAACAACAAATTAAGAAAGTGTATTTTTGCACTTTATCTTCCTATTATACCATAATTTTAATTCACCAATAAATTCCTATTTTTTTGGACACACTTTCTCTTTCCAATAAATTTAATATATTATGTACAAAAAAAAATATTTTAAATTTATTTTTAAAAAAAAACTTTAGTTTTTCAAATATATAGAATTAATTAGTTTTATTGAAAAAGATAGGAGTAATTGACAAAAGGTACAATTGACAAATCATATGCTTAAAACACTAAATGGACAGTTAATTAGAAACGTTAAATCTGACAAAACTGGACAATTAAAAAAAACGGAGGGAGTAACTAAATTTAAATTTTGAGAATATTTTTTGCCTAAACTTTTGAGACCTACAACTCTTGTTTAAATTACATGACCCTTTATCAAATTCTTACCTTGTGTGTCCAACTGGTTTTCTACATAAATCCTTACCTCACATTTTGATTAATATATATATGTATGTGCATGTACGCGTGCGTGTGTATCTAATATGATTGGAGATTTGTGACTTGAATGATGAAGCAGAAAGTGAGGTCGTCTACTTCTCCATAGACTCACAAAGGATTATTGATGTATTTACAATACTCTTACAATCAAATAAATAAAAGCCATGACTGAATTTCTTAGGATTTAAAAATAGCATACCGATCTTGAGTCATAAGTTAGTTTTTAGACAACTATCTTAAAGGACGGTCATTAGACGTGTATCTATGGCATGTCCATGACATAATCACATTATGAGAAGTGGTACTTTCTCATGACATGATCTTCATCACACGTCACCACCTTGATTTGATCACCAACAATGTTTAGGTGGATAGTTTCTCTTCCCACCCCCCTCCACCCCCTACAATTCTTTTTCACCCCCTAGCGCGCAAAAAAATTCAGAAAATACGTTTCGAAGTATTTTTCTAGCGTAAAATTTACACTCAAAAAAAAATCAGAAAACGTTTTCTGAATTTTTTTGCTCGCTAGGGGGGTCAAAAAGAACTGTGGGAGGTGGGAAGAGAAATTGTCGTTTAGGTGTGTCTATGACATGCCCATGACATAATCAACTCCTTGTGTCATATTGAAGTTAGAAAATTGCTTTTCTGACCCCCCCATTTCTTCTATACGTCCTCTCGGTTGAAGTGAACCCGACTATCTCAAATAAAGGCATGTTGTACTTGTTGATTTTGTACGTCGAGTCCATCACCAATACAGTGGGAAAAGAGTTGAACAAGCTCAAGGATCTTGGATGTGCAAAGAAAATATCTTGAAGATATTCACCTCCTTCATCAACATGCGACCGATACTTGAAAAAATATTTGTTGTCGCTCAGATGTTTGAACATGTGTTGCATTTCACTCATGGACGCCCTCAATTTAGCTTTATACCTATACCGGGCGTTGTAACATTGCTTTGATGACATCGTGTTCTCGGGATCTCTTTCTTTCAATGTCGAGAGGATATTTCTTGGTTGAACCAAATTCTTGGTCATTTCATTCACCAATAGCGTCTCTTCCGGCTTCAACCGACCCGCCACAAGATGCCCCTCAAGCTCCGTGTCCAACTCGTGGTTGTGTATGCCATTCACCACTGTCATATGCCATAACTTTGTTTCTTTTGCATAATAACCACGAAGTCGGAATGGACATCCGCACTTCCTAGTTCCCGTAGAATCGGCTTTCAACTTCTTTTTAGGTGGCACGTACTTGCCGCTTCGTTCGCACTCCAACACAAAAAACGGCTTCCTACTCTTATCCACGCCGTTGTCTGATCCCCCTAACTATAATGGTAAACTTCAATTTCTGTGCAACTTTTTTAGCCCATGTGATCAAATCATCTTTGGAATTCTCTTTAGCCGCAGTTGCAAAATGATATCCGGTGTCAATTGATATTGGTGGCGGTTGAACTGGAACCGGAACAATGTCAAGTGGTTGTGGCGGTTGATCTTCCATGACTACAAACCAAGCAAATGCAAATAATTTAATTAGAAACCTTTAATTGTTACAATCCTAATAGAATACTAAGTACACACCTACAATACTAATAAGCAATTTGTACTACAATTTATAAGTCATTAGTAACCAATTATATCCAAAAAAAATTCAAGTCAGAAGCTGCCAGATTTTGAAAAAAACGCAGGCCTAGCTCGGTTCGTAGAAACCGAACCATGTCTCGGATAATAGAAACCGAGCGATTCCTGACACATACCCTACAAAACAAGACCTATGACAGCCACATTTAAACAAAATTTAAATCGGTGATTACCTTAATTTCACGCTTTAATGTGTGTTTGATGTTGTAGAGCAACCTTTGATGTTGAATCCAAGCCTTGAATGGGCACCAATTAGGATTTGATTTGGGGAGGGGAATTTGAAAAGTTTTGCAGAAAATAAGAAGTGACTGCTGGTTGTTCTATATATAGCAGTAGCTCGGTTTTTAAAAACCGAGAGAGGAGTTCGGTTTCTACGAACCGAGACATCCTGGCAAAAATTTTGGTACCCCCCAAGGGCAAAAACGTCAGTTTGGGGGGTATAGAAGAAATGGGGGGGGGGGGGGGGGGGGGGGGGGGGGGATCAGAAAAACAATTTTCTTGAAGTTACCTTCTCCATTGTATGATCGAGCTTAGGCCAATACGAAACGCTATGTTTTTGAGTGTTTCTTTTTGCACCCCCAGTCTTTCTCATGCCACTCCTAGAATTTCAAAAATAGCCCCTCCCAAGATAACTAGTGAGTGATAAATGGGCGCAAAATCTAGAAAAGCACAGTGTACAGTTTTCTACTTAAAGTGCGAACTCAATGAGGCGCAAAATATATTAAAAACACAATTCACTGCTTAACTAGTGAACCTTATAAAATCTAATATTTTTCCCCCCATCCTTCCTTCACCCATATGAAAATATTTATATAAGAATTGCTAGTTAAAGTGCGAATTCAGTTCGCGTTTTAAATGGCGAACTATGTTTTCCAAATTTTACATCCTTTCGACACTCACTGATTATTTTGCGTGAAGTATTTTTAGAATTACAGGGGGGCGCGAGAAGGAAAAAAAACCAATATTTTTCACCTATATTTTTCTCATGAATTTCCAGAAAAACAACCAAGTGCTATAATAAAATGTAAATGCTTTTCCTCTTCAAACAAATAAATTATTTTCAGAATTTAAAACATATACATGGTTAGTGTAAAACAGTTTTAAACAAATATCCACTGAAAATTCACTAATTTGCCACATCTCTCCACTTATGTATAGTTGTTTTGAAATTACTTATATGACATGGAAAAATAGTGATTTCTTATTGGATGTTAGTGTAAAACTATTTTACACTGACGATCGAGGTCCATTAAACTCTTTTTCTACAAAAGTTAGTTTATAACATTTCACTGATAAAATGATATCATCAATACATAATTTATTTCTTCCAATTTTTTGTTTTTTTTTTAAATAAACTTTTAGCTGATAAAAAAAATCCTCAATGAAAAATGATTATAATAAAAAAATAGCACATGTTTCATGAACTGCACTGAACTGGACCGTTTATATGGTTTGGTTCAGTAACTGAAACACCTTTTTATAAAAATCAGTTTATTTCTAAAACCAATTTCAGTTTAGTTTATAACCGGTTTAGAAATGGTTTATATTTTAAACCAGTTTTATTTCAGATAATTGGTTTTAAACTGGTTTTCTATTAATTGGTTATTAAAACTATTAGAAATAATATAAAACCATTGATGTAGCCTTTCCTAACAGCTTAAGCTTTTGGGATAATCGGTTATTTGACATGGTATCTAGAGCATGGTTTGATCCGCCTTAAACTACTCGGTGCTTTCGCTCAAACAAATGAAAGAGGCGTATGTTTGTTTGTTAATCCATTCATTGAAAAAAAAAAAAAAAGATGGCACCATATGGTGAGGAACTTTTGTGCACCGTATTGGTATTGATATTGATTCTTCTAGGTTGTGGCTGTTGATGTTTCTTATAAGTCTTTTGGTTACTTAAGTATAGTAACAATGGTTGATGATATATTTGGCTATCTTTGGTTTGCTTCGATTATTCTCTCCTGTTTGTTTTGATTCTTCTGATTGCATCACACTTCTCCCTCTATTGTTTCTTCTGATTGATTGCATTGCACTTCTCCCTCTATTGTTTCTTCTTATTGCATCGCACTTCTCCCTGTTGATTCTTCTAATTGCATTGCACTTCTCCATCTATTGATTCTTTTGATTGATTGCACTTCTCCCTATTGCACTTCTCTTCTGATTGCATCGGATTTCTCCCTCTATTGATTCTTCTGATTGATTGCATTGCATTTTTCCCTCTATTGGTTCTTCTGTTTGATTGCACTTCTCCCTATTGGTTATTCTGATTGCATCGCACTTCTCCCTACTGATTCTTCTATATGGTTTGGATTGAAATTGTTTGATTATGATTTTAGTTGGTTTAGCTTATGTTAAGGGTTAATTTTTGTAACAAGCTTCAAGCTTAGTAAGCTTTAGCTTGAGGGGTAGTATTAGAAGTTTATATTATTTGATATGTTTTTTTGTATTTTGTTTGACAAACTCACGATGCTTCTTGTCGATGCATCATGAGTTTGAGGGTAGGTGTTAGATAATAAAGTATTTGGGCTTAAACTATTGGGCCTTTATACTAGTAAGTTAGACTCCATTAGGTATTATTATAAATTCTCTTGTAACCCTTATTTTATGTAATGCAATGCTAGAGTAATATTATTGGAACCCTAGCCGTCTTTATCTTTAGTAATCTGTATTGTTAACATGTTAGAAATAATATAAAACCATTGATGTAGCCTTTCCTAACAGCTTAAGCTGTTAGGAAAGACTACATCAATGGTTTTATATTATTTCTAACATGGTATCAGAGCCTATCCTAGATCCATTTGTTGTTTGTTGTGGAGACCTCCCATATTTGGCCCACCCGTTGTTGTTGATTCCACGCACCAAACCCAATAGTGCTGGGCGTGAGGGGGTGTGTTAGAAGTCCCACATTGGCTAGAGATGTGGCAAAGATAACCTTTATAATATAGTGCAAACCTCAACTCTCAAGCTAGCTTTTGTGGTTGAGTATAGGCCTCTCAAATTCTAATATGGTATCAGAGCCTCTATGACTAAGTGGTCTAGAGTTCGATCCCCGCTCCCCTCACTTTCTAATTAAAAGTGGAATTTATGCATATGGTAGGTGGGCCAATGCATTATCCACGCTTCAAGCCCATGTGGGCTCTTGCGTGAGGGGGCGTGTTAGAAATAATATAAAACCATTGATGTAGTCTTTCCTAACAGCTTAAGCTTTTGGGATAATCGGTTATTTGACAAAAACAGATTTATTTATTATTTTAAAAAACATAATTTTTTTAATTGATAATTAGTAAAAAAATATATTTATACAAATTTAGTTATTATTTTAATTGAATAATAATTAGTAAAAAATATAATTGATTATTAAAAAATATAATTAATTAGTAAAAAATATATTTTTAATTGATTATATTTATTAATTGATTATGTTTCCCCATTTTATTAATTAAAATATGCTTAATACAATTTAATATATCAATTAAAATCTAGAAACTAATCGACAATGTAGCCACCTTAACAAGTTTATAGACAAACTTGTCTCCGGACAAACTTTAAATTGACTTGTTTCATAATCCTACCAATTATACAATAAACTTTCCTATTTTTCAATACACAGTCGGTTTCCATCACAATATTTTGAAGTTTCAATATAACTAATATTTTGTCTAAAATAAGATATAGTTTTCTTTCTAAAAAATGAAAAAGAAGACAGTAGACAAAAGTACAAATGCACAATATCATATCAATCATATTTAGTACGAAATTTTGATGCAAGAAAGACAAGAATTTTATGTGGTAATTTTTTATTGGTCAAATTCTAATCACTCTCTCCCATATATGGTTAGCCAATTTTTGATTGGTCAAATTTTCTAATTTTGTGGATTCTTCTCTTTATTGTGTAAATATTTCTTACTAAATAGCAATACTCGTCATATAAATAGGTAAATTTTACCGTTTAAAATACAATATACAATTAAAAGATAATACATCCATAAAAAAAACAAGATTTAATTAGTCTATAGATCCCTTAAAGACATTTTAGGTTTCACAATGGTTCTTTAAAGAAAAAAAAGTTCAGATTGGTCCTTTAAAGACACATCCGTTTGCCACGTTGGTCATCTCCATTAGTTTTTAACACCAAATGTATTAGGTGGACTAACATTGCATGTGGTCCACCATATATCTCAATAAATCTTTTAATTTACGTCATTTAATCTTATTGAAATAAAATAGCCATTGAATTTTGAATATCCACGGTAACTAATAATACACCATTATCAACTATTTTTTTTCTCTATTCTCCATCTTCTTCCTTACCTTGTTCTCCATCTTCATCATCATGTTCATAAATTCATCAAATAAATCTAGAAAAATAATGGTACACAAACCAACACATATACTAATCTCAACCAAACAATGTTCAACAACATCCATTAGAAACACACACACCCCTGTGGTAATTCATTACCACAACAACAAATCAACAAAGTGGGAGATGACATAGTAATAAGGTGTAGGAAACAACAACTACTGCAACAACAACAAATCAACACATTGAAGATTAAAATTCATTACCACGTTTTTCACGGCAACCACATGTTTCTCCGACCACCACTATCTTCTACGGTTTAGGGATTTCAGTTTTCAATTTGGGGATTTTTTTGGGGGGAGGGGGGTTGATGATGATTAATGAAGTTGGCAATGAAGATGAAGAACAAGAGAGAGAAGAAGATGAACAACAAGAGAAATATTTGCTTGACAATGGTTCACCATTATATTCAGTAGACGTGCAAATCCTACCGTTAAATTTTTAACAAAAAGATCAAACGGTAAATAAATTAACAGAGAGGACTATTGTGACTAAGGGATATGTCTTTAAGGGACCAATCCAAACATTTTTTTTCTTTAAAGGACCATTGTGAAACCTAAAATGTCTTTAAGGGACCAATAGATTAATTAAGCCAAAAAACAATATACAACACAAACAATTTTGGAAGAGAAGTGAACTATGTAAGAACTCGATTAAACTTAACAGTTCATTAACATTGATAGTGTTGTGGATTAGATAGATAATCTTTCTAACTCATCAAAAAATAAATGTCTGAACTTTATTTTATATTTAGTCTTTTTATTTTTAAGATCAAACATGAAATAAATATTTCTATATTGTTCAGTCTTTACACTCAGTTTCAAGTTTTTGCAAGCAGCTACATTATACTGTGTAAAGATAGTATTAAAAATAATTTTGTTGCTGTCTACTAACGATTAAAATAAACAAAAATAACCCAAGCCATATTATATGGTCAGGTTTAATCCAAAATTTCAGACATAAATATAATCTTAATAACCTTGGGTAACATATAACCCAGCTACAAATTTAAAAATAATACTACAGTTCACATGAGAGCAATAAAATTGATCCTATTTCAATACCAATTTGTCCTGCTATGACCGTTACGAAGCTCCTTGAACTGCAGCAGCAGGTTGAATCGCTATATCCTGATTCTGTCTAGCAGCATATCCATGGCCGCCTCCGTATCCATGACCTCCATAACCTTGACCGCCGTAGTGTCCATTAGAGTCATTCCTCCACTGTGAGATACCAAGGAATCAAATTAGAGATTGATTTCATTAATGATATAAAATACTTTATTGGGAATAACATTTATGCCTGCGTGAAGATTCATTTTGGGGACTTCATTTTGGGAATAATTCTTTGTAGCAACTAATTAGTAATTGCATGTTGAAGGTATATGATTGTGAAAATTTTATAAAATAATTTGACTTGTAAGTAGAAGATGCAAAAAATTAAGCCCCGTTTACTTTAGTGAAAACCTTCATATTTTCATTTTATAAAATGCGTTCCTTTATAAAATGTATAGAAAAGGTAATCATAAATTAAACGGGGTCTTAGTTCTGTAGATTTAGTACACAATCAAACTGGAGTCGATTACGAGGAGAATGAAACCTCATAATTGTCCCTATTTCTATGCCAGAGACAAAAATAAAACAAAAATTGATTTCAAGAGAAGAAAAGAAAACTCACATGCTTATTTCCTGGACTGCGACCCCAAGAAAGACGCACCGTCTGCTTTCCAATCACTGTTCCATTCAATGCCTGAATTGCATCCTCAGCATTCTTTCTGTTACAGAAAGAGCAGAAGGCATTAAAACATAGAATTCACCGAGGCAAAAATAAGACGGTACTAATGATATTGTCAATAGCAATCAATCACAATCATATCATCATATGCAATAATAGTTCACAGCAATTTTCTTCAATATCATGTCCTTATCCTTATATGATTCTACAGCATTGAAGAGTTTGCATAATCAAGGTTCCATACCCATTTGAGGAATACTTAAACCACTATAAATTTTACAAAAACCCGACCACTTTGCTGTGGGGGTTACAATGGCAAGCAAGTTATAATCTATGTCTATGTTAAGGGATACTACCACAAGCGTACCTGTCAGCAAGTTGAACAAAACCACATCCTTTACCGACTGGAATTTTCACAGAGACGACATCCCCAAATTGCAAAAATGGTTGTCTGAGATCCTCATCACTGATTTCAGAATCAAGCCCTCCAACAAATATCTGTAATAGATATCCGTTACAAAGATATAAAAAGAAGTTGATTAAAAGATATAGAAAAAAGCTACAAAAGCAGACTCACAGTTGTGTTGTTAGAATCCCCGTCAGATTGGGAACCTTGGGCCACAGCACCGTTGGATGAATGTCCACCACCACCAGCCAACACTACAGCTAGTTAGAAACGGAAAATGTCAGCTATTTAAATTTCTAAATCATGATACGTGATATTACAGCATTCCAGTGATAACTTTGATGTTATAAACATAAACAAGAAAGCTGGCAAAATATATATGCCATAAAAAACAATTTTTCTGCCTGGTTATGCATTCAAGTTTCTAAACTGCAAAAAGAAATATACAAACAT
This sequence comes from Trifolium subterraneum, assembly GCA_951799995.1. Classification (NCBI taxonomy): domain Eukaryota; kingdom Viridiplantae; phylum Streptophyta; class Magnoliopsida; order Fabales; family Fabaceae; genus Trifolium; species Trifolium subterraneum. The sequence continues at coordinate 42,228,669 of OX637461.1, read as the reverse complement.
ATCACTAACATTCAATAAATAGATTGAGGTTGAAAAATCACAAACTTGTCGTTTAGACGTCAAACAATATATGTAATGAAAATATGAATATTAATATTAACATAGGTCCCAATAACCTAAATTGTAACACTAATTGTAAGATTATACAAAATTACATAACTAAGACAAAGAAAACCTTAAACCACACTTGAAATACTTATGTAAATTTAAATTCAGTAACATGAGAGTTTGAAGCCATTTGGAAATGAAACAGAAGAAGGACGAGAGAGAAGATTTATTTTGAAACAGGCGCAAGCATAATTGCTAAATTGCAAGAAGATTTATGTGTGTACTCTTAATCGCTGAGGCCAAACATAATCGTATTACGATTTTACGATTCAAATCGGGATTCCACCCGATTCCACAAAAATAGGATTATGTGTACCCATAATCGCTGAGGGCAAGCATAATCGAAACAGTTTAGGATTAAAATCAGGATTTTAACTACCATGCATTAATTCAAACTGTAACGGACATATATAATACACACAAACACAAAACAAAAAACAAAAAAAAAAAACAAACTAAAGAAATAATTAAAGAAAATATGAATATTAACATCCAAAAAGGAAATTAAGTTATTGGGACCTATGAAAATCTAGTATAACTGCAGCAGAAAAGGTTGATGTTGATTTAAGTGGTATCGTGTATATAATAAGTTAAACACAACGATCGCATAATAATATGATAAAATTACATCGCAAACAAGTATGATAAGAATTAAATAGCAAACCTTGTGAAGAATATTGTTGTGGATTGCCATAAGTTTTTTTGGGCGTTGCAACACCTACTCGCATAGGCCTGCTAGAACAATAAACGCCGTTCATTTCAGTCATTGCCCTTGTCCTTTCATTTTCATCCCCAAACCTAACAAAGCCATAGCCTTTCGAACGACCAGTATTAGAATCAATGACAACTTTTGCTCCCTTAATAGAAGAGAATCTACTAGCAAACACTTCTTGCAGCATAGCATCAGTAACATCTATGGCCAAGTCTCCGACAAAAACGGAGAGATCAGAAGTAGCCTCAGAAGAACGCCTTTCACCGCCACCGCCGCCAGCAGCACTGAATGTAGCCCAATTCAGACGAAACGCCTGATCTGTATTTGGCATCATAGTACCATTAAAGTTCTGCAAGACTTTCTCAGCCATTGCTCGCGAATAGAACTCGACAAATCCATATCCCTCCGACTGACCAGTTTGCTTATTACGTATGACTTTTGCCGATACAACCTGCATATAAGGAATAAACATCAACAAACAAATCAGATTACGACAAGCAAAAAAGATTTGTCATGAATGATATAAACGGTAATGTCTGTTTGTCAATGTCAGCTATTTCTATCCAACATGTGAACATCTTAAAATACACCACAAGACAAAAAGATCCATTTTCATTAGCCCCATTTTTCAAAGTGCAATTAGAGATCTAGGTTTTATTAGTGAGTATAGTGAAAACATTGGTCAACAAGGTCACATTTTCAGCTCTTTAGAATCTTAGGGGACCACTTAGGATACCAAAAGTAAAATTCCCTTATAGTGGCAATGCCAAGGATAGAAAAAAGGGAAATCATATTAAAAAAAAATCAAAATTCATAACCCTAGTTTATTGGATAGTTCATAAATCATACTCATGAGATCAAAGAACTTGAATTAAACTTCAAGTTGAAGCTCAAAACATCGAATCATGGTTCATCAAAATCCTCTGGAGTTAATTGAATCAATCCAGACCAAAAAATAATAATATTCAAATCAGCAAATTAAACAAGAAAGTTTGTACCCTGGTAAGTAAGTTACAGCAATAATTCAAGATCACTATAATTAAGCAAATGAAGCATCGAATTAAAACAAATCTAACAAATTAAACTATAATTAAGAGATAAGCAAACAAACCTCGCCGGTATGAGCAAAGCAGTTATGAAGAAAAGTCTCGTCCATCCAATGATGAAGGTCACCAAGCCAGATCGTCCTGATCTCTTCAGGAGAAACTTGTTTCTGCTGATACTGATGCTGCTGCTGGTGATGATGGTTATGGTTATGGTGACTCTGATTCGGCGGCGGCGACACTTGCTGCTGATGAGGCGGCTGCTGATAATGATGAGGATGAACATACGGCATGTAATGCTGTGGATACATCATCATCTGTTGCTGCATCATAGCCATAGCAGTAGCTGGATACTGCATAGACATCCATTGTTGTTGATACTGATGCGGTTGCGCCGCCGCCCACTGTTGCTGATGCTGCTGCTGAGGTGTCTGATTCTGGTTGTTGTTGCTGTTATTGTTGTTCTGATTCAGATCTCCACCGTTGGTTTGTTGAGCCATAGTGAATACTGGAATATAGAATATGGAATATTATTTTCTCTCTTTGTTATCTATCTGTAGTAATGATGATAATAATAACTGAATTTGCTATTTGCACCTCTCTATTAAGACCAGGTCTGGTCTAAGTAGAGCTTAACAGAGAGAGACTGAGAAAGAGACAGAGAAAGAAGGAAGAGAAGGACGGAAATGAAGTAGGGTTGGGTTTTAAAGGGAAGAACAAAACATACACACTTTGGTTAATAATTTTTTATTTTTACAAAATGACCCACTTGGTTGGATTTGGATCTGGATGATGGGGTTAAAATTGTAAATGTGTATAGATTTTAACGTCGTTTAATTTAGCCGTCCGTGAATAAGATAGATCTCTCTCTCATGTTATTGTTGGCTCGTGCTGTGGGACCCAGTTGTTCCTAATCAACGCCTCTGGTTATCTCCCACTTGCAACTTGTGTATCCATCCTTACACTGCTTTGCATGTCCTCACCCCACACTTCAATATTTTAATCTCAAGCCCGTTTGGTTTGGTTGAGGTAATGAGTTTTTTGTTTTTGAATTTTGAATATAGTTTCAATAACATGGGGATAAGTAAGTTCAATGGATTGCTAGATTTTAGATATGAAGGTTTAGTTCAACTTTCAATAGTGTTTTTTAAAATTTGAGCTCTAAAACCTTTCTTTTAAATAGAGATATTGTTCACTCACCTTAAATGTAAATAAAGAAAGATAGTCAACGATGAAGACTAGAATAGTAAGAAATTTTCATCGTTGTAAAGTCTAGCATATGACCAATATAGTAAGGATTTATGATTGTTGCGGTGTGAGTGAGAATCTCGGGGTTGCCGATTGAATGTACTATGGTGTTAAGGTTCTACATTTAATTGGAAACGAGATTGGCCAAATGGTGAAAGTGGACAAAAATACGTGCTAAATTTGTGTTAACTGTGCTAAATTTGGTCACTATAAAGGGTGTCTGATTAAAACTACAGACGTGGAGGAGGTGCAAGGTGGTGGCATGGGAGATTAGGAGCGAAGATATGGAAGAATAGGGCTTATTGGGAGTATGGTTGATGGACCTTAGATGGTGGTTTAGCAGCAACAGAGGGTGAGAAAGGTGAAGGACAACGAACTAATGTTGGCGGAGGGGGCTGACAAGAAAGCTCCGACAAAAATTAATTATTCAGTGCATATCAAGGGATCTCGTTTGGATTCTTTGCAAAATGATATATCGGGTGTGGAAATAATTGGTAGTGCAATTAATGTGGAAGTTAATGAGCCAATGAATGTGTGGAACTGCAGAGGTGCAGTCAACACATTTTTCTATCGATATTGTAAGTGATATGTGTCTTGGAAGTCGGTTATGTTGGTAATGATGAAAACTCGATGTGTTCCTAAAAAATTGAATTGAACTTTCATTTTGTTATGATATGATGGTCTTCTTGCGGCAGAGGTTAATGGGTATGGTAGAGGTATTGTGGTAGTTTGGAAAGTTAATAATTTAATAGACAAAAGGTTCCAATTTTACACAAAGTTATCAAAGGTTAATTTATTATTGTCGATTATGTTGCTAGAGGTATTGAAAGACAAAAGTTCCAATTCACTACTATTTACGTGAGTCCTAATGACGATACAAAATTGTTCTTTGGCATGACATTAAGAATGTTGTTGTAACTATGATCATCCTATTTTAATTTGTATGGTTTAAGTTTCACATGGTATGACACGAAAACAATTTCGTTTGAAAGTGTTTGGCTCATTGACAATTCTTACTATGATATGTTAAAGGATAGTAGAAAAGTCAATAGTTCAATTACAAATAATTTGAAGAACATACAAAAAAGAATCAAGAGTTAGAATTTTTCTCATTTTGATCGGGTCCTTCATAAAAAGAAAGAGCTTGAAGCAAGATTGGGAGGCATTCAGAGAAGCTTCATAATGGTAATGATTCGCATGGCTTGGCTATGCTTGAAAACAATCTGCAATGAGAAAGAAGAAAGAAGAATTATTGTGGTTCCAAATGTCCCGTGTCAGATGGTTCACATATGGTAACCGTAATACCAAATATTATCACATGACAATGGTCACTAGATGGAGGAAGAATAATGTTATGGTGTTGCGAGATACAATAGGCCAATGGGTGGAGGGTGTTACTAAGGTTCAACAATATGAATTTGTTAGCCAATTCCGTCTTATACCGTTGTGTATTACCATTTATAAAAGTGGCCAGTAAAGTTGTTGATGAGAGATTGAAAGAGTGTATTCCTCTTATTATTTCTCATGATTGCACACAACTTTAGTGCATTGAAGATCTGGTCGCAGAGGATGAAAACACTTCTTGAAGGTATACACAATAGACCATTGTGTAACCTTGGTGATATCACTAGTATTGACAACGAACCATCACTCCCTAGAAGATTTGTTAGATATACACTGGTTTAGGGGTGCTCGAGGTTCAGTTTGGATCGGTTTTGGGGTAAAAATTCATCCAATCCAAAAATAAATTTATTTGCAGTTCGGTTCAGTTTTAGATGACAAATAAAAAAAATATTCGATTCAATTTTATGCGGTTTAATTTGGCCTAGTTTTTGGATATCCAAATTATAAATTGTAATTTTTTTTATTAAATAGTAATATTATAAAAAAACACCATAAATTAATAGTTTGATTTTTTTTATGAAATAAATATTGTATTAAGTTTGATGTAAAATATAATATATTAAAAGTTAATATTTTGTTTTTACTAAAGATAAGTATTTATTCATTCAAATTGAAATATACATAGATCATTACAAATTCAAGATTGCGAAAAATTGAAAAAGGTGAATCTACAAACAATATTGCAACACCTAGGTTAATAGCATACAACGACATCATGAAAGTGCCCACAAATATGACAAAATAAATGTAACCGTAATATTCATACTTCCGGATCTCCAACGTGAATGTCCAACACTTCATCAGATTTGTAATGAGTTGAGGTGGATATGTCAATTTGAATCAACCAAACATAGTAGTACTAAAACGAAAAACCAACAAACATAATGCCACACAAGATGACGACAAACATAAAATCACGAAGAAAAAGTTAAAATATGTGAAAATCACTTATTTGAATAGAAAGAATGGAAAAAACAACTTGAAGGGATGATTTAGGATAAAAATATTAACCCTAAAACGACCCTTCATTTGGTGGATGAAGAAGAAGAGAAACTAGGGTTTGAGGAAAAAAGGGGGTGGTTGCCTAGAGACAAAAAATGTTCTCAAGTCAATATTTTTTATTTTTTTTATATTAAAAGTTAATATTTTAGAATGACAATTATCAATTATATTTGAAAGATATCAAAAAGTAATAAATAGATAAAATTAAACTAAAGAATGGTATTAACAAAATTGAAAATGAACAAAAAAATAGGTTAATATTGTTGAGGCAAAATTCCAATTTGATGTTTTAAAGATAACAAACATCTTAATTTTATTTTAAGAATAATTTTGATCTCATTGTTATCTAACAAGTGCTCTTGAGTGTTTTTAATTAAGATAGGAACAATTGAGCTTTTAAGATCAACATCACTCTTTTATTTTGGAGAAAATAAAAGCTTCAGGATCACTCTGAGAGCGCTCTTTGAATCAAGCGCAACATTCCAAACAAGAACACATTCAATGCAAAAACACTTATTTAATTAAGTCAACCATGTACAAGACAAATGAACACTTTTATCTTTGGCTTAACTCACAAGATCTCTACAGTTCATGAGTTCATTTAAGGCAAGGAATATTTGTTTGAATAGAGAAATTACCATTTTTGCCAAGTTCAAGGATCAAGCATGTGCAAATAACCAAATGACACAAAGATACATTCTCACACATAGCTTTGACTGATTATACTTGGATCATTGAGAAATAGACAACACAACATTATCTATGAGTTAGAGTGTACTTGCAAATGAATAAAGAAAGAACAGTCTACAATGTGGTCTCACCTTCTCCCATGAGCATTGTACTTGCAAAAGTACTTTTCTAGACATCAAGTACAATCTACAGCTGTTGATCTTATCTACTACAGCTGGCTCTTGCTTGCTTCAGTTCCTCTACACCAAAAGAAATATGTTCATTCACGCCAGTTCCTAGAGAACGCTCTCAGAGCAATGCTAAAAAGTGGTTGTACTTGTTTGGAAAGATGCAAGCTCACTTACAGCTATTTAAAACGTGCCTAAAAGCTGCACAACGGATTTTCATGTTGAAGAAGCAACATACAGCAAATCTACAGCTCACTGCAAGCTCATCATACGCTCCTCTTTCGAAAGTCAGAAGAAGAAACTTTGGAGAACGCTCTCAGAACGATCAGTTTCTTCACCGAAGATCATGAGCTGTCAAAAGCAAAGCAACTGGCCGTTATTTTCAAGCCTTTAACGGATATACTTTGTGGCCAAGACTCCCAGATCAAGTTTCAACTATAAATAGAAGTATTTGACAACATTGAAGAGCAAGAGTCTCAACTACAACATTTCTACACTTGTCTTTCTGATACAAGTTTTATCAAGAGTTCTTCTTTATCTCTTTCACTCAGAACTGTAATCTAAAATCTAGGATTAGAATATCATTTGAGTGAACTGAGAGTTTTTATCATTTTCAAAGCTTTTCAAATATTGTTTTGAGTGAATAGACTTTGATAACCAATCTTCCATTGTTGTAACATTGGCTCAAGTTAGTACGTAACTACTAATTGAGTGACAACTTCAGAGTTAGTAAGACTTAGGTAGATCAAGCTTGTAGGGTTTGGAAGAAATTTTGGTCTTGGATCTACATCAAAAGGAAGTGTAACTTGAGATCATTAGCATCTCTTAGTGGACAATCGCACAGGCGTGTGGGGACTGGATTAGCCCAAAGTTTTGGGTGAACCAGGATAAATTGTTTGTGTGTTTTCTTTTCCCTTTACTCCTACTTATTTTATGCATACACTGATCACACAAATCACAAGTTATTATTTATATTTACTGTCAAAGAGTGTTGGGAGAACGTTCTCCAGTCTGCAATACATTTTGAATACTTGGTACAACTAACAATCTGATAATACTCTTTGAGTATATTGTTTATGATAATTTTTGTAGGCAATTATTAAAGGGTTCACAATTCAACTCCCCCTTTCTTGTGAAAAACTTTGCTACTTCAAATGCAATATATATATATATATATATATATATATATATATATATTCATACTAATAACAAGATAAATAAATATTAAAATATATGTATGCGGTTTGGTTCGGTTTAGATCGGTTTTGAAAAGTCAATCCGAAATCTGATTCGACAATTTTCACAAAAGGACATCCAAACATATCCAAAAATATTCGATTTTTTGCGGTTTTCGGTTTTTTGTATCAATTTGCGATTTTTAATTGGATTGGTTTGGATTTGACTGACTGGCCTAAGTTAGAAGATGAGAGTCTTCAAGTGAGTTAAAATCTCATATTTAATAGAAGAGTAGATGTTGAATAACGGGCAAATCACCATTTTAGTCTCTGGAAGTGTAACTCGCTATTATATTGGTTTTTGGATGTATCAAAATTGCAAATACATCCCTAGTGTCTCTTTTGTTAATTAATAACTTTATGGACTAAATTGACTAACAAAAAACATATTTGATGATCAAATTGACTACCTAAACACTTATTTTAGGACCAAAATGACTAATAAAAGAGACATATGGACCTAATTGCAATTTTAATACATTCAGAAACTAATGTGACAGCAAGATACACTTTCAGCGACTAAAATAGTGGTTTGCCCATTTAATAACACAACTCATTAGTGTGGTTCTTTTCAATCCAATGTGTTGATCAATTCTAGTGTATTTGAAATGTGATAAACTGTCGTTCAAATCTTGGTTGAGAGAAACATTCACATTGAATTTCTCAAATATGATCATTTTTTTAGCAAACCATCAAATTAGTTTGCAACTTTGTAGGACGCTCTCAAATAAGTCTATGAATTTATGAATGTGTCAAAAAGTTTTTGACTCGGTCAAATTTTCTCATATTTGTACTTATAACATATGTTACGGACTAAATTGATAGTAAATGAATAAAGTTGAGAACGAAATTAATAGTAAGTTGTTAAAATATAGGAATTTAAATTACAGTAAATGGTTAAATATATAGACTAACTTGACATTTTAATAGAATTCGATGATTTTTTGAAATACTCATAATTTCATAAATTTGTTTGAGAGTGCTATATAAAATTAAAGAGTAATTTAGTGATGGGTCATGTGTTAACATGTGTTCTTAGAGCACGTGTTAACATTCTCCTTTAAGGATTTACTCGATTATTTTTTGTAAAAAGAATCACATTAATTAAGTTCACAAAAAACACAATAAATGACACCAAATAGGGGTTCACAAGATTCAATTTAATTAAAGCTATAGGTCAATGTAGTTTATTTACATACTCTAAATTACTACTAACCCTAGGGCATGTTTGAGCCAACCTACATTCTAATCCAAAAGCTCGGTACAAAACTTATGCTCCACTCGAAAATAATGGCTTCATGCAATAATATTATTTCATAGACCATCATATTAATTCTTATTGATGATGATAACAAATGTATAAATACCGCATGCTTTTATTTAAAAAATAAAAAAAAGTGGCTCAAATCAAAGGTTTCAATATAAATACCTTTTGAATTCAACAGTATGTTGGTTCCAAATCTTTAAGAAACTTCTATAAATATAATCCATGTTTTTTTTATAGAAGTAGTTGTTGTGTTTGGTTGGTGGTAGCTTTGGAACTTTGCATTTGCATGGTAGTACTATTTAGGAACATGACCAAGTCAAAAATGAGTATTATGCGTGTTGCATATTTGAAGCAAAGCTACCGTGTCAAATTTTGCTTGTCAAGTCAACTCTGTACTTTTAGAATATTTAGAGTTTGATGTGCTTCCTAACCTCCTTTGACTAACTTTGTATTACATGAATAAAGAGCATGATTATGATGATATCACCACTTACTCCCTTATTTTGTATAATACACCACTCAACTTGTTTACATAATTGGAGAAAATTAGTATGTCAATCTCTAAGTCTTACTGAAAATCATATAAAACAGAAAATAACAGGAAATATAACTCTCATTCACGGATTGAGATTTACTGCAGTGCAGTATTTAATCTCAGTTGTTAATTATTGATCGGACCGCTCAAATTTATAAAGTTATAAAATCACTTAAAATGATTTTAGTCGTACATGTTAGATCGAAGATTGTAAATTAAAACTGTGGCAAACATCACAACAGCATATCTGTGCTTCGCTCATTCACTAGTGATACAAAATTGGTTTGGATGCTCTCAGTGTGTGTAAAAACTTGAGAGGGTTAAATTAAGGACCTAAAGGTGTATGATTAGGGTAAAAATACACTGCAACTAATATGATGAACACTACCTACAATGCTATATGAATTTTATTTTGGAAAATGCTGTACATAGCAAATAGTGACTTCGTGGAAATATAGCGAACATGCATATGCTGCATAAATTTATAACTCTCCTCTCATGTTTTCCGCTAACAGGGATGCTGAAAATTTGACTACCAATTAAAAAGCAACACTTGTTATTTCGAGAGTTTCGTGATGCTATGCCTTCGCTGCATATAGCACTACTCAAATATTGAGAGTTATAAGTCAAATGCACAGTTAGTTACAATTATTGATAAGATGTATGTATCACTCAATCAGTGTCAAATTTGCATCTTTTTTTATCATGATTCCTCATGAGATATTTTCCTTATTCCTCAAGCTACTTATCTACAGCTACTTTCCATTTTCAGCCTCAGAATACAACTCATTCCCAGCTGTGTGTACATCTTAATGTCCACAGCTGTTTGCAGCAAAACAAGATATTAACCTTGATTGAAAGAGAAAAAAAACTTAACAAAAGTTATACATGCTAATGCTAGACAACTTGCTTTTGCTTATACAAGTGCTTAACATTGACAATGTTTATCAAATCTGCAGATTCAAATCTTTCGCAATCTGTTTTAAGCAACTATTTATAGATCATATAAGGGGGGGAAAACTTGATCATGATAAAATTTGGCAAATTGAAATTGCAGATTCTCTTGATGATTTCAATACAAGTGTTCAACAAAACAGTGAAGTAAAAAAAAGTTACAAAGAATGAATTAAATATTAAATATTTAATTGAATTGGCAGAAAACTAACAACAAAAAACTTAGTACAAAAATGTGAGGGCGGGCGGCCTGGCAAAAATTTCAACAGGGTGGCTTTCCTGTCAACTCTAGTGGTGACTTGTGAGCAAATATTAGAAGAACGCTAATGACATACGAAGGGGTAAAAGAAAAGGCAAAACGCAGTATGTACATACCCATCAGTTTACCTACGGTAATCTTCATGGATGAAACTCTCATATTGCGTGCCTGTGAGTGCTTTACTCACATCATCCCAATTTTCAACTTGACTCGATAAGGATCCTTTATGAATCTTTACCTGACGACTCTTTAAATCCATTTGAGGAACCTTTAGAAATTCCATAACGTCCATTAATTTCTGAAAACAAGATAAACAAGTGAACCATCAAGAGAATTTTATAGGCATATAAAAAAGGATGATGGAGTAGGAATCATGCAGATGTGGCAAGACTTACAGTGCGGTTTTTTACAACGTCTTCATAGTATAGCATAATGTGCCTTGTGCTCTTGAAATATTCTAATGCTTTTGTGGTGGTATCGTTCACTTGCTTCAAATTTGCAATCAACAATGTTGAATTGAGTTTGGGCTTGTATTTTGCGAGTATTTCTGCCTGAAAGCATCATTAGCATCCATTAACATGAAGTGTAAATACCTTTAGTAGGATAATACATGAAAATATACCCTCAACTTGGTCCGCCAAAGATCAAGGTTTTGCCAAATAAGTTCTATAACGAATTTTTTCAAAAGATTTGACCCTCAAAGATCAATGTGTCAACTTATTAGTCCTCGAAAGAATTTTCACCAATCCAATTTTAGCAAAAGGCGGAGCATCTCTAGCTTAAAGGTGAAAGTTGGAGATCATATCATACCACGGGTTACACAATTTAAATACCTTGGGTCCATAGTGCAAAACGACGGAGAAATATAAAGAGATGTAAACCATCGGATTCAAGCGGGGTGGTTGAAATGGAGGAGGACATCAAGTGTTTTATGTGATACAAAAGTACCACTCAAGCTAAAGGGAAAATTTTATCGTACATCTGTAAGACCGGCGATGTTGTATGGGAAGGAGTGATGGGCCGTAAAGAACCAACACGAGAATAAAACTAGCATAGCAAAGATGAGGATCTTGTGTTGGATATGTGGTAAGACTAGACCTGATAGAATTAGAAACGACAACATAATGGTGAAAACTCGGCTTAGGTGGTTTGGACATGTAGAGAGAAGACTTGTAGATTCAATAGTAAGGAGAGTAGATCATATGGAGGGTAGTCAAATCAGTATAGGCAGAAGACGACCTACAAATATAAGAGAAACTATTAAGAAAGATTTGGAGATTAATGAGTTGGATAGGATATGGTATATGATAGAATATTATGTCGTTGTTTGATCCATATAGCCGACCTAACTTGGTGGAATAAGGCTTGTTGTTGTTGTTGATGTTGTAGTCTCTCTTAAAGATACACTATTGTCAACATAAAGAAAAAGATACATTATTGTCAGCAAATGCATCGATACAAATCATTATACTGGTCAGATAATACGGCTAATTTGGTTACAGTTTGATATATCCGTGACTGATTTGATGAAAAATTCTTTACAGACAAATATAGTGACAATTCAATTGTCGAGAGACTAATTTGGTGACAAAATCTATAGAGGACTAATGTGATGACATCCTGATTTTTGGAGGACAGAGTTGGCAGTTTAGTCACATTTCAACTAACTCAAAGCACCTAGCATCACGATGAAACACTCAAGCAAATGTACAGTCATGAATATGCAAACTCACACAAGAGTACACATGTACACAAAAAATAGAGACAGACCTCCTTGGGTGAATGAACATGAGATTTGTGGGTGCCATTTAATATTTTAGCATTCCTATCATATTCATTTGCAAGTACAGAAATCATCCGGCGCAAAAGATTCCTTCTAAAAAGAAATATGACTGAAACACCGTGTATCCTGAAATACTCAGCAATATCTTCATGATTCTGCATCAGTCCCTGCATTAAATTACAAATAACAAATATTATGATATCCGCAGCTCCCTTATGTCAGGTATTAGTAAGCTCAAAAATAAAGAGATGAAATATGTGTAGGCAATACAAAAGCCAGATGTTGAAAAACTCAGTTCTTATTGATGGATAGTTTTTGATTTGATAGGCTTGTTCCTTTGGTGTTTTCATTTTCCTCGACACTAGTCTCATATATCATATTATCATATATACCAAAAAGGAAAGTTATGATTAACTACCACATAAAATGAAAGACAAATATGGGGGGAACAACATTAATTAGCTTTGAATATTAGAAAAGTAACCTAACATTACCCCAAGTGTCCTTTTGAAATAATGGGTAGTAAATAGTAGTAATCGTTTAGTAATTAAAAAGAGTGAAAATAGTCAAAATACTATTATCAACAGAGATTAATTTAACATTAGTATTCACTGAACTGTATTGATTATTAAGGAAATTGGGTATGTTAGGATCCTGGGTTTGGGCGTAAGTGCAGTAAATGGGATGAATAAAAAAGCTAAAGAGGGATTGCTGATGCAGCAATTAGTAGCTGTGATTATAAGAAGGATTGCTGATGCGGCAATTAGAAGCCATGATTATAAGAGGGATTGCGGATGCGGCAATTAGTAGCCGTGATTATAAGAGGGATTGCTGATGCGGCAATTAGTAGCCGTGATTATAAGAGGGATTGCTGCTGCGGCAATTAGTAGCCGTGATTATAAGAGGGATTGCTGATGCGGCAATTAGTAGCCGTGATTATAAGAGGGATTGCTGATGCGGCAATTAGTAGCCATGATTAAAAGAGGGATTGCTGATGCGGCAATTAGTAGCACCCTGAAAGGAAGGGAATATTCATTCAGTATCTTTTCAGTTAGGACCTTTGGGATTCGACATAGAGAGTGTCATCTCTTCTTTGAGGAGCATTTGTTCTTGAATTACAGGGATTTATCTTCTGTAATATTTCAATCACTAATACAACTTCTTCGTCTTTCTAAATTCGGCTTCCTATCAGGGTAGTACCTAACTTTATCTACTCAGATAAACTAGCAGTACGGAACTTCTAAGTACTGAAGAGTAACTTCACACCCTAGAGGCATGTTTCATTCTTAATCAAATTCTATAATTACACATGTAGACGACTAGTTTATATTGTATAGGTTTCTACCAACTTTCGAAGTAACTCCAAGAATCATCCATATTATGCAAAAGTGTAACACAAGAAGAAAGAACAACCTCAACCTCACTGAACCTTCAACACGTTATACATCCTGTTAGGAACCCAAGAATTGAATGGAGTAGAATGAATACTTTTATTCAGAAATAGGAGAGAATCTCTCCTCCGAGGGTTTCCCTTCACAATAACGTTGCTACTCTATTCACAAACTTTACAATATTCAAAAGACACCTCACTAACTCCATATACTTCTCTAACTAAACAAATACCTAACTAACTTCTTAACTAATTCTCCCTATTTTAAGTTTTTAACTCCTAAACCGTCCACATTTCTAAACACAGATATCATCTGGGAAGCAGCCATAAAAACATGGTAAATATACAAAAACAAAAATGGTACTGAAAAACTCAGCCAGTCAACCTCTGCCGATCCTTCATAACAGCAACAGTTTTGATAACAATGTGAAAGATAACATGTGAAGATGAATGCATGCTTCACCAACAGCATAACTTGTCTCAGTGTTTGCGTGTGTGTGAAAGAACGAATGCAGCACGTGAGAGAGATCAACCCCTTCTTTTCCCTTCATATAACACAGTTATGCGATAATTTTAATACAAAGAAAAATCGGCAAACATATACCTTCACGTCCCACATGCAACAGTTCAGACTTCAAAAACGTACTAACTTTCCACTAAATTCCATATAAATCAACATATATATTGGTCAAAAAAATATTTGAAAGTTATTGTTGATTACTAAGTGTTCCTTTGTGGAATATTAGAGCCCTCGCCGAATGTACCGTGATCAAGGCCTGGGTATTTGTGTTCAGAATCCTCCTCCTTTAGATGAGTTAGGCGTTCCCTATTTAAAGAAGTTGGGTGAGGGAGTTACGGAGGTGGTAACTAGATAACGAGTTGTTCAATAATGGAAAGTTACTGAATGCTGGGGGAAGTTGGTTCCTCATGGTTCTTGGTCTTTATCAGACTGAGTTGGTATGGGCTGAGATAATAAGATATTTATGACAGTCCACGTCTCCCAAGCATGAGGCCTGTAGTCGATTTAGATGTATGAACTGCAAAGTTTTATGACAGTCCACTAAGGGATACGTGCAAATAAAGAATTGCATTTTAAAGCATCATATTATCTTCCTATATTTGAATTTACTACCAGAACATGAATAACCTAAAAGAATCTACTTTCCTTTTCAAAGCTGCACCAAAAATACAACACTAGGTAATCAACCAATAATAAAACAAGCATTACCTGATTAAGCATCCATTTCAAGCCAACTGCAGCCGTGCACTCGTTTTTGGAAGCACTACTAACCCAATCTAGATTATAAATTGTGTCCAAAGTCTCTGTTATCGTCGTCATATTACTCCTTCTAACCTTAACCGAAAAGATTTCACCATTTGAGCTTATGTTAGGATGACTATTTAAAAAAGTCTCAAACCAACCACTCCCCGATCTCTGCATCGACAAAATAGTAAAATACCGAACCGGGTGGCAACTGCATTCCTCCCTAACAAACAAACAAAGGATGCAATCAACATCAATAAAGTTGAGAAACAAAATCGCTTATTCTACGCTTAAAATTTATAAATCATCACCTGCTATAAGTTTTGGGATTTGGATAATGCACATAAGGAATCTCCCAAGGTTCAATGTTAGGTTCAGGACAAGGCTGTTGAACAACCTTAATATCTAGAAAACCACCAATTTTGCTACCAGTGCTTATCTGCTTCAAACAAATAGAACATATATACACACCACAAACCATTGCAAATGCTAACACAACCAACCTCCAAACCAACGTAGAATTCTTCAAACCCTTCACAAGTAAAACATCCTGTAACAACAGTGTAACCATTAACTACAACGATATTAAAAATGACTTATTATTGACTAATCAATTAATTAATTAACTAATATCCTTATAAAAGCCTCAACTTGGTTGATCCATAACATAACATGAATCTAAATGAATCCTCAACTTGGTTAATTAATTAACTAATAAAAAAAAATAACATAACATGAATAACATTGAATAGATTAACCCCCACAGAATCTAAATGTTCAGGAAAGTAACAAATCAAAAGACTAATAACAAACACATCAACCTTAAAAAAACAAAAAAAATATTCATTTGGGTTATTTTAAGAAACCAGATCGGACAATTTCACGTGACACCCCATGAAAAAACAAAATCAAAAATAGAATCTTTCATCTAAGGTAATAAGAAACAACAGCATGGTACAGAAGGAAAGTGAAAAATGGAAAGAAAAAACTAACCTTTGTGAAGGAAGGGAGATCATCGGCCATTGTTGATGAGCTGAAATTAAAAGGAATACGGATGAAAAGACATTTTTTTGGGTACCCTTTTGGAAAATGGATTATTGAAAAGCTATTTTTTCAGCTCTCATTGCTGAAACATGCAACAACTTAGGATAATATTAATTAATAAAATTGAAGGAAAAGAAAAAGGGATTAGATTGTTGATTGATTATGGGGTGTGTGTGTAGCACTGAACTTTATTATTTTTCTTGTATATTTTATTGTAAAGCTTTAATTTATGGCTTTTTTTATATATATAATTTGTATTTGATGATATTTTTGGTATGGTGGAGAATGAAATGATGAAGAGTTTAGTTAGTGGGTAAGTACTAATCTAGTAATCTTAACTATTTTTAGACCGTTGTTGTTATTTTCTGATGATAAATGAATGAATGAATAACAGAAATAAACAAAATTGTTAGATTTATCTTCGTAACTCGGAAGCACGCACCTGGCAAGTGCACAACTCTCTTGTCAGGAGGGAGACCGAATCAAAACGACATCGTCATTGTGTTCTATTGCATAGCTACTTAACTTAAGGGGGATCTATATTTTAAGATTTTAAAAGACTATGAAAATGTTTTTTTTAATATATGGAAATGTATTTATTTTTTGAAATTTTTAAAGTTTATTTTAAAATATTTTTTATAATTCTTTTTTATTTTATTTTTTGTAAATCGGGTATCTTGCGCCAAAGCGCAACTCAATCTCTTACTTGTTCGTTTCGCATAGGCTACACAAGCGGTACACTGAACACCAAGTCAATCTCGAAGAAAAAAGTGAACTTACACGTAACTACATCTATGAATGGGGAGGAACGGAATCTACGCTACAATCTTTCTTCTTGCATGCCCAAGTTAGAAATCGAATCCAAAATTTTGGTTAAGTTATAAAATATTCGTGTCATGCTTCATCTCATCTAAATGCTATTGACGTTTTTATATATAGTTCTTAACATAGAACTTTAATGAATTTATTTCAAAAGTCGCAATGAATTTTAAGAAGAAAAAAATATTAATAATATATATTGTGATTTGTGACAATTATTGTTATTTTACAAAAAAAAAAAAGATTATTAAGTATTATTTGATTGAATATGGGGGTAAATATATGATGCATAAATGTGATAACCTTTTCACCGTACATAAATTTATAAGGTTATGTCCCTGTTAACTAAGCTAAGTTTATGGGACTCTTTGCAATTCATTCTAATTATTATTATAACAACAACACAATGTCAATGAAAAGAAAATAATAATCAAAACATTGTGCTCAAATTACTAATCAGCTCCTGACCTAAAACGAATCGATCGGAAGAACACGAGTTAATTCTTAATGTAAATAATTTTTTAGTAAATTTTACGTACCTCGCAGCCGAACTTGGGAGGTCATCTTTCCTGACAATCAAAGAGTTACAACAAAAAAGAAAAATGAAAAGAAAATAAAGAATTAAGTAAATAAAATCAATAAATCAATTAAAAACGAGTTAAAAAGGTCGTGCATTGTCGTGACGCCTAAGTCTAGAGATGTAGTTTTTTAAAGATTGAGTTCTGCTATTCAAAAAGGATTAGCGGCGCAGCTTATTGTCGTCTACCTTTTGTTCATGAGTAATTATTTTATATATAAAACAATAAATAGTAAAAAACAAACAATGAATCTTTGTAGAGAAAAGAAAAGGAAAAAACAATGAAACACTAAGTACGTTGTATGAAATAAGTGATTAACGAAGAAAAAAATAACGAAAAATCATACTACTCAAGGTGACTAGTTAGTGTAAACTTAAAGCAGAAATGTGCAATGAATCATAGCAAAAATGACTTACGTTGCAGCATTTTCTGTAACTTGACAAGCTGAAGAACGTCGACGGCCGAATAGGATTTTGGAGAGTCTCATACAATTTTAAGGGTTTATGTGAGATTATCGGATGAGTGTAATAATATTGATATTTTTAATTAAAAAGTTTCTTAAAATATAAAACTTTTAATATCAAGAGAATTTTTTTTTTTTTGCAATTTTGTCTAGGTACTGGTACGACACGGTATTTTTAGAAAAACTAATGTACGGATATGAGCATAAATTAAGATATGAGTACATACTAGGTACTGATGCATACCCGCTATTGGTATTCTTTCTCAAATGAAGTATCTATGCATCATAGTTTTTTAGATAATCAATAGAAATTTATGAGTCATGAAGAAAATCTGAAATGAATATCAATATATTTTGTTACTCTAAATAAAACTAATATTGTTACTCTAATAAAAAGTTTTAATTATTTCCGTGAGATTAGTTCAGTTGGTAGGGATATCGCATTATATGTGCAGAGTCCGAGTTCGAACCCGAAACACTCCAGTTATTCACCTTTAAGGTGGATTTTTCACCCACTAGTCTACATGACAAAAAAAAAAAATTTAATATTTGAGTATGACAAAAAATAATTGATTGTCTTAATTTTTTTTGACTAAATTGATTGTCTTAATTGAATATCACAAAATTTGTTTATATTTTATAATTTTTTTTATTGATTATTTGGATACCACAAAAAAAAAAGTTGTCATAATGTTTTTTTAAAATCTCTTGAAATCTCAACCTAGTACATCGCCTAGTTGATACTCACTCCGTTCCTTTTTATTTGTCATTTTAGAAAAAATATTTGTTTCAAATTATTTGTCGTTTTGATAGTTTAAGGTTATATTTTGTTTATTATACTGTCTTCCTATTTTTTTTTTTATTCACTAAATTTTATATAGTTTTTTTTTTTTACTAAACTTTTTCATATAATCTTTTTATTGTTTTCGTTTTGTTCCTATTTTTTTTTGTTTTGTTCCTGTTTTTTTGTACATAATTTATGGACATTATTTGAGTGAATTGGAGTTTGAATCCCAAATATTATTTATACTTACATTTTTTTTATCAAGTAGTCTAGTGGTTAGAAATTTAAACTTCAACCATCTGCATATATATATAATGCAATGTCTAACCAACTAAGCTAAACTCATGGGACTTATTTACCTTTATTTAAGGATATTAGCAGCATATATATATATATATATATATATAACTCAAATCGGCACAATTTTTTATTATTATATAAAACCGTTGACAATTTAATATATTTTCTACCCACGTTTTGGTTGCAGTCTTTGCCGTCTGATAGGATTTTCTTAAGTTAATTAATTAAAAGGAAACATTGGTCAGCATGGATTTTGCTTCCAGACATATTGAAAATTAGTTATCCAAAATCTTTAAAGTATGGGCTTTCTTACTTAGCCGGCGGATTATGGAGAAAATTCGTATACCAAAACAAGTTTTTTTTTTATAACCATTCGGTTCCTAGGAAAAGAATACCCTAGTAATCCAGAGTTTGACCGCAAGATAAGTAAAGTCTGGTCAAGAAATTGGTCCACGTAAAGGAAACTTTTCTTGTATGTAATAAAGAAAAAACAAACGAAGATTTTCTTGTTTTAAGAATATCACCTATGAACACGTATAGTATCCTATCGGAATGTGCTTGAGAAATAAATATAGGAGAGTTGTAGCGTGAGTTTAATTCGGATGTCAATTGAGTTTGACCCTAAGTGGTTGCCACATAGGCCCTCCACGTTGCTCTTAAACCCCCCAAAAATCTCAAAATACACCTAAAATTGGGTCAGGATATTATGGATTCTCCAATCCGAAATCCATTATGTTCGGCAGCTAGGTGCCGAAAACGCTTAGGTTCGGCATAAACGTGCCGAAATGGTTAAAGTTTGAATTAAAGGCAAGAACCCAAAAATCTCAGCTTCATTTTCGTTTAAATGCAAAAATCACAGTGGGGGCAATTTTTAGGGCACGAGGGGGATTTGTAAAGCAAAGTCATATTCGAGTTTGATTGGTAATGCAAGATTCAAGTTCGAGTTCGATTTGGAACACAACCTCTGAATCCCTAACACCACAGGTAAGTTTTTTTTATGTAATATCTCATTTTTCGTGAATTTATGTGTATGATTAAGAACAACCTCGATGTATATTTGTGTTTTGATTTACATGCATTTGTGTTTTGATTGAATTTAGGGTATAAAGTTTTGACAAAATGTTTGAATGTGCACAAGGTGTTTGTCAAAATGCTTGAGTGAGTGTTTGTTTATAAATACACATTGCTTTGTTCAGTTATTCCTCATTTATTCAATTTGTTTTGTTCTAACCGAATTTTCTAGCAATTTGTTCTGTTCATTTTTTAATTCATGAATACAGATTTCCCGATTATGTGATTAAGTTTTTTTTTTTAATTTGTTGGCAATTTTTGAATCAAATGAACTTGGGTTATTGATATTTTATTGTTTTTGAATCAAATGAAGTTGTGTTATTGAATCAAAGTTAGAAGATGGTTTTGATTTCATATTATTGTTGAGTGATTATGTATTGGATGGTTAACTATTAGATAAGCTCTAAATCGAATGAATGTGTTTTGCTCTTATTTTTTTTTTTTAGGAATGACGGATGAAGTTGGACAATAAAGAGGTGGAAGAGAAAGTAGAGCACATAGCTCTGCACGTATAGAGAGGCTAACTCAGAACGGTCTAAGAGGAAAGGAGCTGTTGAAGCAAACTCGGAGGCTCAAGCTCAACAAATTGCTGAAGCTCAACCTGAGGTTGAAGTACAATATGAGGTTGAACATGAAGTGCAAAATCAGGCTGAAGTTGAACACGAAATGGATGTTGAACACGATGATTTGGATGCTGAATTTGAGGCTGGAGATGAGAGGTTCATGAACCAACACCACCACCATCACCTAAACCAAGAAAAAGAAATCGGAGAACAACAACATGAAGAAACCCACCACAAGTAGCAAAACCACCAGTTACGGAATTTGGTGGTGATCCAAGTGATTTGTCTTTGTTGCCTTCTTTTGGAAAGCATGTAGCCGCCGCGTTGTGGAGAGGAGAAGTAAGTTTATTAATTTTTGTAGTTAGTTTATTATTTTTAGTTGATGAATGGATTTATTTTAAATGTTTTTAGCTTTTGATATAGACTGAATAAGTGTTTGGTTTCAAAGTTTTTAGTGTAGCCAAAGGCCACTCAAGTGCATGAACAACGGGAAGAAAATCAATTCGCTTGATAAACATGCCTCTACTCTACGATGGTTTTGGGATGTAGTTGATGCTATTGGACTGCGACCCCTGTTGAAGACTAATTACAATCATGTTGGTTGGGGACTATTGACGGCATTTACCGAGCGATGACATCCAGAGATCGATACCTTCCATCTTCCTATTGGTGAGATGACCATCACCTTGGATAATGTTTCATGTTTTCTTCATGTTCCGATAACGGGGGAGATGATCAACCATGTTGGAACGTCATGCACCATGGAGGAAGGCGAAGATATGTGCGAGGAAATTTTTATGTGTAATTTTTTATATTAAAAATATAAAATACCATAAATCAACATATAAAATTAAAATATTACACATAAAAACTAGAAATTTATTTATGCTAGTAAATTTTTTTTTTTTGTTGACTATGCTAGTAAAATTTGTTACATAATCAACTTATATAGTTTATATTTTAGCATATTTATTTGGGCTAGTATAAATAAAATGAAAGTAGATCCATGTAATATTTTGGCCCAAGCCCATTAGTTAACCTAACCATAAAATTACTAAGTTGAAGAAAGCATTTGTCACTTTGCCATATTTACTCATCTGTGTTATCCTTCCCTTTTTCTTTTTGTTCTAAGTTCTAACACTAAAGTCAACATTCATTTTCTTTTATGACGAATTGAATTGTTATTTAATCAGCATCCTGATCCTTTCTTCTTCTCCACTGCGTTCTTTCTTTCTTCCAAATTTTTCTTAATTTCTATTTATGGTTGATGAATCAGTAAGTGAAATTCAAAATCGTTGTTCTATTTATGGTTGGTGAATCAGTAAATGAAATCCAACATCTTGATCCTTTTTTTTATAAAAAAAAAATAAAGAAAAGAAAAAGGATTGATGCAAAATGATGTTTTATTAAACCGGCAGACTTGCATGAACCGCCAATTTTTCGGTTTTCACCGGTTCAGCTCTAGTTTTCCCGATTTTTGACCGGTTCCTGTGCTCAGCAGTTTTAGGGTCTGATCGGACCGGATGGAGGTCTGATTCACGGTCCAACTGATTCACGGTCCAACTGGTTAAACCGACCGGTCCGATTTTGACTACCTTGCTATAAACTCTTCAACCAATAATTAGTAACATCAAGTTCGACTCTTAACACTGTGTTGGGTTTAACCGTTCTTCACATCTATAGTTGTCAGATCGGCGAGAGAAGGAAGTACCGTGGTGGAGGGCGCGCCAACTGCAGCATCATCACATTAAAGAGTGGGGGTGATCGTGTGTTATTATTTAATTATTATTTTTTAAAATAAAAGGTGTGACCCATGGCAATTTCTATATTTTTTTTTTGTTGTCAAGTAGCCTAAACTAAATTGATATGACAGACAACAAAAGATAATGAATCTATATTAAATTCACCTCAATCTTCTAGAGGTATATTTCAAGGTATATATTTGAGCTTTAGATTTTATGTTAACTATCTTCATATTTTTGTCATCTTCCTTGAATCAAAAAAATGTGTACACAAATATACCTCAAAATATGATGAATGTTTGTGATGTTCACCCATTCTTCTTCTAAACACAAAAATCAAAACCTCAAATTCTCAATATACTCTAAAAGAAGTTACGGAGAGCACAACACAAACCCCTCTTGGCATAAACAAATTTGAGTTTTTTTATTATACTAATCTATATTTTTTTATGTCCTCCATTTTTCTACTCTAAATCTGAGTTATTTTTTATACAAATTTGAGCTTTTCTATTCTTTGTTGTTTTTCCATTTCTTCTATATTTCTAGTTTTATTACTACTCTTTTTAGCTGGGAATGATGAGTGGCAGGGTTGGTTTCCCAAATCTGAGCTCTTTTGTGGTTCTAAGATTGAGTTTGGTTAATATGAATTTCATAAAATTATGTTTTTTATGTTGATTTTTTTTTAAAAGATTAATTAAATTATATAAATATATAATATAAAAAGAGAACACCCACCAATATACAAGGCTAACACCGAAACAAAAAAGCAGAGAATTTTTTTTTTCTACCCCTGCAAACCTCTTTATACCCCTATAATTTTTTAAATATTTCAGTTATACCCTTATGATATTTTTGTATATTTTATGTTTTTTACTTTGTCTTTTTATCACTTTGCCGGTATTATCCTACACCTTTTGAAAAGTGCACCGATCAGACCAGATTACTTTACCGGTACGTTACATTTACCGGTACACTTTTTCTAAGTGTACCGGAATGCTTTTTTTTTTCCAAAGTATATTGCGGTACACTTATATAAGTGTACAAGTGTACCGATTCTGGAAAAAAAATTAACATTGCGGTATACTTTGTTTCAAGTATACCGGTTATAAAAATAAAAATGGGAACCAGTACACTTTTATAAAGTGTACCGGTATGTTAACGTGAAAATTAAAAATTTTGCTTTTTTTTTTTCAACAGATATGGCGCAATCCGGCGACACAGGTCAAAACTCGGTTGATACTACGGATGTATTTACTACGAATGATAAATTTGATACACGAGAAGATGTTCTTAAATGGGCGGAAGATGTTGGAATTGCCAACAAAGTCAGTATTATTATTACAAGGTCAGATAAAAAGAACGGTGTAAGAGGAAGGAATGACAAGTTGATTTTGGGCTGCGATAGAGGTGGAAAATATGACACTTCACAAAGTTCGACGTCAACTGCATCAAAAAAGTGTAAATGTCCATTCAAACTTAGAGCCACACCTTCGATAGATGGTCCAGGATGGAAAGTTCAAGTTCAATGTGGAGTTCACAACCACGGACTACCTGACCAATATGCAGGTCATCCTCGTAAGGCACGTTTAACTGCAGAAGAAAACAAACATGTTGAAGAACTGACAAAGTGTCGTGTAGCACCAAGGAACATCGTTATTTCTTTGAAAGAAAAAAATCCAGAGTCTGTTGTTGATGCCAACCAGATATATAGGAAGAGAAACAAACTACAAAAAGAGGAAAGAGGTCCTAGAACAGACACTCAACACTTGCTGCAAAGGTTAGATGATGCTAATTTTGTCACCTGGAATAGAAGAAGAGATGATGGCTCTAAAGTTTTGAGTGATATTTTTTGGGCACATCCAGATTCGATAAAGTTGTTGAACTTGTTTCCCACTGTGTTGACGATGGACTGCACATACAAAACTAATAAATACAGGCTACCACTTCTTGAAATTGTTGGTACCACATCAACTAACTTGACATTTAATGTTAGTTTTGCTTATATGAAATCTGAGAAGACGAACAATTATCGTTGGGCATTAGAGAAACTGAAGGGTTTGTTTACTAAGCAAGATATATTGCCACAAGTAATTGTGACCGACAGAGAACTTGCTTTGATGAATGCAATTGAATATGTATTTCCGCATGCTGTTAATTTGCTTTGTACGTGGCACGTAAACAAAAATGTGTCTGCGAGATGCTCAGTGCTTGTACCTAAGGATATGCGTGATCTAGTAAAAAAATTGTGGAATAATGTTGTATTCAGTTCAAATGAGGTTGAGTATGGGCTGAATTTGAATGAGTTTGAGCAAGCATGTGTTAATTCAAGCAAGTTTCTTGACTATGTCAAGAATTCATGGTTGAACAATTATAAAGAAAGATTTGTTGCAGCATAGACCAATAAAGTGATGCATTTAGGAAACACAACGAGTAATATCAGAAGCAACTATCTCAAGCATCTCAGAAGCAACTATCTCAGGCATCTCAGAAGCAACTATCCCAGACATCTAGAAAGCTGAGAAATGATAAGTATTTGATACAATTTCCTAATCACATTCATCCACATATTATTGACTTTATTGAAGTAAATCCAGATGGAAATTGTGGTTTTAGAGCTATTACGTGTTTACTTGGTTACACAGAGGATGGTTGGCCCATTATCCGCCAGGAGTTAGATAATGAGTTGACAACTAATAACAATTTGTGGTTTTAGCAAGTGCAGCAGCTTCTTCCATGGAAACCGGTACAGGCGTGTAAAATATACCTCTAACAGGTATATGTAACAGACACGCCACATCATCAAGTGTAATCGTCATTTCACCAAACGGCATGTGAAATGACGATGTCTCTGGATGCCACCTCTCAGTAAAGGCTGATAAAAGCTGCGGATCCACCTTACTTAAACTCGTCCGCTCAAGTCATTTCAACCTAGAATCATCCAACCAGCCTTGAATATTTGGGTGATGTTCACCAGGACCAGGAACCCAACCAGTAAGCTTGGTACCAAGAGATGCTATACGTAACTCAGGTTTCGGTCCTTCAATACGTTCCTACATATATTTAAACGAAATCAGTAACACAACTAGAATGACATTTAAACAAAAACATTATCAGAGTTATGTTGATAACTTCATCAATATAATTAACAAATAATAACAACGCAAAATAATTTATATCGTGCCAAACCATATATAACGAGCAACATGGTCTGAGTAGCGCGTCAGAATACTCGTATCAAGCGGTCCTCCAGGCCATCCATGCTGCGCAACATCCTCATCCTCCTGCATCATAGGCTGCTCGACAAACACAGGCTGCTCAATTTCCTGTTCCTGCTCAACAGGAATAGAAACTCCACGTCCTACGCCGGCATGTCTAATTCTACCGTCTCTCCCTCTTGTACGCACCACTGAAATGGAAGAAAGAAAAAAATTAAAAAAAAAACGTTAAAAAAAAAAACGAAATGCACTGCGGTACACTTCAAAAAAAGTGTACCGCAGTTATAAAATTTTACACACTCGGTACACTTGATAAAAAGTGTACCGCAGTGCATTTGCGATCGGTACACTTGATAAAAACGTGTACCGCAATGCAAAACGCACGGTATACTTTTTACCAAGTGTACCGCAAGGTACAATGTCTGAAAAATTGAATTCCGGTACACTTTTTCAAAGTGTACCGCTAGCAAGTGTACCGGAATGAAAAAAACCACTTACTCTCTGTTTTTCGAAAATTTTCTGCTCGGTACACTTTTTCAAAGAATGATGAAAATGAATTTTTTTTACAGTTTTACCTTTTATACGAGGGCATATTTGTCATTTCAACATTAAGTGTAGGGGTATAGAGAAGTTTGTAGGGGTAGAAATTTTTTTTTTTCAAAAGCAGAACATGAAGGCCCAATTAATTATAACACAAATGCAGGGCCCAAAATAACAACCCTAGAAAAAACACATGGCTTCAAATTTAAAAAATTACGAGATCTTTGCCGCCCTACCTGCTTCTCGCGCATCTTATGCGTTTTCATTTTTATTCTTCCGCTACTTAAGTAGTGAACGTTATAAAAATGATAAATTTTTAAAAAATATCATTCATTACTTAAGTAACAAACGTTATAAAAAAACAAATATAGTTTAATCTAAAAGTATGAATGAGTTTTCACTTCCGTTTTCATTTATTTGAATTTTGATTAATTGGTTTGGAGTCTGTTTTAATGAAATTGTTTTAGGAAGATGATGAAGATACAAAGAAGAAGATCAAAGTGTCCATCATTATTTGAGATTTCTTTATTTTAAATAAAAATATATTTTAAAAATAAAATTATTTCCGCATCAATATTTTTTTAAAAAAATGAAAAAAATTATATATTTGCATTATAAAAGATAAAGAACCAAAACATAAGAAAAAAAATATTGCAAATAAATAAGATAAAAAAATATCTAATAAAATGTTGTCTATAAATAAAGAGTTTAAAGGACGTGCATTAATTGTTTGTGTAAATTAATTTTATACTGACAACAAATAATAATGGTTCAACATTCTATGTCATATTAAGAAAGTGAAGTTAAGTATTATAAAAAAAAAAAGGTGGAGTTAAGTGAGATAACATGACATAAAATATGATTGTGATTAGTTGACAATGTACAATTATTTTAGACCGTAGTGTAGATTCTTTTTTCTCATAAATAACTCTCTTTTTTACCACCAGTATCTCACTGTACCGTCTATCAAACTATGGTCATCCCTACCAAGTTCAACACTAATCATCATTGGACCAACTAACGATTGATTTTTCATCCTATACCTTTGCCCCATCATCCTTGTTATGGAGTTGTTTTTGGATTATGATGAGTTGATCACTTTTGATTCTAGATTGGAAGTTAATGTCTAGTGGCATTTTTTTGGACCGGGTTGGTGTCTTCTCTGATGGACTGGAAGCTAAGTAGTGTCGTTCTAATTATGGAATTAGGAGGTGACCTCGATTAGGTGACATTTGTTTTGGTGTTTATTTTCTGTGTTCCGCATATATACGATGTCTTTGTTATGTTCTTTTTTTACTGACATCTGTTTATCTTGTACAGAGACATAGTACCTCTGTCCCTAATTATAAGACCCTCCTGAGATTTTTCTTTGTCCCTTTTTATAAGACTCCTTTCAAATTTTCACGGCCATTAATTTTTTTTTTACCAAGTACATCTTTTTCTACACTATATAATAAATACGTTAGAAAAAATAAAAATTCATTCTCTTTTTTAAAGGATAAAATTGTAAAAACAACATCAATTGCCAATTAATTTAATACTAAAATTCACTTTCTTAATATCCGTATTTTGTCAAACGGAGTTTCATAATAAGGGACATATGTAGTAATTAATAATATATTCCACTTTAAAAGAAAAAAAAAATACTATAGTAAAGCTTATTTATACACTTTTATTAATCCGTTTTAATTGATATCGATCAATATTTTGAAAAGGGGGAGTGGTAATGGTAAATATTAATTAAAATATAGTAAACAAAATGAATAGGAAATTACTACTATACCCACCATCCTAAAATATAAGAGTTACTTTGACTACTTTACGTACGTCAACGCACAATTTTAATCACTAATATCTTTAATTCTTTATTAGTAAAAAATTATTAAAACTTGATAATTAAAAAAAAGGTTTAATATGTTTTTAGTCCCTATAGTTTTCCAGAACTTCATTTTTAATTCCTGAAGATTTTTTTACACTTTTTAGTCCCTAAAGTTTTATCAGTCAAGTGTTTTTAATCCCTACTTTTAATCAAACTCTTCTATACTTTCTCATTTTTGAATGATTTTTTGTATTCATGTTTATAATATTATAAGAACATCTCCGGTAAAAATTTAGAATTTTTTAATATAAGATGAATTATTTATGAATTTTTATGTGCAAAAAACTAAAAAATTCATATTTAATTCATCTCTTGTTAAAAAAATTTAAAATTTTGAATGATATGCACGAGTTTAATGAAAAGTATGGACTAAAAACATTGACTGGTAAATCTTCATGGACTAAAAAGTGTGAAAAAATCTTTAGGGACTAAAAACGAAATTCAGAAAAACTACAGAGACAAAAAACATATTTAACCCTAGAAAAATACGGTGAAAACAAGATAAAAGAAAAATGTTTTATAAAATGGGTCACAAAGGAGTATTTGATTGGTGAGAATATTTAAACATTTTAAACAATAAATTGACCGTCCATCAAATGGAAAGTTAAACGTAAGTTACGAAAGTCACACCTAAATAAAGACAACAAGTAATAAATAACCCTACGTTACATTCACTACACACAATAAACCAATTAAACCGTTCTCTTATACCATCTTCCATTCTTTCCCTTATAACCTCACTCTCTCAAAAAAAAACCAAAATAAATCCTCTTGCAACGCTTCTATATTCATTTTACAAACCAAATCCAAAATGGATCCAAATTCTCAAGAAATTGTCCGTGAGTTCCCTAACCTCTTCCGTCAATACAAAGACGGCCGTGTCGAACGCTTCATCGGCACCGAAATCACCCCAACGGGCACCGATCAGTTAACAGGCGTTGAATCCAAAGACATTACTATCAACACCGAAACTGGAGTCGGTGCTCGTCTCTATCTCCCACCAAACGCCACTCCTTCTCAAAAACTCCCTCTCTTAATCTACATCCATGGTGGCGCTTTCTGTATCTGCACTCCTTTCAGTCTAGGCTACCACCGTCACGCCAACAACATCGCCGCAGCAGCAAATGTCGTAGTTTTCTCCGTTCATTATAGGTTAGCACCCGAACACCCTCTTCCTATTGCTTATGATGATACATGGGAAGCAATTCAATGGGTGTCACAAAGTTCCGATCCATGGCTCAAAGATCACGCTGATTACAATGTTGTTTTCTTTGCGGGAGATAGTGCCGGAGCCAACCTCGCACACAACATGGCGATGCGAGGCCCTTCGGAAGGTTTTGGAGCATTGAAGCTTCAAGCAATGGTGTTGGTTCATCCTTTCTTTGGAAACGATGAGAAAGATGAGCTTTGTGAGTATTTGTATCCGAGTTATGGTGGAATTAATGACCCGAAAATACATCCGGTGAATGATCCGAAACTTTCGAGTCTCGGGGTTGAGAGAGTGCTTGTTTTTGTGGCGGAGAAGGATTTTTTGAGAGAAAGAGGAAGGAATTATTACGAGGCGGTGAAGAAGAGTGGTTGGAATGGGGAGGCGGAGATGGTGGAGACGGAAGGTGAAGGTCACGTGTTTCATTTGTATGAGCCTGCTAAGGAGAAATCTGTGAATCTTGTTAAACAGTTTGCATCTTACATGACGCAGATTGTGAAAGATGTACGATCTTCTTCGTCATTGTGAACTTAATCAAAGTAGAATGTATGTCCCTCCCTATTCACAGATGTAGATGTGTAGTTCACTTTTTTCTTTGAGATTGACTTGGTGTTCAGTATACCGCTCGTGTAGCCTATGTGAAACGAACAAGCAAGGGATTGTGTTGTGGTTCACGCATTTGTTTTCTTGATGGGTACAAGATCGAAAAGAATGACAATATGTCAAGATACAGGATTTGTCGTGTTAATACACGACATAAATATATGTGATTATATTCAATTAGTATCGATCATTAATATTATGTCTGTCTGGTAAGTGTGTTTGTAATGTAATGGTATTTCTTATGGATTAAACAAAATTTGATGGTTGAATTCTAGTGATTGTTGGGATGGGACAATGGGACCTAAATAATTTATTGTCGTACGTTGTTATTGCTTTTTCTATAGCTACCAGTGGAGTAAGTTGTTTCACTTTTGACTTTTTGGTTGTAATTTTGAAAGCTAGAGTACATTTGTGTTGAATTATTGATAGCCGTGTGGGCTCTGAATGAAACTAGCCTTTTGCATATGAAAAACAAACACGGAAATGTATATGGTCTACATTTTCCTGTTTTTAAATATTTTTCTGTTTTTAATAATGTATGTTTTTTTTTTGACAAAAATAATGTATGTTTAGTATCAACAAAACATGTGTTAGGATCAAAATTGCAACCAATGTAAAAATAGGGGATCAAAAACTTTGATTTTGGCTATGAAGCACGTCATCTTTGGGAGGAATGGCATTCTGTCAATATGATAGGAAATTCTTCACAGCAGCATGAAAAACATAGCGCCTTAGCAGTTTGGTAGCCCCCACCTCTTGCTAATGGACAATTTATTCTAGCAGGATTGAACATCCTTTATGAGAAGCTCAATATAAGGGAAGGTGAAGCTTTGGAGATTAAAGAAGTAATATGTGAAACAATCTAAAGAGACTTCACACAAGTCATTTTTGAAAGTGACTCTAAAATAGTTGTTGATGTAATTCTCTCTAGGAATGTTAGTGCTATTATCACATTCCAACTTTGAGGTAAAGTTTGTCGAAGGACAAGCGAATAGTGTTACTCTTAGTCGTTATATTTATGATTCGATACCTCCATGTATTTGCAACACTTTGAATAATGAAATGCATTAAATTTGTTTTTGTCAAAAAAAAAAAAACTTTGATTTTAAAATAGAGGGACTATTTTCATGAATTTGATAAAATAGGTGATCAAAAGTACAATTAAGCCTAAATTTTTATGTTAAAAAAATCAATTTTTTTTTAATTTCAAGACATATACTACTTTCAATACTGTATTATATTAACTGGACAATGTTCTCAAAACTGTTGAAATTTCCTCAAACAAAGTGATGAGCTATTGTTTGTTGTCTTGCAACTATAGACATGCAGAGAGGAGTAGAGTGTAATTAAAAATTTAAAATAACTCATTCCCCTCCTCTCTCTTCCTTCCTCCTCCTTTAAAATATCCCTCCTCTATATATGTTTGAACCAAACACGGTTACAAATTTGCATTGCATATATGTAATTGCCCACGTAAAATCTCAACATCTAAACACTTAACAAGAGAATTCAAAACAAAATGCAGAGACCTGTTTTTGAAACACAAATTTTGCCCACACCAACTCATGTTTTTTTTTCCTTAAAAAGTAACGACTTTTAATGCAAAAACGGTGAATTTTGATCTCAAATGTGATATTTTAATCTTTAAATTCAATGTTGGAGAAAATAAATTGTTTTTATGACGGCAAAAATCACAAGTTTTAGACTAAAAATATAGGTTGGGACCAAAATTGCAACAAATATAAAAATAGGGGGACAAAAAAGTTCAATTTTAAAATTAGGGGAGTATTTATGTGAGTGGGACAAAATAGGGTCTAAAAGTGTAATTAAGCCAAAATAGGGCAACGATTAACATGACGCTTCTAGAATTAATGTTTATACTCCAAATTTATCTTTCAAGTCATTTTCAAATAAAGATAAAACAATTTTTTTCGAATAGATTTACTCATAGCCTGTTTGGTGCGCAGGATAAGAGATAAGATCTGATAATTGTATCATATATTGTGTTTAGCAAGAGGTGATAAGTTAATCTTGAAATTTATCATATTATGTTTCTTTAGTTAAAAATCTTATTCTGAATTTGATTTAGGTTACCAGCAGGATATGATAAAAAAATAATTTACTGATTTATTCTATAAAATATATTTTAAAATAAAAAATAAAATAAAAAAATAATTTTTTTTAAACAGGAAATAAAAATATATATATATATATATATATTGTGAAAAATAAAGATCAATTCACCATTGTTGCTCTTAGAGAAGAAACTATGAGCATTCTGTGAAACTAAAGAGAAGAAGATGAAGTTTTTCATTATCACAAAAACTGAATTTACAATCACTAATGATCTCATTATTTATACACATGAGATAACATGTAATCATAACTAACTGAATCAAAACTAACTCCAACAAACTAATAACTAACTCTAACAAACTAGTGCAAATCAGTTATGGAAGTTATGTGAGCTAGATGACTTGACAGACAAGTTAGTTATCCTCTCTTCTTCATTTTGTAGCTTTAACATCCCCCCTCAAGTTGGAATATATATCAATCATTCCAATCTTGTCATGTAACATGGAGAAAGGTCCTGGATGTAATGGTTTGGTCAGAATGTCTGCAACCTGCTCCTTTGATGAAACAGGTAGCAAATGAATGAGGCCTTCTTGTACCTTCTCCCTAACCACATGGCAGTCCATCTCTATGTGTTTGGTTCTTTCATGGAAGACTGGATTAGCAGCTATATGTAGGGCAGATTTGTTATCACAATAGATGCCTATAGGTGTAGTGTGAGGAATGTTGAAGTCTTGTAATAGAAATTTCAGCCATTGTCCTTCACAGGTTGTCTGTGCTAAGGCTCTATACTCTGCTTCTGATGAAGACCTTGAAACCACATTTTGTTTCTTGCTTTTCCAGCTTATGAGAGAGCTTCCAAGGAAAAAACAAAACCCTGTAGTAGATCTCCTAGTAAATTTACTGATTTATTCTATAAAATATATTTTAGAATAAAAAATAAAATAAAAAAATAAATTTTTTTTAAACAGGAAATAATATATATATATATATAGTACCCTTAGCACAAATTGTGTCAAAAAAGACTTACACAAATACTAATCTTATTTGGTGGTTGAACTCTCTTAATTGTTTGGGCATTGACGAACACATTTTTGTACTATCATGTCAGCAGCATATGCTATGACTCAAAGTTCAGTTTTTCAAACCAAACATACGCTATAAAAACAAGAAACCCTTGGTTTTCTTTCTTCACTATCTCCCAATTCCATTTCCATGGATTCAAGCTCTAACGAAGTAGCTCAAGATCTCTCACCTCTACTCAAAATCTACAAAGACGGTCGCATAGAGAGACTCTTAGGATGTGAAATCATTCCCCCATCTTTTGATCCAACAACAGAAGTCGAATCAAAAGACATCTTCATCTCCAAAGACCAAAACATCTCCGCCAGAATCTTCATTCCTAAACCCAACAACAACAACGATCCAATCCCAAACCAAAAAAAACTCCCTCTCCTTGTTTACTTCCATGGCGGTGGTTTCTGCTTAGAAACATCATCATCACCACAATATCACAATTTCCTCAACACCATTGTTTCTCAAGCTCAAATAATAGCAGTTTCAGTTGATTACAGAAGAGCACCAGAACATCCTCTTCCTATTGCATATGAAGATTCATGGACTTCTCTCAAATGGGTCGCTTCTCATTTAAACGGAAATGGTTCTGATGAATGGATTAACCGTTATGCCGATTTTGAGAAAGTGTTTTTAGCCGGAGATAGTGCTGGAGCAAACATTGCACACAATATAGGTATTCGTGTTGGAATTGAAGGGCTTCATGGGATTAATGTTGAAGGGATTGTTTTGATTCATTCTTTCTTTTGGGGTGTGGAGAGAATTGGATCTGAGATTAAACAAGCTGAACGTTTAGCTTTGGTGGAGAATTTGTGGCGGTTTGTTTATCCGACAAGTTTGGGATCCGATGATCCGTTATTGAATCCGGGTTTTGATTCGAATTTGGGGAAGTTGAGTTGTAAGAGAGTGTTGATTTTTGTTGCTGAGAATGATTTGTTGAAGGATAGAGGCTTCTATTATAAAGAATTGCTTGAGAAAATTGGTTGGGGTGGTGTTGTGGAAGTGATTGAAACAAAAGGTGAAGGACATGTTTTTCATCTCTTTAATCCAAAGTGTGATAATGCTATCTCTTTGTTTAATCAAATTGCTTCCTTTATTAATCATAGTGGTTAAGTTATAACTTATAAGTATGAAGTTATGCAGAACAAATTAGTATGATTATGAATAATGTAATGTAAAATGGCCATTTGAGGACTATCTTGTTAACATCCTCAGCACTCGTTTGTTTTATATATATAATCAGCATTTTAATTTTAGAATCTGCTTATTATTACTTGATTTAGCTAATTGAATAGAAATTCTAATTTTAGAATGTGCTTATTATTACTTTGATTCTTAAGTATGATTCTAGTTGATAATGAGCTTCTTCATACCAAAATTTGGGAGCAATTCACAAGAAAATCATTTTGCTTTATTTGGATCATTGTGATTGTAGCTATCAGTTTGACTATTTTTTAGTAGTTTATTAATTTTCATGGAACATTGCCGACCTAAAAAATCACTTTGTAACCTTTGTCACTAGGTCAGGCTTAGAATATTATTATAATGTCATTTTCTTCCAAATATGTCATTTATCCTCAATGTGTAGATTTGTAATTGGTTAGAAAAAATATGACAAAGACGTGAAAGTGAACAATGAGGAATTCTCAACTAAACGACTAGTTTGTGTTCTGTGATACTGATAACTGATAACGGTTGGTGTATGACAAAAATAATAGTGGGAGACCCACAAACATTCATTGATGAGATGTCCTTCTACGCTCCTACCAATTTTCCGTGCGTCCTATCCCTTTTTCGTTTTACCTTTCTGCTATTTAAATATGGGATATTATAAAAAAATAAATCTGATAGAGTTTTATTGGATATCCGCTTCTTAAGTAGCGGACATAAGTATTTTGATAAACAGCGCGCAAGAAAATGTGTAGAGGAGGGCAAAAGTAAACCCCTTTATTGATTTGGGTCCTTTCTATCCGAATGGTTGGCCCATATGCTTATAATAATGTTATGTTTGAGAGATTTTCTTTTACTATTCTGTTCATTTTCTTGCGTGACGTACGAATTTACAAAAATATATTTTTCGGCTATTTAGGTAGTAGAAACACTCTAAAAACACCATACTAGATTTATTTTTTATAACGTCCTCTACTTATGTAGCGGACAACATTTTTAAAAAAATTCTCAATTTTATAACGTCCGCTACTTAAGTAGTGGAATGGTAAAAATGGAAACGTGCAGGGCGTGATAATCAGGTAGGACGACAAAAGAAGATCTCAATATTTGAGTATACTAGCCACAACACCAAGTAGTTTCACTTAGGTTGGTCTAGTGATATTGACTTAGGACTTAAGAATATGCTCATCTTTAAGGTCTCATGTTCGATTCTCTTTTGTGCTAATTTCGATGAACTAATTCATCAACCTTTGATCACGAAACCTACCCACCACGAATAATTACATTAACTACCGTCAATCACCACTCTTTCTACCCCGAGTAACCAATATGCCCACCACCGACTCCACTCTGATCGCCACTCCAATCACTATTGATCACCACTCCACTACATCTAAGACCATCAATCCAACCACCAACAACTACTATTCATTAGTAAAAAAAAAAAAATACTAGTGTGACCACAAACAATCACCATTGCAAGTGCAACCATCGCCCACAACTCCATCCACCTCCCATTAGCTATCCAACCACTATTGACTAATACTTTAACTACTATCAACTACCACTCTGACCATTGTAAATTGTAATGTTATACGAAATTAATAGGTTGTAAAAATTTATACACATAGACTATTATTATTATAATTATAAATTTTTTGGAATTCAAATCTATATGATAATTCACAATTTTGCTACATTGCCCACTTTTGTATGGATATTTTAAAACTGATATTTCGATTAAACCAAGAATCTCTCATTGAATTGAATGTACAAACTCAAATTAAAGTCCGATTAAGATCTATTTTAATTAGAGCACAGTTTCATCATCAAACCATGAACAATTGTCTATAGAAAAACAATCCTCATAAACATTACTTTACTGTCTTTATTTTTTTCTTTCTAACTGGAGTCATTGGCCAGTATAAATAACTTGTCTTCATCAGACATATATTACTAATTTACTACTAGCAGAATAAAAGCAGCATGAAGAAGGAATTCATAACCAACATGAGGAATATTATAAAACAAAATAAAGGAACACATATAACACTCTTGACCAAAAAAAAAAAAAACACATAACACACTATTTCACTGACACCATGATATTTTCAAGCACTTTTGATGAAGGAAACAACTTGATTAAGCAAAACCTTAGCTTTTTCAGATGTTGGATTGAACATATGAAACACATGATCCTCATCCTCTGTTTCAACAACTTCCACAACACCATTCCAACCATTTTTTTCAAGCAACTCTTTATAATACCAACCCCTATCCTTCAACAAATCTTTCTCAGCAACACAAATAAGCACTTTCTTACAACCCAAACTCCCCAAATTCGGATCCTTTGCCGGGTTAATTAACAGGTCATCAGATCCAGTCGTGGTTGGACATGTAAAACGCCATAAATTATGAACCATTTCTACATGTTGAACCCGATCCGATTCTGACCCAATTGGATCCACTCCCCAAAAATAAGGATGAATATAAACAACCCCTTCAAGATTCACACCATCCAATTTTTCTTTCCCAATCCGAATACCCAAATAGTGTGAAATATTAGCACCAGCACTGTCACCTCCTAAGAACACTTTCTCAAAATCTGCAAATTGATTCAACCATTCATCAGAGCCATTTCCATTAACATGTGAAGCGACCCATTTGAGTGCAAGCCATGAATCTTCATAAGCGATGGGAACAGGGTGTTCTGGTGCTCTTCTGTAGTTAACAGAGACACCAATAACGTTAGCATGTGAAGTAACAGAGTTAAGGTAGTTATGGTAATTCGGCGAGAAAGCAGTTTCGATACAGAAAGCACCACCGTGGAAGTAAACAAGGATCGGGAGTTTCTGGGTTGGTGGGTAATTTGTTTTGGGAATGAAAAGTCTTGCTGATATGTTATGTTCTTCGGAGATTATAACATCTTTCGATTCAACGTTTGTTGTTGGATCGAGGGATGGTGGAACAACATCTTCACCCATTAGTCTTTCAATACGACCGTTTTTGTATAGTTTAAGGAGTGGGGTTAGATCAATGGCTATTTCATTGTCTATGGTGGAGGAGGTTGAATCCATGACGGATAACGGTTGTTGGGTCCTGTGTATGAGAAGGGGTTTTCTCAGTTTCAGAGCTGTGGAAGAAGGAGATAATATGTATTTTTTTTTTTTTTTGGTTTATGGATAACTGAGATGAGATTTATTTATTAAGGACACCAAGGCTCATTAAGGAGAGTGTAAAAACATCGACTAAAAATTTATTTTTTATATCATATAAATTGTTTTAAAATAATCATATAAGAAAGGAGTGATGTGATAAATTGGTGGATTTTATGTAAAATTAGTTCATATTTTTTTTTTTTTGGTATACAATTAGTTCATATATTTTAAATCCTCCTATTAATGAAAAATGGAGTGGGGCATATTTGTCAAAATATTTGTTCTTATAGGGAACGAAATTTCACGAAGTTAATGCATTAATGATTTAGACTATAATATTGTTTATCTTGAGTTATTGTTAGTTAATGATCATTGGATAATATACTCATCTGTTCTAAATTATAAGGGAAAAACCTCTGTTTTAGATTGAAGAATGTTTAATTTTGGGAAAACAGTCATTTTGGTCCTTGAATGTGCAACTCGCTGTCATTTTGGTCCCTGACTCAAGTAAAAATACAAAATAGTCCCTGACTCTACAATCTGTTAGTCACTTTGGTCCTGATGTTAAAAATTGCCATTAACTTTACAAAAAATCCGATGTGGCATTTTTTGGAACACGTAGCATGCTGAGTAAGCATATTAGTTTAGTGGACAACTGATATAATAATATGGTCATGGACCAAAATGACAGTTAAAAAAAAAAAAAGAAGCTTCTTTCTTCTTCACATCAACAACACCAGATTATCATAGCATGACAGCATCATTTTCAAATCTAAAATTATAAACCATGAAATCTCAACACTAAATCCTAAATCGTTATTATCATTAACTAGATATGGGTTGAAAATTGTTCACGTATGTAAACACGAAGTTAATACAAAGGGTGAACTGCCCTAGCTAGTTCTAGAGCACTCAAGAGAAAATGACTATTACAATACACTGTTTAAATCTAAAAGTTGTCCCTCTCTTATGATTCCTAAATGTCTCCTTTTATAGCTCATTCCTTCTTGACCTAATGGGCTTTTACAGATGTCAAACCCCAATAAATTAAACTTATGCGTCCAACTAGTCCGTACATAACACGTGGAGCAGAAACACGTGCAGCTTACGTCACCTACTCGTGCAAGACACGTGAAACTGAAGCATGTGCTGATCACATCATTATGCCCGTATAGGGAATGTTGGCAGGCCATGGGACACTTCACTGTAGGACCACCAGGAGAGCTTGCCTAGTCGTACCAAAGAGGAATGAGTGGACTTCAAGGTTGAGTTGAGCTGAGAATGGTGAAGGTAGAGCCCATGGTTGAGCTGAGCCAGACCTGAAGATGGAGTTCACAGTGAAGATGAGTTAGATCAAGAAGAAAATGGTAGCTCATGACATGGTTTAACTAAGCCTGTAGAGGTGTAGTTCATGATGACCTGGATGGTCAAACTATAACGTAATTCATACGATATGATCTCCATCCCAGTCCACAGTCCCCCAAGCGTTGAGCCTATTAAGGCGTAGATGTTTGTTTATTTATCAGGTCGACCAATATCAGTCCACAGTCCCCCAAACGTTGAGTCTATTAAGGCGTAGACGTTTGTTTATTTATCAGGTCGACCAATATCAGTCCACAACTTAATCATTCAATTCCAACCAGTTTTCAAACTTCAATTTCCTTCTCTTTTAAATATTTTAAAAAGCTAAATTGTCTTGTCTAGTCATTTCAACTGTACTTTCATCACTCTTTTCTCTACTATCATCATTTTTTTTTACAGTGACCCTTTATTCTAAATAAAATCTATATATACTAACTTTTCCCCCTTACTCATTTTACCACTTCACTTATTACTATTTTTTTCTGTTTATTTCACTTTCTTTAACTTGCTTTTTGGATGCTCTACTTTCTACCTCCAATCTTCAACAAAACATAACTTGTCCATCACAGGTACTTGTCCCTTATCTTTGTGCCTCTCTCCTTCTCTACTAATATGAGCTTGACTTGTGTAGTATAGCTAGCCATGTCCATTCTTAAAATAATTTAGTAGTAATGGTAGTCTCTACTATAGTAGTATACCTCATCTCATGTCTAACTTGTTCCCTTCACATGTTGGTTGTAATTTACCCCCATTACTGAACACTTTGTTTGTAAAAATGGATGATGACACATGATTCAACAATATATTAATAATGTAGTTCTAATTTGAAAAAAGATTCAATTTGAGTGCATCATTAAGAGCTCTTCTAAAATTTCCAAGTAACAAATTAACATGAGCTCTATTTGAAAAAAGAATAGAAGTCTCACAATCAGTCAAAACTTTCTGATTAATTGCTCTTGTGTAGCAATCAGTGGCATCAAATTAATGCTTCTTACCCATCTTCACATATTGATTACCCTTTTCCTTGAGTTCTAAGGCTGAAGACTCTTTGATTGCAGCAATGGCTTCAAAGTCTGCTTTCTCATTTTCGGTCTAGGGCTCTGAACCCTTTTCTATCCATAGCGCCATGATTATATTTTTTTTAAGCAAGGGAACTAAACTCACTAGCTCGCCCAACGTCTACTCGCCCTCCTCCTTTCTATCACTCAACTCATACTAGCTCGCCCAACGTCTACTCGCCCTCCTCCTTTCTATTACTCAACTCATATTTCCATTGTTTGCCGCTTCGATTGTCGTCGACATATACTCGTAAAGAAAGTTGAAAACAAACCTTGTAATATTGTTAATATTTGGTTTGTTGATTTTTACATTGTGAATCAAGACCAGATCTTAGTTGTTACACTGTATTAGGAATGTGAACACAAGGGATCCCAATCTCAAGACCTTCCCTTACTTTAGTTTCCACTCGCCCACTCATTTTTAACATAGTTTGGACAGGCGAGTTGGAGGACGAGTTGGAGGGCGAGTTGGAGGGACGAGTAGGACAACGTAGTGTTGGTCCGAGTTGGTTGGATGAGTAGGACAACATAGTGTTGTTTCGAGTTTGGACAGGCGAGTTGGAGGGCAAGTTGGGCAACGTAGTGTTGGTCCGAGTCGGGGGGGCGAGTTGGACGGACGAGTTGAGTAATGAAAAAGTGGAGGAGGACGAGTGATGAAAGAATGAAAGGAGGACATTGAGTAAGGATTAGACTAGGCAATATTATTATACTTGAAACTGGGTGTTTTCCTTCAACTGTCAGCTCGCCCTGCCTGAACACTATATGTCGTGTAATGGTCCTAGAGCTTTGTTGTCCAAGTACTCACTCACGTGTCTTCTTGCAAAACCATCATACACTCAATGTATTTTATTTTAAGTAAAAATAAAAAGGTAATAAATAGTAGTAGTTCTGTACCAGTGTGCTTCTACTGCTATCTTCTGCCATACTGCTAGTTGCTTATAATTAAAATTTGCATATATATACACATGAAGATATCAACTTCGTCAATTGTCCAATAAATTAGTACTACTGCATACTATTATTTTTATTGTTAATAATATATACTCTCTCTTCCTCGATCTCATCCCTTGTTTGGAGCCTTTTAATTTGTCTTTTCTCCTTTCAGTAGCCACTGTTCACTAAAACCTGTGCGCGCGTGGATCCATTTTTCTCCCAACATATCAATATAATATATTGTATATTATTAAATGTTTAGTTATATTTTGTGACCAGGTGTTTGTCTTTGTATCAAGAGCAAGCAAAAATTATACCATCATGCCTCGTTCGCATAAACCAATAACCGACTCACCAGTTACCTCTGCATCTAATTCCTCTATTGTCCATGCTTCTACCTCTTCAACGACCTCTGATCAAGAAGAATCAAGTTGGGTAGCCGAAGAAGTTCGTCTATCTTCCTCCATCTATACCGACTACCACCATATTTTTGAATGTTACCCCTATTTGACCCATCCCTCACATCCGCGCTCCTTCGATATCCTTCCTTGTCAAGAGGGAGATGCTGTTTGCGACTCACCGTCTGATTCGTCGACACTTTATTATACTTATGTGTATTATTGTATCTTTAAGAAACTTGGAGTTCGTTTACCATTCAATCCTTTTCAATGCGAAATTTTGCGAGTTCTCAATGTAGCTCCTTCTCAACTTCATCCAAACTCTTGGGCTTTCATTCGCTCCTTTGAGATCCTCTGTGGGGCGCTAGGTTATCCTCCATCTGCTTATGCATTCTTCTCCTTCTTCTTAGCTAAAAAGAGTGATCCAGTATCTTGGCTTTACATGAGTAATTATGCCCGCCATTCTCTCATTAAACCTCTAACCTCATCTTGGAAAGATCCTTTCAAAGTTAAGTTTTTCCGCGTCCGTCCTAGCCCGAACTCACCGCAATTTTTTCACGATGAATCTGGGAACACTCTGTTTCTTCTTTATTGGACAAAATATCCTTCTACCAAGATTAAACTTCGCCAATTACATTGCACACCCACAACTGAGAAATTGGTTTCGTTACTTAACGGGATGTCGTCTTTCAAAGCGATTGACTTACTTCGATGTGAGGGCGACCAGGATGCCTTAGCTTCCCTGCTACGTAATGTTTCATTGCTTTGTCTATATTTATATCTCATTATGTTTGAATCGTAACTCTACTAATGCTACCTCTTTTTTTGTTTGTTACAGAATCAAAAGTCATGCCACCCCTTACGGTTGAAGAGCGTCGAGCTGTTAGGGAAAAAAATAAAGCTAAACCCCTTGCAATATCTCGCGACATCGTTACGACCTCCTCCTCTCAACAAAGAGCAGCAAAGACAAAAAAGCCGCGTTTAGACACAACTAGTGCATCCGCTCTTGTTAATCGTTCAATCAACCATGAGTCTGAGTTCGAGCCTGCTGTGCCCGCCCCTACTTTTTTTACTCCTGTTCAGTTCGCTCGCAATGACTGGCGCTCTAATCTGCTTGTTGGAGAATATGACGTGAAAGAGGGCACCTCGTTATGGGATAGTCCACATCCCCTTGAAGATGTCATGGATCAACTCACCGTAGCTGAGGACAAGAAAGCGATTGAAGATCTTGGTGTTGAGCAATCTCTAGAGGCCGTTCAGTCTTACTCGTTGTGGGTAGCATCTCTTGCTGCTGAATCGAAAAAGCTTGTTACTAGCTTTGGTGAACAACGTCGTCGTTACCAATATCAAAATTTGGAGTTGAAAGGTAGAATTCATGAGCTTGAGCGCCAATGTGCAGTGTTAAAAGATACACTCACTAAGACCGAGGGGTTGCTGAAAGAGGCTGAAAAGAAGCTAAAGACTTCAACACAAGAGTACAATAGTTTAGAAAAAGTCAAGGAAGAACTGGAATCCTCCCTAATAGTTGTTCAAGATGAGTGTGAGAGTTTGAAGCTTTCTGCTGTTAGTGAATATGATAATGGCTTCATGAGTGCACTTGAAAAGGTTAGGGAGAAGTTCCCTGGTATGGACCTCAAGGGAATTAACCCTGACTAGGGATGTTTGATGATCTGATTGCTTTTGTATGACCACTTTTGGGTCTTATTTATATTTCTTTGTACTCTTTA
The DNA here is from genome assembly GCA_951799995.1 of Trifolium subterraneum. Taxonomy (NCBI): domain Eukaryota; kingdom Viridiplantae; phylum Streptophyta; class Magnoliopsida; order Fabales; family Fabaceae; genus Trifolium; species Trifolium subterraneum. The sequence continues at coordinate 42,185,847 of OX637461.1, read as the reverse complement.
TGCTTTATTACTCTTGCTCGTATGATGCTTCAATAATGGTATCCGTAGTATCGTTTTGTACTATGTTATTTTGTACTTGAACTTTATGTATTCGAGCTGAGCTCGATTGTGCGTCATTTATGCTATTATGATATTTATGATTTTTGCTTGTTTTGTTCCATCCTTATTGAGACGTCAAAGGAAAGTCTCTCACTAATCTTTCCTTGTAACGTAAATTTGCCTAAGGGTCGGGTCTATACCGAAACTCGCTTAGGTCTTTGAAGGCATGACTCTACTCGGCCATCCTTATTGAGACGTCAAGGAAAGTCTCTAACGGATCTTTCCCTATAACGTAAATTTGCCTAAGGGTCGGGTCTATACCAAAACTCGCTTAGGTCTTTGAAGGCATGGGCATGGCTCTACTCGGCCATCCTTATTGAGACGTCAAGGAAAGTCTCTAACGAATCTTTCCCTATAACATAAATTTGCCTAAGGGTCGGGTCTATACCGAAACTCGGTTAGGTCTTTGAAGGCATGGCTCTACTCGGCCATCCTTATTCAGACATCAATGAAAAATTTCTAACATAAATCTGCAAAAGTACTATCGAAAGCAGCTTTGATTTTCATATCATAAATATAAAGCATAACATTACATGGGCATAAAAGGTCTTGGCATAATAACCTTCGTTACTACTACTTAATATAACTTCAAAATAAATTAGACATAAAAAATATAAATAGATACTTGCTCGCTTTCTTTCATCTAAATCTTCTTCCCCCTTTAACTAAAGTAGTAGCGGAGGTTTGCCGCATTCCAAGTTCGTGGTATTTTCTTACCACCTAAATGCTCCAAGCGATAAGCTCCTTTTCCCACCTCTTATTTTACTCTAAATGGTCCTTCCCAGCGTGGAAAAAGCTTTCCTGGCGTCTGCACACCTAGTTTCTTTCTCAGTACTAAGTCACCCTGTTTGATGATCCTCTTCTTGACTTTTGAATCATATCTTCTAGCTGCTCTTCTTTTACATGCTTCCTCCTTCAAATGAGCTCGAGCTCGCACTTCTTCCTGGAGGTCCAAATTGGCCAACAAGTTGATAGAATTCTCTTCCATGCGAGCAAAAAGGACTCTCGCACTAGATTCATTGATTTCAATTGGAATCATAGCATCTGATCCATACACCATCTTAAATGGGGTTTCTTGTGTGGAAGAATGTGGAGTAGTATTGAAGCGGGTGGAAAAATGCGCGAGCAGAAAACGCTCGCTAGACAGTAAAGTCGCCACCGAACTTTATTTATTCCCAAAGGAAAAGGAAAATATCGATAAAACCTTAAAAGAATGGAAAGATGGTCGTCGCAATCATCTCCAAGTTCGGGAGTCGATTATGCGAAGGGAAGGTATTAGCACCCCTCACATCCGTTGTACTCAACGGGAACATTCTCATTAATTTTAGGGTTAAAAATAGCGTTTTAATTTATTTGCATGCTTTTTAATTATTTATTATATATACAAGGGAAAAAAAGTTAGTTTCTTATTAGTGTGCTTGACAGGATGTATGAATCCCGCTCCTACGTATTCCCGGGTGCAATGAAAAATTCAAAGCTACACGCAGTTCTGGGTAGAAAATGTTTGTGTGTTGGTTGATTTTACTTATGAAAAGAATTTTGTTTTTTATATTTTGACTGTGCTAAAAATATTTGATGTGTTGGAGTTATTTCTAGATGTGGTAGACGAACAACTTGTCGACAAAGCGTAACGCTAAGCCCCCATTTGTTCGAGAGATCAACGAATGTACATTCGCCAATCTCTTTCTCAATCCAAGATTTTTATTAAAATTTGTTTACACGGAAGACGAACAGTGTGTCGACGAAGCGTGACGCTAAGCCCCCGATCGCTCGAGAGACCAACGAATGTACATTCGCCAATCTCCTTTTCGTCCGTGATTTTTTGTTGAAGAGTTATTTATGTGGAAGACGAACAATCCGTCGACAAAGCGTGACGCTAAGCCCCCGATCGTTCGAGAGACCAACGAATGTACATTCGCCAATCTCCTCTTTAATCCATGATTTTAGTAAAAAATGGTTTGTAATATGAAAATTAGAAAGATATGTTTTTGCTCTTTTACTATTTTTATTGGGTTAAATCAAGACACAAAACAAAATAAACTAGAAAAAACACCCAAATCACTTTTTAAACGTTTTTATAAACTAGAAACACAGACAAAGTCTCAAAACGCAAATAATCAAAGCAACAAAGAAATTCAAATTAAAATAAACTTGTTTATGTTTCCCTTTTCCTTTACGAATATAACCCAAAATTCAAATAATGATTAGACAAGTATTAAGATATGCATAAGAAAACAACGAAGTAAAAAAAAAACTGACCTGCTTGAATTGTAGTGCTCTCTCAAATTTTATGCCGGTTGTTCCCCCTTTTAGTGTGAAACTCTTGTGGTATTTATAGGTAAAAATTAGGTTTATTTTTAGAATAAATTTGTATGACCGATTTGATTGAAACTTGGGGACAAAGTCTCTATAATATCTCCCTCCAGATTTTGTAAAATTTTATATTCTTTTGTTTTTTTTTTTTTTTTTTTATATTTTTGGATCTTTATATATTTTTTTGCATGATCTGCTCTTTATATATTTTTTTACATGATCTGTTTTTTATATATTTTTTTTATTAAGATCTTATACTTTTTTTATATTTTTCCAATAATAATAAAAAAAAACATAAATAATAAATTTAAAAAAACAATTTTTGTGACTTTTTTTTAATAAAATAAAACACATAAAAAGACTTAAGTGAGACTCAAACTTGTGACCTTGTGCTCACCTACACTTATAAACCATTGGTATTACCATACAAACTAATAGACACATTTGAAAGAAGATTGTATTACAAATAATATAAGATTGGAAAAAGAAAGTCAAAATTTGGGGTACGACAAGTATGATAAGACCACATAACCATTGGTAATTCTTCTACCCATAATCGTTTAGCTGCCTCTAACCTTTTCTTTAAACCTTGCAAAATTACTTTGTTAGCCAACTCAGCTTGGCCATTTGCTTGAGGGTGCTCCACTGATGTGAAGCTAAGTTGTATTCCCCATTCCTTGCAGAAATCAGCTACACTCGAGCTGGCAAATTTTGTTCCATTATCAGTCACCAGCACCTTTGGGAGACCAAACCTGCATATAATCTTCTTCCAATAAAACTTTCTGATCCTTTCAGCCGTGATGGTAGCCACTGGTTCCACTTCTATCCACTTAGTGAAGTAGTCCACAACAACTATTAAAAACTTCACCTGACCCGTTACTTCTAGAAATGGACCCAAAATATCCACTCCCCATTTGAAAAAAGGCCATGGGGAAACAACTGAGCTTAGATGTTCTGGAGGAGCTTGGTGGAGATTTGAGTACCTTTGACACTTATCACATTTCTTTACATAATCAGCACAATCCTCTTTCATCGTCGGCCAATAGTAACCTGCCCGAAGCACATTTGACGCAAGAGCTCGACCTCCGATATGACTGCCACATGCCCCCTCATGTACCTCGGCTGTCACATACTCCGCCTGCTTTGGAGCTAAACATTTCAGAAGTGGGCTGGAGAAACCTCTCTTAAAAAGTTGATCCGCAATGATAACAAATTTGGCCGCTTTCTTCTTGATCTTTAAAGCTTCATCGTCCTGTACTAGAAGTTGATTTTCTTTCAGATACCGTATAATCTCTCCCATCCACGACTCCACTCTTCTGTTACAAACAAGAGCTCTTCCTAGTCTATACTTGGGTGTGCCAAAGTCTCTTGAATCACAGATCTATTATTCCCTGGTCGTTTGGTACTGGCCAGCCTAGCCAACAAATCTGCTCTTCCGTTCTGATCTCTCGGCACATGCAACAATTTGAAACTTTCAAATTTCTGAATTAACTTAGCCACTTTTTCAAGGTACTTCAAAAGTTGAGGGTCCTTTGTTTGAAAACTTCCTGTCACATGTCCAGTAACTAGTTGTGAATCACTTCTTGCTTCGAGCTCTTTAACCCCGACTTCCACTGCCAAGCGCATCCCTGCTACTAAAGCTTCGTACTCATCCTGATTGTTACTCGCTTTAAATTCAAACCTCAAGGATTGTTTAATCAGAACACCATCAGGTCCTTCCAATGTCACTCCTGCTCCACTTCCCTTTAGGTTGGATGAGCCATCTACCGATAAAATCCAACTAGCAGCTACAGGACTTCCTTTTTCTGTTAAGGTTGGATGAGTCATCTCTACTACGAAGTTGGCTAAGGTCTGCGCCTTTATCGCTCCTCGTGGCTCAAAAATGATGTCAAACTCAGACAGTTCTACTAACCACGTAACCATCCTCCCCGCCAAGTCTGGTTTTTGCAATACTTGTCTGATTGGTTGGTCTGATCGAACTATTATAGTGTGACTCTGGAAATAAGGTCTGAGCTTTCTAGCAGAGGATAGCAAAGCTAAGGCAACTTTCTCAATTTTTTGGTAACGTAGCTCAGCCCCATGTAATACTTTACTGGTGAAGTATACTGGTTTCTGCTCCTTACCCTCCTCTTGAACAAGCACTGAACTGCAAGCCTTCTCAGATACAGCCAAATATAATATCAGTGGAGTGCCCAACCGGGGCTTGACAAGGATGGGTGGTGTTGTAAAAAATTCCTTCAACTTCTGGAAAGCTCCTTCACATTCTTCTGTCCAACAAAACTTTTCATTTTTTCTGAGCAACTGAAAGAAAGGTAGGTTTTTGTCTGCAGAACATGATAAGAATCTTGTGAGTGAAGCAATTCGTCCTGTCAACTTTTGAACGTCCTTGGCATTAGCTGGGCTCTTCGTCTCCATGATGGCCTTGCATTTTTCTGGATTCACCTCTATCCCTCTCCTAGTTAGCATGAAACCTAGAAACTTTCCGGCCTGAACTCCAAATGAACACTTTTCAGGGTTTAATTTGATGTCATGCTTACGCAATAAGCGAAACACCTTACTAAGGCTACTTTGGTGATCCTCTTCTCGGGCTGATTTTACTACCATATCATCCACGTACACCTCTATGGTCTTGCCGATCTCGTACTTGAAAACTTTATCCATCAATCGCTGATAGGTACCTCCAGCATTTTTTAAACCAAAAGGCATAACCTTGTAGCAGAAATTAGCCTTATCGGTCATGAAAGCAGTCTTCTCCTCATCCTCTGGATGCATTCGTATTTGGTTGTACCCTGAATATGCATCCATAAAGCTAAGTAACCCATACCCCGAAGCATTGTCCACAACCTGGTCGATGCTAGGTAGTGGGTAAGCATCTTTAGGACACACCTTGTTCAAATCAGTATAGTCAGTGCACATTCTCCATTTTCCCGAAGCCTCTTTTACCATCACCACGTTTGCTAGCCAGGTCGGGTATTTTACCTCACAGATGAACTTTGCATTCACTAGCTTTTGAGTCTCTTCTTCTATCGCCTTCTGCTTTTCTAAGCTCTGTTGGAACAAAATATGTGTTAATACACACCCTTAGGTTTTGATGATAACAAAGTATTAAATGGACAATTGATGGTACTAATGTTTAAACTTTAAATTAAGTGCAGGAGAATTCAACGTTAGATCAAGAGCACACTTAATTTAGACTCTGATGAAACCTATGGAAGTCTGAATAATTAGACTCTAAAAGAGTTCAAAAGCTACAACGTGGTCAGGAGCTAAACAAAGTTCAGAAGCTCAAAAAGGATCAGAACGTCTGCAAGTGTTCAGAAGCTCAGAGGAGTTCAGAAGCTCAAGGATGTTCAGAGGCCTACAAGAGTTCGGAGGTTGTCTGCTAGTCATGAGTCATTCAGAGGATGAAGACGTTCAGAAGCTGAATTGCGAAGGACTATCAGAGGCCAACCATTCAAAGACCAATCAGACTCCAAGTTATCAAAGGTTCATCAGAAGCAAAGGAATTCCCCAGTCATCAGAGGGCTACATCAACTACAACTTATCAAGTCTGATGACTTGTTCTAAGGTCAACTAATTGCAACAGTCACAAAGGATGTGATCCCTCTCTCTAGGAGCTAGTTGGACCTTATAACTGTACTATTGGACAAACAGTAAAGGTGAAGCCTCTCTTCAAAGGAAGACGTGGCTTTACTCAACGGATCTTCAAAGACTACAGCTGTCCATTTTACAACGGGAATTTCTCCAACGTCTCAATGTCTTTCTCAACTCATATAAATATGCCAAAGAAAGAATTGATGACTTGCGATCTTCATTAGAAAACATCTCTCAGAAGAAAGTGAGAATCTGCATTGTAATAGATAATATCTCTCAAATGAAGTGAGCATAGAAACTAACTTAAGCCTCTGAAGTTATTATGTTTGTAATCAGTTTAAGCTTATAAGTTAGTAGTAAGTCTTCTGCTTAGCGTAGAAGCAACAAAGTCATCTGCTTAGTGTAGAAGTAAGAAAGTCTTCTGCTTAGTGTAGAAGCATATAAGTCTCAATCTTAGTGATTAGAGCAATGAAGTCTTCTGCTGAATGTAGGAGCAAGGAAGTCTCTCTGTCTTGTGTGACTTAGAGCAGGAAGTCTTAAGCTTGTGTGCTTGAGCAAGGAAGTCTCTGATCTTGTGTGATCAGAGCAAGGAAGTCTTTGATCTTGTGTGATCAGAGCAAGGAAGTCTCTCTGTCTTGTGTGACTAAGAACAGGAAGTCTTGAGCTTGTGTGCTTGAGCATCTATTGTAATCCTTGTGATTATAGTGAACTCTCTTGGAAACAAGGGGACTGGAGTACTCTCAATTTGTGAGGGGAACCAGTATAAATTGTTGTGTGTTCTTCTCTCTCTCACTCTCTCATTTACTCTTTCATCATTCATAACGCCATAAGTTAATTGTGTGAACAATCCGATGTGCTTTAAAGACTCTGAAAAGGTTTAAATATCTTGGAAATTTTTTAATATCCAAAACACAATTCAACCCCCCTTCTTGTGTTTTCTCCACGCACCTTCAATTGGTATCAGAGCTCCGGTTCTGTTGGTAAATCACTTAACCGTGAGACAGTCAAGATCCAAAGGAGAAAACCACCATGGCTCAAAACATGGATGATTGGAAGCAGAAGTTATATCAACAAGTTGATGATCTTGTCAAAGAAATTGAAGATGGACTGAACTTAAATGAAGATCTGAGCAACAATCAAAATCCTTCCACATCAGGGGCTAATCAAACTTCCAGTATTATATCTACAACTACTACTCGTTGCCTCATTAGTGATGATAATGAAAGCATTCAGTGGGCAACAGTAAATGGGTTGTTAGATCAATATGAGGAGTTTAGGATGGAGGAAAATGAGAGCATTGAGGAAAGGAACATAAGGTTTCAAGCTATCATAAGCAAGCTTGAAGATCACAACAACAAACTCAGCAACAAAGAGCTTGTAAGCAAGTTGCTGAGAAGTTTGCCTCTTAATTGGAATGAAATTCCAAATACTATAGAGGAAACTGAAGACATCAATTCAATGAGTCCTGAATCATTGATTGATTTGCTCAGAGTCCATGAATTGACTCTGAAGGAAATGCAAGAGTTGAACGGTGAAAAATCAGAAGCAGCAAGGAAAGGAAAGCAAGCATTGGAGCATGAAGATCTTGTTGAAGAACCTGACGAAAAGTATCTTGAAAAGTTTTCAAGAAAAATTCAAAGATGGTACAACTTCAAGAAGAATAGAGGAAGATTGGCTAAAGGAATGACAACATGGGATGTACTAGACAACCTCTCTGAAGATGAGTCTGAAAGAGCTCCAGGAGCTGAAGGATCAAGTTCTGAAGATGGCTCAGACTCTGAAGACTCAAGTTCTGATGAAAAGTCAGAACCTGAGAGCATAGAAAGTATCCAGAGATCAATGAATCAGGTATATTCTTGTCTTTCTAAAGCAAAATTGATCAAGCATCTTAAGAAGACTTTACTTAAACTCTCTAATAGTCAGCTGAAGTTTAAAAAGCTTAAAGCAGACTATGAGAATTTAAGTAAGCAAGCAAATCACTCTGAAGGTCTTGTACAAAAAGATTTTATCAAAACAAAAGACCTTGAGAATGATTATGCTATATGTTACAAACACCTTGAGCACTCTCTAGTTCTCAAAGAGTACTGTAACATCAATGCTGATCAAAATAAAATTGTTTCCATGCTTTGCAACCTTAAGACCAACAATACTAATGGGATTGGATACTCTAGTAGTAAAACACTAGAGGAACCAAGCTCATCAGTTATTGATGGAAGCTTCTCACTCCCTAATCTTTACACTACATTTGTTTCTGATAGTACTCAGAAGAAGCAAATGGAGGATGAAGATTTGACAACTAACAGTCTAGGACCCTCAAGCAAGTGGGTACCAAGAGACAAAATTGTTTACTTGATTGCAGGTGAAACTAAGACTCTGAACCTTCCAATCACATGGATGCATGTGAGTGTGAATGGAAGAAGAGCAATTGTGCATAGAAGGCACATTCTTGAAGAGTCAGATGGAGAAGAAGATGAAGTGGAGTACTTGTGCAACAGGAGGGAGCATGAAGAATTTGAAGCTTGTTTTGAAGATGACAACAACTCAGTGTGGTGGAGTGACTGCTCAGGCTATGACTCTGACTACAATTAAATCAAGAAAGCTTCAATACAAGGTAAGTATGTTTAACTCCTAAATGACATCTTAGAGGAATAACTCTCAAAGGTTTGAAAATGTCTTCTTAGGATACACAATGTTCAGTACTAAAAACCTTAAAAAATCCTGTCTGAACATATTTTTTGTGTCCTGAAAAGCTTGTTTTTCAGCCTCTGAAGTTCTTCAGGTTTCAGCATCTGAAGAAGCTCAGACTCTGAGAAAAGTTTCAACCTCTGAAGGTTAAGCCTCTGAATAGGAATTGAATTGGAAACGTTTAAGTAAATTTTTACTGAGACGTTTTAGCGCTAAAAAGAAAACACGTACACACGTTCTGATTGGTTTGAAACAGTTAATGATGGTCTGTTTTCTCGTTTAATTTTTAAAGTATTATGTGACTTAATTTGCCTTTAATCAAAATCACTAAATCACTTGCACACACTGCATCTTCACAGCCTACACTTTCGATTGTCTCAAACTTAAGAAAAACCCTCTTTCTTCAAAATTTTAGCAAAACCCTAACTGAAGAAATGACAGCATCCACATCGTCTTCAGATTCTCTATTTGTGTTTCCAAAGAACTTTCCTATCAATACTATTACTTGCGAAGAATTGTTCTCCACAGATTTGTCTCTAGAGATGGAGGGAAAATCTCTAAATCTGGTTATGGAACAACCATTGGATTTTGACAGCTTGGAGAAGAATCAGTTTGGTGTCTTAAAGTACTTTATTGAACGTGATGGGAGCTTTAAATACATGCAGTTGCTAAATGGCCCCATCTATCCATCACTAGTAAAGGATTTCTGGATCAGAAGTAAGGTGAAGACGGTTGAAGACTACAACAAGGAGCTGGATGAAAAGAAAAAGGAGAAGTTAGAGAATAAGGACAAGACTCCTCAAGAATTGGGAATGAGGATAATTGAAGAAACTGAAGTGCATTCTGTGGTTTGTGGATTTGAAGTAATTCTTACTGCTTCAAATCTGGCTAAGGTATTATCCATTCCAAATGAAGGTATCTACCATACCTTTAGCCAAAGTGAAGCAAATAACTCAGAATTTCTAGTAAACATGACCAAGCAGTGCTACACTAAAGGAAAGAGCTGTGAAAGCAATAAGGTGGGTGATCTGAAGCCTATTATTAGCCAGAATAGTTCTAGGATCAATATTTCCAAGAAGTGGAAGTACTGATCAACTTTCTTGGGATCATAGGCACTTTGTCTATTTTCTCACAAGAAAATTCAATTTGAACTGGGCAAAATACATCTTCAATCACCTCTGCAAGGCTATAAACGCTACTCAGAAGCAGTCTAAGCCAAATGTTCATATCATCTATCCTAGGATCCTGAGTGAGATATTCTATCAGTGTGGAGTGATAGATACAATTAACGCTGCTGGTCATGACAATCTGATTAGGGAAATCAGAGCTTCTACAATCTCTGCTCACACTCTCTCTAACATGAACTTCCTAGCAGGAAAAGAAATACAGCCCTCTGATCCATTTGAACCTCTACCTCACTCACAAGATTCAATGGTAAAGAGATTTGAGATTGACATACCTTCTGACTCAAATGGTATTGTCAATCAATATATACAACTGCTAGAAAGTCAAGGTGAAGGGTTTGAGATTGAAGAAGAAGGGCTGAAGAAGAAAAGGAAGAGGCTAGTGAAGATAAAAGTAGAGAAGAATGAAGCTGAAAGGGTAGAGAGCAAAGGGAAAATCAAGTCCAAAGCTGAGAGATCAACTGTGATAGCAGTAGATGATGAAGAAAGTGAGGATGATGATGAACCACTGTGTGTTAGAATGAAGAAACTCACCAAGGGGCCAAGAAAGAAAACTACTGAAGGCTCAATCAAGGACAACTCAGGAAATGCATCTATGTCTACACCTGCTATTGTCAACACTCAAGAAACTCAACCAACACCATCATCAATCCAACCAAAAATAAACAAACATCCTGCTCAGAACCTACTCACCCATTCACCCTCTGAGCAGACTCAGAACATCACTATCCAAAGAAGTCCTGAAGACAATCTCACGTTAAAACAAATTGTGTCTGGACATGTTCATTCAGACCTTCCCACATAAAAAATAATCCACACTGAACCACAGCTCGCATCAGAACCTATCCAACCACGACCTGAACAACAAAATACTGAGGAACTTGAACCTCATTCTGTTGTTTCAAAACATAATGATCTTGCTGATTCAGAAGATATCCAACACTCCTCACCATCGAACTATGTTGATGATATGGTCCAAGAGCTTCATGTAGATGATTTTCATCTTAAAGCTTTTGATCAACAGCAACAACAACCTCCAACATCACCTCAACACACCTCTTCACCCTCAAACTCTGAACCTCATCCAACCAACTCAACTAACCCTGAAATCTTGATTGAATGCAATAGCTTGATTAGACAATTACATGGTCTTCCTGAGTTAAGACTTTCTGACATATCATCATCTGAACTTGTTGCACAATGGGTGAGCTTGGCAGAGGATTTGGTAAAGAAGCTGCATAGTCTTCAATAAGCTGATGTTGAAGAACTAAGGAGGATTGAAAAGAGGAAGGATAAGGTGGTTGAAGAGGTCATTCAGAATAAAAAGGACGCAAAAAGGATTCACCCTGAATCCTTTACTGTAAGAAACAGCAATCTGAATGAATCTGCTCAAAGAGATTCAAGGAGCAACCAAGAGCATATGAGAAATCCAGTGTATGAGGCTGAACTTAAAGAAATCAGAACTGAGATGGGCAAGTCTAAAAGGATGTTAGAGAAAGTCGATGGAAAACAAACAGAAATCTTGAATACATTAACTTCTCTCTTTAACCACCCACAATAAAACCCTTAGGATTTCTGTGAATGCTTATGTGTTTATCTGCTGATTAAATGGTTTGATTAGACACAGTATTAGGTTCAACTTGTGTATATATATTAAGTTGTTTCATGATTATCTGAATAATTATATGTCCTTGATTGATTCTGTTTAGCATTGTTTCCCTTCTTAGGCTATGGACTTAAGTTTGATTTTCTTCAGGAACATATGTCTTCAGAACTTAAAACAGTCAGAGTCCAAAGATTTCTCTTCAGACTCTGAACTGAGTTCTTCTGTGACAGACACTGGCCTTGTTTCCATTGGTTTCTTCTTATGTTTTCTCCTATCTTGACTAACTCTCGTTGAAACTACCTTCTTCTTCTCTGAGCGTTTCATTTTTTTTCTCTCAAGAGATCTATCAATTACCTAAGATTATTCTGTGTGAGTAAAATGACTAGGTATCTCTCTCCTTTTATAAGCATAATTCAATGGCCGAGTATTAAATGTGTTCAACCACTCCTGATTTGACGGCATTGAAAGTTGAATTTCTATTAATTGCTTATATTACCTTTTTGATAATGACAAAAGGGGGAGAAAGAATATTGGTAAATCAATTGTTGGAAGAAGCGAAATTACTTGGCTTTTTAGGGCCTTGTAGTGCTTCAGAGAGAGAACGTAGGAGAGTGGTTAAAATAGTAGCATGAGGTACATGCTTTGTTATGACAATCTGATCTTTGAAGGATCTCAAAATATTGTACTAAAGAGCTCTGAACTGTTTTCAAATTTTTATTCAGACTCTGAGTTCTTTGAAAAGATTTTTAAGCTCTGAACTGTTTGAAAAATATTTTGAACTCTGAAGCTGTTAATGATAACCATCAGAACCAAGTGTGTGTAGAAGTCTCTAAGCGCCTCTGATCCTAGTTTGTCATTCAATTTAAATATTGCTTCATCTTGCATCTGCATTAAGGGCTTAATTTCAAGGAGAACGCATTTATTAATTGAAGTTTATTATTCATAGTTAGTTCTTGAGTAAGGGTGCAACTTTATTCAAAGATTATCACACTATGGAAAGAAGAAGCTTGCAAACCTTGTTCTTTACATAGTGAAATATGAATAATTTAAGTCATATAATAAAGTATTTCTGAAACTGATTAAAATTAACTATGGATACAAAATAGGGGGAGCTTACAAACCTAACCCTACGGGTTATCAGACTTAGGGGGAGCTTGCAAAACTCAGAAGCCTAATGTCAACATAGCTGATTTTTATCAACAACAATTGCATTTAATACTTGTGTTTGTCATCATCAAAAAGGGGGAGATTGTTGGAACAAAATATGTGTTAATACACACCCTTAGGTTTTGATGATAACAAAGTATTAAATGGACAATTGATGGTACTAATGTTTAAATTAAGTGCAGGAGAATTCAACGTTAGATCAAGAGCACACTTAATTTAGACTCTGATGAAACCTATGGAAGTCTGAATAATTAGACTCTGAAAGAGTTCAGAAGTTACAACGTGGTCAGGAGCTAAACAAAGTTCAGAAGCTCAAAAAGGATCAGAACGTCTGCAAGTGTTCAGAAGCTCAGAGGAGTTCAGAAGCTCAAGGATGTTCAGAGGCCTACAAGAGTTCAGACGCTGTCTGCTAGTCATGAGTCATTCAGAGGATGAAGACGTTCATAAGCTGAATTGCGAAGGACTATCAGAGGCCAACCATTCAAAGACTAATCAGACTCCAAGTTATCAAAGGTTCATCAGAAGCAAAGGAATTCCCCAGTCATCAGAGGGCTACATCAACTACAACTTATCAAGCCTGATGACTTGTTCTAACGTCAACTAATTGCAACGGTCACAAAGGATGTGATCCCTCTCTCTAGGAACTAGTTGTACCTTATAACTGTACTATTGGACAAATAGTAAAGGTGAAGCCTCTCTGCAAAGGAAGACGTGGCTTTACTCAACGGATCTTCAAAGACTACAGCTGTCCATTTTACAACGGGAATTTCTCCAACGTCTCAATGTCTTTCTCAATTCATATAAATATGTCAAAGAAAGAATTGATGACTTGCGATCTTCATTAGAAAACATCTCTCAGAAGAAAGTGAGAATCTGCATTGTAATAGATAATATCTCTCAAATGAAGTGAGCATAGAAACTAACTTAAGCCTCTGAAGTTATTATGTTTGTAATAAGTTTAAGCTTATAAGTTAGTAGTAAGTCTTCTGCTTAGCGTAGAAGCAACATAGTCTTCTGCTTAGTGTAGAAGCTCTTCTGCTTAGTGTAGAAGTAAGAAAGTCTTCTGCTTAGTGTAGAAGCATATAAGTCTCAATCTTAGTGATTAGAGCAATGAAGTCTTCTGCTGAATGTAGGAGCAAGGAAGTCTCTCTGTCTTGTGTGACTTAGAGCAAGAAGTCTCTGATCTTGTGTGATCAGAGCAAGGAAGTCTTTGATCTTGTGTGATCAGAGCAAGGAAGTCTCTCTGTCTTGTGTGACTAAGAGCAGGAAGTCTTGAGCTTGTGTGCTTGAGCATCTATTGTAATCATTGTGATTATAGTGAACTCTCTTGGAAACAAGGGGAATGGAGTACTCTCAATTTGTGAGGGGAACCAGTATAAATTATTGTGTGTTCTTCTCTCTCTCACTCTCTCATTTACTCCTTCATCATTCATAACGCCATAAGTTAATTGTGTGAACAATCCGCCGTGCTTTAAAGACTCTGAAAAGGTTTAAATATCTTGGAAATTTTATAATATCCAAAACACAAATCAACCCCCCCCCCTTCTTGTGTTTTCTCCACGCACCTTCAAGCTCATCTTCCTTTTTCTCTGCTGCATAACCTTAGCATTTGAGTTAACGGCTAAGCGATGACATATGAAGTTCGGATCTATTCCTAGCATGTCCTTAGCAGACCATGCAAATAGATCTATATTTTTTCTGAGTGTAGTCTTCAGTTCCTCCTCCATTGTTCTTAATAGAGAGGTTCCCACCTTGGTTCTTTGTCCTGGCTCTGCCCCAATCTGAATTTCTTTCACCTCTTCAGCTGGTCTTGGGCGCCACTCCTCCTCATCCCTGTTGAAATCTCTTGGATCAAGATCCAAAAAGTTACAACGTTGATCATTAACTATCTTCCTCCTTTCAGCCCTTCTATTTCGCAGACTATCCTCGTAGCATTTTCTTGCAGTGGATTGATCTGCTTTGATAATCCCAACCTCATCTCCATCCAGTGGGTACTTGATGCACAAGTGTGAGGTGGAAACTATTGCTCCCAAACCATTTAGCGCAGGTCTTCCTAAGATAAGGTTATAGGATGATTGTCCATCCACTATAATGTATTTTACCATTATAGTTTTTGAATTTTCACCTTCTCCAAATGTGGTACGTAAGTCTACATACCCTATAATTTCCACTGACTCTCCAGAGAACCCTAGTAGAGCTCCTCGGTGTTCCCTCATGACCTCTTTAGGTAAACCCAATTTTTCAAAGACCTCCCAAAATAACACATTCGCTGAGCTTTCTGTGTCCACCATTGCCCGCTTGATTTGAAAACCAGCTGTGACCACCGATATGACTAAAGGATCATCATCATGAGGATATATTCCTTCAAAATCCCTGAAAGTAAAGGAAATCTGAGGATGTCGTTTGAAGGCATAGGCTCCCACTATATTACAAGATAAAGATGAACGCGAGTATCTTTTCCTGGCTGAGTTGGTAGCTCCACCTCCCGAGAATCCTCCAGCTATGGTATTCACTACACCACGCTCATTCCTTTCATGTCTACCTCCTGACTCTTTGTCTCGTGATTCATCTCTTCCACGTCTATGTTTCGGAGATCGACTTGAGTGTTTGTTAGGAGCTGACCTCTTGTCATGATGATCTCCACCTCTTCCTTGCACGTACCTTCCTAGATGACCCTCTTATACCAGCTTCTCAATATGTATACGGAGAGTTCGACAATTATCTGTGTTATGTCCATATGCTCGGTGGTATTCACACCACTGACCCGCTTCATCCCCCATAGGACGAGGGTTTGGGGGTGGCCGCTTGATGATCTGAGTATTCATCACCTCCTTAAGTATTTGAGATCTCCTCTTAGTTAGAGGAGTGAAATTTTCTTCCCTAGGATTTACTCTTGGCGGTGCCTCGCGTTCTGGTCTATCTCTCTGCTCATGACGAGAATTCCTCGGCACCCCATCTCTACCCAACCTCTTCATCATCCTTTCTCTT
The DNA here is from genome assembly GCA_951799995.1 of Trifolium subterraneum. Lineage (NCBI taxonomy): Eukaryota > Viridiplantae > Streptophyta > Magnoliopsida > Fabales > Fabaceae > Trifolium > Trifolium subterraneum. The sequence goes on along the minus strand of OX637461.1, from coordinate 42,170,211 downwards.
CGGTCTTCAGTTGTTTGGTCCTTTCCCCTTATCTCCCTGGACCCCTTCTCACGAGCAATTTCTTCAGCTTCAATGTGCTTTTCAGCTCTCATTCGAATCTCATTCATGGAATTCGCCTTACGCAAAGTTAAAGCTTCACTGAAAGTCCCCGAGCTTAGCCCTTTCTCAAAAGCCATGACAAAGATATCCTCATTTGGTTCTGTCACTTTGAGTGTGGCACTGTTGAAACGAGCCAGGTAATTCTTCAACGGTTCAGTTGGGCGCTGCCGAACATCAAACAAATCAGCTACCAAGAAAGGCTTCTCACTATTCGCTGCGAATTGGGCCACGAAACGAGTGGCAAGGTCTTCAAAACGTGTAACTGATCTAGCAGGAAGACCTGCAATCCACTTATGCGCCACATCTTTTAAAGTACCAGCAAAGATCTTACAGCTCAGGGCGTCGTCAGCTCCGCTTATGAACATCTGCGTCTGAAAGGTTGAGACATGACATTGAGGATCACCTGATCCATCATAGGAATCGATTGTTGGCTCATGAAAATGACGAGGAACAACTACTGCTTGGATTTCCTTCGAAAAGGGCTGGAAAAATTTTGGCATCATTCTAGTTGTTTCCGCACCAGCAACATTGTTTCGTAGGAGATCGATTTGTTGCCTCAGCTCCCTCTCCCTAGCCTTCATCTGATGCATGAGCTCACGCTCACGTTCCTCCAGTTGCAATCCTAGCTCGGTCTCTCGAATCCGAGCTTCATCTTGAAGGCGTTGATGTTCCTCGTTCCGTTGTTGCTGCACCAAATTTTGTTCTTGGAGCACCCGCACTGATGCCAGCAGGTAAACCAATTGTGGATTAGGGTCAATGTCTCCTAACATGGAATCTGACGAAGTCACTCCACGACGTGTCACCATGGTTATGAGTAAAATGAACAATTGAATATTGGAGCTAGGTCGTTGGAAAGCTTTACCGTAGCCCCACGGTGGGCGCCAATGTTCACGTATGTAAACACGAAGTTAATACAAAGGGTGAGCTGCCCTAGCTAGTTCTAGAGCACTCAAGAGAAAATGACTATTACAATACACTGTTTAAATATAAAAGTTGTCCCTCTCTTGTGATTCCTAAATGTCTCCTTTTATAGCTCATTCCTTCTTGACCTAATGGGCTTTTACAGATGTCAAAGCCCAATAAATTAAACTTATGCGTCCAACTAGTCCGTACATAACACGTGGAGCAGAAACACGTGCAGCTTACGTCACCTACTCGTGCAAGACACGTGAAACTGAAGCATGTGCTTATCACATCATTATGCCCGTATAGGGAATGTTGGCAGGTCATGGGACACTTCACTGTAGGACCACCAGGAGAGCTTGCCTAGTCGTACCAAAGAGGAATGAGTGGACTTCGAGGTTGAGTTGAGCTGAGAATGGTGAAGGTAGAGCCCATGATTGAGCTGAGCCAGACCTGGAGATGGAGTTCACAGTGAAGATGAGTTAGATCAAGAAGAAAATGGTAGCTCATGACATGGTTTAACTAAGCCTGTATAGGTGTAGTTCATGATGACCTGGATGGTCAAACTATAACATAATTCATACGATATGATCTCCATCCCAGTCCACAGTCCCCCAAGCGTTGAGCCTATTAAGGAGTAGACGTTTGTTTATTTATCAGGTCGACCAATATCAGTCCAAAAATCTAAAAACATAAAGACAAGCAACTTATTATCATGTGTTTGTCTTAAAGCTTCTGAACTTGTTTGATCAAGAGCATCAACACAAGCATTAGTATTTGAAAACTATTCTTCAATGATTTTTTTTTAATTTGTGTTTTAAAGGTGTTTTTTAATTGATTTTTGTGGTTTATGTTTGGCTTAAATGCAGTTTTACCCCAACTGTTTTCAAAAAATCAGAATTTTGCCCTCCTATTTCACTAAAACGGTAATTAAACTCTCCCTGTGACTCCAAATTTAGTGGAGTTTGATTATGTGGAAAGCTAACTCGATTACGGTCATTTTGGTACCCATTTGATGAATTATTGATCAAAATTGAGTTTTGTGCGAAACTTTGAAGTTGAGGCTCATAAGAAAACTTCAAAGTTTCGCACAAAACTCAATTTTGTTCAATAATTCACCAAATGGGTACCAAAATGACCATAATCGAGTTAGCTTTCCACATAATCAAACTCCACTAAATTTGGAGTTACAAAGAGAGATTAATTACCGTTTTAGTGAAATAGGGGGGGCAAAATTCCGATTTTTTTAAAACATGAGGGTAAAATTGCATTTAAGCCTTTATATTTTTAGATTTGAAGATGATGTTGACATGATGGTGATAATTTGATGTTGTTGATGTGAAAAAGAAATAATTTTTTTATTACTTATTTTTAATTCAATATTTTATAACTGTCATGTTGGTCCCTGAACATATCATAGGCCACTTGTCCACTAATGTGCTTACTCAGCGTGCCACATATCCCAAAAAAAATGCCACATCAATTTTTTTGTAAAGTTAACGGCCGTTTTTAACGTCAGGGACCAAAGCGACTAACGAATTGCAGAGTCAGGGACCATTTTAGATTTTTCCTTGTGCCAGGGACCAAAATGACGGTTTTCCCTTTAAATTTCTCTATCTCCAATTTCCTCAATAAACAACAACCAATAAAAATTGTTTTTACATCTTCCCATGCACCTTATTCCAAAGAAAATCCAAAAAAAACATATTTCAAATTTACATGTTTTACTTTTTCTTAATAAGTGTGTTTTTTGTTTTTCCCCTTATAATTTGGGACGGAGGGACTATGTGACATGGTTGATCATTCGTAATGACGGTATCTTGTTTCTCTATTCTTATTATATTATTATTTCACTGCCTATTTTGTGTAATTCATTTCTCACCTCTTGTTGTTTGTGTGTCTAGCTTGACACTGCGATTTTTGAAAAAGCTTTTTGAAAATTACATTAATATTAATTTTGGGTTCAAGGCGATACATTTTAGAGTTTAATTGTTATATCCACTGTCGGTGTAAAAATATATTACACATACATTCAATAATGTGTTGCCACATAATTTAATGAAGGTGACACGTCATGTGTCTTAAAACATCATACATGATGTGTCAATATATTATTGAATGCATGTGTAAAATAACTTTACACTGATGTTATATATAAATTAAATTCTACATTTTAAATGATTGACTAACTAAAAACTACTAAAATATCATAAAACTTTTAGCTAAAAATATCATCAAAATTCCTATCATCATGTGGTTTTAATTTTTTCTTAAAATAATAGAGGCTAAAATACACCGTTAGCCTCCTAACTTTGACAAACTTATAATTTTAACCTCCTAACTTTAAAAATAGCAGTTTTAACCTCTTAACTTTAACCCCTTTTGTAAAACCTCAATTTTGACTTAGTCAACACATAGGTGGCAACCCACTTGGCTTAGTAAGATGTCATGTGTGTAATTTTTTAATTATAAAATAGAAAAAACCACATAATTAAAAATTAAATAAAATATTTGAAAAAGGAAAAGCTTCTGATTTTGGGGATTTATTCATTCATCGTTGTATTCCCTAGCCCTCCATCTTTGCCAACGCAACACTTTCATCATCCTCCAAATCCAATTACTTCTCATAGGGAGATTAAGGAGGGTGTATTCAATTGAAATTTCAATGAATTTTAAGATTTTTAAAAATAAAAATGTAAACAATAAGTGAAATTATTGAGGAGACTTTTATAAAATATATAAGTCTTGTGGTATTCAATTAAAATGAAGAAGAAAGATAACAACATAAAGAAGAATGGAAATAAATTGAGGAGACAATGGTGGAAGAGTGGAAGGAAGAACTTGATGAATTTTCAGTAAGAATGTTCTTCAAAGGGTTATCAATAAGTGAAATTGAAAATTCAACTTCAAGGTTCCAGGTGTTGGAATTCAACACCGTGTCACAAATGTTGATTCTATGAAGTGATTCCATATGAAATACGAGGGATTGATCCTTAACAAATCTTAGGCATTTTTTATTTGTTTATATTTTTATCATCATTATCCGATCTACTGGACCACCTAATCTGGTTTGCTGGTCAGTTTTCCTATTAAGTGATTTTTCGCCCCAATCGATCGCAGTTGCGGGGATCAAACCGTGATACTCTCCACCAAGTTCAGTGTTAATCACCACTGAACCAACTAACAATAGGTTATCTCATGCAATTGTTTAATTTAACCGAATTCTTCCCTTGAAATTTCCATTACACATGGCATCCTACTCAGCTAAGTTAGTTGTCACATATGCATTGACCGGATTAAAATTGAGGTTTTGTAAAATAAACCAAAGTTAGGAGTTAAAACTGCAATTTTTAAAATTACAGGACTAAAATCGCAAGTTTGTAAAAGTTAAGAGCTTGGAGGGCATTTTAGCCAATAATATATATGCATTCAAATTCAACCAAAAAGAAAAGAATATACATGCTCATAGACATTATTTTACTTTGTTTTTTCTAATTAACTTGTCTTCATGGGACATACTAGCTGATATACAACAAGCATGAAGAAGAATACATAACCGCCTGATGAATAGCAACAAATTGAAAAGGTCAATAGAGGTTAGACAGAGAACAAAATAAATAATACACTATTCCACTGACACCATATATGATATTTTCAAGCACTTTTGATGAAGGAAACAACTTGATTAAGCAAAACTTTAGCATTTTCACATGTTGGTTTAAATATATGAAAACCATGATTCTCATTCTCTGTTTCAATCACTTCAACAACACCACCCCAACCATTTTTTTCAAGCAACTCTTTATAATACCAACCTCTATCTTTTACCAAATCTTGCTCAGCAACACAAATAAGCACTCTCTTACAACCCAAATTCTCCAAATTCGGATCCTTAGCCGGGTTAATTAACGGGTCATCGGATCCACTTGTGGTTGGACATGCAAAACGCCATAAATTATGATTCCATTCTACATCTTCAGCCCGATCTGATTCTGACCCAATTGGATCCACACCCCAAAAATAAGGATGAACGTAAACAATACCTTCAAGATTCACACCATCCAATTTTTCTTTCCCAACCCGAATGCCCAAATAGTGTGAAATATTAGCACCAGCACTGTCACCTCCTAAGAACACTTTCTCAAAATCTGCATATTGATTCAACCATTCATCAGAGCCATTTCCATTAACATGTGAAGCAACCCATTTGAGTGCAAGCCATGAATCTTCATGAGCAGCGGGAACAGGGTGTTCCGGTGCTCTTCTGTAGTGAACAGAGACACCAATTACGTTGGCTAATGAAGTAACAGAGTTAAGGTAGTTATGGTAAGTGGGTGAGAAAGGAGTTCCAATACAGAAAGCACCACCGTGGAAGTAAACAAGGAGAGGGAGTTTTTGGGTTGGTGGGTATGCTGTTTTGGGAATGAAAAGTCTTGCTGATATGTCATGTTCTTTGGAGATTATAACATCTTTTGATTCAACGTTTGTTGTTGGATCAAGGGATGGTGGAACAACCTCTTCACCCATTAGTCTTTCAATACGACCGTTTTTGTATAGTTTAAGGAGTGGGGTAAGATCAACGGCTATTTCATTGTCTAGGATGGAGGAGATTGAATCCATGGTGGATAAAGGTTGTTGTGTACTGTGTATGAGAAAAGGTTTTCTCAGTTTCAGAGCAGGAATGAGAAGGGTATAATATGATTTTTTTGGTAGATGGATAATGTGATTTATTTATCAAGAGGAAGAATAAGAGAAATGTTATTTTGACATTATTTTGGGACATCAATTAGATATTTATATGCAATTTTGTCATTTCCTTAATAAAAAAAGTAGAAATAGGTCTAGAAGTAATGATGAGGATGAAAGAAAGAAGAATATGAAATGACAAAATTGTCCATAGATGTCTAATTGATGTCCCAAAGTAATGTCAAAATAACATTCTTCGAAGAATAAAGGTTTGTGAAGAAAGCAAAATAGAAACAACCGACAGACTCTATAGAAATAGAGTTGGGATACTCTCATTTCTAGTCTTTGTAATCTTTGAATCTAACACTATTTAGATCTGCATAAATGTTATTTAAACATCTTTCTTTAACATAAATATAACAACTTACTATCACTATTCATTTATACATTAATTTTTATTTTTTTATAGTTCTCCCGCATGTGGCATTCTTCTTTTAAATAAAAATTATTTAATAAACAAAAGAAGTGCAGGGGGCTGGAGTTCGAACCCCTGTCATCCACTCATACACCTGAAGTAAAACAACACAAGTATTAATCTTCTCTCTGTGGCGAAAATCTCTTCACTAGTTCTATCCTCTGCAAATCGCCTTTCTTCACTTGTTCACTCTCTGCAAATCACCTTCTCCATCTCAGCTATGAGTTTCTCCCTTCTCTGTAAATTTCCTGCTCCCTCTCTTTGATGTTCTCCCTCTGCTACTATGTTGAACTCATTCATTCGATTGAAAGTTAGTTCACTGTTCCTTTTGATTCTGCTCTTATTCTTGTTCTTCAAAAGATTTTGGTTCTAATTTCCCTTTTACTATATGGTTATTTGAAACGCATGATTTGGGATATAAATTAAGCTTTATGTGATTTCTGTTTGTTTCTGTTCCAAACGATATTGTGAATTTTGGGTTTCATGTATTTTCCTTAACTATTTATTTTATATTTTACTAAACTATTTATTTTAGTATTCTCACTATCTATGAGTATTTATCATCATTGTTCACAAACTATTTCAAAATGCTTGAATTGTTGCATTTAACAACTCATTAATTGTTTTTTCATTGGTTTTTTATGTGACTTATTTATGGAAACTCATTAACAACCGGTGAATACATTAGCAACTCTAAGTTTCCATAAATTATGAGCCACGTAAAAACCAGTGAAAAAAATAAGTCATATATACATGGTTTTTAAAAAAAAAACTCCAAATTCTGTCAAAAAAAAAAAAAAAAAAACTCCAAACTTTGTCAAAAAAAAAAAAAACTCCAAACAAGTATACCATTTTTCTTCTAACTAGTGAATGCTAATGTTTGGCCTAGGCCCCGCGTTAGGCAGTGGTGAATCAAGAAACAACGCAACAAAACTTTGTGCCCCACACTCATGTCTTGGCGTCCCGTGCCTAAGGTAGTATGAATATTTGACTTCTATTATTAAGATTTAAGACATACACAACAATTTTGACATTTTTTTCTCAAATTAAAATTGTTTTACTAATAAAAGGGTTATTATATTAATTTGACATTAAATAACAGGCAATGTGCCCCCACTTAAAATTGGACATTGTTCAGGGCAAGATCCAAAAATTATAGATATTTTCTCCCTTTATTCCCCATTTTCTCTCCAACACTTTTTCAACTACTCCCTCCTCCATTATATTCATGTATATAAGGCATCACAAATATAGGATATGCGTTCTTGCAAACGAGGTATATGTGGTTAATATTGTAAAGTCTAATTAAAATTTATTTTACTAAGAATTAGAAATCAGTTTTTATTTAAACAATTTGTAGGACAGATTGATCACAATTTCATCATTAACCATGAACTTAATGAGTGGTTTTAAAAACTTTTTAAATAAGGTCAGGGTAACATGTGTGATTTTTTCTTTAAATAATATCCATGCCTTCAACCAAAAAAAGAATATACATGCTCATGAACATTATTGTACTATATTTGATCTTCATGGGAATAGTAACAGATTGAAAAGGATAATAGATACACAGAAAACAAAATAAAGGAACACATAACACACTAATCCACTTCCACCATGATATTAATTTCAAGCACCTTTGATGAAGGAAACAACTTGATTAAGCAAAATCTTAGCTTTTTCACATGTTGGTTTAAACATATGAAAAACATGATTCTCATCCTCTGTTTCAATCACTTCAACAACACCATCCCAACCATTTTTTTCAAGCAACTCTTTATAATACCAACCCCTATCCTTCAACAAATCTTGCTCAGCAACACAAACAAGCACTCTCTTACAACCCAAACTCCCCAAATTCGGATCCTTAGCCGGGTTAATTAACGGGTCATCGGATCCACTCGTGGTTGGACATGCAAAACGCCATAAATTATGAACCTTTCCTACATATTCAGCTTGATTTGATTCTGACCCAATTCGATCCTCACCCCAAAAATAAGGATGAACATAAAAAATCCCTTCAAGATTTACACCATCCAATTTTTCTTTCCCGACCCGAATACCTAAATAATGTGCAATGTTAGCACCAGCACTGTCACCTCCTAAGAACACTTTCTCAAAATCTGCATATTGATTCAACCATTCATCAGAACCATTTCCACCAACATGTGAAGCTACCCATTTGAGTGCAAGCCATGAATCTTCATGAGCAGTGGGAATAGGGTGTTCCGGTGCTCTTCTATAATGAACAGAGACACCAATAACGTTAGCAAGTGAAGTAACAGAGTTAAGATAGTTATGGTAGTTTGGCGAAAAAGGAGTTTCGATGCAGAAAGCACCACCATGGATGTAAACAAGGAGAGGGAGTTTTTGGGTTGGTGGGTAATTGGTTTTAGGAATGAAAAGTCTAGCTGATATGTCATGTTCTTTGGAGATTATAACATCTTTTGATTCAACATTTGTTGTTGGATCAAGAGATGGTGGAAGAACCTCAGTACCTGCAAGTCTCTGAACACGACCACTTTTGTATAGTTTAAGGACTGGTGTTAGATCAACGGCTATTTCATCGTCGATGGTGGAGGAGGTTGAATCCATGTTAGATAACGGTTGTTGTTGTTGTGTGCAGTGTATGAGTAAGGGTTTTCTCAGTTTGAATGAAGGAAGAAGTGTTGTTAAGGGGAAGGAGAAAGAATGAGAATTGAGAATCATGAAATTGTAACTTGGTTTTGTAGCCACATATGCACACCTTATCATCATTTTGTTTCGTCCACCTTATTTGTTTTTTCTTCAATAGACTTAGTAACCAAAAAAATATGCTTCACTCGAAGTAGACCCAAAGTCCCTATTTTAACTACTTCCTGCAAAGTTTTGTTTCCAACATAATGTTGAAGAGTGATTCCAATACTTCATATAAATTGTTTTGTTTGAACAATAAATTTGAAGAATTTGTATGATAAAGGAATTTTGTTAAAGTTTAAATTTTGGGAATTTTAAATATCATCTAAAAGTTAATATTTTAAAATTTTCTATTATTTTATTTGTTGACGAAGTGAGAAACATCCTTCAAATGGGGACACGCAATTATGTGGTTTCACGTTTCAATTTGGATGAAAATGTATAGCCTAACAATATTGGTATTTACGAGTTAAGGCCTTACAAATTGAAATTTACTCTATAAAATGTGAATTTCAAATTGGTTCATAGTTGTTTTTTCAAATTTTGTATATTAGTTCATATTCTTTTCCAAACTTTGCATATTAGACCTGTAGTTTTAAATTTTGTAAGCTAGTGTCTCTATTGTTCCTGTATAATTTTCAAAATGGGAAGGCTAGCAGTAAACAACCTCACATAAACTACATTTGACATGGCGAGCGAGATTCTCTAACACTCTCCTATAACCAATTATAACTTTCATGAACTCTCGTAAAACACAACTTCGATAGAAGCATCGAACGATGTACTACTCTCCCTCAAAACTATGTCGGTTGCTAAATTAGACATAGTAAAATAAAATAAAATAAAAAAGAACAATTACATACTGAGAAATTGTAAAACAAGCGACAAGGAAAATGACGCTAAGACAATAAGCAGAGAAACTTTAAGAAAATGGAAAAAAATGCACAAAATTAAAAACTGAAAAGTTTAGGTACCAAATGGAGGGAACCATTCATCAGCAATTACATCCCTCCTGAGATGCAAACTTTCAATTTATATATGTAGCTTAACAATAAGACATCGTGATCTTGTCGTGATATACTTCTATGCAATGTTAAGCATTCCTTCAATTTAAACCTCAAGTGAATGCATACTTCCTTTCCTTTCCCTGCATATAAAGCTGTTGACTATAAATCCTTGGCTCATGATTCAACAATAGATTTCGTGTGGTGGAGGATACACGAGCTCCTCGCTGGATTCGTTAATCAAAAGAAACTTGGTGTGTAGCTTAATGTACCTTTCGTATTACGATAGTCAAAATTATGACGATTCCATATAATTTTGTCGAAGCTACAGAATATAACCTTTGAAAAAAATCATTGGAACTTAGTATATTAAGTTTGACATACCGCTGTGATACACCAAAAATAGACTTATTTCATTTTTATTTTTATTTTCACTTTGTTTGCTGAGGGTTAAAATATATTGATTTCAACTTAATGAAGAAAAAAGAAGTAAATCCATTTAGATAAATTTGTAAAATAATTTATGCACTTGAATACGAAGATACATGCACTAAGACGATGACAATAATTTAAGAAAATGACATAATTTAATATAATAATATAGTGAAAATGTTAGACATGTGAGTCCCATACCGGAACATATCTGAGAAGTTGTCGTGTTTGATAGTTATCTATTTGTGTAAGACTGTCGAAGTTTTTGGATTGGATTAGAAGACTGTTGCTGATGTAAAATCAAAACAAGTGGGAGGAACGAAACAAAATGATAAGGTGTTCAAATATCTCTAAGTGTGGGCTTCAAAACCAAACCAAATTATTACTTCACGAATATCATTTTCCATTTCTTCTCCTTCCTCTCAATACTTCCCCACCATGGATTCAAACTCCTCCACCATCAACAATGAAATAGCCATTGATATACCTCCAATCTTGAGAGTATACAAAAACGGTCATGTTGAAAACTTAATGAGTGATCAGGTTGTTCCACCATCCTTTGATCCAACAACAAACGTTGAATCAAAAGATGTTATAATCTCCAAACAACATAACATATCAGCAAGACTTTTCATTCCCAAAACAACATACCCACCAACCCAAAAACTCCCTATCTTTATTTACTTCCATGGTGGTGCTTTCTGTATTGAAACCCCTTTCTCACCGAATTACCATAACTATCTCAACTCTGTTACATCACTTGCTAATGTTATTGGTGTCTCTGTTGACTACAGAAGAGCACCAGAACACCCTGTTCCCACTGCTCATGAAGATTCATGGCTTGCACTCAAATGGGTCGCTTCACATGTTAATGGAAATGGCTCTGATGAATGGTTGAATCAATATGCAGATTTTGAGAAAGTGTTCTTAGGAGGTGACAGTGCTGGTGCTAATATTTCACACTATTTGGGTATTCGGGCTGGGAAGGAAAAGTTGCATGGTGTGAAACTTGAAGGGATTGTTTACGTTCATCCTTATTTTTGGGGTGTGGATCCAATTGGGTCAGAATCAGATCGAGCTGAATTTGTAGAAAAGATTCATAATTTATGGCGTTTTACATGTCCAACCACAAGTGGATCCGATGACCCGTTAATGAACCCGGCTAAGGATCCGAATTTGGGGAGTTTGGGTTGTAAGAGAGTGCTTATTTGTGTTGCTGAGAAAGATATTTTGAGGGATAGGGGTTGGTATTTTAAGGAATTGCTTGAAAAAAATGGTTGGGGTGGTATTGTGGAAGTTGTTGAAACAGAGGATGAGGATCATATTTTTCATATGTTCAAACCAAGCTGTGAAAAAGCTAAGGTTTTGCTTAGCCAAATTGTTTCATTCATCAAAAGGGATTGAAAATATCATGTTATGGATAAGTGTGGAAATGGAATAGTAGTATAAGAGTTTAATGGAAAATGGAAACCAATAATTTCTCATGTATTCAATTAATTAAAGTAGATATAATGTTGTGCTTTGGTGGAATACAAGGTATTATTACATGATTATGTAAAATAATTTTAGGTTGTTTGTGTGTATTTTTTTTTGTATTGATTCATAAATTGATCATGCAACTTGATAAAATAGATAGTAGGAACATGTTAAAAATAAGAATTTTTATCTCCAACACTATATCACATGACAATTTTTTGTTTATAGTACAACTATAAAAAAAAAATAATATCCATTTTATTTTTTAATATAAAAACTATTATCCCTTAAATAGTGATTAAACTTGGAGTGGGGTTGGAGATGTTTTTCCTTTTTTTAAGGAAGGAGGTGATTTCTTAGATATTACTCCATCCGTTGTTTTTTTTTAAAGTGTGCAGTTTTGTCGGATTTAACGTTTCTATTTAACTGTCAATTTTGTGTTTTAAGGGTACGATTTGTCAATTGTACCTTTTTTTAATTACATTTATCTTTTTCAATAAATATTTTTTTTATATATCTGAAAAACTAAAGTTAAACAAAAAGTTTGTTTTTTTGTATAACAATAAATCTATTGATGAGGGTATAATAAGAAAATAATGTGCAAAAATCCAATTTCTTAATTTTGTGTTACTATTCTAAACGGACACTAAAAAAAACGGAGGGAGTAGAAGATTTGTTTTTGTAACAAAAAAATTCTTTTGTGAATAATTAAATATTAAATGAATAAATATTAACTATTAGATTAAATAAAATAAACAGATGAGATTTATAACTAGTGCCAAATTAAACTTTGACACCTGATGTCAGTGGATTATGTGAGAAAGTTTCTTGTCTATATTGTATACTAGATACATTACATTTTCAATGAATGTATATATACTCCCGTTAGTCTCATATATAAAGAAAAATTGATTTTTAAATTCATTAAATAAATGATGTATGTAGTTTATACTAGATGTGCTTTAAAAAAATCAGAATTGATTCTTTTTAATTTGTTGAAAATATGAGAGGGATGATGTAGTTTGTAAGAGAGTGCTTGAAAAAGAAATATTAAAAAAAATCAGAATTGTTCTTGAAAGTTTCAACCTCAATCGCATTTCTCTCTCCCTTTCATATTCCTCTTATCACCATAATCCTCCCCCAACCACCAAATTTCATTTTCTTTCTTCCCTAAATCTTCCAACAATCAAGATGTGTATTAATTTCTCACTCATATACTCATTACAATAAGTAAAAAGGATGCAAATTCAATCATAACCCTCATTTTCTTTCTTCGGCCGAATTCCCACTCGTGTCAACCTCAATCTCCAATTTTTTACCAATGGTAAGCTTGTGGGTGATTGAAAATCTATAGTAAAGCGAGTATTTCAATTTTGAATTTTCCCTTATTCTTTTCTCCTTTTTTCAGGTGAATCTTAAAACTCCAATTTGTTAAAACTTCAACTTTCTCAATTTCTCATAAATGAGTTTCTTTATAATCAATTGGTGTGAAGAACAATAGTTAATGATTAGGTAAATTGTTGGTTCTCTTTCATAATGAATCAGAATGAGATAGTATGAATAACTAATGAGTTAGATTCATTACATAAAATTAAAAGATGTGACGGATTGGATGCAACGGTGGATCCAAACATTACATAATCGTCTGGTTAAATATGAAAGAAACTATAAATTAAAGGGAAATGTTAAATAATGTCTCCGATGCACTAGTTAAGTTTATTAATAAGGAAACTTTATCTTGAAATTTGTACATTAAATACCTTAAAAATGTAAAAAATTATCTTTCCAAATATTAATTTTGTGTTTAATTTCTTTTTTTATTGCTAAACTAAATTATATTGAAAATAAGAAATAATTAGACTACTATCCGTGCGATGCACGAGTCTTTTAGAATGTTATATATAGCATTTAATTTTATTATTCTTTGTATATATATATATATATATATATATATATATTAGGTAGGAAAACTTGTATGTAGGATTGTGGAATTATACACTATTTTTTTTTCCTTTCTAGGTGTGTCTCTTTATGCATGATCCTTACACACAATATATGACTGCCTTCAAGTGAATTATTAGGTATATTAAGGATATCATTCACTATGGTCTACATCTTTCTCCTTCCCTAGTTGATACCCTCACGGCCTCACCACATATACAGATCCTGACACCATAAGGTCTACGTTTGGATATTTTGTCTACCATGGGGATAATTTAGTCTCTTGGTCTACAAAACGACAATCAACCTTATCCGGCTTTAGTGCTGAAGTAGAAAATCGTGGTGTTGCTAATGTTGTTGTTGAATCGTGTTGACTTTGAAACTTACTGTTGGAACTTCAGTGTCCGGTCATCAAAGTCACTTTTGTCTACTGTGACAATGTTAGGGCTATTTACTTGTCAGGTAGTCCTATCAAAATCAACGCACAAAACACATTGAAATGGATATCCACTTTGTGCGTAAAAAGGTTGCTACATGTTCTCGCTATCAAATCGCTGTCATTTTCACCAAGGGCCTTCCGTTGTAATTATTTGATGATTTAGAAATAGTTTCAACATTCATCAACTTCTGGTTCTGACTACGAAGGCGTATTAGAATATAAAATATTCATTGTATAAATTATAAATATCTTTTGTATTTAGTTAAATAATAATCAGGCTCAAATCAATATTATTGTACACATATTATTGTATAATAAAACACAACACACAGAATTCTATTAATTATAGGAGAGGAGGAGGTACTATTATGATTGATTGATTCATTCATGCAATGTTAACAATTCAGTGGCCTATAAAGTCTCATGAACAAATTAGATCAACATGAAATTTTCTCCTCAACAACCATGTTAAATTGTAGTAAAGAAAAACAACAATAAGTTATATTGTGAGTAGTCTTCTTAATTTCACAACCAAATGAATACGAGAGCAATAAATTAATAACAATGACACCTTGAATGTTAGATAATTCTATAATAGTATTTACTATATATTGACAGTTTACACTGTACTACAACTTACTATTGACAGTATACATAAAAAAACTTCAACATAAGCCACATAAGCATAGGAAACCTAATTAAAATCAATGTTACTTTTCTACCTATTTTACCAAATTTCTTTCATTTGAAATGAGCGCTAATATATTGTCCCCGCGATCACTTAATTACTTATAATAACACTTTGCATCTACTCCATCTGTAAAAAAAAAAAATAAGCTTAGTGCAATTTAATCATTATATAGTCCTTTCCTTTCTTACTTATTTTCTTCCTTTTCTTTTGTTTTTATCCCTTTCTCGATTAAGGCTCTGTTTGGGAAGACCAAAAAACTAGCTTATAGCTTATAGCTTTTAGCTTATAAGCTAAAAACTCTGTTTGATAACGGTCATTTTACTATGAGCTTATAGCTTATTTTACTAGCTTATAGCTTATTTTCAAATGCTATTTCAAGTAGCTTATAGCTTTTAGCTTATAAGCTATAAGCTAGTTTATCAACTAACCGCTATTTTTACCAAACAGAGCCTAAAACTAGTACGAATTATTCTTCTTCCATAATTATATTGCAGCTTTGGTGTTTCTAAAATAAATATGTATTTTCAAATGTAGAATATATGTGGATTATTCATCCATTTCAAAACTTTGTTGACACTTTCATTTTGTTTCAAAATGGTGGATTTTTAGAAATATAAGGTATACCATTTGGTTCATAAGTGGTTTTTTACTTTTTTTTTCCTTCTTTTTTTCTAAGTTAGGAGAATAGTCGGTATCAAAGGAACTTTAGGAATAAAGATCCTTGTCGTCTACCATATTCCCATAATAATAATAATACATAATAAAAAGAAAAGAAAAACAAATTACAAGAGAAATAACTGGAGGATGTCATATAGAACTTGACCAAGTAAAACCTCACAAGAGTGCAAGTCAACCCAAACGGAAGATACATATAGAGAAAAACAATATACTCAATCCCAACAAACTATCACCAATCACGAATTAGTGAATGTTTGCAAGCACCAACCTAGGTCAGAAAACCTGCGAATAATCTAAATGTCAACATAGATCGAATTACTACCCACAACTCTTGCGATAAATAACAACAAGCATTCAAAACTCTTTCGAGACAAACAATCCCACGTCAAATTGAGAATGTGGCGGGGATATCAATAAATTTTAAAGAGACTATTTATTTTAATTCTGTATTTTTTTTTTAATAATGTATAATTCTTCACTTTAGCTTAGCATTGCCTTGCCTAACAGGTTAAAACAACAAATTTGTTATACTTTTTTATTTAGTTATTTATTCATTTTTACAGAAAAAAGTGAAAAACAGCTTTTGTTTTCTTAAAAGGAATAAAAGAAAAAAGCATAAACAAGAAATTACTACTACTATGCAATGCAAAGTTCAGTGTATTGTTAATTTGTTATCATCATTGTGGAAAGTGTGTCACATGGGGTGTTGCGAAACATTGGAAAATTGCATACGATTTTTTTTCTTCTACTTTTTGATATAGTACATCCGATTAAAATATAAATTTAAAATTACTAAAAATTAAAAGGAATAATTTGTTTTTTTACAAAAAAGAATAATTTGTTAACGAACTCACAACACATATATATAATATAATGATATAAGTTAAATATAGCATACATACAATAGCAAAATACTTATAAATAATATAATAAAATAAAGTGACTGAAATCTTTCATATTTCTTGATATGCAAGTTGACGCTCAAATAATTGATTGAAGTTGATTTTTCAATATATGAATTAAACAAATACTGCAACAAGAAGAAAACTCAAACTCAAACATCACAGTATCAAGATGACAAACAATAAAACGCCACACTCAAATGAAGAAATCACAACAAAAAGAAACTAAAAACTTTTATATATTTGAGAGTCACTTATTTAATTATATTTTTAAAAAAAATGTAAAAAGGTGAATGCTTTTTTTTTTTCATAAAGACCTAAAATCACTCCCTTCCAATGAAAGAAGGGGAAGAAAACCTAAAAATAAGGTGAAATCTCTCTCTAAAATAAAACTAGGGTCGGCCCTCAAGTGTTTTGATTTGCAAGCTAAAATTTTATGTTGATGCTTTTAATTCATGGAGGAGTACCTTAACCTTTTACAAAATTATGATTTTTTTTACAAGTTGATGACTCCACGTCATTACTTTATTTCTACCTATTTCTGAGATCTATTTACGAGGTTTTAGTATGTTTTTATTATATTTTTGCACAATAATAAGTGAAAGTTACATCGAGTACAAGGCTGCGGAAAGCACAAGAAAAGCAGAAAAATTTGAGTACAAGTCTGTCAGTTGGCGCGCGGCACCAGATGTCTGCGCACGGCGCCAACGACTAGTGAAAAAATAACCCTTCTGTTCTGTTGTTTGGCGCGCGGCGCGGGCGCGTCACTTTGGCCTATATATTGGAATTTCTGAAGCAGAATTAGGGTACAAAATTTTACGGCGAAACGGCAGACTTTTGAAGGCGACCAGAGAACTTATTGTAATGCTTTCTTTCACCTTTGTTGATGTAATTTACTCTTTAATTATGTCTAGCTAAACTTCCATGATTGGATCTTAGGAGATTCTAATTGTTATTGTTCTTGAACCATGTAGTTTCATATGTTATGTTTAATTAATTACGAAGTTAGTTTCATCAATTCTTCCTTGTGCTTAATGCTTTACATGATTTGATCACTCGTGTGATGAATTTAATAATTTATTTTACTATGAGAATAGGAATAGATTATTGACCTAGGAATTATTGTAAAATTGGTTTACACTTAGGAGATTTTGGTTTACTAATTGAGATTAAAGATTAAAGCGCAACTTCCTCCCGGATCATAAATCATCCTAAGAGATTAGCGGGGTTTATGATCAAGGGAGAGGATTATGTTATCAAGAGATTGAGCATAGTTATTTATTTTAATCAAATCGTGAAACTAGTTTGGTAATTTTGTTAACATACATGAACTACCGAGACAATAATAACTAGATGAACCGAAAAGGTCCAATCACTTCTCCTTCTTAAGTCAAACCCTATTTTCAAAGTATTTTCTCCAACAAACCCTAGAAAAATCCCCCTTTTTATATTAATGTTAATCTACCTAAATATGTTTTCAAACTACAATTGTTGATTTATCACAATCCCTGTGGAGACGATCTTACTTACTTTTATTATTACTTGACGGCAGTTTAGTACACTTGCTAAATTATTCATCAAGTTTTTGGCGCCGTTGCCGGGGATTGTTGATTTAATTGACAATCCGATTGGACCATATTTAGTTTGTTTTTTTTTATTTTCTTGTTTTTTATTTTTATCGAAAAAAAAAATTATATATATCTACAAATTCTAAATTCTATTTTTTTTTATTCTCTTGTAGTGTAGTTGCTTCTAAAAGGTATTTCTGATTGTTTGCAAGGTAGGAAGAAGGTAGTCCGAGAACTGATCTTTGATCCGGAAATCGAGAAAACAGCTAAAGCAAACAGGAAAGCAGTTCGGTTGGCACACCAGGCTGCCCTGTTAGCAAGTGGTACGGAAGAGATACTTGAAGAAGAAGTTCCTAGTTCAAACACTTCGAACGACGAAACCGAAAGCATGACTGGAGTTGATCCACCACCGCGGAGGACATTGGGTGACTATGGCCAAGCAACTGGTGGTCGTAATTCTAATCTGGGTTTTCAACCAGTGAATCCCGTATCTTTCGACATAAAGAATACGGTGCTCAGTGCTCTTAAGGAGAACCAGTTTTCTGGGAGTGAATCGGAATGCCCAAACATCCATCTAGCCCGATTCTACGAAGCATGTGGGTACACTGACCCAACTGGTGTATCCGAGTCAAACAAGAAGTTGAGGTTGTTCCCACTATCCTTGACTGGTAGGGCAAAAGATTGGATTGATACACTGCCACCCAACACTATTGCTTCTTGGGATGAGCTCGAGCTGAAATTTCGTGAGCGATATTTCCCAATCCATAAGTTCTTAGAGAGGAGGAATGATATCACCAACTTCGAACAAGGGGACTCCGAATCGTTATATAATGCATGGGAAAGGTTCAAGCTATGTTTGAAGAAGTGCCCGAAACATGGGCTAGACAATCATGCACAAATGCAACACTTTACTCAAGGATTGAGAGCTCAGACTAGAATGTTGTTGGATGCATCAGCTGTTGGTTCATTGAAAAATAAGGATGAAAGCGAAGCAAGGGAGTTAGTGGAGGCTATGGCTCAGAATGAATACAGAGTTCAGAATGATAGGGGAGCAAAGAAAAAGGCTGGCATGCTGGAGCTTGATACTCAAACCGCTCTACTAGCGCAATCTCAGTTGATGAACACTCAGATGGCAGCCATGTTGAAACACTTCACTACTACCCCCACTCCTCAGATGCAAGCTAACGCAGTCCAAGATGTGAAGTGTGCTTTTTGTGGTAAGAGACATGCTAATGGTGAGTGTTTTCTTGCAGGTTCCGAGCAAGCAATGTACCTATCTAACTTTAAGAAGAGCAGCACTACCAATAATCCATACTCGAACACTTACAATCCGAGTTGGAGAAATAATCCAAACTTTGGATGGGGAGGAAATCAAAATCAATCTCAACAACAAGCACCGTCTCAGAACTCTCAACCAAGGCAACAGTCTCCACTAGAAGATGCACTTGCTCAGTTTATCAAGGTCACTCAAGGAAATTTTGAAGAGATGAAGATTAGCCAAAATCAATTGAAAGCCAACCAGGAACAAATGAAAGCCAATCAAGACATTGCTAACAAGAATCATGAAGCTTCAATCAAGAGTGTAGAAACTCAAATCGGCCAATTGTCAAGACAGTTTTCAGCTACTCAAAATAAGGGCTTTGAAGGTTCTACGAAAGACAATCCGAGGAACGAAAGTTGCATGGCTATCAACCTGAGAAGTAGAGAATGTTGGAACAAAATATGTGTTAATACACACCCTTAGGTTTTGATGATAACAAAGTATTAAATTGACAATTGATGGTACTAATGTTTAAATTAAGTGCAGGAGAATTCAACGTTAAATCAAGAGCACACTTAATTTAGACTCTGATGAAACCTATGGAAGTCTGAATAATTCGACTCTGAAAGAGTTCAGAAGCTACAACGTGGTCAGGAGCTAAACAAAGTTCAGAAGCTCAAAGAGGATCAGAACGTCTGCAAGTGTTCAGAAGCTCAGAGGAGTTCAGAAGCTCAAGGATGTTCAGAGGCCTACAAGAGTTCAGAAGCTGTCTGCTAGTCATGAGTCATTCAGAGGATGAAGACGTTCAGAAGCTGAATTGCGAAGGACTATCAGAGGCCAACCATTCAAAGACCAATCAGACTCCAAGTTATCAAAGGTTCATCAGAAGCAAAGGAATTCCCCAGTCATCACAGGGCTACATCAACTACAACTTATCAAGCCTGATGATTTGTTATAAGGTCAACTAATTGCAACGGTCACAAAGGATGTGATCCCTCTCTCTAGGAGCTAGTTGAACCTTATAATTGTACTATTGGACAAACAGTAAAGGTGAAGCCTCTCTGCAAAGGAAGACGTGGCTTTACTCAACGGATCTTTAAAGACTACAGCTGTCCATTTTACAACGGGAATTTCTCCAACGTCTCAATGTCTTTCTCAACTCATATAAATATGCCAAAGAAAGAATTGATGACTAGCGATCTTCATTAGAAAACATCTCTCAGAAGAAAGTGAGAATCTGCATTGTAATAGAAAATATCTCTCAAATGAAGTGAGCATAAAAACTAACCTAAGCCTCTGAAGTTATTATGTTTGTAATAAGTTTAAGCTTATAAGTTAGTGGTAAGTCTTCTGCTTAGTGTAGAAGCAACAAAGTCTTCTGCTTAGTGTAGAAGTAAGAAAGTTTTCTACTTAGTGTAGAAGCACATAAGTCTCAATCTTAGTGATTAGAGCATGATGTCTTGAGCCTGAGTGCTTGAGCAAGGAAGCCTCTGATCTTGTGTGATCAGAGCAAGGAAGTCTCTCTGTCTTGTGTGACTTAGAGCAGGAAGTCTTAAGCTTGTGTGCTTGAGCAAGGAAGTCTTTGATCTTGTGTGATCAGAGCAAGGAAGTCTCTATGTCTTGTGTGACTAAGAGCAGGAAGTCTTGAGCTTGTGTGCTTGAGCATCAATTGTAA
Source organism: Trifolium subterraneum (assembly GCA_951799995.1). Taxonomy (NCBI): domain Eukaryota; kingdom Viridiplantae; phylum Streptophyta; class Magnoliopsida; order Fabales; family Fabaceae; genus Trifolium; species Trifolium subterraneum. The sequence goes on along the minus strand of OX637461.1, from coordinate 42,149,305 downwards.
TCCTTGTGATTATAGTGAACTTTCTTGGAAACAAGGGGACTGGAGTACTCTCAATTTGTGAGGGGAACCAGTATAAATTGTTGTGTGTTCTTCTCTCTCACTCTCTCATTTACTCCTTCATCATTCATAACGCCATAAGTTAATTGTGTGATCAATCCGCTGTGCTTTAAAGACTCTGAAAAGATTTAAATATCTTGGAAAGTTTTTAAATATCCAAAACACAATTCAACCCCCCCCCCCTTCTTGTGTTTTCTCCACGCACCTTCAATTGGTATCAGAGCTCTGGTTCTGTTGGTAAATCACTTAACCGTGAGACAGTCAGGATCCAAAGGAGAAAACCACCATGGCTCAAAACATGGATGATTGGAAGCAGAAGCTATATCAACAAGTTGCTGATCTTGTCAAAGAAATTGAAGATGGACTGAACTTAAATGAAGATCTGAGCAACAATCAAAATCCTTCCACATCAGGGGTTAATCAAACTTCTAGTATTGATTCTACAACTACTACTCTTTGCCTCATTAGTGATGATAATGAAAGCATTCAGTAGGCAACAGTAAATGGTCTGTTAGATCAATATGAGGAGTTTAGGATGGAGGAAAATGAGAGCATTGAGAAAATGAACATAAGGTTTCAAGCTATCACAAGCAAGCTTGAAAAGCACAACAACAAACTCAGCAACAAAGAACTTGTAAGCAAGTTGCTGAGAAGTTTGCCTCTGAATTGGAATGAAATTCCAAATACTATAGAGGAAACTGAAGACATCAATTCAATGAGTCCTGAATCATTGATTGATTTACTCAGAGTCCATGAATTGGCTCTGAAGAATATGCAAGAGTTGAACGTTGAAGAAGTAGAAGCAGCAAGAAAAGGAAAGCAAGCATTGGAGCATGAAGATCTTGTTGAAGAACCTGATGAAGAGTATCTTGAAAGGTTTTCAAGAAAAATTGAAAGATGGTACAACTTCAAGAAGAATGGAGGAAGACTGGCTAAAGGAATGACAACATGGGATGTACAAGACAACTTCTCTGAAGATGAGTCTGAAAGAGCTCCAGGAGTTGAAGGATCAAGTTCTGAAGATGGCTCAGACTCTGAAGACTCAAGTTCTGATGAAAAGTCAGAACCTGAGAGCATAGAAAGTATCCAGAGATCAATGAATCAGGTATATTCTCGTCTTTCCAAAGCAAAATTGATCAAGCATCTTAATAAGACCTTACTTAAACTCTCTAATAGTCAGCAGAAGTATAAAAAGCTTAAAGCAGACTATGAGAATTTAAGTAAGCAAGCAAATCACTCTGAACGTCTTGTACAAAAAGATTTTATCAAAACAAAAGACCTTGAGAATGAGTATGCTATATGTTACAAACCCTTTGAGCACTCTCTGGTTCTCAAAGAGTACTGTAACATCAATGCTGATCAAAATAAAATTGTTTCCATGCTTTGCAACCTTAAGACCAACAATACTAATGGGATTGGATACTCTAGTAGTAAAACACTAGAGGAACCGAGCTCATCAGTTATTGATGGAAGCTTCTCACTTCCAAATCTTTACACTACATTTGTATCCGATAGCACTCAGATGAAACAAATGAAGGATGAAGATTTGGCAACTAACAGTCTAGGACCCTCAAGCAAGTGGGTACCAAGAGACAAAATTGTTTACTTGATTGCAGGTGAAACTAAGACTCTGAACCTTCCAATCACATGGATGCATGTGACTGTGAATGGAAAAAGAGCAATTGTGCACAGAAGGCACATTCTTGAAGAGTCAGATGGAGAAGAAGATGAGATGGAGTACATAAGGAGCAGGAGGGAGCATGAAGAATTTGAAGCTTGTTTTGAAGATGACAACAACTCAGTGTGGTGGAGTGATTGCTCAGGCTATGACTCTGACTACAATTAAATCAAGAAAGCTTCAATACAAGGTAAGTATGCTTAACTCCTGAATGACATCTCAGAGGAATAACTCTCAAAGGTTTGAAAATGTCTTCTTAGGATACATAATGTTCAGTACTAAAAACCTTAAAAAATCCTATCTGAACATATTTTTTTGTGTCCTGAAAGGTTTGTTTTTCAGCCTCTGAAGTTCTTCAGGTTTCAGCATCTGAAGCAGCACAGACTCTGAGAAACTATTCAACCTCTGACGGTTAAGCCTCTGAATAGGAATTGAATTGGAAACGTTTAAGTATTTTATACTGAAACGTTTTGGCGCTAAATAGACAACACATACACACGTTCTGATTGGTTTAAAACAGTTAATGATTAGTTCTTTTCTTTTTAATTTATTTTTGTGACTTAATTTGCCTTTAATCAAAATCACTGAACACTTGCACTATTTGCACTTCCACAACATACACTCTCGTTTTCTAAACCTTAGAAAAACCTTCTTTCTCTTTGATTTTAGAAAAATCCAAAACCCTAACTTTTGTAATGGCAATCTCTACCTCGTCAGTATCAACTACAGAGTTCTCCTTCCCAAATGACCTACCTATCAACGTCGTCAATTGCTCAGAACTGTTTAGCAAAGAAAAATCGTTGGAAATGAAGGGAAAATCATTCAACTTGGTCATGGAACAACCGGTTGATTTTGAAAGTCTTAGATTAAACCAGCACGACATTGAAAAATTCTTCAATGATCAAAATGGAGGATTTAGATACATGAGAATATTAAATGGTCCAATCTATCCTACACTGGTTAAGGACTTTTGGCTTCGGAGCAAGGTTATTACTGTTGAAGACTACATTGAAGAACTGACTAATTTGAGGAATGCAAAACCTGAAAACAAGAACAAAACTCCTGCTGAATTAGGGTTGAGAGAAGTCAAGGAAGATGAAGTCAGATCAGTCGTTTGTGGTTTTGAAGTAGTGCTAACTCAGTCAAACTTGGCAAGGATGTTATACATTCCAAATGAAGGAAAATTTCATGCCTACAATGCTACTGAGGCTAAAAGCACTGGCTGTCTAGAAGATATGACAAGGAGATGTTATGAGGAAGGGAAGAGTTGTGAGAGTAACAGGAGTGGTGATCTAAAACCAACTCAGAAGCTTCTAGCCAGGATTTTATTAGGATCAATCTTCCCAAGGAGTGGAAGATCTGATCAACTCTCCTGGGATCATAGATACTTTATCTATTTTCTCACTAGAGGTTATCAACTTAACTGGGCTAGGTACATTTTCTGTCATATCTGCAAAGCTGTAAACGCCATTCAAAGACAGACCAAGCCAAATGTTCACATCATTTATCCAAGAATTCTCAGTGAGATTTTCTATCAATGTGGTGTAATTGATGTGATCAAAGTTGCTGGTCAAGATCATCTGCTAAGAGAACTGAGAGCCTCTGCTATATCAGTGAGTACTTTGTCCAACATGTTCTTTCTGTCTGGGCAGACACTGTTACATTCAAAGCCTCTAGAGCATCTGTCTAACTTAGGACCTTCATGGGTAACTACATTCAACATTAACATACCTTCTGTTGCAAAAGGTATTGTTAATCAGTACATTAAGTTATTGAAGAGTCAAGGTGAACCCTTTGAAATTGAACCAGAAGAGGTAAAAGGGAAAAGGAAAAGATTGGTAAGAACTAGGGTTAAGACTGAAAAGAGTGAGAAGACAAATGTGGCAGCTCTAGAAGATGAAGATGATGATAATGAGCCTCTGAAGATCAAGAAAAGGAAAATTTCTAAGCAGCTGAAGATAAAGAAGAATGTCGAGAGCTCTACCATTGCTACTTCAGGTACTTTAACTGATCCTAAAGGTCCTGTTGCATTAACTCAAGATATTCAGCACCCCACAAATTCAAACCACCCATCAAAATCACCTCTAGAATTTCTTGAACAACACTTAGCTGGTGAACTTCCCCCACAAACAAATTCTCCATCAAACCAAATCATCTCAGAAATCACTCAACCAGAAACATCTGAGATAGTTCAACTAAAACATGATCAACCACAACCTGAACCATACATTTCACCTGAACATGTTCTTTCACAAATTGCACCTCAACCATTCCCTGAACAAACAAAATCTCAACTTGAAGGTGAACCAAATCAGACCTCAATCTTACCAACCAAAGATCAGGTTGATGAAATGATCAAAGAATTGACTCATGTGCAGTTAAATTCATCTAATCAATCTGATCATGTTCAACATCAACAACAAACACAATCTTTTCCCTCAAACTCTGAACCTTCTCAAACCAATTCCATAATTCCTGAGGTTCTGGGTGAATGCAACAACCTGATTAGACGGTTACATGGCCTTCCTGAGCTAAGACACTCTGACATATCTTCATCTGAACATGTTGCTCAATGGGTAAGCTTAACTGAGGATTTGGTAAAGAAGCTGCACAATCTCCAAGAGGCTAGTATTGAAGAACAGAGGAGGAGTAACAGGGGAAAGAACACAATGGTTGAAGAGGTCATTCAGATTCAAAAGGACACAGAGAGGAATCAACCTGGATCCTCTTCTGTAAGAACAAGTGATGAGCAAAATCTAATGGAAAAGATAGCATCACTTGAGGAAAGACTGAATGAGCCTATTGTGGATAATCTAGGAGCAAATCAAGTGCACATTAGAAACCCACTGTATGAGGCTGAAATTGAAGACCTTAGGGCAGAAATGAAGAGGTATGGAGGGCTGATGGAGGTAGCTAATGCCAAACAGAAGGAAATCACGAGAATTCTAGCTTTTCTTTGTAACCAACCTCAATCAACACCCTAGGATCTCCCTGCTTGCTTAAAATAAATATCTTGATTAATATTTTGTTAAGCACATCGTTAGATTAAGTTCATATCTCTGTATATTTCTTTGATTTCTTTGTGCTAATCTGAAATATTTATTCATGTTATGTTAATCCAAGTGTCTTTATCTTAAAATAAGTATTGTTGCACAATAATTGGTTAATCTTGAAGATTGGAACTGCAAAGCAAGAGAATATACACAATAAGAACATCAATTTACAACAAGCCAAAGAAATAATTTGTATTAAAAATGAGTATTTATTACATAAAATTCTAAAAGATGATCAACTGGTATCCTTAGATGGTGGAATTGGGTGACCCAGCTTGGATGGCACCTCTCTTGGGGAATCTGAGTCAACTGACTCTTCCTCAGGAGAAGATTTTAGTTCATCTAAGATTTGATCATCAGCTTGGTCTTCTTCAGGAAAATATGTTTTCAAATACTCAAACCAATCAGAATCCCATTCTTCAGACTCTGTATGAGAATCTGCTTGTTCAGACTCTGAAGTAACTGGAATCTCAGGCTCTGGCTTTGTTCTTCTCGGTGTTTCTTCTTTGTGTTTTCTCTTATCTTGACTGGCTCTCATTGAAACTACCTTCTTCTTCTCTGAGCGTTTCATTTTTTTCTCTCAAGAGATCTATCAATAACCTAAGATTATTCTGTGTGAGTAAAATGACTAGGTATCTCTCACCTTTTATAAGCATAATTCAATGGCCGAGTATTAAATGTGTTCAACCACTCCTGATTTGACGGCATTGAAAGTTGAATTTCTATTAATTGCTTATTTTACCTTTTTGATAATGACAAAAGGGGGAGAAAGAATATTGGTAAATCAATTGTTGGAAGAAGCGAAATTACATGGCTTTTTAGGGCCTTGTAGTGCTTCAGAGAGAGAACGTAGGAGAGTGGTCAAAATAGTAGCATGAGGTATATGCTTTGATATGACAATCTGATCTTTGAGGATTTCAAAATATTGTACTAAAGAGCTCTGAACTGTTTTCAAATTTTTGTTCAGACTCTGAGCTATTTTCTTTGAAAAGATTTTTTTTTAAGCTCTGAACTGTTTGAAAATATTTTGAACTCTGAAGCTGTTAATGATAACCATCAAAACCAAGTGTGTGTGTGTAGACGTCTCTAAGTGTCTCTGATCCTATTTTGTCATTCAATTTAAATATTGTTTCATCTTGCATCTGCATTAAGGGCTTAATTTCAAGGAGAATGCATTTATTAATTGAAGTTTATTATTCATAGTTAGTTCTTGAGTAAGGGTGCAACTTTATTCAAAGATTATCACACTATGGAAAGAAGAAGCTTGCAAACCTTGTTCTTTACATAGTGAAATATGAATAATTTAAGTCATATAATAAAGTATTTCTGAAACTGATTAAAATTAACTATGGATACAAAATAGGGGGAGCTTACAAACCTAACCCTATGGGTTATCAGACTTAGGGGGAGCTTGCAAAACTCAGAAGCCTAATGTCAACATAGCTGATTTTTATCAACAACAATTGTATTTAATACTTATGTTTGTCATCATCAAAAAGGGGGAGATTGTTGGAACAAAATATGTGTTAATACACACCCTTAGGTTTTGATGATAACAAAGTATTAAATGGACAATTGATGGTATTAATGTTTAAATTAAGTGTAGGAGAATTCAACATTAAATCAAGAGCACACTTAATTTAGACTCTGATGAAACCTATGGAAGTCTGAATAATTAGACTCTGAAAGAGTTCAGAAGCTACAACGTGGTCAGGAGCTAAACAAAGTTCAGAAGCTCAAAGAGGATCAGAACGTCTGCAAGTGTTCAGAAGCTCAGAGGAGTTCAGAAGCTCAGAGGAGTTCAGAAGCTCAAGGATGTTCAGAGGCCTACAAGAGTTCAGAAGCTGTCTGCTAGTCATGAGTCATTCAGAGTATGAAGACGTTCAGAAGCTGAATTGCGAAGGGCTATCAGAGGCCAACCATTCAAAGACCAATTAGACTCCAAGTTATCAAAGGTTCATCAGAAGCAAAGGAATTTCCCAGTCATCAGAGGGCTACATCAGCTACAACTTATCAAGCCTGATGATTTGTTATAAGGTCAACTAATTGCAACGGTCACAAAGGATGTGATCCCTCTCTCTAGGAGCTAGTTGTACCTTATAACTGTACTATTGGACAAATAGTAAAGGTGAAGCCTCTCTGCAAAGGAAGACGTGACTTTACTCAACGGATCTTCAAAGACTACAGCTGTCCATTTTACAACGGGAATTTCTCCAACATCTCAATGTCTTTCTCAACTCATATAAATATGCCAAAGAAAGAATTGATGACTAGCGATCTTCATTAGAAAACATCTCTCAGAAGAAAGTGAGAATCTGCATTGTAATAGAAAATATCTCTCAAATGAAGTGAGCATAGAAACTAACTTAAGCCTCTGAAGTTATTATGTTTGTAATAAGTTTAAGCTTATAAGTTAGTGGTAAGTATTCTGCTTAGTGTAGAAGCAACAAAGTCTTCTGCTTAGTGTAGAAGTAAGAAAGTCTTCTGTTTAGTGTAGAAGCACATAAGTCTCAATCTTAGTGATTAGAGCATGAAGTCTTGAGCCTGAGTGCTTGAGCAAGGAAGCCTCTGATCTTGTGTGATCAGAGCAAGGAAGTCTCTCTGTCTTGTGTGACTTAGAGCAGGAAGTCTTAAGCTTGTGTGCTTGAGCAAGGAAGTCTTTGATCTTGTGTGATCAGAGCAAGGAAGTCTCTATGTCTTGTGTGACTAAGAACAGGAAGTCTTGAGCTTGTGTGCTTGAGCATCAATTGTAATCCTTGTGATTATAGTGAACTCTCTTGGAAACAAGGGAACTGGAGTACTCTCAATTTGTGAGGGGAACCAGTATAAATTATTGTGTGTTCTTCTCTCTCTCACCCTCTCATTTACTCCTTCATCATTCATAACGCCATAAGTTAATTGTGTGAACATTCCGCTGTGCTTTAAAGACTCTGAAAAGTTTTAAATATCTTGGAAAGTTTTTAAATATCCAAAACACAATTCAACCCCCCCCCCCTTCTTGTGTTTTCTCCACGCACCTTCAGAGAAGTTCCTTCACCGGAAGTTGTGACCAAGAAGAAGAGTGAGTTGAAGGACGAAGGAGTGAATGAGAGTGAGGGAGAAGTTGAAAAAGAGTGGGAGATAGTGGCTGAATCTGACAATGAGAGAGATGCATTAGTTGAAAATCAGAGGGAGAAAAAAATAGTAAGTAATGAGAAGGTAGTGGCAAAGAAGCAAGGTAAAGGAGTGGAGGAGAAAGAAGGCCAAAAGGAAAAAGAAAAGTCAGTCCATGCTAGGTTACCATATCCGCGCAAAAAGAAGGCTAAGGAAGAGGGTCCTACGCAGTTCAAAATGTTCATGAAGATGCTTTACAGCCTCCAAATGAACATTCCTTTTGCGGAAGCGCTAGAACAGATGCCCGTCTTTGCCAAATTCATGAAAGAACTTTTGTCAAAGAAACGGAAGCCCCTGGATGATGACACGGTGAATATGACCGAGGAGTGTAGTGCAATAATTCAGAAGAAGCTTCCACAAAAGAAGAAGGATCCAGGAAGTTTCACCATTCCATGTTCTATCGGAAACTTGCATGTTAGAAGAGCCTTATGTGACTTGGGTGTAAGCATCAATTTGATGCCCTTGTCCATGATGAAGCGTATCCCAGGTGCTGTAGCCAAGCCAACAAAGATGCAATTGTCTCTTGTCGATCGATCGATCACACATCCATATGGAATTCTGCAAAACGTCTTGGTAAGATGTACTGAATTTGTGTTCCCAGCTGATTTTGTGATTCTAGATATGGAAGAAGACGCTGAAGTCCATCTCTTATTGGGACGACCATTCTTAGCCACCGGAAGGACTCTGATTGATGTTGAGAAAGGAGAGCTCATGTTCCGTTTAGACGATGAACAAATATGCTTTCAGGTGTTTGAAACCACAACATTTGGGGGACCAGTACCCGAATGCTTCAAGGTGGATGTGCTAGAGGAGGTGGTAAATGATGCACAAGAAGAAGAATGGGAGCGTGAAATTGAAATATTCCTTCAAAGCTTAGATGATGATTCCAAAGAAGGAGAACCACTAAATCTAGAGGGAACATTGCTTGCGGAAGTATTGAAGAAGGATGATGATGCGTTGGTTTGGGACGCAGACGGTGTGAATCCCCTCTTTTGCTTGCACAAGAAGACTACAGAGGAAGAATTCAAGATGGGTAATGATGCTTACTTGGAAGGAGAAGACTTGAAATATCCTCCCTAATGAGGGTGTCGGACGTCAAGCCTCGGGACGTTAAACAAGCGTGTGACCTCTAGGTCACGAACCGTCAAGCTATTGACGTTAAACGAGCGCTGATTGGGAGGCAACCCAAGGTTAGTCTCACTTCCTTTTACTTGAATTTAATTTTGTCTTTGATGAATGTTTTGGCTATTTGAAAACTTGCGCACTATTAGAATGATTTTGTTTGAATGTTATTATAAGTCAGTTTTGTTAGCACCATGATACATGAATTTGTGACTCCCTTAATTGGTTGTTTTTCATATTTGATTGTAATTAGAAAAGTTGAGGAAATTTCTCAAACATTGACCACTCGATAATCCGGCCAAGCCGCGAGAATTTGAGCCCAAACACATAAAATTTTCTTGTCATGAGAGATTCCACAACTTAGCTAATTCTCTAGAACTTGTTTGTGTTCTTTTAATTGATTGATTGCTATGAGTTACACATCGAGGCATGTTGTACCTTGAGCCTTTTTTATGCCACCTTTACTTATATTATATCCTTCGTTAAACCCCGTTTGAGCCGAAAGAAAAATGTTCTTTATTTGATAACCCAAGTTGAAATTATGAGAAAAAAAAAAAGATTTTCTTGGAGTTAGGTCACAATACTTATGATTCGAGCACAATGCTCATCATTAAGTTTGGGGTTGCTTCTGGAATAAGCAACAAATTAAGTTTGGGGTGGGGTACTAGAGAACTACAAAAAGAAAAAAAAAATGAATGAACAAAATGGTGTACACAAAAAAAAGAGAAAACACCAAATGATTGATAAATAAGTTCTCTAGTATAACAATGCTTGAAACAAAAGGGGAAAATGTTTGAATAATCGATTTTGGGAAATAGGTGATCTTTTAAACTCCAAGTTTTTCTGCTTACCTTCCAAAAACATCCACCCTAAAACCTAAGCCCCGTTATAACCCTCAAGTCCTCTAAAGGTGTGAATTCTTATGCATGTTGATTGATTTCTAGAATGTTTGCAAGCCTATGGTAGAATGGCTATGTTTGTGTTGATTGAGTGAAATATATACCATCTTTAAACAGGAGAGAATGTGAGGGAGTGAAGTGATTAAAGTTTGGTCAATATTTGTGAAAAGTTCTTGATTTTTCGTTATAAATCTATGTGCGAGCAAATTCTTGATAGGGATGATCATTGAAATAATAATTGTGGGTATCTAACTTGATTGACTTTGATACTTTGAATAAGATTGTTGATGATAGTGTCAGGTATTCCGATGGATGAAGATATTCCTTGAGGACAAGGAAAAGTTCAAGTTTGGGATTGTGATGACTCCACGTCATTACTTTATTTCTACCTATTTCCGAGGTTTTAGTATGTTTTTATTATATTTTTGCACAATAATAAGTGAAAGTTACATCGAGTACAAGGCTGCGGAAAGCACAAGAAAAGCAGAAAAATTTGAGTACAAGTCTGTCAGTTGGCGCGCGGCGCCAACGACTAGTGAAAAAATAACCCTTCTGTTCTGTTGTTTGGCGCGCGGCGCGGGAATCATGCGCGCGGCGCGGGCGCGTAACTTTGGCCTATATGTTGGAATTTCTGAAGCAGAATTAGGGTACAAAATTTTACGGCGAAACGGTAGACTTTTGAAGGCGACCAGAGAACTTATTGTAATGCTTTATTTCACCTTTGTTGATGTAATTTACTCTTTAATTATGTCTAGCTAAACTTCCATGATTGGATCTTAGGGGATTCTAATTGTTATTGTTCTTGAACCATGTAGTTTCATATGTTATGTTTAATTAATTACGAAGTTAGTTTCATCAATTCTTCCTTGTGCTTAATGTTTTACATGATTTGATCACTCGTGTGATGAATTTAATAATTTGTTTTACTATGAGAATAGGAATAGATTATTGACCTTGGAATTATTGTAAAATTGGTTTACACTTAGGAGATTTTGGTTTACTAATTGAGATTAAAGATTAAAGCGCAACTTCCTCCCGGATCATAAATCATCCTAAGAGATTAGCGGGGTTTATGATCAAGGGAGAGGATTATGTTATCAAGAGATTGAGCATAGTTATTTATTTTAATCAAATCGTGAAACTAGTTTGGTAATTTTGTTAACATACATGAACTACCGAGACAATCATAACTAGATGAACCGAAAAGGTCCAATCACTTCTCCTTCTTAAGTCAAACCCTATTTTCAAAGTATTTTCTCCAACAAACCCTAGAAAAATCCCCCTTTTTATATTAATGTTAATCTACCTAAATATGTTTTCAAACTACAATTGTTGATTTATCACAATCCCTGCGGAGACGATCTTACTTACTTTTATTATTACTTGACGGCAGTTTAGTACACTTGCTAAATTATTCATCACAGGTATAATAAACATTGAAATAATCTACCAAATAAATTGTGGGTGCAACTTTTGTCTTCTAATCAAATACCTTTTAGGTTCGTATATTATTCTTCGTGAGCTTTTATCTTCATGCGGTTCATATATTTGGCAATCCATTGTGAAGGCTGCACAAGAACTAAAAATTGGTTTTATAGTTAGCAGTGGTAAGGGTGAGGTCTCTATTTGGTATGATAAGTGGTCGAAGAGTGGTAAATCATGTAACTGAATTTCTTTTGTCCGTATCAACGACACTCAATTAAAGGTTAAATAAGGATGTTTTTTATGATGGCTCTTGGCATTTTGAGAGATTGTCGACTCAACTTTCTATATATAGTTATTTGAGATGACATGCAAAGTTTATTCACGATTGATATACTGCACCTAATTCGATCATTTGGAATTGTTCGACATTAGGGTCTTGCACTGTTAGTACCTATCACTAGTTACTTCAACAGGCTCTTGCTGCTACCATGGATCCTTACATGACTTGGTCGTGGATATATGGAAGTTACATCTACCTGAGAACCTTCGACATTTTATGTGGTTAGTCGACATGCATGATATCTTACCCACTAATCAATTTTGTACTTTTTGACACTTAACCATGGATAATCCATGCTCAAGTTGTGGCGCTATAGTTGATATAATTCTTTGTTGTGAATTCGATTAACTCACATCAATACCTTTGATGTGCGTAGAGCAATTCGATTAAAGCAATCAACAAGCGATAATGATAATAATAACAATAACAAGAATAAACCGTGAAAACGTAACGAACACGAGATATTGTTTACCCAGTTCGGTGTTAATGAACCTACTCTTGGGGGAGGGCAGCCCTCTCTGTTCCACTATCAATAGAATACTTGATTACAATGAAATTCTTCACACATGAGTTACAAGAATTAGACAATTCCCTAATCCTACCCAAGTCCCGAATTTCTTCCCGTGACCAAGAAATTCAATCAAGAAGTGTTTCCCAAGGTGATAGAATGTTTCTCCAATCCTAGAGTCTTTCCAAGATGTTACTCTATTAACCCTAGTCTTTGCTGGCCTCAGAAATCCTATAACATACCTTATATTATCATAAAACGCAAACAACCCACTTATATACGAGTGGGCGCGCGACGCGCCTGGCAGGCTGTGCGATGCGCCAGCTACAGAACACCACCAGCACGCCAGCTTCAAACGCGCCATGAGAGCTGCGCGACGCGCCAGCTCCAGGGGCAGCATCCTGATTTCTGCTTCAATCATCCAATTTTCAAGGCAAACTCCAACATTCTTCATAATCTTCATGGTTGTTCTCACGCTCTTCTCATTTGGCACATGCTTAATTTTACAGATCTTTCTTCGTTTTCTTATAATGACTATGTTCACTGGATTAAAGAAAATGCCTTGAGAACTATGAGACGTTTGTTCATTATCGTTGGTGGTTCCTTTGGTGATCGAGCACTTAATGAGAAAATCTTTTTGATTATTAAGTGGAGTTCTTGGTATGTACTCAGTTTAATCCATATTTTCAATAAATGCTTTAGTAATGTGTTTATCCATAACACACTTGGGTTGGTCTAGTGGTATTGGTTTGGAACCTGAGAATATGCTCCTCCTTGAGGTCTTAGCTTCTTAAAAAAAAAAGTGTTTATCCATAAAAAACTCATATGGTGGCATGAACTCCTACTCTTGAAATATGTAAAGTTTAATGTTGATAGGAGTTCCTTAGGTACTTAGGTAATCTTGGTATGGCATCCTTCGTAACAATGTTGGTGGATGTATTTATGATTTCTTGGTATTTTGTGGCATAACCACCGATCTTAAAGCTAAATTATTAGACATTGTTCACGATCTTAGTTTGACTTGGTCAAAAGGACACAACGAAGTTATTTGTTAATTTGATTCCAAAGTCGCCATCAATCTCATATATTGATCCAGGGGTTCTAAATACCCACCCTTAGTTATACCAATGTGGTAAACCGTATTTGAAATTACAGGAATCATGTTTGGTATCTTCATTTTCAACATACCTTGAGAGAAGATAATTTTTGTGATGATTGACTTGTCAAGTATAGCTCTATCATGGATCAAGATTTAATGGTTTTGGAATCTTGCCCTCCTACTTTATGGATCGATCTATTTACCGAAGCTATTTGTCTCTTTGAGATCCATACCTTATATTTAGGGGCGGATAAAGCCACACCAGATTTTTGGAATATTTTTTATATACATATAAATATAGGTGAATACTCTGTTACACATTTTAGTTGGACATATATTGGTACACTGTTGGACAATTCTAAAAGGTTCACAAATAGTGTTTACATAAAAAAATAATAAACACTACTTGTGATCCTATCATAATTCCGCATTAGCAAGTGTACTTGTACATATTTATATAAAATATGTACTGAAGAATTCACGATAAATGTATATACCAAAAAAAGAAAAAGAATTTGCAATGTTAGTGATGTTGAATAGACTTTTATTATATCTTTGTGTAAAACTTGTGGAAAAAAATAAGTGCAACACATTCGATATAATTTATAAGCTTTTGAATTTGACTTTAGTCTTGCCAGTAGCAACTGCAAGTGTGAAACGTGTTTTTTAGGCTACAAAGTTTGTGAAGAGTCTGCTATGTAACAAATGAGTGATCAACGATTAAATGATTCTCTTGTAACTTTTATAGAAAGAGATGTTCTTGGAACAATTAACAATAATGTTATTTTAGCTTATTTTTAAGAAATGGATAGTAGACAATTTATGTTTTTAGCCACATCAGTATTTTAAGTCTTGGATTTTTTTTTCCTCCTTATTTATTTTCTTACTTGATAAAAAGAATCTACCAAAATAAATAACTAACTAAATAAACATTCAAATATATATGTAGGGTTTCATTTTGATGGATCGTAGTATCAAAATATTAAGTGTCAACACATCACAATAAAACCAATTATATACCTTACTTTAAAAGTGGTTAATGATAAAAATCTTATGTTTCTAAATTCTAATAATTAATTGCGTCAAAAAAAAAATTCTAATAATTAATCAGACTTTCAACACATATCATCTTCCACGGATTCTGAACTTTATGGTGTCTTTCCATATATGATATACATCATCGGTCATATATATATATATACACAACAATGAATTATTTACACTAAGTAGTATACTTTTTTTTTTGTAATAACAAATTTAGGATTGGGATGGTGTCTCAGTCTAAGTCAAAAAGACCTTAGGGCTCAAAGAACACTTACAATAGTGATTACATTTACATTTCTCCAAAAGACTCAAGCGGAGCTTGAATCCGAGACCTTTCGGATTCAAGACCTGTCTTTTTATCACTAGACCAAACCTTTAAAGTTTTACGCTAAGTATACTTGAACTAATTTTTAATTTCTATAAATTAATTAATTAATTAAATTGCCTCTTGTGGAAATTTTTTATTGGTTATATTCAATTTTATTTTATTTTACTAAAATGGTGCACTTTTTAGAGGATATTACTAAACGGGTGCAATTTTTAAATTATTTACCGAAAAAGGGTATAAGTCGTCCCTGCCATTGACGACTTACTCGCCACTTCTATTTTTTTTCAGCTTTTAACCAAAGTCGTGGTGGAATCCATGACTTTGATTTATTTAATTTTTTTTATGAAAGTCGTCACTGCCATTGACAACTTTCTTTTTTGTTTTTTTTTAAAAAAAAATACGTAAGTCGTATATGTAATATGTAAGGTTCAAATATTATCCTATTACTGTAGAAGATTTACTCACCAAACTACATCTATAAAGTTTATTGGACTTCATATTCGGGTCCAACATTAAAACCTAATCGCAACATGAGAAGACATGCAATATTTAATTAATTATATATATATATATATATATATATATATATATATATATATATATATATATATATATTCCTTTTATTGAATTTCGGTAAAATGTTGTTTGTAGAAAGTAAAAAATTGCACGTGTGATTTATACAACTTAAATATTTTAAAAAAATAGAAATTGTCAATGGAAGTGACGACTTTCATAAAAAAATTTAAAAAAATCAAAGTCGTTGCTACACTACAAGAAAATGGCTATTTACTGGTCTAAATTCCCTCACTAAGTGTGAATTTCCGCCAGTAAGTTCAAATTTACTGGCGGAAATGGTCTATCAGTAAATCGCTCGCCAATAATTTACTGACGAAAAATTCCGCCAGTAAATTCAGCAAAACCTGGAAGAACATCAACTGACAACTTAGTGGCGGAAATTTCCGCCAGTAAATGCGTGTCAGAATTTTAAACTTGTTGGCGGAAATTTCCGCCAGTAAGTGTCTCAGCGAGCAGAAAATTTTATTAATATAAGTTAGTGGCAGAAATTTCCGTCAGTAACTTTTCTGTATTAAAAAAAAGAAATAACCGCTAATTCTTATTTTTTCCATAATATATATATATATATATATAATTAATAAATATCATATATTAATTAATAAAATATAATAATTAATAAATTCATACCACGTACATCCCACATAAAATAGTTTTAAATATTACAATTTTAAAATTGCAATAAAATAGATTCATAAAAATATAAACTAATATCTAACTATTACTACAATTCCTATTGTAGTACAGATTATTTTGATTTCCATCTGCACGTCCGTTTCCTCCGTTTGCACTTCGGTCTTGATGGGCTTGGTTGTCAAAATGGTAGAACCTGCTGCAAGTAACTCTGAAATCATGTCATCCCTTACCCTCACATTATCACTCCTCGTGGCGGCAGGATTAAATAGCGGGACTTGACTTGGCGCATGATTGTAATTAAAAGTAGGCCGATAAAGTATTTCATGATATGATAAGTTATGCGACGTATCTTGCCCTGCTTGCGAACTGCCGCCAGACTCTTGAAATGATGATGAACTTTGACTTCGCGCGCTTTGCCAAAGAATCATCCACCCATGACAACGAAACGTCTATGCCATCAAACACTCCTAAATTAAAATCATAAAAATAAATAAAACAATTGATTAGTAAATATTACAATAATAGACATAAAATAATTATGAAATATAATGGGATAAATAAACACTTAACAAAAATATAGGTATTAAGTTGTTGGAGGAAATTGATAATATATAGAGTAATGAAAAAAAAAAGGGAAATTAAATAATAAAAGTTTAAAGTATGATAAAAGTTTGATGTGAAAGGCGAAATTTTTTATGAGAGAATGAAAGAAGTTTGAGTGAGTTTAAAGAGAAGTTAGAGAGATATGAGAGGAATGGAAGTGAAAAGAAATTTGAATGAGAATGAATATTTATAGAGGGGGAGAAGAATTTGAACGTTGGTTTCTGAGCACTTACTAGCGGAAATTGTGCACTTACTGGCGGAAATTTCCGTCAGTACCTATTTGACCGTTGAATATTCCCTTCCACTTACTGGCGGAAATTTCCGCCAGTAAGTGGTGTGTCAGCGCGTGCCATCCGAGACAAGTTACTGGCGGAAATTTCCGCCAGTAAGTGATAGCTGTTGAGATTTCAAATATTTACTGAATATTCTGCCAGAATGAATCTCGCCCATTCGTTTACTCGTGGAATATTCCGCCACTATGTATTATTCTTTTTTTTTTTAAATTCCGAAAAAGTTATCGGCGGAATTGTATGCCAGTACTTTATTTTAAAATCTGTTTGAATTTGAGGTTTTTCTTGTAGTGC
Organism: Trifolium subterraneum; assembly: GCA_951799995.1. Taxonomy (NCBI): domain Eukaryota; kingdom Viridiplantae; phylum Streptophyta; class Magnoliopsida; order Fabales; family Fabaceae; genus Trifolium; species Trifolium subterraneum. The sequence continues at coordinate 42,132,203 of OX637461.1, read as the reverse complement.
TATCATCCACAACTTTACTTAAAAGCTGAACAAAAATAAAAGTCGTGGTTCATGTTGGTTGCAGAACAAGCACGATGTTCTGTTGGGTGGATGTTTGCAACAAGGAAAGGGTTATGTTCACGATGGGTGGATGCATAAACCATTTCCTGTTCGCCAGAAGCCTTGTTAAAAAAAATAAAATAAAAAATCGGGTAGTTCAATCTCTATGTGTTGTTTGGTTAGAAACCACTCATGATTCGAATTCTTAAAGACTTGTCTCGGCCCCAATAATGTTTGAAAGGGCTAGTTGTGTGGGTACGCCGTGTTGGCGGTAGTGTCCTTGATAATGTCTGAAAGGGCTAGTTGTGTGTATAGGCCGTGTTGGCGGTAGTGTCCCTAGTCGCACGAAGGGGTTCAATGGTTATCTTGGCGATTAGATTCGTGGTGCTTAGTTCCGTCGATCAACCATCCCTCGATCTGACTTTCGAATGGTTCTAGTTGCTTTTCAACAAGATTTGTTTCGTTAGAGGTTGATATTTCAATATTTGTATCAGTCATTGATTTCAAACAGTATTTCTTGAAAAAGCTTCATCGCTTGTTGCTTGCTGCAAGGAGTAGTAGGTACGTGGACCGTGTCTGCGTTAACAATCGGTTCATTCGCCTCGATTCTCTAGGACTTCTATTTTATCTTTTAGGATTAACTAGAAGTTGGTATACTGTATTAATTTGTCCAACACACTTTTGTGTGGACGCACTTAGTAAGGTCTATGTCCCCTCAGTATTTGTATCTATTTTATTTTCTTGTTTTAATAATAATATGAGTTATAGGTGGAGGACGGAGAATGGTAGGAATGTCAACTAAGTTGAAATGTTTGTCCCTACTTTGATATCTAGATGTTCTTAATTTATAAAAAAAAGGACAAAACTTACATGCATTTTCATACATGCAGTTGTTACTTTTTCTCTCACAAAGAGATGGTTTTGTTTAATTAAAAAACAAATTTTTTTATTTTTTTAAAATGAAAAAACACCAAAAACTAACTATTTGCGAGTGGAATAACAAAAACTGCACCTAAGTTTTGTGAAAAAAAATCATATTTTAAGACTAAATTTGAAAAGCTTTGGCATAGGAAATAATTGGAAGGAAAAAAAAAACTGAAATAAAATATTTTACTAATAAATAAAGTTTCAGACTTTCAGCCGTAACGGATTTGCAATTATCATGGCAATGACGTTTTTTACACCTACGATCCGTTTACTGCCAGGAGACAAAAAGGTACTCCCTTCCCTGCGGTTATTTTATTATAATATAGTAATTAAATCTGAACCGTTCATTGTAATCATTAACCTCGTTAACATTTCTATTCGATCACTCTCTTTTTAAGCTCTTTCTTCTACCTCGCTTTTTCACTCCTCAGTCTCACTCTCATCTCAAAACCAAATTCAGATAAGCAAAAAATGGCTGATTATAAACGCGCTTCTCCAACAATTGTAGCTATGAACGACTCTTCTCCAAACGGAACCTCCACCTCCAAGAAAAGAAAAATTACTCCTTCTGCTTCACAGCTAATAGCTTCTGAAATGCAGCACCAAATTCCTAACTCGCTCGTTGACTCACCGGAAAAAACTATATCGCTGGTTAATTCCGTCAATTCCACTGTCGCGGTTGCTTCCAACGAAATTCGCTCGGATCACAGTCTGCTCACGTGTAGCTTCAGCTCCGGCAAGCTTACTGAAAATGACGGCGCTGTTAACAAGTTCGATGCCACGCGGTTAGATCCGGAGGTTTGTTTCTCGAAATTCTGAATTCACGAAATGAAATTCCATTTTGGAATTCTGCAGTTTTTTTTTTTTATGATTTTCATTCAGACGCTAAGAAAATTAATTAACGTATATTTAATTGAATTTAAGTATTTAACCTAAAAATTTAGTAATATTCGCTAATTAATGTCATGTGGTGATTCTGCAGCTGAAAACCATGGGTTTTGAAAAAGTAGATTCAAATGCAACGAAAAGCAATTTGAAATCGTTCAGGTTTATATTCAGTTTCTCTCTCCGTTACACGTTCAAATTTCTAACAAAAAAATTGCGACTCATTTATTTATTTATTTTATGATGATTTTCAGGGAGGAAGAGATTGATGCATTCTTTGCAAGATTTGAGAGGGAAGAGCAGAAGAGGTTTGCAGAAAAGTAAGTATAATAGTACATTACAAGTTGCAACCACCAAATAATAATTAAATTTTAGTTTTAATAATAATTTGGAAATTTTGACGCAAGATAAGGAATGTGAGCAGTGATCTGTGCCTCTCTCTGGTACTGATCATCATGGCGCAGTGGCAGATTCGAACCCTAACTAACTAACAACTTCCCCTTGTTTGTAGGTACAACTTTGATATTGTTAAAGATTTGCCGATGGAGGGTCGTTATGAGTGGGTTCGTTTACATTGAATGTGCCATGAATAAGAGAGAGACTAGAAAAAACAAAGAGTGCGTGCTATTTTTAGTTTTTAGAGTCAGAGAGAGTTATGGAGGGTGAATTAGCGGAGAATGTGGGACCATCGTTGTATGCCGTCAAAATTTGACGGCATGTGTCATCAAAACAACCGTAGTCTGTGTAGTCGTTGAATCGAGATTGGACAGTTCTGATTTTAAATTAGGTTATTCGATTTGGAAACGGTGAAATGGTAATAATTAGGGTGTTGTGAGTAGTTGTTCCCACTGGACACTGATGACCGACCGGTATAAGGAAGCTAACCTGACACAGGGTTAAAGAAAATTGACTGTGCAATAATATAGTATGGTTAGGATTTTTGTACAGCTATAACTTTACTGTAACTGTAATAATTTACTCTTTATGTTGGATACAACAAGCTAGTTTTCCTGCAACAATCTCAGTTGAGTTCTCTCATAGATACAATTAGAATTTTAGAATCATGTTAGTTTCTTGAGGTTAATTTAATTAATACAGTGGCCTTTGTGTCTATTTATGTGTTTGGTTCATGTACAATAACGGAATTAATCAGCTAGTTCTTACTAGATGTTTACATTATTTTTTTTTTTTTTGGTAAATGAGATGTTTACATTATTCTTCATTCTTATTGGGAAATAATTGATAGAACTTAATTAAGTTGGAATTTACTGGTAGTAGTAATTTTATATGAAAAGTGTCTTTTGTTAGAGCTTTCTTTTTGGTGCACGTTTTCTCTTTGGCTTTCTACGGCTTCAATTACTTTTATTTTGATTTTGATGTATGGAATAAGAAATTCTTTCTTTTTCTTTCCTTTATGTTATTTTGGAATATCCTCTCGATCCCAAGTTATGATGCCCCAACTCAGTGTGGGGACCATGTTCCTAGCACATAAACAAATGGCTGCATAAACTAATTACGGTGGTATTGGTTCCCTCGGATTAGTCGGTCATGCGGTAACGAGTTTTTAAAGGAAAAAAATTATCTTAGTTTTTTCTAGATTTCTTTAATAATTGAAGTATCGGATATGAAATAAAAATTAGTTAAAAAAATTAAATGTGAATACCACATGTAAATATATTTATGTAACTTATTTTATTAGTTGTTAAATAAATATCACTAAATTATTAAAGAATAGGGTAAGTTTCACCTTAATTCTTCCATTTTTTTGGTTAAGAATAATTAACCCTGATTATAGTAGCTATATATTCTGGCTTAGCAACATGCACGAAACCAATGACAACCAAAGCTATATACATGCTATACCATATATAATATGAGGACTTGATTAGTACTCTATCAATCCATCATTATTGGTCCCCTATATATCATTAAAATTATAGATTTGTTTGGTTATTTAGTGGAAACCATGTTCTTATTAGCATTGTTTTCGTAGATTCAACTTTTTAAAAAATGAACATAATGCTCATGGGAGAATCTAGTCCATTTTATAAGTTTTCTTGTCTTTTGGAATGGTCTTCAATTATTAGAAGTTGCTAAATATGTACGTTTATCTCTTAAACATATTAAAGGTAGTAAAGAAAACTATCGCATGCCTTTAATGTTGAAAGCGAACGTTTAACATTTCACATGACAGTCGTTATCAACATGTACCCACTAAGCAAATTAGGAATGCTATTGTCTTTTACATATATAGTAGCATATATAGCTAGATAGATAGCTTGAGCAATTAATAGGAAAAAGGAAAGTAGCTTTAATTTTAATCTTTAACTCTATATGTTTCCTTTTCTCTTTTGCTTCTTGTTTTTTAACGGTTGTGCTAGGTAAATAATAGGGATTAAGATGTACTGCGGGAGCAAAATCACACGGTTTCAAACTGTTTATAATCTTAGCCGTCAATTTGAGATCAAACGGTTTAGATTAAAATTGTGTTTTTTCAGTAATATTCATTACAACCGTTGATGTTTAATCGAACGATAGATATCAATTACTGCGTGTAATAGTGTGATTATATGACAATAGATAATTTTTTTCCAAATAATAGGGACAAGGGGATTACCTGCGGTTGATTTCAACGAACACACCGTAAGGCATTTTTTTAAAATCATTTAAATAAATTATATAATAAGCTATATAGACAATGAGTATTTTTTTACACTACACTTTTAATAATTTAATAATATTTAGTCAACAACCGATAAAAATAAGCTATATGTTAAGGTAGGTATTATAGTTTTAGACCGTTCAAAGGTAGTATTGTCTTTGTTTCGGTTGTTTTTGTTGGGTAGAGTATTTGTACTTCCTCTACTATTGTGGATGTATTTCTTGTACTCTTTTAAATTATAATAAGGAAAATGCTAATTAGCATGACCCTTTTAATAAAATCGTTTGCCATTAAAAAAAAAACTATATGTTTTTTTTTAACCAAACAAGCAAACTTGATTCATATCATTAATCAAGCTTTGCCCCAAGCTATATGTTCAACCAACAAGTATAGAATTAAACTCTGAATTGTTCAGTCTTCTCGAGTGGATAGCATCAACCAACAACTTTGAATCTCTTTCAAATTGAACTTGTTCAAATCCACGATGAATAGCTTCTTTCATAGCATGTAATAGAGTCCATGTTTCGCCTTCCCTACGGAGTAAACAGGCTGTTGTCATTGAGTCAAGCCAGCCACAAATTGCTCATTTGTATATTGTGAAAACAAAGACTCGTAGAAGTCACACCTGATCCACCTACAAATGTTGCATCAACATTAAATTTTATCCATCTCACCCCTGGTTTCTCCGACCGAACCGACATATGATCCCCAACAGGACAAACGTTATGACACTGCAGCTGGTGGACGGTAAATCACTCATTCCAGACGGTGAACGCCATTCTTTCAACTTGGCTCGGCGACTGAATATTATCATTCCAGATCTTGTCATTTCGGTTATGCCAAATACACCAAAATAACGATGTTACTCTCCCTACTGTCGCACTGTTCTCATTTATGAACATTTTAAACACCCTGTCTGTGACTGTCCCGTGCTAGTACACTACATTCTGAAGTATTCATGACAGACCTGCTGACGACCAACACTCGCGGGGTGCTGCACATCCAAAAAACACATGCATGTCATCATCTACCTCAGTATCACACACAGGACAACTTAGTTCACAATCTACATGATGTTGCGCCAGTCGACACCTCGTTGGTAGACACCCTCTACACAACCGCCAGAGTAAGTGACGCGCTTTGTGAGGAGATTGAGTTTTCCATATATCGTTCCAATTACCTACCACATGGTGTTTATCACTTCGAATAATATATCTCATAGCTAGATTGTATCCGGATTTAACTGAGCACCCATTCCGTTCCTCCTCCCAAACCACTTTTTCCTCTTTAACTAATAAGCTATATGTTAGATATAAGTTAGTTGTAAATTTTGGTAAAAAAGAAAAAGTTAATTGTAAATAATCAAAATAAATCTATTTATGTAACTTATTTTTATTACTCCCTCCGTCCCAAATTGAATGACACATTTGACTATATTGCATTATTCACACATATTGTTTTGACCATATTTTTCTACTGATAAATAAAAATAAATATTAGCATATAAGATGTTGTTGGATTCGTCTCGATGAGTATTTTTAAAATATCAAATTTTTATAATTTTTACTATAATACAATTAAAAATATTAATCGTCAAAGTTATGTATCGGTATACGTGAAACAGTCAACTGTGTCAATCAATTTGGGACGGAGGGAATACTAGTTTGTTGCATAAATATCCTCAAACTATTAAGAAATAAAGTAGTACGTAGATCTTACCATAGACGTGACATAATATTCGTTGTGAATAATTTTCATGAGATAAAAAAGAATAAGAAAGCTTTCATATGACTGACTGCAGAGGTTTTTTGACAGAAGTAATTATCGAAATTGAACGAAGAAATTAACCAAAGGGGAACAAAGTCTATAGCACCCATATGTACATATTATCATCATTACACACGTGTCCAAAGTGGGAACAGACAACCTTTATCCATGTAATCATGAAGCCTAATGTGCAATTTCCAGACATTGATCAATCATCAATGTTCATCCTTGTGATGAATAAAAAAACAATTAGAATAAAAGATATATAAATGATGAAAGTAGAATACTTTGCACGTGGTATGGTAGAGTAATATTACGCGGTTTAATTTGCTTTGGATCTGATGTGCACAACACACAATACAAGAGAAGAGAGACATGTTGATAAAAAAATCACACAGAAGAGATACATATAGATTAGTAATAATAATAATAATATCAGATTATATGGAAAAGATACATATAGATTAATAAGAATCATAAGATTGGTGGTGGTAAAACAAACAAGAAGGAACACACGTTCAATGAATAAGATGGTGGTGCTGGGAATTAAGTGTGTGAAAGAGAAAACTCACAAAGGGATACAACCATCTAACTATTTGATTTGATACAAGAGGTTGAGTTTTCATCATAAAATAAAAAAGATACAACCATGGCTATGTGAAGAAGAAGTGGAAAAATGATTTTTTTAATAACTGGGAGAGAGAAGACATAGTAAGCCAAGCATAATTGTGTTTGTATGTGTAATGCTGTAAACATTTGATTTGATCTAAGGGTTGTAATGAAAGTGCCACATCAGAGAGGACAGGTGGCAAAGGTTCTAGAAAATGATAATACCAATTCCGTTAGAAAGCCGCAAATTCAGGGAATGAGGAAAGGAACGAGGCCTCGCGTTCCGTCATGCAAGCTGCGAGATTTTTATACCTAATCTTAGTATATATAGAATTGGGATTGAGAATGTGATTTGTGAATGATTTATGAGAATTCTTCTCTTCTTTCTCAGGTCTGGGAGTTCTCTCCTAATTTCTTATTTTTCATTCATCTTAGATTGTAATTTGTTCTCAAGTCCTTCTAATTCACACACTGGAAGTGGAATTTGAGTTATTAATAATACAATCTTTTACCCTTTCCTTGATTAGATTCATTACATTTGGTGCTTTCATTCCATCATGTCCGATAACGCACGCTTGAAAGAGATACAGGAAGAGAGTACGAACAACATCCAACTTCAGCTCCAGAAGTTCATGGACGCCATGGATATACGAGATCGAGATCATGCTAAACGCATTGATCTACTCGAAATGGGTAACGAAGAACGCATCACCAGAATCAAAACGGCGGTGGAGTCGTTACTACAGCGTGCAGTAAAAATCCAACATGATGAAGCGAACTCTCGCAAGAACCAAGCTCCGTTTCACACCAGAAGTGTGAAGCTCGAATTTCCTCGATTCGATGGCACACACGCAATTGAGTGGATCTTCAAAGCTGAGCAGTTTTTCGAGTACTACAACACTCCAGATGCGGATCGTTTGACAATTGCGGCGGTTCATTTAGATCAGAAGGTAGTACCATGGTACCAGATGATGCAGAGAACCAATCCATTCCAATCATGGCGGCTGTTTGCACGCGCAATTGAGGTAGACTTTGGACCTTCTTGTTATGATTGTCCTCGCGCAACTTTATTCAAATTAACACAAAAAGCGAGTGTTGCTGAATATTATCTGGAATTTACTTCATTAGCAAACAGAGTTTATGGTGTGAGTACTGAGGCACTGTTAGACTGTTTTGTTAGTGGATTACAACCTGATTTGCAGAGAGAAGTTATTGCCCAAGAACCCAGTTCGATTCAAAGAGAAGTAGCTTTGGCTAAACTCTTTGAAGAGAAATGCAAACCTTTAACCAGAAATTCAACTACCAAACCAAATAGCTTCAACAATCCTAACCCAAACAGAACCACCACACCTCCATTATTACCAACACCAAATACAAAACCCATAAATACCTATTCAAAAAACCAAAATGTCAAAAAGATGAGCTCAGCAGAAATGCAAATCAGAAGAGAAAAAGGGTTATGTTATACTTGTGATGAAAAATGGTCATTCAGTCATAAATGTCCTAACCGTGGCTTGATGATTTTGCAAGTAGAAGAGGATAATAGTGATTATGAGGATGCTAGTGAAAAACAAGTTGACACAGGGGAGGATAAACAACTTGAATTGCATTTTCTTTCAATGCATTAAAAGGATCAACTGGTGTAGGCACTATTAAGTTCACAGGGCATATTGGTAAAATGCCAATTCAGATATTAGTTGATGGGGGTAGTTCAGACAATTTCGTACAACCAAGAATTGCACACTTTTTGAAGCTTGATATAGCTCCTGCACCTTTATTTAAAGTACTAGTAGGAAATGGTAATTCCCTAAGTCTTGAAGGGTCCATCTCTGAGTTGTGTGTAGCTGTCCAAGACCATGACATAAAGGTTCCTGTTTACTTATTACCTATTGTGGGGGCAGATTTGATATTGGGAGCTACATGGTTAGCTACATTGGGGCCACATGTAGCAGACTACCAGTCATTGTCCATTAAGTTCTTTGACAATGGTAAATATGTATCACTCCAAGGAGAAAGAAGCCAAGCTCCACAACAAGCTCAATTACATCATATGAGGCGTTTGTATCAAACTGATGCTATTGAGGCCTGCTTTGCTATACATATGGCTGAGCCTATCACAAAACAAGATTGTTGGCTAGAGTTACCTACTGATATGGAACCTGAATTAGTGTTATTGTTGAACAGATTCAAGGAAGTGTTTCACAAACCTACAGGGTTACCACCACCTAGGTTACAAAATCACAGTATACCATTGATGGAAGGCAAGGGACCAGTAAAAGTCAGGCCATATAGATATCCCTAAAGCCAGAAAGAACAAATTGAAATTATGATTCAGGATATGCTTGCTGAGGGCATCATTCAGCCAAGTAGTAGTCCCTACTCTTCTCCAATTGTGTTGGTTAAAAAGAAATATGGAACTTGGAGATTCTGCACTGATTATAGGGCTTTAAATGCCATCACTGTGAAAGATTCATTTCCCATGCCTACTGTAGATGAACTCCTTGATGAGTTATTTGGAGCTAAATATTTTTCAAAGCTGGATCTGAGGTCGGGTTACCATCAAATCTTGGTGGAACCTAGTGATAGATACAAAACAGCTTTCAGGACACACTAAGGTCACTATGAGTGGTTGATTATGCCATTCGGACTAACAAATGCCCCTGCATCTTTCCAGGCCTTGATGAATCAGATTTTTCAACCATTTTTAAGAAAGTATGTATTGGTGTTCTTTGATGACATACTTGTCTATAGTCCTTCATTTTCTGATCATCTATATCATTTAGAAACTGTGCTACAAATTTTACAAAACAATACTCTGTTTGTAAAATTATCGAAGTGTTCTTTTGGCATGAAGGAAGTAGATTATTTGGGTCATACAGTTTCTGGTACAGGTGTTGCCATGGATAAAGACAAAGTGCAAACAGTCTTAGAATGGCCTCAACCCAGTAATGTCAAACAACTCAAATGATTCCTTGGCCTTACTGGGTACTATAGAAGATTTGTGAAAGGCTATGCTACCATAGCTTCCCCTCTCACTGATCTATTGAAGAAAGAAGGGTTTAGATGGACTACTGAAGCTACAAAAGCTTTTGAACAACTTAAGGTAGCTATTACTACTGCACCTGTGTTGGCATTACCTCAATTTTCCATACCTTTTACTATTGAAACAGATGCATCTGGCACTGGGATAGGGGCTGTGTTAAGCCAGCTTGGACACCCAATTGCTTTTTTCTCAAAAAAAATGGTTCCTAGAATGCAGAAACAGTCAGCTTATACTAGAGAATTCTTTGCTATCACTGAAGCCATTGCCAAATTCAGACACTACTTGCTGGGCCACAAATTTATCATTAGGACAGACCAAAAGAGTTTGAAAAGTCTAATGGATCAGTCTTTACAAACTCTTGAACAGCAGGCATGGTTACACAAATTCATTGGCTATGATTTTACCATAGAGTATAAGCCAGGCAAGGACAATATGGCAGCTGATGCATTATCAAGAGTATGTTTAATGGCATGGTCTAAACCTGAAATTGCTTTACTAGAAGAATTAAGAAGAAGCATTGAGAAAGATAGTCAAATACAAAACCTTGTTGGCACTTCTGACAATGGTCAAGAGCAAAAATTTATACAAAAACAAGGGTTGATATATTGGCAAGACAGAATTGTGGTCCCTGATGATCCACAATTGAAAGCAAAATTATTGCTTGAGTTTCACTCTTCCCCTGTTGGTGGTCATGCAGGAATAGCAAGAACAATGGCTAGAGTTTCAGCTCAATTTTTCTGGAAAAATATGAAAAATGACATTAAAGAATTTGTTCAAAGTTATTTAATATGTCAGCAGGCCAAACATGATACTAGAGCTCCAGCAGGGCTATTGCAACCATTACCCATACCAGACCAGGTTTGGGAGGATGTAGCAATGGACTTTATCACGGGTTTTCCTCCCTCTCATGGATACACTGTCATCATGGTAGTTATTGACAGGCTAACAAAATATAGTCACTTTAGCCCTTTAAAAGTGGACTATAGTAGTAAAACTGTAGCAGAAGCATTTATGAAAACTATAGTTAAGCTGCATGGTATCCCTAAGTCCATTGTTTCTGACAGAGATAAGGTGTTTATGAGTAAATTTTGGAAGGATCTTTTTCAGTTACAGGGCACTACTCTGGCCATGTCATCAGCATATCATCCCCAAACTGATGGACAATCTGAGGCTCTCAATAAATGTGTTGAGATGTATTTAAGATGTTTTACCTTCCAGAATCCTAAGTCATGGTATAAAGCACTTGACTGGGCAGAGTTATGGTACAATACAACTCTGCACACTAGCTTGGGAATGACACCCTTTCAAGCATTATATGGACGACCACCTCCTACATTGAGTAGATATAGTCATTCACCTACTGATAATATGGTTGTGCAGCAACAATTGATGCAGAGAGATATGTTGTTAGCTCAATTGAAAGAGAACCTGAAGCGAGCACAACAGGTTATGAAGGCTCAAGCTGACAAACATAGAAGAGATGTTCATTTTGAGGTGGGAGAACAAGTGTTGGTTAAGTTACAACCATATAGACAAAATTCAGTAGCTTTACGAAAGAACCAGAAATTGGGGATGCGCTATTTTGGACCATTTACCATCAAGGAGAAAATAGGACAAGTTGCTTATAAACTTTTATTGCCTCCTGAAGCTAGAATCCATCCAATATTCCATATTTCTCAGCTGAAGCAGTTTAAAGGTCCAATTACTGGTCCATATATGCCATTACCACTAACTACAACTGAGTTAGGCCCCATTCTGCAGCCTACAACAGTGCTTCAAAAGAGGGATATTATGAGAAAAGAACAAGTCATTCCACAGGTGATGATTAAATGGGAAGGTTTGAGTGACAAGGAAGCAACATGGGAAGATGTTGATGACATATCTGGCAGCTATCCTAACTTCAATCTTGAGGACAAGATTGATTTTAAAGGGGAAGGTATTGTAATGAAAGTGCCACATCAGAGAGGACAGGTGGCAAAGGTTCTAGAAGATGATAATACCAATTCCGTTAGAAAGCCGCAAATTCAGGGAATGAGGAAAGGAACGAGGCCTCGCGTTCCATCATGCAAGCTGCGAGATTTTTATACCTAATCTTAGTATATATAGAATTGGGATTGAGAATGTGATTTGTGAATGATTTATGAGAATTCTTCTCTTCTTTCTCAGGTCTGGGAGTTCTCTCCTAATTTCTTATTTTTCATTCATCTTAGATTGTAATTTGTTCTCAAGTCCTTCTAATTCACACACTGGAAGTGGAATTTGAGTTATTAATAATACAATCTTTTACCCTTTCCTTGATTAGATTCATTACACTCACACTCTCATTTTGAATTTCATCTCACTTGAAAGTTCCCCTATATATATATAAAAGAAAGTTGAGTTAACAAAAGTTATATATATCTGATTTAATTTAGAGTGTAATTCAGATCAAATATTTTATTTTATTGACCAAATTTTATCTTATATATATAGGAACAAAAGTAAACCTGATCATTTTGGTATTCAAGAGGGCTTAGAAGAGCCCAAAGAAAAAAGATTACAACGAGATCAATTTAGGGGTAGTCATTTCCAAATTGTCTTCTAGCATAGTGTTACTAAGGAAAGACAGACAACTTATTATCATAGAAAAAAGAAGACTTAAGAGAAAAAATTTGAAAAATGAAAATGAAATTTGGTGGCTTTGGGGGAGGAAGAAAGAAACATAATTGAAAATGAGCGGGAGAAAGAAAATGAAATATAAAATTTTTGTCTTTCATTTTTATTATATATAGAATATAAACAAAGTTCATATTTTTAGATTAATTGCATAATTAATGAACTTGGTCCGACCAAACACATTACAATAAACTTAAAATGGTGAATTTTCTCTATATTTTGTCATTGGAATAATGTATAAAAAATTGGTGTGGCTATAGTCACACTAGGCTACAACACAAGTCTTGGCATACATAGGACCTCATAAAAATATGAGCCTAAATTTTTTCTATAGAGTAGTTGTAGTAGTAAATAACACGTATAAAATTTATAGAGTAGTTGTATAATTATAATTAATGATTTAATATTAACATAATACTCCTTCCGTTTCTTTTTATTTGTCGTTTCAGAAAATTTACTACAAATTAAGAAAGTGTATTTTTGTACTTTATCTTCCTATTATACCCTAATTTTATTTTATTTTTTGGAATATATTATGTACAAAAAAATAGGAACAAAACAAAAACAAAGAAAAAAATAGGAACAAAACAAAAACAATAAAAAGATTATATGAAAAAGTTTAGTAAAAAAAAGATACAATAACAAAATTATATAAAATTTAGGCAATAAAAAATAGGAAAAGGGTATAATAGACAAAATATAACCTTAAACTATCAAAACGACAAATAATTTGAAATATTTTTTTTTTCTAAAACGACGAATAAAAAGGAACGGAGGGAGTATATTACTTAATGATTATAATCACTTGTTAAGAAGTGTTTAAAAAAATGTATTCAGAGATCGATGCTTTTGGATTCAAGGTTATATAAATCAACTAATATTGCTAATGAATTAAATAGATACAGAGAGAGAAAATCACTCGTACAAAATCTTAGGAATTACAGATATTATACAACAATTAATAAAGAAAAATTAAACTTAAAAAAGAGCACTCTGAAAAATACATAAAATGAATCAAATTTCATAATATGGTATTAGACTTTACTTTGCCACCTTCTTTTGGTTAAAAAAAAGTGTTTCAATTGGGCAATTGAAGAGGTTTTGATGATGAAAACTTTAACAACTAACAGTAATATAAACAAAGTTTTTATATATAAATTGACGACTAACACTAATATAAACTAAGTTTTTATAGATAACTTTGTTCTTTGAAGAAAAATAAAATAACTTTTTCTGTATTGTGTGAGTTTTACAAAAGATGTTGAAGAACGATTTATCATTGAAGGTGAACATTTTTTGTCTTGTAAGTTGAACCAACAAATTCAAACAGTGGGAGTCGGTATTTTTTAGTCTTGTAAGTCAAATCCATTATAAGCACAATGAGAAAAGTATTAGTGGTTAGCCGAATCCGGGTGAATCCAAAAATATCATTTACCGTTTTAGTGCCTTAATTAACTCTGTGGCTATTCAAATACTTGCCTTCAACCAAACACTTCATAAGATGTTGCATCTATGTTCTTGGGCCCCGAATAGACTGATTCAATTTATGTCGTGCATTGTAAATATGTTTCATGGTTGTATCTGTCAGTTGTCGTCTCTTCTTCAGTGTCGACATGATATTCCTCGAAAGCGCCATATTTGATGTCATCTCATGAACAGGTCCTCCTCTTCCGGCTGAAGCCGCTTAGCGTATTTATGACCCTGGAAATATTGGTCATCTCGTGATTGTATACATGTCAACAACATTAAGACTTTATTGTCCGCTACTCAACATATAACTCTTTACTTTAAACGGACAACTACACTTCAACGTTGCCATTTCTTCTCTTTCTTTATGGATGTACTTCCTATATCAACCGTCTCTTGGACATCCAAGTGTAATAAATCTCTTTCTACCATTTCCGCCGTTATCAAATATTTTGTAATCACAGCAACAAATCCTAACTTATGTCGTCTCACCGACCACGAATCCGAAATCATCTCTTCTCGTGCATCAAATTTCCTCTTCGTTGTGAATTGTATGTGGAAATCAACTTTAGGAGTGTGAACCATAGGTGGTTCTTTCTTTGGTCGGTTTTGCATCAACATTATGTTCTTTGGTCGAATGAGGAAAATCTTAAAGTAACATTACATTTGCATTTAGCTTGTTGTGATGTATGTGGAATCCATTGATGCTTGGATTGTGTGTTGGAAACACATTTTCGTAAAAAATGGAGGGTTTTTGGAAGGGTTTGGAGTGGATGAAAAAAGATGGTGAAGGTGTGTACTTTTTGTGTCTGAAGGTCCGTGCATATATATAAGCACGATTCACTATGTAGGATGCGAAATGCTGGGATGAATTCACATTGTACATACCAAACCTTTTTTTTCCTCTTTTCAAAATCTTCAATGAACGATGACTGCATTTTGAAGGTAACCCAACAGTCACATTTTTGTAAGACACACTTTCTATGATGCGAACAATGTTTATACCCTAAGTTGTGAGAGGATTTTTTTGGTAATTTTAGGGTCGTGTAGGAAATAAGGGGGCGCAAAAAGAATAATTGTTTTTTAAAAACAAATTGAGCCCATCTAGGCCCAAAAACAACAAACAAAAAGGCGTACCAATTTAAATTAGGGTTTGGTAATCGAGTTTCATATTCTTCTCATTTTATTTCGCGTCAAGGCTCGACGACCTCTGTTTGAAATGCCTATTTTCGTCATCACTACATTCTTGTGAAATCTTGTTGAAGACTATATAGATATTCAATACACTATCATATATAGAAGATTATTGAGATTTTGTGAAACTATGCAATATTAAATAGTGTGATACTCATTGTCTCTTGCACATCTTGCATTGTATTTAGGAGACGTCTTATTCATTCTTTAATTATTTGAAATCTAAGTCCATCAGGTATTATTTGAAACATAAGCTTATCAGGTATGATCCCTGACCTTTATGTGATGATTGTATATACTTTTTACACTCGAATTGTGATGTCCATGCCCATGTATAATGTGAATTTCTCTATAACGTGATTGTATTATCGTGTAAATGCCTGCAATATCTTTTCAAATGATTGAGTCTTCTTTACCATGACATTAGTTTATGTAAATATTGTTGGAACAAAAATGGTTCTTAGAACAAACCCCAAGAGCTTGATAAAGTTTTGATGATAACAAAGTATTAATATGCAATTGAAGAACACTAATGATCTAAAATGAAAGTGTGCAGTCAACTAAGAAAAGAGATTATGAGAAGCTCAAAGAAGAATATATGCATCTGAAGCATTCAGGAGTTTTGAGAATACCAATTCTGAAGGAAGCCAATCAGAAGCTACAAGTGTCTTAGAAAAGAAAGTATAAAGTTAACAATGAAGATAGAATCTGAGAAGCTCAAAGCAAATCTATATGCATCTGGAAGCACTCAGAGGTTCTGAAAGAACCGTGTCTGAAGAAAGTCTATCAGAAGCTACAAGAGTCTCAGAAGCAACAGAATGATCAAGAAGCAAGAAGAGTATCAGAAGCAATTTAAGTGTTATCTCAGAAGCTACACAAGAATGACCAAAACATGTAAATCTGATGGAATCAAGTCTAGAGATAGTTTATTATTACCTCTTATGTGCAAAGGAACTATCTTCGAGAACCAGAAAAGAAGAAGCAGTTTTCCATTTGTGGAATAAGTTAAAATATGGCCTGAGTACCTTTCAAACGGGCAAACTGATTTCCCACAACGGTCATATTCAAACATCTCTATTTGTAAAGCCTATAAATACAAGACCTCTTTGAATTTACAAAGTTGTCGTTGAATGATCAAACTTATCAAAAGCGCTTAAACTCAGAAGCTGCACATAACAGAAAGAAAGAAAGTGTTCATTCAAACCAAAGATCGTAATAGCAAATATCTGCACAAGACTTCAACTCAAGATCTTCAATCAAAGTCAAAGCTCCCTGTTTTGATAACATTTGTAAGAGTTAGTCATAGGTGTTCAATTGTAAACAATATTATTGTATAAGATTAGAAGTCTCTTGCTTGTGTGCTTGAGCATTTGGAAGTCTCTTGCTTGTGTGCTTGAGCATTTGGAAATATCTTGCTTGTGTGCTTGAGCATTTGTATAATCTTTGTGATTATAGTAAACTCTCTTGTTCAAAGACAAGGGGATTGAAGTACTCTCAAGTTGCGAGGGGAACCAGTGGTGAATAATTTAGCAAGTGTACTAAATTTGTCGTAAGTAATAAAATTTATAAGATTCGTATCCACAGGGATTGTGATAAATCAACAATTGTAAACTGAAATCATACTTATGTAAATTGACAATAATATAAAAGGGGGGATTTTTCTAGGGATTGTTGGAGAAAATAAACTTTGAAAATAGGGTTTGACTTAAGAAGGAAAAGCGATTGAATTTTTTCGGTTCATCTAATTACTATTATCTCGGTAGTTCATGTATTTTAACAAATTACCAAACTAGTTTCACGATTTGATTAAAATAGATAATTATGTTCAATGTCTTGATAACATAATCCTCTCCCTTGATCATAAATCCCTAATGTCTTAGGATGATTTATGATCCGGGAGGAAATTTGCGCTTTAATCTTTAAATTCTCAATTAACAATACAAAATCTCTTAAGTAAAAGTTATTTGAATAATTATTCCTAGGTCGATGATTCGTTCCTATTCTCATAGTAAAACAAATTATTTAAATCATCACACAATTGATCGGATCATGCAAAGCATTAGGTACAAGGAATAATTAACTGAAACTAACTTCGTAATTTATTAAAATAACATATGAAACTACATGGTTCGAGAATAATAGCAATTAGAATCCCCTAAGATCCAATCATGGGGAATTAGTTAGACATAATTAAAAAGGAAATTACATCAATAAGGGTGAAAGAAAGCATTACAAGAATCTCTGGAATCGCCTTCAAAAGTCTGCCGTTTTTCGCGGTAAAGTTTTGTACCCTAATTCTGCTTCAGAAATTCCAATATATAGGCCAAAGTTACGCGCCCGCGCCCCACGCCAAACAACATAATGTAAAGGTTGAATTACAAATTCGCCCGCGCCCCGCGCAGCAATCTGGCGCCCCGCGCCAAACAACATAATGTTTTCACAAATTTTATGTTTTTCTTGTGCTTTCAGCAGCCTTGTACTCGATGTAACTTCCACTTATTATTGTGCAAAAACATAATAAAAACGTACTAAAACCTCGTAAATAGGTCTTGGAATAGGTAGAAATATAGTAATGATGTTGAGTCATCACAACCCCAAACTTGAACTTTTCCTTGTCCTCAAGGAATATCTTCATCCATCGAAAAACCTGGCACTATCATCAACAATCTTATTCAAAGCATCAAAGTCAATCAAGTTAGATACCCATAATTATCATTTCAATGATCATCCCTATCAATAATTTACTCACACATAGATTTATAACGAAAAATCAAGAACTTTTCACAAATATTGACCAAACTTTAATCACTTCACTCCGTCACATTCTCTCCTGTTTAAAGATGGTATATATTTCACTCAATCAACACAAACATAGCCATTCTACCATAGGCTTGCAAACATTCTAGAAATCAATCAACATGCATAAGAATTCACACTTTTAGAGGACTTGAGGGTTATAACGGGGCTAAGGTTTTTAGGGTGGATGTTTTTGGAAGTCAAGCAGAAAAACTTGGAGTTTAAAAGATCACCTATTTCACAAAATTGGATTATTCAAACATTTCCCCCCCTTAATTTCAAGCATTGTCATACTAGAGAACTTATTTATCAATTTTTTTTCTTTCTTTTTCACATATCATTTGGTGCTTTCTTTTTGTGTACACCATTTTTATTTTGTAGTTCTCTAGTACCCCACCCCAAACTTAATCGGTTGCAAATACTAAAAGCAACCCCAAACTTAATGTTGAGCATTGTGCTCGAATCATAAGTATTGTGACCTAACTCCAAGAAAATCATCTTTTTTGTTTTCTTTTCATAATTTCAAACTTGGGTTATCAAATAAAGAACATTTTTCTTCCGGCTCAAATGGGGTTTAACGAAGGATATAATATAAGTAAAGGTGGCTTCAAAAAGGCTCAAGGTACAAACAACATGCATCGGTGTGTAACTCATAGCAATCAATCAATTAAAAGAACAAAAGCAATTCTAGAGAATTAGCTTAGTTGTGGAATCTCTCATGACAAGAAAATTTATGTGTTTGGGCTCAAATTCTCACGGCTTTGCCGGATTGTCGAGTGGTCAATGTTTGAGAAATTTCCTCAACTTTTCTAATTACAATCGAATATGAAAAACAACCAATTAAGGGAGTCACAAATTCATGAATCATGATGCTAACCTAGCTGACTTATAATAACATTCAAACAAAATCATTCCGATAGTGCGCAAGTTTTCAAATAGCCAAAACATTCATCAAAGACAAGATTAAATTCAAGTAAAAAGGAAGTGAGACTAACCTTGGGTTGCCTCCCAATCAGCACTCGTTTAACGTCAATAGCTTGACGGTCCGTGACCTAGAGGTCACGCGCTTGTTTAACGTCCCGAGGCTTGACGTCCTACACCCTCATTAGGGAGGATATTTCAGATTTGCTCCTTCCAGGTAAGCATCAACACCAGTCTTGACTTCTTCCTCCTTAGTCTTCTTGTGCAAGCAAAAGGCAGAATTTATACCGTCCGACCCCCAAACCAAAACATCATCATCCTTCTTTAATTCTTTTACCATCAAAGTCCCTTCTAAATGTAGTGCTTCTTTTTCCTCGCAATCATCATCTAAGTGCTGAAGAAATAGTTCAATCTCATGATCCAACTCTTCTTCTTGCGCATCATTTACCACTTCCTCTAGCACATCCACTTTGAAGCATTCGGGTACTAGTCCGCTCAATTTTGTGGCTTCAAACACCTGGAAACATACATGTTCATCATCTAAACGGAACATAAGCTCACCCTTCTCAACGTCAATTAGAGTCCTTCCACCGGCTAAGAATGGTCGTCCCAACAAGAGAGGAACTTCATCATCTTCTTCCATATCTAGAATAATGAAATCAGCTGGAAACACAAATTCAACACATCTTACCAAAACATTTTCTAGAATTCCATGTGGATATGTAATTGATCGATCGTCAAGAGACAATTGCATCTTTGTTGGCTTAGCCACGACACCTGGAATGCGCTTCATTATGGACAAGGGCATCAAATTGATGCTTGCGCCCAAGTCACATAAGGCTTTCCTTACATGTAGATTTCCAATAGAGCATGGAATGGTGAAACTTCCTGGATCCTTCTTCTTTTGTGGGAGTTTCTTTTGAATTATTGCACTACACTCCTCGGTCATATTCACCGTGTCATCATCCAGAGGTTTCCGTTTCTTTGTCAGGAGTTCTTTCATGAATTTGGCATAGACTGTCATTTGTTCCAACACTTCTGCAAAAGGTATGTTCATTTGGAGGCTGTGAAGCATCTTCATAAACATTTTGAACTGTTGAGGATCCTCTTCCTTCGCCTTCTTCTTGCGGATATGGTAACTTAGCATGGATTGACTTTTCTTTCTCCTTTTGATCTTCTTTTGCTGCCACACTTTTACCTTTCTTTTTTTCAACCAACTTCTCACTCGGCTTTTCAACTACTTCGTCTCTCATTGTCTGATTCAACCACTATCTCCCACTCTTTTTCAACTTCTCCCTCGCTCTCATTATTTCCTTCTTTCTCTACCTCTCTTTTCTACTCCTTCGTCCCTCAACTCACCCTTCTTCTTGCTCACAACTTCCGGTTAAGGAACTTCTCTACTTCTCAGGTTGATAGTCATGCAACTTTCATTCCTCGGATTGTCTTTTGTAGAACCTTCAAAGCCCTTATTTTGAGTAGCTGCAAACTGTCTTAACAATTGGCCGATTTGAGTTTCTACGCTCTTGATGGAAGCTTCATGATTCTTGTTAGCAACGTCTTGATTGGCTTTCATCTGTTCTTGGTTGGCTTTCAATTGGTTTTGACTAATCTTCATCTCTTCAAAATTTCCTTGAGTGACCTTGATAAACTAAGCAAGTGCATCCTCTAGTTGAGATTGTTGCCTTGGTTGAGAGTTTTGAGACGATGCTTATTGTTGAGATTGATTTTGATTTCCTCCCCAACCAAAGTTTGGATGATCTCTCCAACCCGGTTTGTAAGTGTTTAAGTATGGATTATTGGCGGGGTTGCTCTTCTTGAAGTTAGATAAATACATTGCTTCCTCGGAGCTTGCAGGAAAACATTCACCATTAGCATGTCCTTTACCACAAAAAACGCACTTCACATCTTGGAATGCATTGGCTTGCATTTGAAGGGTTGGGGTGGTTGTGAAGTGTTTCAACATGGCCGCCATTTGAGAATTCATCAGCTGTGACTGCGCTAGGAGAACGGTTTGAGTGTCAAGCTCGAGCATGCCAACCTTTTTCTTTGCTCCCCTATCATTCTGAACTTTGTATTCATTCCGAGTCATTGCCTCCACTAACTCCCTTGCTTCACTCTCATCCTTATTCTTCAACGATCCACCAGCTGATGCATCCAACAACATTCTAGTCCGAGGCCTCAATCCTTGAGTAAAGTTTTGCATCTGAGCATGATTGTCTAACCCATGTTTTGGGCACTTCTTCAAACAAAGCTTGAACCTCTCACATGCATCATACAATGATTATGAGTCCCCTTGTTCAAAATTGGTGATATCATTCCTCCTCTCTAAGAACTTATGGATTGGAAAGTATCGCTTGCGAAATTTCAGCTCAAGCTCGTCCCAAGTAGCAATGGTGTTTGGTGGCAGTGTATCGATCCAATCTTTTGCCCTACCGGTCAAGGATAGTGGAAACAGGATAAGTGGATGTTTGGGTATTCTGATTCGCCCCTAGAAAACTGGTTCTCCTTAAGAGCACTGAGCACCATATTCTTTATGTCGAAAGAGACTGGATTTACTGGTTGAAAACCCATATTAGGATTCTGACCATCAGTTGTCTGGCCATAGTCACCCAATGTCCTTCGCGGTGGTTGAACGACTCCAACCATGCTTTCGGTTTCGTTGTCCGAAGTGTTTGGACTAGAAACCTCTTCTTCAAGTATCTCATCCGTACCACTTGCTAACCGGGCAGCCTGGTGGGTCAACCGAACTGCTTTTCTGTTTGCTTTAGCTGTTTTCTCTATTTCCGAATCAAAAATCAGTTCTCGGACTACCTTCTTCCTACCTTGCATAAACAACCAGAAATACCTTTAGAAGCAACTGCACTACAAGAGAATGAAAAAGAAATAAAATTTAGAATATATTTTTTCGATATAAAACAATAAATAAAAAAATCTACTAAGTATGGTTCAATCGGATTGTCAATTAAATCAACAATCCCCGGCAATGGCGCTAAAAACTTGATGAATAATTTAGCAAGTGTACTAAATTCGTCGCAAGTAATAAAATTTATAAGATTCGTATCCATAGGGATTGTGATAAGTCAACAATTGTAAACTGAAATCATACTTATGTAAATTGACAATAATATAAAAGGGGGGATTTTCTAGTGTTTGTTGGAGAAAATAAACTTTGAAAATAGGGTTTGACTTAAGAAGCAAAAGCGATTGAATCTTTTCAGTTCATCTAATTACTATTATCTCGGTAGTTCATGTATTTTAACAAATTACCAAACTATAATTATGTTCAATGTCTTGATAACATAATTCTCTCCCTTGATCATAAATCTCTAATGTCTTAGGATGATTTATGATCCGGAAGGAAATTTGCGCTTTAATCTTTAAATTCTCAATTAACAATACAAAATCTCTTAAGTAAAAGTTATTTGAATAATTATTCCTAGGTCGATGATTTGTTCCTATTCTCATAGTAAAACAAATTATTTAAATCATCACACAATTGATCGGATCATGCAAAGCATTAGGTACAAGGAATAATTAACTGAAACTAACTTCGTAATTTATTAAAATAACATATGAAACTACATGGTTCGAGAATAATAGCAATTAGAATCCCCTAAGATCCAATCATGGGGAATTAGTTAGACATAATTAAAAAGGAAATTACATCAATAAGGGTGAAAGAAAGCATTACAAGAATCTCTGGAATCGTCTTCAAAAGTCTGCCGTTTTCGCCGTAAAGTTTTGTACCCTAATTCTGCTTCAGAAATTCCAATATATAGGCCAAAGTTACGCGCCCGCGCCGCACGCAGGATTCCCGCGCCCCGCGCCAAACAACATAATGTAAAGGTTGAATTACAAATTCGCCTGCGCCCCGCGCAGCAATCTGGCGCCCCGCGCCAAACAACAGAATGTTTTCACAAATTTTCTGCTTTCAGCAGTCTTGTACTCGATGTAACTTCCACTTATTATTGTGCAAAAACATAATAAAAACGTACTAAAACCTCGTAAATAGGTGTTGGAATAGGTAGAAATATAGTAATGACGTGGAGTCATCAGCTAGTATAAAATCTTTGTGTGCTCTCTCTTCCTCTCTCACCATCTCTATCTTGCTTCTGATTTAAATTGTGTGTTTGAGTTATCCGCTGCCAATATAAACTCTGATAGATTTTGTAATCTTGAAGAAAATTTTAAATCCTCAAAACACAATTCAACTCCTCCTTCTTGTGTTTTTCACACCTTCAAATATCTATATATTTGGTATCATTTTTTGTCATGTATATGTATGAATGAATTTTGTGATTTGAGAACTTTTACTCAAATGTAAAATATTATAGTTTCTTATCTTTTTAGATACTAACATGGTATATTACTAATTTTTTATGAAATGTTTATATAATTGATACGAGTGTTAAATTATAAGGAATCACTAAGATTTAATATCAAGAAACTTTTAAGAAGATACTTACCGTTTGTATAGGTAGCATTCATCAATTATGACTCTGTTTGGTAAGGCTTCAAAACGAGCTTATAACTTTTAGTTTATAAGCTAAAAACTCTGTTTGGTAACGGTCATTTTGTTATGAGTTTATAGCTTATTTTACTAGCTTATAGCTTATTTTCAAATACTATTTCAAGTAGCTTATAACTTTTAGCTTATAAGCTATAAGCTAACTTATCAGCTAACTGCTATTTTTACCAAACAGAGCCTATAAGTCTGTTATACTGAGTGCCTATAGAAGAACTTACAAGTTAAGTGTGCTAAAAGATTAATAATTTTGGATTTGGATCCTCTCCAATTCTCTCTCCAATTATTTTTATGTGTCTTTCTCTCTCATCATTTCTTCTCTCTCATCGTTACTTGTTTATTTTTTATTATTAATTTCTCTCTCTTCACATGAGAGAGAAAGACACATAAAAATAATTGGAGAGAGAATTGGAGAGAAAAAATTGGAGAAGATCAAAATCCAATAATTTTATAATTGTGTCCTTCGTTATGATCTTGTGGCAAATTATTTTATAAAGGGTAAATGATTTTTTACCCTCTGCAAAAGTAGGCAATTCTCATTTACCCCCTGCGCACAAAGAAAAATTATGTTTATCCCCTGCAATATGAAGATTCTTTCATTTTGCCCCCCTGGACGGCTAACTGGACATCGACTGTGCAAATCTAATGACGTGACATATACACGTGAAAACAAATTAATTTATATTTATTTTTAATGTCACGTGGAAAATAATTTATTTTTTTAAAAATTCATTATTTTTTTTTACTGAAATTAAAAAATTATTATTTTTTAATCCACAACCGGTGGATTAAATTTTTTATTAATTTATTATTTTGTAAAACGAGTATCCCCCACTCTAGCTATAGATGATTATTGATTTAATCCACAACAAGTCTCTATCTCGCCCTTTTTAATCAATTAAAAACTAACTTACTTGTTAGTCCCGAAACAATTCTTGTCTCTTGTTAGAAGAACAAGAAAGAAGGACCATTATAAAAACTAAAATATATTATATAATCACTAAATTCCAAATCCAAACACATTTTATATCTCCTTCATTTTTTTTACATGTCTGATAAGCTAAAACCATTTTCAACAACACCAAAACTTAAAAACAAAAAATGTTTAATTTAAGAAACATAAACACTTTCTTTCTGTTTCCCATTGTAATTTTTTTTCTCACATGACCTTTCTGTCTTTCATTATCATCATCACAGTGACCATCTAAAGCTCTAAGAACCCATGCTACACAGCCAAAAAACGCAACAACAAATTTCTCCCAAAGCTAACCCAAAACATAGAAAATCTACGCACCTAAAAAGACCAATCAACACCAAATTAACAACCCCAACTAACAAAATTATGTTGCTTTTCTTCTATAGTTCTATTTTTTCTTCTTCACACAATTCTATTTTTTTGAAGTATATGTATTTTTATTATATAAAAAAATCTTAAAAATCCAGTGTGGCCAACGCCACAGTAGGCCTACACTTGTGTCCGCCCATGATGTCGGCTATCAGTTGATGCAACATTATCATTGAGAAAAACAACATACCAAATCGACAATATATTTGAGCTTTTGAAATCCCTATATATTATAGGTTTGTTTGCTTCATGAAGAAAGACCAGTCCCTTAGTCTCACCTAATGCAATTTTCATTCTAGTTGACCATGGTATAGTTGCAGTGTATCTTGCATGTATGCAGGGGCGGCTCTAGGGAGGTGCAAACAACTCTACAGATCTGGGCCTCAAAATATTTGGGGCCTCAATTTTTTTTAAATACACCAAAAGCCTCTGCTCCCCCTTATAACAATTGATTGCGTGGAAGCATCTGGTGACTTTTTTCTTTTTTAAGGTATGATGCCCTCTTCTTATTAGGTTATCCAATATAATAAAGATATATGTTAAAAAAAAATTCTATTTTAGCAATTTTTTGGTCAAAATAGTTAAGAGGACCACAAATTACAAAAAGGGGCAAATGTGAGGGGTTAAATTCGCTCATTTGAAAAAAAAAATCTTCACATAACGTTCATTTGAAATTAAGAGAACCAAAATCGTACGATTAGTAAATTTGGGAGTTAAAACTGTAATTTAGCCTTTTGTTAATATAACTATACTTTTATTTTTAAGTAATATGGGTAAATTGAAATTTTTTATGGGTGAATTGAAATGTTGTGTTTTGAGCGGCGAATACTATAGCGAGAAAAATTTCCTTACACCGCCCGCTCACTATTTTGCTTCAGATTTGAAAATCCCGCCATTTTCACTTTACCTTTTAAAACCCCAACACTCTCACAATTCACAACAACAACAGAAACACTGAGAAGAAGAAGAAGAATGGGAAATCAAAGAAGAATGAGAAGAACCAAAGAAGAAGAAGGTAGCGGTGTTGTCGTCATTTCAGCTTCATCAGATTATGAACAAATTAGGGAAGAAAGGATGAAAGAGAACGCTGAGAGAATGCAGAAGCTTGGATTGTTAAACCTTTCTCTTAATCTTAAGCTCAACAAAACTCCACACCCTCGGATCAAGAAAAATCTGATACCATCCGATCAACCCGAAAGACGTTCTTCCAGGTATTAATTACTATTCTTATTCTCAATAGTGTTGATATCAAAATTCATGTATTAATTAGGTTACAACATTTTATAAGTCTGCACTACATTTTAGTGTGTTTGGGAAACCCTAAAACTGCGATGGAAAATCGCGGTGGAACAAAAGCTACATATGATATGTTTGCTAAAAAATATGGTCTGTGCGAGGGTTCTAAAACCCTCACTGTGGCGATTGCCCACTGACGATTATGAAACACATTTTTTTAGTTCGAATTCAAATTGAGTCTAACCAAATCACGTGGGCAGCTCATAAATTTGGTGAGACTGATATGAATATCAATAAAAAGAATATGTATGAAAATGTTGCATTAGAGAGTGTATTGCTATGCACCGGCACTATACATTGAAGGTGTGTTTGGTGTCTGACATTGACATCCGACACATGTGGTTACATTTAATTATTCCGTTTTTTTCAAATTATCACTGGTGTCGATGTGTCAGTGTGTAACACTGCCACTGTGTTTGGTATCTGACATTGACATCCGACACATCTGATTACATTCAATTATTTCATTTTTTTTCAAATTATTACTAGTGTTGACGTGTTAGTGATGGATTCATCTCCTTGTCTAATGTCTTTGTCATTGTTTCATAGATTGCTACTATTTTTCAATTATACTTGTTGAGTTTTTGTATTGTTTGGGCTTTGGAAGATATACGGTTGGTAGAACTAACTTTAGTTTATTATTTTGGTTTTATGTTTGACGGGTTTACAGAATAATGACCCTACCTCCGGTTGACTATGGTTCAAAGCGTCCTCGTGCACAGCATCAACAACATTCATCATCAAGCAAGAAAAAGAAGGAAGTGGAGATTTATATACCAGAAGGTACAAACCCTGAAGTTTACACCGAACAACATGAGAAGCTTCTGGGAGATTGTGAGACTGCTTGGGAATTGTATGTGGATGGATACGATGAGGATCAGGAGCTCATATATGATCCAAACAAGGGAAACAAATGCCATCAATGCAGGTATTATTGTTTTATATTTGATTAATTCACTGTGCTCTCTGATGTAAGCCCTTTCCTTTGATGGGTTTGTTAGTTTCTATGTATGCATGACAATTTATTGTGAAACAAGGATTCTGATGGATGTATTGTTACAAACAAAAAAGTTACATACATTCTCATTTACTAGTTTGTAAGAAAAGAAAGGAAAGGAAAAACATTCTATTCAACTTAACATGGGTAATTTTAGAGATGACTGACTTTGATAAAGAAAATCATGGTTTATGGTGTTGTTTCTTCAATAAGTTGTAACTTGGAATGAGAAGGCTTTTTGCCATCTTGAAATTTAGCTTCTATTTTTGTTGCATTTAGTAGTTCTATGCAGTGTTGTTGAATGGAGGCCATGGAAAAATGGCTTGGCGATTTTCTGACAGATGCCAATAGCCAATTTGTGAAGGGATGCCAGCCATGGCGGTGTCAACACACTAGTGTGTTTATGTTGAAAATTTTCTACCTTCTGTTATCCACTATCGACAACATTTGTTCTATGTTTTTTAAATGTTTTTACCTTTGGTAAAACAGTTTTATGCATGTGTTTTGATCGAAGAACTCATATTTGACTCCTTTCCATAGTTAATGCGTCAAGTTGGCACATAAGTTCTTCCATATGTTACTTGTTTTTCTGACCATAGGGAAGGTTTACTTGTTTTCTTGTAGGCGTATAACTATTAGTCAGCTGACCAGTTGCAACAAATGCGAATTATCCCAAGGGCAGCTTTGCGGAGATTGCTTGTACACAAGGTAACATGTTTCAGTTTGACATTTGGATTGTGAAAAGGACTTATTGTTTCAGTTTATCAGTATATTTCCTCAGGGTGTTAGCTCCATCTAAAACTTAACAAGTATAGCCTTGTATTAGCAACTGTCACTGCCAATTTTAATAACAGTCATTTTCTTTTACTGTATTATAGATATGGAGAAAATGTGAGAGAAGCCGATTTCAATCCCAAGTGGACTTGCCCTTGTTGCCGAGAAATTTGCAACTGCAGTAGTTGCCGTAGGAAAAATGGTTGGATGCCTACTGGTAATGTATACAATAAGGTTAGTTACATGATTTGACATTTGCATTTTGTTCCCCCCTCCTTAGTTCTATCTTCTTCAGTGTGCTTGAAAAAGTAATTGCAGATCTTTATAAACGAGTACATATTTAGCTTTACACTTCACATTCCTTAAAGGAATCTTTCCCCTTAACTTTTCTTTGTCATTTCATTTGTGGTTTGGAATGGAAGGCTAAGATATGGATATTCTGAAGCTGATTGTTCTCCTTTTTCATTTTTTGTTTGTAAGGTGGTGAAATTGGGTTTCAAATCTGTTGCTCATTATCTGATTAAGACCCATCGCTCTGAGGAAAGCATTGAAGGCTCAGGTACTGAAAATATTGTTGCTCAAGAAATACCAGAGACCACTCTAGATATGACACAGAAGGGACCAATTCGGACGAGAAGGGCTCTGAGAAGTTAAAGGTGATCAAATGAACGCAAAGGATATCAATGAACATAAGCATACTCAATGACTGTACATCTACATGAAGATGGGGATACTTTGTTTTGGATATTTAGACAAGTTATTAGTTTTCTTATTTTTGTTATATATGCATCTAAACATAGACCATTTAACGGAAACAGTTGCAGCCCTATGCCCTGATTTTTGGTAACATTCTTGTGTGATAGCTCTTGACTCTCAAGCAGTTTTACCGAGCATTATGGGCTGTATAAAGAAAAAATATATTATTGTATTGGATTTCTTGATCTTATATCTTATTTTCGTCAAGAAATGTGATTTATATTGGATTTATTTTGAGGGCTGCTTATATAAAGCAGCTTCTTTGATACAAACAAAATGAAAAAGGGGAGAGAATCAAACAACTTGAAAGACCAAGCTTTTTTTGACATTAAATTGAGAGAGGATTTTGAAGGACTTTTTAGGGTATTAAAAATTCTCCAAACCTTTTCCCTAATTAGACGCCGACCTGTGCAATGTAGGGATCTTTTAGATTGTCATATATAACATTTAATTGGAAGAATAAATCCCTTTCATTAGTTGGAAGTGTGGTTCTTATTAAATCTGTATTGGCTAGTCTTCCCCCTTATTGTTTATCGTTTTATAAGGCCCCTAGAAAGGTCATTAAAGCTTTAATAAGCATCCAAAGGAATTTCCTGTGGAGTGGGACAGATGCAAGTAAGAAGATGGTCTGGTTCAAATGGGATCAGGTCTGTAAATCCAAGAAGGAAGGTGGTTTAGGAGTGATGAATTTGGAGTTGTTCAATTTAGCGCTTTGCGTGAAGTGGAGGTGCGTATCAGATCAATCTGCTCTATAGTTACCTTGTTGCAGTTCTGATATGGCGGAAAAAATGGTTACTTGGATTTAGAATCATTAGATGTGTGTGGTAGACATGACTCAATATGGTGGAGAGATATTGCAGAGGTTGATACAGCGAACCCCTTATGCTTTCAGTGGTTTGAAGTCGCCGTGCATAGAAGGATTGGTCACGGTGAAAGTACGTTGGTCGCATAGATGGCTGGGTAGTTGTACTTTCAAAGAGAGATTTAATAGATTGTTTTCTGTTACTGTTAACAAAAATGCTTTAGTGTCAGATATTTTATGTTGCGAAGGTGGCAAATGGAATCATTGTTGGCAGAGAAGATTATATGCCTGGGAGGAGGCTCAACTGATGGAGTTAGAAGAGATGCTAGCTGGCGTGTCTGTGAGCGCCGGATCAGTTGATAAATGGGTCTGGAAGTATGACACATCTGCTGTTTTTCTGTTAAATTTGCATATAATTTGCTGCAAGAGTAAATCGATGTGGATTAATGTATCAATGTCAATTCTATTTGTTTGTGCTCTGCGCATTCTTGTAAATAATGTGGAGTTTCATTGGAAGGTTAGACGACCTAGATCACATACATATCTATCTCATTTGGAGAAAAAACAGTTGTCTTTGAATGATCTGCGTCTCTCAAGTGCGCCTTCCCCAGCTAAGTGGAAGAGGAAAATTGATTCTCCTGTTGTGGAGGATGCAATGAGTGATTTCATTGATAATATTTTGAAGGATTTCGTCATTGATTTTTGGTACTCAGAAATTACTCCGGATAAGGAGTTTCCTGACCAGATACATGCATGTTCTTCCTGAAATATCTGCAAGGGTTAAAGAGATAAACCTCGTTGACTTGTTGACCAGGTATGTTGTGTTTTTTCCTCTCCTATAATTTCTGTCAAAGATAAAGTAAAAATTACTAACTGTCTTCTGATGCATTTACATTCCAGGGATTTAGTTGATTTAGTAGGTGACCACTTGGAACTTTTCAGAAGAAATCAAGCTGCTATAGGTGTCGATGTTATGAAAACATTATCTTCAGAGGAGAGGGATGACAGTTTGAAATTCCATTTGTTGAATTCTAAGGAGCTTTATCCAGCACTAATATCTCCTGAGAGTAAGTACAAGGTGTGAGTGGATCAGTGGAGTGTTCCGATGTTATATATGTTTCTTTTTAGAATTATTTCTTTTATCTTATCTAACGAATGCTCTTTTTGTAGGTTCTTCAACGGCTAATGAGTGCACTTTTAGCTACAGTACTAAGACAACGAGAAGTGCAGTGTCCTGTGATTCGCTCAATATCTCGGGAACTTTTAACATGCCTGGTGATGCAGCCTGTTATCCCTGGGTATGCTGTTTAATACTTTGTTAAACATTTATTTTTGTGAGTAATTAATTTTTCGGTAGGTGGATCTCAACAATACGGGCTCCATGGAAGGGTTTCTCATCATATTTAATATTTGAATATAGTCTTTCAAGTTTTGTGTGTTTTTATAGATAGGGAGTCCAGTGTTTTTTCTTGGTTAAAAACATATTTAGGGTTCATTTGGTTTAGTAGGCAGAAAGTGTGAAGATACAAAAAAGTTGGCATAATGAGAATGATTTTAAACATCATTGTAGCGCAGTGGATGGGTTTACTTTGTTGTCCACCTTGAAGGTTGAGAGGAGAAATGACACCTACTAGAACAGTAACAAGTTTCATATCTTTTGAATGTCTAAGTAGAGCGCAGGGGGAAATCATTACAGGATTTAGGGTGTTATAGGTACTAAGTTGAGTGATGAGTCTTCGAGTGATGCATGCACAAAAATGAAAAAGAACATAAGCTGTGAATTAATGAGATTTTGTGGAATAAGTCTAAGATGTGCTAATCCTAAACATTGTGTTTCCATTTCAAAGCAATGGCTTTGGGTTTTGTCCATCTATTATACCATCCCATTTCATCAAAAACCAATTCCTAAACTTTAAGATTTATATTTAGATTTAAGAGAAAATACTATTGTTTAATTGAGAACATCTTAACCAAGTATCCCATAAAAGTTTAAGTTGTTAGATGAGGAGGACACTTGAATGATTTTATACTATATATGTTTAACATGCCCCCTCATGCAATAGCTCCTTTTGAGCTTGCAGAGTTGATAATAGGTACACCTGCCTTGCGCAAAAATTCAACTTTTTATTGAATGAATGGTGATGACAAAGATCAACCTCTAAACCACTGGGTTATATAGAGGCTCCAATACCATGTTGTGAACCAATTATAGCAAAAGCTTATGATATTTGGTGAAGACATGTGAATGATTTTATGCTACACATGGTTACCTGCAATAATTGAAACATTTTAAATCAGAACCTGTAGAGCATTTGTTTCCTGATCGTATTAGTCATATATAAAATGGAAAAGAGGGGTTAGCATATTTCAGCTCTGGTTCATTTAGTTTTTACAACCTACTTACAATAAAATATGCATATCTTTTTTATCAGGTTTATAAATGAGCTGATTGAATCCCTTCTACTTCTCCTTAACGATGATGGTAAAAAGTGGATGGGCAGTGATCAGTCGACTAATGTAGCAAGCCATCATCATGGTAATTCTGTTGCTACTGGTGGACGACATGACAATCTCACAGCCTCTAGTAAGCATCCATCTTTAAATCAAGGAGCAGAAATGACATTGGCTAAAACGAGTGACCCGGGAGAGACATCATTACAATATAATCCACTCCACCAAGAATCTTCACAGGCCAAGCCTGCTGATTGGGCACGAATGTTGGAAGTTGCAACTCAGAGGAGATCTGAAATTCTTATGCCGGAGAATCTTGAGAACATGTGGGCGAAAGGAAGGAATTACAAAAAGAAAGAGAACAAAATTGTCAAACCTGGATTTCGGGATCTTCCCACTAAGAGTCCTGCTACTGAAAGTTCATTACCGAATAGAAAAATGGCGCAAGAAACATTAGTGAGTAAACGTGGAAAGTATGAAACTGCAGAAGAGAAGTCTTCTCTACCTTCAACGCATGCCTTGGCTTCGGATCCCCTACAAATTGGTGTCGGTACAAATAGTTCAGAATCTCATCAAAACTGTGACAAGAAGTTATTTTGATGGAGAGCTTAGAGTTGATAAAGTGAAGGGTACAAAGAATGTTGCTTCTGATGGGTATAAAAGTTCACTAAAGAGGTCTAGCAGTGCTTCTGCCTTTGGAGTCCAACCTAATCAAGAAGGCGGCTCCATTATTTCAGAGTTTTTCAACCCAGAATTTGAGAGGCACAGTGAAGGATTTCGGGGAAAGAGTTCTTTTGATATGATAGTTAGGAAAGAGGGGCAATTATCTCCAAAGCTCCGGTGCCGGGTATGCCCTTTTGGCCTTAATAGTTTTGAGATATAAAATTCTAGAAAGCACATCTTACAATCTATTTTAGTATTTAATTTATTTTTCTTTATTCGTATACCCTTTTCTAGCTCAGAATGAATGGGATTTCTGATAAATATTTCACTCTGGTTACTTGTTCATTGTTGTTTTTGTCTACTTAAACATTGCAGGTTATGGGAGCATATTTTGAGATAATTGGGTCTTGCTGTCTATTCAATTGCAGTGACTGATGCGCAAAATATTTATCTTTCCCCTATCTTTCGGTGGATACAGGTACAGGAACTTTGAGCGATTACATCGACGGCTTAAAGATATTCCAAATTACACATTGCATTTGCCTCCTAAAAGAATATTTTCCTCAAGCGCTGTTTTGCACATAGAGCTTTTACTTTCTTTTTCTTTTAAAAATGAATTGGATTGCTATATACCTATTTATAAGAGGATTAAGTTAAACAAAACATGTCATTTCCTTAACCTTTATCACTTTTCTTTGTTTATTTTTTGAACTTAATCCTAATTCGTAAAAGGTTTTTTTTTTTCTTTTTTCGGTGTACTGATTCCAAACACAATGTTTGAATGCATTTTATCAACAGTCAATGTAGATGATGCTGTGGATGATATTGTACGGCAGTTCAAGGGGGTTTCAGATGGTTTAATGCGAAAGGTTAGTGGATCACTATCCCTCCTCAACGAAGGACCTTCTGCATCTACCATTTTGTACTTTCCATGGAATGCAGATAAATTGGATAGAAGTACCTCACATCAAAGTGCTACAGCAAGTGTGTTAAGCTCTGATACCGAGGAAGGTGATAGGAGGAGTAATTTAGGCCATGATAATATTGATAGAGAAGAAGTGCGATATAACGAATGGCAATCTGACAATGCATTGATCTCAAAGGGTTACCCATCACTGGTAAAAAAACCATACTGACGAGTCCAGCAACTTGAATTTTGATAGAAAGCGGGATCTTTCGGGGGAAGCGAGGGTTAGCAACGATATCCCAGCTACAAATGATAATTGGGAGGATCCTATTAGAGTGCCACCTGAGGTATGTCCAGCCGGCCGAGTTTCCTTTTCTCAGTCACACTTTACACTCAACTGTTGATTAATCTTAGAATTTTAGGCTGGGCCTAACTCAACCTTACAAAATCGGTTTGTAAGTTGAGGACTTCCCACACTTATAAACATATCTTCAAACCATCTCTAATCCGATGTGGGACTCTTAACAATTAAGAAGTTTGGTTGTCTGCTCCAGTACTTATCGGCGTGTGCTTAGACTATTTATTAGCTTGTTATTGTTTCTGGACTATATTGCTGATTAGATTTAGAACTAGAATGCAGCATACTTTGTCAAGCTAGGAAACCGAGCCTTGATGAAAACTATACAATATTAATACTTTCATTGCTCTATTTTCCTCCTTTAAGAAAAATATAGCGCAATAGAAAGAAGAAATGAATCTGCACTTGACTAAATTTATTATTACCCTAAAAGCTTGATTCATTTTCTTGCATGGGCTGTTGACTGTTGTGTTGTCCATCAGATGTATCCACCAAATATTTAAGAAGCTGAACTATTATCCTAATTTTCATAAGCTAAACTCCCCAAAATTTGCCAAATGCAGTTGTTTCCAATGACTTCCTTATTTGTTTCATAAATTAAAAAACGAGAAGCATGGAGCAAACATATTGGTGTACTGTAGTTCCTCATTTTCCCCTTCTCCCCAAAGGGAAAGATTAGTGATTTGAGAACTTGTAAAAAGCAGGAATGGAGTTTTACATGGCATTACACAGGAAATATTTGGACCTTTGAATTCCCTTTTCTTCCTTTTTTTATGAACTTTTTTTTTTGGTTTATAACACATTTTATGAACATTAATAAGTTTGATATTTTTTGCAGTGGTCCCCACCTAATGTTAGTGTCCCTCTTTTGGATTTGGTTGACAAGATATTTCAGCTGAAGAAAAGAGGTTGGATAAGGTATTCTACTCTATATGGTCATTTTTTTTCTGTAAAATAGTGTCTATGCTTCAAGCCCCATTTTGTGTGTACTTTGTTTATGAGGTGGTGCTGTAGATTTTGAATTCTTTTTCACTCTGATGTTAGAAAATAATATAGATATCGTTTTACCAAGGTGTAGAGATTAATTTCACTTTCATCTCAACTACATACAAACCATTAACCCATCATGTTTTAAATTTTGTTACGTTTAGGCTAAGTGGATTTGTTTAATTTCCTGGACTTAAAAGTAGCTAATGTTGTCTTTTCTGTTAATGCAGAAGACAGGTCTTTTGGATGTCAAAACAGATATTACACTGGTGATGGAAGATGCTATTGATGATTGGCTCCAGAGGCTGATTCAATGGCTCCGGAGAGAGGACACTGTTGCACAAGGGATTCGATGGCTCCAAGATGTAAGCATTTTCAAACATCTTTTACTGCGACATTATATGCCAACTCAGATGAATGAAGCTTTTTACGCAAATTAACAGAGTAGACTAGGTTACTTGGATGTGGGCATTTGGTGAATTATTGGCCTTCTGCCATCAACAACACCGAGACGAGAGCACTACATTCTTGATCTAATTGCTGTTTTCTAATATATATACTCTATATCTGTCTCACCATTACACCAAAATATTTCCCATATACGTAATCTTGTATTGTAACAAGATTAGTTTAATAGTTAACTGCTAAACATACGAGCATTCAACTCCTCCTAAAGACACCGCATAATCAAGGATACCTCAGATGAGAAATAGTAGCTGTGTTGAAAATACGTTGTTTTGGTCGCTTATATGGCTTGGTAGTTGTACTTTGAACGAGAGATTTAATAGATTGTTTTCTGTTACTGTTAACAAAAATGCTTTAGTGTTAAATATTTTATGTTGCGCGGCTGGCAGATGGAATCATTGTTGGCAGAGAAGATTATATGCCTGGGAAGAGGCTTAACTGTATTAGATTTATGCTTAAAAATGAAAGAAGTCAGGATGCTTCTGTTTTGGATTGGATGAGGGAGCCTATGATGTGCATGGTAGGTAGCTAAGTGGTGCGGATACCAAGCTTCATTGTGGTGTGCTGGCTATTTCATTGTATGCTTAGGAAGGAGTAGGTTGTATGTACTTTATGCAGATTTTGTGTTATTTGTTGTCTATCCAACTTTCGAGCACATGATTGAACGAGTCCTATGTAACCCTTCATAGAAGGTGGGTGATTGATTAACACTATGATGTTGGGTCTGGATTTTGTTGGTCGTAAGTTTTCCATGAATCCCATTGTCAACATCATTTCAGGAGTTGTTGCCCTAACTTCATTAGCCTAGAAAGGCTTTGAAAGTTGTCCTTTCAAGAAGAAAATAACACTGCTACATATATCATAATAGCTACTGATTCTCATCCGAGGAGAACCTTTAGAGTAGACCTACCTGTCGCGGTTACGCCCCCAACAGATGAAATCGCACTCTCGTCTTTCCCTTGTACTCCCTATAATAATATATTAGCTTATAAAATAACATCTAAGGTAGTTATATTATTCCTTAGAACATATTAAAGTATTTTTTTATGGCGCAACATATCTTTATATATATAATCCTAATAAAGTGTGCAACAATTTGCTCTCCTTAGGACAGATCATTCATAAGACAATTCTTCGCCAGACTTTCCTTAATTCGTGGCCGAACTCTGATTATCGGGACATCTTTCTCTGAGATTGAGATGATTAATACCAATAACAAAAATGTGCACCTTTTATTTTATTTATTTATTCCTTTGGTTCTGAAGAGAAGGGGTCCGATAATTCAAAGTTTACAATGTGTATTGAAAAGATTAAATACTTTGCATTTAATTATGCATCAATTTCTAATATTGCATCGTTAATAATATATTCTCAAATATTTCATGTGATAAAAGATCACTGTAAACTACTTTCACAATACTTACAATAGTCTTTCAATAAAAATTGGAGTTTAAAATTTGATTTTGAAAAATATTCAATTTTCATCAATCACATTATTAAATTATAAGGAATATATTTAGTAGTGTAACTTTAACTATTCAAACGTTTTAAGAGGTTCTAAAATATTACATTCTTAAATTATTTCATGCTTTGACATTTCTTAATAAAACAGTTCTTCAAATTTTTTTAACCCAAAACAGTCCTTCAAAATTTAAATATGACTACTCTCGACAAAAAAAAAAAAAACTCACCAAACCGATGCCTACAATATATACCGTATTGTTCAGCACTCTAAAAAAAAATGAAAAAACTATATAAAACAAATGAAAAATATCTATCTCTTCTTCTCTTCCCTTAATAATAATAATAATGCCCACAAAAAAGAATTGGAGAGGCCACCAATAATAATAATAATAGATACTAAGATAAGTAGATGTTACCTAATTTTTTACCTTAAAATTGAGTAAGAAAATAATATATATTTACCCTAAAATACAATAAATAAATAAATGCAGAAAAAGAATAATAAAATAGTACCGTTGAGATGATTCCCGCTGGCGAGCGCGTGATTATTCCAAACTTGACAGCCAAGAATGTTCAGTTCTTATTATTACCGTTGCAAAACCCTAAATTGACCTATATATACATTTAACACTGTTCACTCATTAATATCATCACTCATTGTGAGCGCCGACACAATCTTTCTAATTCTCACTGTTATCATTCTTACAATCTTTCTTGTGTGTGCGACACTCCCCACTGAAGAAATTCCTCTCCGAATTTCACTCTTGTTGTTACTGTTCTTTCTTCTCCACAAATAAGGTTGTCTCGTCTTGTCTTCTTCTTCACAAATCAAGGTTGTCTTGCCCTGTTCACAACAACTCAGGTTCCAGTGTTGCTTCTGTTCTGCCATCATCCTTCGCACACCCAAAAGGTTTCTTTTTTCACTCTTATTCCTCTTCTTTCATCCTAAAGTTTCTTCTTTTTTCTTTTTATTTCATTATTTTTATCAGTACCAAAAAATTAAAACTTTAACTCAGAGGGCTGCTTGTTTTCATTATTTTGATCTGTGTCTATTCCTTTCTAGGGTTTCACTCTTCACTTCAAGCCCTTTATGCAATGGCTCTTTCCACTGAGATTGATGACCTTCCCTACCAATTCCCAGAGGGCTTAAGAGTCTTTGTGATTGATCATGACACCACTCAACTTAATGCCATTGCGGATATGTGTTTTCAGTGCAACTATCAAGTTATGACATGCACTGATGCTTCTTTTGCCGTACATCTTCTGAGAGAAACAAAGGGTCGTTGTTTTGATGTAATACTAATTGAAGCTCAAATGCCGGATATGGATTCGTACGAGTTTTTGCAACGTGTTACACAGGAAATCAAAATTCCAGTCATTATGATGTCTGTTGAATACACAGCAAGTGCAAGGGTGAAGGCTATTGAAAAAGGGGCTTTTGATTATTGGCTAAAGCCTTTGAATGTGAATCATATCAACTACATGCAGCAACATGTTGCAACATTTCAACAACATGATCAAATTCAAAGAATCTTGGAGGTAAAAACAGCACAAAAACTAATGAAGAGAGATGAAGAAAGTGCAACAAAAGAAACAAATGCTTGTGTTCTTGAAACAAAGAATAATCGGGTATCATGGCGGTCACCACAACTTCAAGAACAATTTTTAAGAGCTGTGAATCAACTTGGCATTGATAAGGCAACGCCAAAAAAAATTACTGAATTTATGGCTGTTCCGGGTTTGGAGAGAAAGCATGTCGCTAGCCATTTGCAGAAATACAGACTTCGTTTGAAGAGTTCAAGTAAAAAGACAAAGTCAAAAAGTGGAAGGGAAAATTCAAAGCAGGATCAATATCATGTTCCTAATGAAAGCCTTGAAGTTGTTGAGTCAATGCCAGTACAGGATCAAAAATGTGATAACAACTTTCATGCACAACAACAACATCCGATGGTGTTTGATGAATTTGAATTTTCCAATATTTTCCAATATCATGTTCCTAATGAAAGCCTTGAAGTTGTTGAGTCAATGCCAGAACAGGATCAAAAATGTGATAACAACTTTCATGCACAACAACAACATCCGATGGTGTTTGATGAATTTGATCTTTCCAATATTTTGACTAACGAAACCAACATGATGCTATATGAAGCATGGTATCCATCCGAAGAATATGATTCAATTGATCACTATTTTGAGTAACAAAACCAACTTTGTCGATTCTTCGTGCCTATCATCATCATCAACATTAGTACTAGTTTGCAGGGGTTTTGTATGACTGACTGTCTCATTTATATTGTTAACAACATCTTGATCTCGTTGTTAATTTTAGACAAACTATAGCTAGCTAGCATTATGCACAAATCCCTCTTTGATAGGTCTTCCATTTGTTTATGTAAAAATTTATACAAAAATGTTCATGTTTATGAGAATTGGTAATACAAAATATTAACTTTTGTTATTTGTTGCTCCTTGATTACTCATGTTAAATATTAATTTGTTTGTGTTCATACAAATTTTGCTGGTCAATTGGTTTTTCATCAATTTAGAACATCTATGCTTAATGCAGAAGTTGAATGTAATTTAATTATAGCAGTTATATTATTATATAAATGAAGTGAGTTGCATTAATAGAGTGACATTAACGGTTCTGTTTGAGAGAGAATCAGACAACTAGCTAAAAAGACAAAGGCCTGTTGGTTATCAAGCAGAAGAAGCTTCTGTGCATGTGTATCCTAACTCCTAAGTCTTACTATCATATATATATATATATATAGAGCAATGCTTAGCCTGCAATATGGTTGGCTCATAGAAATCAAACCGCATTGTCTCAAATAAATATAT
This sequence comes from Trifolium subterraneum, assembly GCA_951799995.1. Taxonomy (NCBI): domain Eukaryota; kingdom Viridiplantae; phylum Streptophyta; class Magnoliopsida; order Fabales; family Fabaceae; genus Trifolium; species Trifolium subterraneum. The sequence goes on along the minus strand of OX637461.1, from coordinate 42,092,607 downwards.
ACAACCTGTTTATTTTTGGATCAAATATATTGAAAAGATCCATTTTGCCAAGAACACATTCATGTTTTTTTGGACAATTACAGTGTCTTTACTCTTCAATCCATTTTTCATTGAAGAAAAGTGTATCACTCTCTTTTTCTTTAGCATATCTCATGTTTATCTGTTTTTCTTTGTTACGATGTCTGTGTATTATTCATCGACTAAAACTGGCCATGCGTATAGAAAATGCTTATATTGATCAAAATTTTGTAGATTTAGCTAAGTGTAAATATTGATATGCTATTGGCAAAATCACACATATTCAAAAAATCTTCTTCTATTAGTATACATATGTATATAAGGTATTGCATTTAAAACAAACGCCAATGCAAATTCCAAGTCTTACACTCAATCTTGAACCAATTAAAGTGTATGGTTCCTTATGCTTTGCCACCGCATCAAATTTTCGTTTTGAAGCCAATTTGATTTGCAAATGTCATCAGATTACATTACACATTTTTGGTAGAATACAGCTACTTTTTTTTGCAGGATATATTCTTGCATTTCTGCAAATGAGCTGTGATGGATTTATATAAAATAAAATGTCAAACACTGAAGAGCATGAGACGCTTCTGGGAGATTGTGAGGATGGATATGATGAGGATGAGGGTCAATGCAGGTATTATGGTTTTATATTTGATTGATCAATTCACTGTGCTCTTCGATTGGTATATGCCCTTACCATTGAAGGGTTTGTTAGTTTCTATGTATACATGATAATTTGTTGCGAAACATGTAATCTGATGCATGCATGCTTATTGTCTAGTTTGTCAGAAGAAAGGGAAGGGAAAATGTATTCTATTTAACTTAACATGGGTAATTTTAGATGTACATCTTTTTGAGCATAGTGCATAGAGATGACCAATTTTGATATAGAAGATCATGGTTTATGTTGATGTTTTCTCAATAACTTGTAACTTGGAATGAGAAAGATACAAATATGTCGTGTTTAGTAGTTCTGTGAGTGTTGGCGAATTTTTCGACTGATGCCACAGCCAATTTGTGAAGAGATGCCAACCATGGTGGTGCCATCACATTGGTGTGATTATATGGAAATTTTCTTGCCTTCTGCCATCCACTATCAACAACATATGTTCAATGCTTATAAGTAGGTTTTTCCCTTAATACTAATTGAGTCTAACCAAATCATGTGGGTGGCTCATAAATTTGGTGAGACTGATATGAATATCAGTAAAAAGAATTATGTTAAAAAAGTATTGCATTAAGCACTGACACTTTACATTGAAGATGTGTTTGGTAATTGGTGTCACTCATTGACACCTGTCACATGCGGTTACATTTCACATTCCAATTTTTCAGATTATCGCTGGTGTCGACGTGTCAGTTTGTTTGGTGTCTGACATTGACATATGACATATGCGGTTACATTCAATTATTTCATTATTTTTTCAAATTATTACTAGTGTTTACGTGTTAGTGATGGTTTGGTCTCCGTGTCATTGTTTCATAGATTGCTAGTATTTTTTAATTCTACTTGTTGATTTTGCATTTTTTGTACCATTGTTGAGTTTTTGTATTGTTTGAGCTTCGGAAGACATACAGTTGGTAGAACTAACTTTAGTTTATTATTTCTGTTTTTATTTTTGACGGGTTTACAGAATAATGACCCTACCTCCGGTTGACTATGGTTTAAAGCGTCCTCTTTCACAGCATCAACAACATTCATCATCAAGTAAGAAAAAGAAGGAAGTGGAGATTTATATACCAGAAGGTACAAACCCTGAAGTTAACACTGAAGAGCATGAGAAGCTTCTTGGAGATTGTGAAACTGCTTGGGAATTGTATGTGGATGGATATGATGAGGATGGGGATCGCATATATGATCCAACCAAAGGAGACAAATGCCATCAATGCAGGTATTATGGTTTTATATTTGATTGATTAATTCATTGTAGTACTCTCTGATGTATGCCCTCTCCTTTACAGGGTTTGTTAGTTTGTATGTATGCATGACAATTTATTTTGAAACAAAGAATCTGATGGATGTATTGTTACAAACAAAGAAGTTACATATATCCTTATTTACTAGTTTGTTAGAATTAAGGAACGGGAAAACATATTCTATTCAACTTAACATGGTTAATTTTAGATGTACATCTTCTTTAGTATAGAGGAGATGAGTGACTTTGATAAAGAAGATCATGGTTTATGGTGTTGTTTCTTCAATCAGTTGTAACTTGGAATGAGAAGGATTTTTTCCATCTTGAAATTTAGCTGCTATTTTTGTCGCATTTAGTTAGCGATTTTTCTGAGAGATGCCAATAGCCAATTTGTGAAGGGATGCCTGCCATGGCGGTGTCATCACACTAGTGTGTTTATATGGCAATTTTCTACCTTCTGTCATCCACTATTGACAACCTTTGTTCTATATTTTTAAATGGTTGTACCTTAGGTAAAACAGTTTAATGCATGTGTTTTGATTGAAGAATTCATATTTGCCTCCTTTCCATAGTTAATGCATAAAGTTGGCACATAAACTCTTCCATATGTTACTGTTTCTCTGACCATAGAGAAGTTTTACTAAAATCATTTGTTTTCTTGTAGGCGTATAACTATTAGTCAGATGACCAGTTGCAACAAATGCGAGTTACCCCAAGGGCAGCTCTGTGGAGATTGCTTGTACACAAGGTAACATTGTTTCAATTTGATATTTGGGTTGTGAAAAGGACTTATTGTTTCAGTTTGTCATTATATTTCCTCAGGGTGTTAGCTTCAACTAAAACTTAACAAGTATAGCCTTGTGTTAGCAACTGTCACTGCCAATTTAAATAACAGACATTTTCTACTACTGTATTACAGATGTGGAGAAAATGTGAGAGAAGCCGATTTCAATCCCAAGTGGACTGCCCTTGTTGCCGAGAAATTTGCAACTGCAATAGTTGTCGTAGGAAAAATGTTTGGATGCCTACTGGTAATATATACAATAAGGTTAGTTACACAGTTTGACATCTGCTTTTTGTTCCCTCCTCCTTAGTTCTATCTTCATCAGTGTGCTTGAAAAAGTAGTTGCAGATCTTCATAAATGAGTACATTTTTTCTTCACAATTCACATTCTTTAAAGGAATCTTTTCCCTTAACTTTTCTTTGTCATTTCATTTGCGGTTTGGAATGGAAGGCCAAAGCTGACTGTTCCTTTTTCATTTGTGTTTGTAAGATGATGAAATTGGGTTTCAAATCTGTTGCGCATTATCTGATAAAGATGGTGATACTTTGTTTTGGATATTTAGACATGTTGTTAGTTTTCTTATTTTTGTTAGATATGCATATATACAAACTTAGGCCATTTGACGAAAACAGTTTGCAGCTCTATGCCCCGAGTTTTGATAACATTCTTGTGTTATAGATCATGGTTATCGATCCCGGGCGATCCCAGTGGGATCCCGGTGGAGCGGTGCGGAGCGGAGCTCTGCTGGGATGGGTAGGGTTGGAGCGGCGCAGGTAAGGTTCTCGGTGGGATCCCGGTGGACCGGAGCGGAGCGGGTCGCGGCTGTCCATCCCGGGTCAGGACTGGGATTTTATATTCATGGGTTTTAAAGAGTATTTTTGAAATCTGACTCATTCTAGTAAGGGTAAAATTGGTTTTTTACCTTTAAAATTGTTACTAACCCACTTAACCCTAGCCGCAACTTGATTCTCACCATTGTATCATCGTATTATCGTACTCTACCTCTTCTCTCATCGATCCAAAACTTCTTCTCATCGTGTTGAAGACTTGAGAGTTGTGTTTTGAAATTTTGATTTATGAATGTTTTATGGATTTTGAGATGTTTGTTTAATTTTACATTACTTATATGTTTATAATATTATTTATGTAATTAAAATAAAAAAAATGAAACAGCGGCATCCCGGCCATCCCGCTATCCGGGATGCCGCTATCCCAGTTTTGGGGCTGGCCGCTCCGCTCCGCGATCCGGGATTAACTACTATGTTATAGATAGCTCTCAACTCGAGCAAATTTACCGAGCATTATGGGCTGTGTAATGAAAATATATAATACTGTATTAGATTTCTTGATGTTATTCCTTATTTTTGTCAAGAGATGTGATTTATGTTGGATTTATTTTAAGGGCTGCTTATATATATGAAGCAACTTGTTTGTTTGATACAAACAAGATGAAAAAGGGGAGAGAATCAAACAACTAACTAAAAAAACCATCCCCTGTTATACTTTAAATTGGGAGAGGATTTTGAAGTGTAGACAACTAGTATTAGTTCTGGATTGAACTTTCGTGAACCACATTCAAACAAAGATGCAACATATTGGGTTAGTGTTGTCATTTGCTTGACAAGAGTGACTTGAACAGATGATCAATGAACAACTTGAAATTGGTCGCAAGAGTTGACATATGACCACATTATGTGATAGAGATGATGTTAATAAAACCAGACCAAGAGGAAAATGATGAGCAAAACCAGACCAAGAAGAAATGTGCAGCTGAAATATAGCAGTAATAAACGTGCAGAATAGTTGCAAAGTGCCATGAATGCATAAAAAAAACAGTAACATTTGAAACAAACCTTAAATGTGGGACCTACAATTAAAGAGATAAAAAATGTGAAATTAATCATTAAGGTGTAACCAACCATGATACTATGTTGTATAAAGTCTTCAAAGCTAAATACTATCCTAATGAGGGATTTCTTGAGGCAAACTTGGGCCATAATCCAAGTTATATTCGGCGAAGTATCCATGCTTCAAGGTGGTTATTAGAAGTGGCTTACGATGGATGACGATCATAATGCATGTGTCACAACAGCACGCACTGAAGGCAAGGAGCATATGCGAGTCTCTGATCTTATTGATAATAATACAGGTGCCTGGAATGTCTTACAAGTTTAGCAGATGTTTAATGCTAGAGACTCCTTAGAAATAACAAGGATCTCTCTCAACCTTCAGCAAGCAGTAGATAAACTAATTTGGAAACTCAGCGTCTCAGCGGAAATGGAATCTACTCGGTGCCATACTATCAATTGATGGAAGTTATAATTGATAATAACCACCTAAAGATTGAAGGTAATTGGAAAAAGCTATGGCAGCTAGGAGTCTCCAAGAAAGTCAAGTTATTTCTCTGGCGTACATTAAGAGGTTGCCTCCCGGTACGTAGTCGTCTTGTGAACAAAAGAGTCCAGTGTAGCAACAAGTGCCCCCATTGTGACAATTTCGAGGAAAACGAATGGCATTTTTCTTTGGATGCAATAGTACCCAAGACATTTGGAAGAAATCGGAGGAATGACAGTGCATTGATAAATATATGACCAACGCTAACGGGTACATGTTGTTGATTTTTACTATGTTAGATGAAATGAATGTGGATACTTTATCTAGAATTGTCATGATTATGTGGACGATTTGGTGGAGGCGTAATCAAAAGTGCTGGAACGAACAGCTACTGCCGGTAAATAATGTCATCAGACGCGCGAGAGACAGCTTGCTGGACTGGATTCACACACAGAAGAAACATAGCAGACAACAACAACAACAACAACAACAACAGAATTCTGCTATGGCATGTTATGTTTGGACGAAACCAGCGAGAGGAACACTTAAATGCAACTTTGACACGGTGTGTTACGATGCGCAAAATCTTTATTGTGTTGAAGCTTGCATAAGAGATGATAGGAGCATGTTTGTAGAAGCTATAATGAGGAATTACAATGGCAAGCCTCTGATAGCAGAAGCTGAAGCACATGGTGTATTGGAAGTGTTACAATGGATGGGTGAGCATAACAGTATATCTGATCCAATTGTGATTGAGACGAATTGTCTACAGGTTGTGCAAGCGATTAATACAAGACACAAAAAAAACGACACTGAATTAGGAGCTATTATTGACAAGTGTCGGTAACTTACTAGCCTTGAATAAACACTGTAGTATCAGTTATGTTAGGCGACAAGTTAACCGAGTTGTTCATGATTAGCTCAGGCATCTCACTTTCATGCTGGTCCCCAAGTTCTTAATCAATGTCCATCATGTATTGAACCTATTATTATAAATGAAATGCACTAGATTTGTTTTTGTCAAAAAAAAAAAATACAAAGGAGGAGGAAACAAACAAACCTTCTCCAGAATTAAGAAAAACACAACTTATTATAAGAGTCTCTACCACAAAAATTTAGAATTTATGAATTTTTTATGTGCAAAAAAAAAAAAAAAAACCGTATTTAATTGTTGTTAAAAGAAATTAAAATTTTGCAAGAAAGATTCATATAATGTACTAAACATGACCGTGAAAAAAAATTCAAAATTTTAACTGAAAAGTAGGGCCCGAAAATCATAACAAGAAATATTTGAGACCAAAACTTGTCGAAAAATTTTATAATGACTAAAAATGAAATTTGAGATATTTATAGGGATAAAAAATATATTTAACCCATTTAATTATATTGGTTAAGACATTTGTGCATTGGAAAGATTAAAAGCTTAAATACAGTTTTGATAACCAAATTTCATAATTGTGTAATTTTGGCCCCCAAATTTCAATTGTGCAATTTTAACCTCTTAAGTTTCATAATTGTGAGATTTTGCCCCCCAAATTTCAATTATGCGATTTTAGCACCCCAAGTTTACTCTTTTTTACATTTTGTTCTTGTTGACTTTTTTTACTAAAATTTACTTGTATGACATTTTAATAGAGATTTAAACAAACAAATAAATAAATAATATCAATATTTGGAATATTTGCTCAAATATTTCATGGATTAAAAATTATCATAAAGTATTTTCGCAATACTTACAATAACCTTGCAATAAAAATTGGAGTTTAAAATTTGATTTCGAAAAATGTTCCCTTTTTTTTAATTAAATTATTAAATCATAAGAAATATATTCACTAGTTTAACTTTAAATTTAAAGTATTCAAACATTTAAGAATTTTAAAAGTATAGCTGCAACCTAATTTCTTACCTTAAAATTGAGTAAAACAAATAGTAATATATATTTACCTTAAAATAAAATCAATAAATCCAGAAAAAGAATAAAATATTACCGTTGACAATAAATGCAGAAAAATAATAAGATATTACGGTTGAGATTGAGTCCCGCTGGCGAGCGCGTGATTATTACATACTTGTTCGCCAAGGATATGCTCTGTTCTTATCATTATTATTACCGTTGCAGAAAACCCTAATATCAGCAGCTATATATTTAGACACTCATCATTCTTACAATCCAACTCTTGTGACCGACCACTAATTCCTCTCAGAATTTCACTCTTTTTGTGTCTGTTCTTTCTTCTCCACAAATCAAGGTTGTCTCGTCTTCTCTTGTTGTTCGTCACAAATCAAGGTTGTCTTGCCCTGTTCACAACAACTCTTCACTCTTATTATTCCAGTGTTGCTTCTGTTCTGCCATCATCCTTCGCAAACCCAAAAGGTTTCTTTTTTCATCCTAAAGTTTCTTCTTTTTTTTTTGTTTTTATTTCATTATTTTGATCAGTATCAAAAAAATTAAAACTTTAACTCAGGAATGGAGCACCAAGGCTATAGAAACATAAATGGTATGATTCCATATGCTCCTTATCTCATTCCTGCTGGTATTCTACATCAGGGTCATGCTGGAACTCAACCCAGGATGATGACTTCTCAACTGCCTCATGCTTATGTTGTTGATCACCACCTTATTCTCAATCAACATAACATCAGTTCGGTTTTCACACAAACGAGAGACATTGAACCTCCTAGACGACGATATCAACCTAGGGTGTCGGCTGTTCAAGATGGTCATAATGTTATTCTTCAGGAGGTGAACCAACAAGTATCGACGAGAAGAGGTGCTACTAGAAGACGGTATAACACTGATGTTTCGTCGGCTTATTATATCCAAGATGGCGTTTTTATTCTTGATGAAAGCATCAGTCAAGTGAACCAACAAGTTCCGACAAGAAGAGACAATGGAGGACGGTTTGATGCCAAGCTTGAGAGGATTATTATTCAACAAGTACCGACAGATTCTGAAGCTATGACATGTTCCATATGTCTTGTGGACTTTTCAGTTGGGTTGGAAGTTTTCCGATTGCCGAGTCCTTGTTTGCATATCTATCACAAAGATTGCATTCTCGAGTGGTTGGATAGATCTAGCACATGCCCTATGTGCCGTAGGCCTGTACTGTTGTGAAAGTTAGTTACTAGGACATCTTTGCTAAGAGTTAGTTACTAGGACTTTATATATCTTTAAGTTTAGGGTATATTTTGATGATTATTAATGTTGTATCATCCTCATTATGAGGCCATGTTTGTAATATGATTGATCATGATATATATCAGTTTTATACAATTGGTTTTTGTTTTGTTTAATATTGCATCAGTTCAAAATTCCAAATTTTGCAAAATGTAGCAAATTAAGTTTCAAATCGATTTGATAAAGAATTTGGAAATTGGTCAATATATATGGGCATATTTGCCTACCCTTGCTTAAAAATTAGCGTAACAGAATTTGAACTAACCACTCATTTTTGCAATCTGCAATTAACAACACTGGAACATGATGGCAACAATGCAAACTTGTTCTGAGTTTCACTATCTAATTTGAGTTGAACTTGTAGGGTACTGGTCTGTTTTTTCATGATACAGGTGCTTAGTACTTGCTGCGTGAAAAACGTCTTATATATAAGGTTGGATTAGAATGTTGAGGGTGATGAAGTGAAGGATTCTCCAAGGAATGTCTCTGATGGTTCAAAACACCTGAAAAGACAAATCTCTGAGTGGAGATGCTTCTAAAGATAATTTTATTCATTTGAGAGCTAGAAGAGGTCAAGCCCCAACAGCCACAGTCTTGCAGAAAAGGTACAAAACGACATTGAATCAATCAATGAATTACCTTAAAAGAGGAGATAAACTCAAATTAGCCAATTCAAACAGCCCTTAATGTGTTATATTGTGTGCGTGAGAGATAGAGCTCGGGACTAGGGAGGGAAAGAGATTGAGATATTAGTATTTTTTTCTGGTTACTTTTATTCTTATAACGGTTTCTCTTTTTTCTACGTTTGGTAAGAGTATTGCAATGTAATGTTGATGTGGTTGTATTATTGGGTGTTATTGTAGGAAACTTCTTCTGCTCAGTACATACTGCTAAGAAAGTCATGTGCAACCGGAATTCCTCCAAAGCTGCAGAGTCTGGTTGATTTGTTTTGTGGCAGATGAATCCGGATATGTGCTATGTGGAGCTTGCTATTGGTGGCAGTAAGGTTCATGCTGGTCGCAATGGGAAGCTCATGTGGCGGCACACACCTTGGCTTGGTCCACATGCTGCTAAAGGGCCTGTGAGGCCTCTTCGGCGCGCACTTCAGGTTGATTTTAACTCTTCCATTCCCTCCTACCTTTACATATGCGACTCTTGTTGAATTATAATTTAGACTTGTTTGTTTCTATGTATAGGATCTTGATCCAAGAACAACTCCTAGTATGTTTATCAATGCAAGATGCATTGGGGAGAAGAAGATAAGTGAAGAGGATTGTTTCATCCTCAAGCTTTGTGCAGATCCATCGACATTAAAAGCAAGGAGTGAAGGTCCAGAAGAGAACATAAGGCATGTTTTGTTTGGATACTTTAGTCAGAAAAAAGGACTTCTTGTTCACTTAGAAGATCCCCATTTGACCCGCATTCAGAAGGCGATATAGTTTATTGGGAGACCACGATAAATTAATTTCTTGACGACTATAAACCTGTTGAAAGGATTATGATTTCTCACTCAGGTCAATCTGTAGTGACACTTTTCAGGTTTGGGGAAACAGCAATGAGCCACACAAAACCAGGATGGAAGAAACATGGACAATTGAGGAGCTGGCATTCAACGTTCCCGGCCTTTCCATAGACTGTTACATTCCTCCATCGGAGCTTCGGTTTGCTTCTATTAGTGAAGCCTCCGAGCTTCCAGCCTTCCACAAGGTCAGAGGGTGAAGAGTAAGACCGCTGTGGCTACAGCTGCATACCACGCCAAAGTTTGTTTTATCCACTTCTTTAACTTTAGTGTGAATTTGGGAATCTGCTGATTGTTTTATAAGCTACAATTCATGTAGGTGTTTCTTAATTTCATATGTGAAAGCATTCTACCATGATGCTTGAATGTATTTAATTCTAGTTTTTATTATGAATTGTAAACCAAGTAGCGCAAATTAAGCAGAAGCTAAAATGTTCCAAGAACTAGGATTTTATGCTTTTTATAAGGACACATATATGAACAATTTGTCCCAAACTTATAGCAATATGTAATTTAGTAATTGTAGCTGCAATAGTTGCCGTAAGAAAAATGGTTGGATGCCTACTGGTAATATATACAATAAGGTTAGTTACATGGTTTGACATTTGCATTGGAATTACTACTACCATGCAAAGCTCTCTGTCCTTTATGCTATTTTCTTCTCTACAAATAAATATTTTCCCTTTATGAGGCAAAATTATCTCTATCCTTTCATTTCAATATTTTTCCCTTTATGCTCTCTTCTTCTCTATAATAAATATTTTACTCCATTCATCACCAAGCTCACAAAAGGTTTTATATTTTCCTCCTTTCATCATTGATCACACAGTATTTGCACTTCACTTGTCCTAAAAATGGCTTTTGTAAAGAGTTCCACAAAGGCTACTAAATGTGACGAGGCATCGCTTACATTAGTCCATGTTGACAAACCTCAAGTTGCTCCTATCGTATCTTCTTACAATGAGAGGATACGTCAAGTGCTTGATGCTCTTGAAAATTTATCGTGTCTCAACATTGCCCAAGAAGGAATTCAGCTTCCAACCATTGTTGTTGTCGGCGATCAATCCTCTGGCTAATCAAGTGTCTTTGAATCTCTAGCTGGTATCAGCTTGCCTCGCGGACAAGGTATTTGCACAAGGTTACCTTTGGCTATGAGGCTGCAAAACCATCCACAGCCCAAGCCAGAGCTTGTATTGGAGTATAATGTCAAAAACATCAAAACTGATGAGGATAATGTCTCTGATGCAATTAACATATAAACTTTGTGTTATACTACTGGTATACATGATATATATGGTTGTGCAGGCACTTGGAATCAAATATGGTGAGCTAAAATTCCACCGAAAGTGAAGAATTTATATGGAGAATTGGTCGTAATATTCTTTCAACGCGTCTGAGACTAATCAGCAAAGGAGTGCAGTGCCCAGCTAACTGTGTAGCTTGTAATGAGAATGATGAGGAAAGTATGCAGTGCCAAAGAAAGAAGTGTGCAATGCTGGCAGCTCACACGTTTGTAGCAAAGAAGTGTTAATAAGGATGCAGCAGAAAATCTATTTTCTATCATGCAAAGGCTTGACAATGATCAACAAGAGCTGTTTAGCGTTATATTTTGTGGAGCCTTTGGAAGCATAGAAACAATCAATTGTGGGATAACGTCACTGATTTTACTCGGACAATCTGCGAGAGAGGTAGACATTTGCTCACAAGTTGGAAAACAGCACAAGAAGTTCGCTCCTTAGCACCGATAACGCAATCAGTCACACATCACAGGGAGTGGATTAAACCAAGTTCAGGACTATTTTGTGTGTATGAGGTGGTGCTGTAGATTTTTTTGGTTGATAGGGTACTATTTTGAATTTTAATGTCGACAATTTTCTATAGTTGTAACGTTCCTAATTTTTTTAATTCATATACCGACATATATATGACCTTGTGAACGCACAGGCATGCGATCTAGTTAAGCTATTATATCTAACATTTAAATGTTTGTTCTGTCAAAAAAAGAAACATTTAAATGTTTGTAGTGATAAATGATAAGAGCTGCTAATTGTTGGAGTTTAATTAATATATTCATACTTATAATAAATAGTATTTGCTTATGTATTATATTATAGGAGTGCATTTTTGTTTATATTGCAAATAAGTTATTGATACAATAAGGTTAAAACATGATTTGACATTTGCATTGGAATTGTATGATCTTAGAGGAATTACTACTACCATACAAAGCTGTCTGCAAGCTACTGTAGTACCAAATTACTCTCTATCCTTTCATTTCAATATATTTCCCTTTATGCTCTCTTCTTCTCTATAAATAAATATTTTACTCCATTCATCACCAAGCTCACAAAAGGTTTTATATTTTCCTCCTTTCATCACTGATCACACAGTATCTCCACTTCCCTTGTCCTAAAAATGGCTTTTGTAAAGACTTCCACAAAGGCTACTAAATGTGATGAGGCATCGCTTGCATTAGTCCATGTTGACGAACCTCATCCTCTATCTGTTGCTCCTATCGTATCTTCTTACAATGAGAAGATACGTCCACGTTCAGTGCTCGATGTTCTTGAAAATTTAAGGTGTCTAGACATTGCCCAAGAAGGAATTCAACTTCCAACCATTGTTGTTGTCGGCGATCAATCCTCTGGCAAATCAAGTGTCCTTGAATCTCTAGCTGGTATCAGCTTGCCTCGCGAACAAGGTATTTGCACAAGTGTTGATGGTCAACCTGAGAAGATACCTGATCACAAATTAAGGATATGATTATGCAGTGTATATATATATATATATATAACTCCAGAAGAAAGCATTATATCTTGAATGTTGTTTTCTTTCAGCTGCAGTTGATTTTCCTACATGTGAGTCCATTAGAATGTCACATTCTGTTGATAAAACTAGTTTGAGTACTTTAGCTGTTGTTACAAAGGCTGATATATAAAATCTCCCGAAGGATTGTTTGCTGATGATGTAAACATAGGTCTCAGTTTTGTTGTGTAAGGAATCAACATAGAGCACTAAGAAACGTGCAGAATTGTTGCACAGTGCCATGAATGAATGAAAAAAAAAACAAACAAAGTAACATTTAAAACACGCCTTAAACTTTGGACCTACAATTAAAGAGATAAACTAATGTGAAATTAATCATTAAGGTGTGAGAAATACATACACAAAAAGATGATGAAAGAGAGGAAATTCTAGTGAAACAAATGATTGACTCAGTCATTTTCATATAACATTAGTACTTAAATTTTTTATTTATTAGTTAATGGAATCAAGGACCCATTACCCAAGGGCAATTTCGGTATATTTTTTTGTGTCAATTTCGGTATAAAATAAAACTTGTATTAACTCAGACTCCATTTGACCCTCCTTATTTTCTACTTTTTTACTTCTCCTTAAACGAAGTAGAGAAGTAAAAAATTGTGTTTGACCCTATTTCTCTTTGCTTTCTATTTATTGACTTTATTTCTCTACTTCTTTTACGGGGAAATAAGGTTAAATACAATTTTTTACTTCTCTACTTCGTTTAAGGAGAAATAGAAAAGTAGAAAATAATAAGTGTCAAATAAGTAATATCTTAAATGTTTAAAGAGGTTTAATAATGAAATTTATATTCATATCTATATTCCAATTTATAAGATCCCGGTTTGTAAAAAAAATAAAAAATGCCCCTTTTTACAATTTTTTTCCAAATCACAATGAATATTAATGATTTTTCCAAAAATAATTATAATTAAATGAAGAGAGTTTAAAGATTTTTTTAAAAATAAAGCTTCACATATTCTTTAGGTGTGCAGTAGCCCGAGATAGTTGGAGTGCAGCTGGTCTGTCGTCTGTCTTACATAATGTTATGTACCAACAAACTAATGTTATGGATCGTATTTTCGCTGTTTGCAGCAATGAAAGTAGTGATACTGTTGGTAGAGTGACTATGTTACTCTGGTGCATTTGGCACAATCGTAATTATAAGCTTTGGAATGATAATGTCCAGATGCCACAGCAAATTGGAAGACATGCTTTTGATGCTTGGAATGATTGGTACTCAGTACATAAGTTACAGAGGAATAATGTGAGCGGGACTACAGAAGCAGATTTGGTAAGGTGGGAGAAACCAGCTCTAGATTGGGTAAAATGTTGCCTTTGTGTCTGGATCGGGAAGGACCTCGGTGGGATTGTGTTTTCGCGATAATAGCGGTCATTTCATGGTTGGTATGACACAATGGCAGCAGACTGTGATTTCATCTGTAGAAGGAGAAGCATGGGCATTACTTTTAGCAATGGAAGAAGCTAGACATAGAGGACTGGATCGAGTTCAATTTGAAAGTGATTCGAAAGTTTTGGTAGAGGCCATTCATATGCAGCGTAGAGGCAACTCTGAGTTTCTGTCAATTGTTCATGATATCCTTAGTTTTATGTCATCTTTTATAAACTTTGAGGTTAAGTTTGTTAGGAGGCAAGCGAATTTGGTTGCTCATACTCTTGCTAAGGCGGCCAATTCTTGGGCTAGCTTCCATAGATTTGAGATTATTCCCGTTTGTATTGAACATTTAGTTTTTAATGAAATGCAGTAAGTTTGTTTGATTAAAAAAAAAGACTTTTTTAAAAATAAAATAAAAAAAACTAAAAAGAGTATACTATTGTCGCGTAACCGTGAGTTGGTAGCTATGAAGCACGAACACTTCTCAAATTAGGCGTGTCGGTGTCGGACACGTGTCTGTGTCGGTGCACCGATACCGACACTTATGATTACACTAAATTATGTAATTTTTTCAAATTATTATCGGTGTCGAGGTGTCAGTGTCAGTGTCGTCTCCGGTGTCCGTGCTTCATAGGTTGGTAGGGATATTGCACGTAATATGCGGAGATCGGAGTTCAAACCCTGGTATTTTCATTTTAAAAGATGAATTTCTAGCTACTAAACTACTTAGACAAAAAAGACTAGACTATTGACAAAATTGACATTGCATTATATATGCAGGGGACGAGGTTTGAACCCCGATAATGCCACTTAAAGGTGAAATTTTTAGCCACTATGCCAAACAACTTATACAAATGTTTATAGTATTAGAGCTTTTAATACGATAGGTTACGTCATAAACTCTTATGCTTAATAAGCTATTTATGTTTGAATATGTTTATTAAAAAGTACTTACATAAATTGAAGTGTTTGAATATGCCCATTTAGGATTTGGATCGTCTCCAATTTTTTCTCTCAAATTCTCTCTCCAATTTTTCTTTTTGTGAGTGTGAAGAGAGATAAATTAATAATAAAAAATGGAAAATGCTAAACAGAGCCCCGGAGCAATGATTAAGCATATAAAAAAGGAAATTCTGTCTTGCAATTTGTGCATTCAATGCCTTAAAAATGTAAAAAGTTATTCAACCAACATTAATTTTATCTTTTATTTCCTCTTTTGGTATGCTTAACAAGTGTCCGAGGCACTGTTTAACATGACCCATGAAAAATAAACAAGTGATGATGAGAGAGAAGAAATGATGAAAGAGAAAGACACATAAAAAAAATTGAAGAGAGAATTGGAGATAAAAAATTGGAGAGGATCCAAATCTGCAAACTTCGAAGCGGGATCATTTTTCATAAACTCTATGTTAAGCCCAACAATAAACATAGGCCCGTTTGGATTTGACTTATTTTTAAGCTTATGAAAATAACTTATACAAATAAATAAAGTTTACCAAAAATTCTTATAAATAAAAAAAGAGTTTAATTGTTGTGCACCGTCAGGGTAAACGTTTTTTACACATGCATCCAATGATGTGTTGCCACAACATTTAATGAACATGACACATCATTTGTTTTTAAACACAATACATGATGTGTTGGTATATTATTGGATGTATGTGTAAAAAAGTATTACACCGACAGTGCACAACAATTAAATTCATAAAAAAAATAAAAAATTGGTTATTTGATTTCTTATTCTTATTTATAATAAAAAAAAAAAGGCTGTGTATTTTGGCATTCCCAATGAAAATCCCGCCATTTTAGTTTTCACTTTACCAATTGTTTGCCTGAAGTGACGCTGTTGTCGTTTTAGCTTCATCGCTGCATTACGAACAGATTAGGGAACAAAAGATGGAAGAAAATGCTGAGTGAGAGAATGCATTGTTAATCTTAATTAAGCTCAACAAAACGTTCTTCTATCTAATCTAGGTATTCTAATTTTTACTTGCTATTGATTCATCTAATTATTTATTTATTATGGTATGTATCTACTATCTTACTAGTCTTGATATCAAAATAATAATTTGAGAGATTACTCCAAATTAATATGAAAATATTGTGTTAGAGAGTGTATTATTGTTGGTTGTGTAGTACTGGCGCTTCACGTTGAAGGCGTGCTTGGTGTTTGAAATTGAGAACACATGTGGTTATATTCTTGTTTGAGCTTTGGTAGATATATGGTGAGTAGAACTAATTTTAGTTTATTATTTTCATGTTTGACGGGTTTACAGAATAATGACCCTGCCACCGGTTGACTATCATATCAAGCGTCCTTATGCAAAGCATCATCGACATTCATCATCAAGTAAGAAAAAGAAGGAAGTCGAGATTAGTATACCAGAAGGTACAAACCCTGAAGTTTACACTGAAGAGCATGAGTAGCTTCTGGGAGATTGTGAGACTGTTTGGGAATTGTATGTGGATGGATATGACGAGGACGGGGACCTCATATATGATCCAATCAAGGGAGACAAATGCCATCAATGCAGGTATTATGGTTTTATATTTGATTCATTAATTCACTGTGCTTTCTGATATATGATCTCTCCATTACATGGTTTGTTAGTTTCTATGTATGCATGACTATTTATTTTGAAACAAGTAATCTTATCTGATAAATGTATTGTTACAAACAAAGAAGTTAAAATATTCTATTTAGCTTAACATGGGTAATTTTATATGCACATCTTCTTTAGTTTAGAGGAGATGACCGAATTTGATATAGAAGATCATGGTTTATGTTCCTGTTTTGTCAATAAGTTGTAACTTGAAATGCTTGCCATTTCTTCGAATTTAGCTGCTATTTTTGGTGCACTCAGAGTAGTTCTCTGTAGTGTTATTGAGTCGAGGCCATGGAAAAATGGCTTTATCGAATTTTTTGACAGATGATGCCTGCTATGGCAGGGCCACCCCACTATCGACAACATTTGTTCTATGGTTTTTAAATGGTTTTACCATAGGTAAAACAGTTTTGTGCATGTGTTGTGCTTGAAGAACTCATTTGTCTCGTGTCCGTAGTTAATGCATAAAGTCGACACAGAAATTCTTCTGTTACTTGTTTCTCTAACCATAGATAAGTTTTACTAAAATCATTTGTTTTCTTGTAGGCGTTTAACTATTAGTCAGATGACCAGTTGCAACAAATGCAAATTACCCCAAGGGCAGCTTTGTGGAGATTGCTTGTACACAAGGTAACATTGTTTTAGTTTGATATTCGGATTGTGATGCCGATCTGTTATTATATTTCCTCAGGGTTTTAGCTCCATCTAAAACTTAACAAGTATAGCCAAAAACTTAGCCCATTTAACGTAAACAGTTTGCAGCCCTATGCCCTCAGTTTCTATAACATTCTTATGTGAGAGCTCTAAACTCTTGAGCAATTTTACCGAGCATTCTGGGCTGTGTAAAGAAAATATATATTACCGTATTAGATTTCTTGATCTTATTCCTTATTTTTGTTAAGAAATGTGATTTATGTTGGATTTATTTTAATGGCTGCTTATACAAAGCAACTTGTTTGATACAAACGAAGTGAAAAGGGGGAGAGAATCAGACAACAAGAAAGACAAGCCCTGTTCCACATTAAATTGAGAGAGGATTATGAAGGACTTTTTAGGGTATTAAAAATTCTCCAAATCATTTCCCTAATTGAATTCTTTATATCTTCTATTTCTATTATCTTTGGTGAAGTTTCATCATAGATATCCTCCTGTAAACTAGACGCCGACCTTTGCAATGTATGGATCTTTTAGAATGTCATATATAACATTTAATTGGAAGAATAAATCCCATTCGTTAGTTGGAAGTGTGCTTCTTATTAATTCTGTATTGGCTAGTGTTCCCCTTTATTTTTTTCTCGTTTTATATGGCCCCTAGAAAGGTCATTAAAGCTTTGATAAAGTGGAGTGGGACAGATGCAAGTAAGAAGATGGTCTGGATCAAATGGGATTAGGTCTGTAAAATCCAAGAAGGAAGGTGGTTTAGGAGTGAAGAATTTGGAGTTGTTCAATTTAGCGCCTTGTGCAAAGTGAAAGTGGAGGTGTTTAGGATCGATCTGCTCTATGGTTTCCTTTGCTGCAGTTCCGATATGTTCTAGACATGAGTTAATATGGTGAAAGTACGTTGTTTTGGTCTCAAAGATGGCTTGGTAGTTGTACTTTGAAAAAGAGATTTAATAGATTTTTTGTTACGTTAACAAAAATGCTTTAGTGTTAGATATTTTATGTTGCGAGGGTGGCAGGTAAAATCATTGTTGGAAGAGAAGATTATCTGCCTGGAGGAGGCTGAACTGATGGAGTTAGAAGAGATGCTAGATGGTGTGTCTGTGAGCCCCGGATCAGTTGATAAATGGGTCTGGAAGTATGATACAGCTGCTGGTTTTTCTGTTAAATCCGCATATAATTTGCTGCATGAGTTGCTGGTTCAGGATCAAGGTGATGAAGGACACTGTAACGCTTATAAGAAGCTCTGGAAGTGTTCAGCCCCATCAAAGTTTGTTATTCATGGATGGAGAGTTCTTATCAGTATAATCGCGACGAAGGAACATTTGTATGCAAAAGGAATTATTAACGCAGATAGCATTTTATGCATATTTTTTGTGTTTAATATTGAGAGTTGCAATAATGTAAATTCTCCTGTCCGTTTGTGTATGGTGTGTGGACTTCTGTCTATAGGTGGCTGGGCTTTGAAGGCGCATTCGCAGCAACGGCGGTGGATCGTTTTATGCAACACAGTGGGATGTTTACAGAGAATAAGTGGAAAAAGACTAGGCACCTAGTGTGATTATCTGTAATTTGGTCCTTATGAATAGCTAGGAACAAAACTTTTGGCCTGGAGTGTGTTTATGCTTAAAAATGAGCGAGCCTATGATGTGCATGATAGGTAGCTAAGTGGTGCGCATACCAAGCTTCATTGTGGTGTGCTGGCTATTTCATTGTATGCTTAGGAAGGAGTAGGTTGTATGTACTTTATGCAGATTTTGTGTTATTTGTTGTCTATCCAACTTTCGAGCACATGATTGGACGAGTCCTATGCAACCCTTCATAGAAGGTGGGTGATTGATTAGCACTATGATGTTGGGTCCGGATTTTGTTGGTCGTAAGTTTTCCATGAATATATTGTCAACACCGTGTCAGGAGTTGTTGCCCTAACTCATTAGCCTAGAAAGGCTTTGAAAGTTGTCTTTTCAAGAAGAAAGTAACACCGCTACAACTATCATAATAGCTACTGATTCTCATCCAAGGAGAACCTTTAGAGTAGACTTAACTGCCGCGGTTACGCCTCCAACAGATGAAATCGCAATGTTGTCTTCCCCTTGTACTCCCTATAATAATATATTAGCTTATAAAAAAATTTAATCGTCTTCCCCTTGTACTCTCTATAATAATATATTAGCTTATAATTGAATGAATAAACATGTTTTTCTGATGCAATCGTCTTCTGTTTTCTCCTATCCTTGCATTTTCAATATAGTTTTTTTTTTTTAATTAGTTACGATGCAGAGCAAAGCATAGCAAAGTGGATTTAATTCATCTTATATTTTCTTTTCTTTTTTTGGTTACTTTTCATCTTCTGTTTTTAAGGCAACCTACCTTGTACGATATCTTTAATTAAGTGTGCAACAATTTGCTCCCCTTAGGACATATCATTCAAAAGACAATTCTTCGCCAGACTTTCTTTAATTCGTGGCTGAACTCTGATTACCGGGCATCTTTCTCTGAGATTGAGATGGTTAATACCAAAAACAAAAGTGTACACCAATTTTATTTTATTTATTTATTATTCCTTTGGTTTCGAAGAGAAGGGGTCTGATAATTCAAAGTTTAGAGTATGCATTGAAAAGATTAAATCATTTGCATTTAATTATGCAGTAATTTCTAATATTGCATCCAAAATAATATAATATCACTATTCAGAATATCTTCTCAAATATTTCATGAGATAAAAAATCATGGTAAAGTACTTTCACAATACTTACAATAATCTTCCAATAAAAATTGGAGTTTAAAATTTGATTTTGAAAAATATTTGATCTTATAAGGAATATATTAGTTTAACTTTAAAGTATTCAAACTTAGTTTTAAAATATTACATTCTGTGTCAAAAAAAAAAATTACGTTCTTAAATTATTTCTTGCTTTGGCATCTCCGAATAACACAGTCCTTCAATTTTTATTTTAACACAAAACAGTGCTTCAAAATTTAAATACGATTTGGATACCACTCTATAAAAATTAAAAAAAATTAAAAAACTATATGAAAAAATGAAAAGAATACAAGATTTGCATACCCATCATCTCCTCTTCCCTCACTAATATTAATAATAATAATAATACCCACAAAAAAGAATCGGGGAGCCCACCAATAATAATAATAATAGATAGATATTAATACAAAGGATTAGATGTTAACTAATTTTTAAGTGAAAAAATAGTAATATATATTGACCCTAAAATAAAATGAATAAATAAATGCAGAAAAAGAATAATAAAATATTACCGTTGAGATTGTTTCCCGCTGGCAAGCGCGCACGTGAGTAATCCAAACTTGACAGCTAAGAATGTTCTGTTTTTATGATTACCGTTGCAAAACCCTAAATTGACCTATATATACATTTAACACTGTTCACTCATTATCTCGCAATTCTTACAATCTTTCTTGTGTGTGCGACACTCCCCACTGAAGAAATTCCTCTCCGAATTTCATTCTTGTTGTTACTGTTCTTTCTTCTCCACAAATAAGGTTGTCTCGTCTTGTCTTCTTCTTCACAAATCAAGGTTGTCTTGCCCTGTTCACAACAACTCTTCACTCTTATTGTTCCAGTGTTGCTTCTGTTCTGCCATCATCCTTCGCAAACCCAAAAGGTTTCTTTTTTCATCCTAAAGTTTCTTCTTTTTTTTTTTGTTTCAATTTTTTGTTTTTATTTCATTATTTTCATCAGTATCAAAAAAAATTAAAACTTTAACTCAGGAATGGAGCACCAAGGCTATAGAAACATAAATGGTATGATTCCATATGCTCCTTATCTCATTCCTGCTGGTATTCTACATCAGGGTCATGCTGGAACTCAACCCAGGATGATGACTTCTCAACTGCCTCATGCTTATGTTGTTGATCACCACCTTATTCTCAATCAACATAACATCAGTTCGGTTTTCACACAAACGAGAGACATTGAACCTCCTAGACGACGATATCAACCTAGGGTGTCGGCTGTTCAAGATGGTCATAATGTTATTCTTCAGGAGGTGAACCAACAAGTATCGACGAGAAGAGGTGCTACTAGAAGACGGTATAACACTGATGTTTCGTCGGCTTATTATATCCAAGATGGCGTTTTTATTCTTGATGAAAGCATCAGTCAAGTGAACCAACAAGTTCCGACAAGAAGAGACAATGGAGGACGGTTTGATGCCAAGCTTGAGAGGATTATTATTCAACAAGTACCGACAGATTCTGAAGCTATGACATGTTCCATATGTCTTGTGGACTTTTCAGTTGGGTTGGAAGTTTTCCGATTGCCGAGTCCGTGTCTGCATGTTTATCACAAAGATTGCATTCTCGAGTGGTTGGATAGATCTAGCACATGCCCTATGTGCCGTAGGCCTGTACTGTTGTGAAAGTTAGTTACTAGGACATCTTTGCTAAGAGTTAGTTACTAGGACTTTATATATCTTTAAGTTTAGGGTATATTTTGATGATTATTAATGTTGTATCATCCTCATTATGAGGTCATGTTTGTAATATGATTGATCATGATATATATCAGTTTTATGCAATTGGTTTTTGTTTTGTTTAATATTGCATCAGTTCAAAATTCCAAATTTTGCAAAATGTAGCAAATTAAGTTTCAAATCGATTTGATAAAGAATTTGGAAATTGGTCAATATATATGGGCATACGGCATTTGCCTACCCTTGCTTAAAAATTAGCGTAACAGAATAATAAAAAATTACCGTTGAGATTGTTTCCCGCTGGCAAGCGCGTGTGTAATCGAAACTTGACAGCTAAGAATGTTCTGTTTTTATGATTACCGTTGCAAAACCCTAAATTCAGCTATATATACATTTAACACTGTTCACTCATTATCTCACAATTCATTCATTGATTCTTCACTCTTATCATTCTTACAATCTTTCTTGTGTGTGCGACTCCCCACTGAAGAAATTCCTCTCCGAATTTCTTTCTTCTCATCCAAGGTTGTCTCGTCTTGTCTTGTTCATCACAAATCAAGGTTGTCTTGTTCATTACAACTCTTCACTCTTATTATTCTTGTGTGTGTGACTCCCCACTGAAATTCCTCTCCGAATTTCACTCTTGTTGTTACTGTTCTTTCTTCTCCACAAATAAGGTTGTCTCGTCTTGTCTTCTTCTTCTTCACAAATCAAGGTTGTCTTGCCCTGTTCACAACAACTCAGGTTCCAGTGTTGCTTCTGTTCTGCCATCATCCTTCACAACACCCAAAAGGTTTCTTTTTTCACTCTTATTCCTCTTCTTTCATCCTAAAGTTTCTTCTTTTTTCTTTTTATTTCATTATTTTGATCAGTACCAAAAAATTAAAACTTTAACTCAGAGGGCTGGTTGTTTTCATTATTTTGATCTGTGTCTATTCCTTTCTAGCGTTTCACTCTTCACTTCAAGCCCTTTATGCAATGGCTCTTTCCACTGAGATTGATGACCTTCCCTACCAAATCCCAGACGGCTTAAGAGTCTTTGTGATTATGACACCACTCAACTTAATGCCATTGTGGATATGTGTTTTCAGTGCAACTATCAAGTTATGACATGCACTGTTGCTTCTTTTGCCGTACATCTTTTGAGAGAAACAAAGGGTCGTTGTTTTGATGTGATACTAATTGAAGCTCAAATGCCGGATATGGATTCGTACGAGTTTTTGCAACGTGTTACACAGGAAATCAAAATTCCAGTCATTATGATGTCTGTTGAATACACAGCAAATGCAAGGGTGAAGGCTATTGAAAAAGGGGCTTGTGATTATTGGCTAAAGCCTTTGAATGTGAATCATATCAACTACATGCGGCAAGATGTTGCAACATTTCAACAACATGATCAAATTCAAAGAATCTTGGAGGTAAAAACAGGACAAAAACTAATGAAGAGAGATGAAGAAAGTGCAACAAAAGAAACAAATGTTTGTGTTCTTGAAACAAAGAATAATCGGGTATCATGGCGGTCACCAAGACTTCAAGAACAATTTTTAAGAGCTGTGAATCAACTTGGCATTGATAAGGCAACGCCAAAAAAAATTACTGAATTGATGGATGTTCCGGGTTTGGAAAAGAAGCATGTTGCTAGCCATTTGCAGAAATTCAGACTTCGTTTGAAGAGTTCAAGTAAAAAGACAAAGTCAAAAAGTGGAAGGGAAAATTCAAAGCAGGATCAATATCACGTTCCTAATGAAAGCCTTGAAGTTGTTGAGTCAATGCCAGAACAGGATCAAAAATGTGATAACAACTTTCATGCACAACAACAACATCCGATGGTGTTTGATGAATTTGATCTTTCCAATATTTTGACTAACGAAACCAACATGATGCTATATGAAGCATGGTATCCATCCGAAGAATATGATTCAATTGATCACTATTTTGAGTAACAAAACCAACTTTGTCGGTTCTTCGTGCCTATCATGATCAACAACATTAGTACTAGTTTGCAGGGGTTTTGTATGACTGACTGTCTCATTTATATTGTTAACAACATCTTGATCTCGTTGTTAATCTTAGACAAACTATAGCTAGCTAGCATTATGCACAAACCCCTCTTTGATAGGTCTTCCATTTGTTTATGTAAAAATTTATACAAATATGTTCATGTTTATGAGAATTAGTAATACAAAATATTAACTTTTGGTATTTGTTGCTCCTTGATTACTCATGTTAAATATTAATTTGTTTGTGTTCATACAAATTTGGCTGGTCAATTGGTTTTTCATCAATTTAGAACATCTATGCTTAATGCAGAAGTTGAATGTAATGTAATTATAGCAGTTATATTATTATATAAATGAAGTGAGTTGCATTAATAGAGTGACATTAACGGCTCTGTTTGAGAGAGAATGACACAACTAGCTAAAAAGACAAAGGCCTGTTGGTTATCAAGCAGAAGAAGCTTCTGTGCATGTGTATGTATGTGTATCCCAAGTCTTACTATATATATATATATATATATATAGAGAGAGAGAGAGAGAGAGAGAGAGAGAGAGAGAGAGAGAGAGAGAGAGAGAGAGAGAGCAATGCTTAGCCTGCAATATGGTAGGCTCATAGAAATCAAACCACATTGTCTCAAATAAATATATACAACCTTTTTATTTTTGGACCAAATATATTGAAAAGATCCATTTTGCCAAGAACACATTCATGTTTGTTTGGACAATTACAGTATCTTTACTCTACAATCCATTTTTCATTTAAGAAAAGTGTATCACTCTCTTTTTCTTTAGCATATCTCATGTTTATCTGTTTTTCTTTGTTACGATGTCTGTGTATTATTCATCGACCAAAACTGGGCATGCGTATAGAAAATGCTTATATTGATCAAAATTTTGTAGATTTAGCTAAGTGTAAATATTGATATGCTACCGGCAAAACCACACATATTCAAGAAATCGTCTTCTATTTGTATACATATCTATATAAGGTATTGCATTTAAAACAAACGCCAATGCAAATTCCAAGTCTTACACTCAATCTTGGACCAATTAAAGTGTATGGTTCCTTATGCTTTGCCACCTCATCAAATTTTCATTTTGAAGCCAATTTAATTTGCAAATGTCATCACATTACATGGTAAGAGAAAGAAACTACTATTACACTTTTTTGGTAGAATATAGCTACTTTATTTTTTTGCAGGATATATTATTGCATTTCTGCAAATGATGCTGTGATGGATTTATATATAATAAAATGTCATATATGATCCATCCAAGGGAGACAAATGCCATCGATGCAGGTATTATGGTTTTATATTTGATTGATCAATTCACTGTGTTCTCTGATTGATATATGCCCTCACCTTTGAAGGGTTTGTTAGTTTCGATGTATACATGATAATTTATTGTGAAACATGGAATCTGATGTGTGTATTGTTACCGACAAAGAAGTTGCAACTGGCATGCATCCGTATTTACTAGTTTGTTAGAAGAAAGGAAATGGAAAACATATTCTATTTAACTTATATTGATGTTTTCTCAACTGGCATGGTAATTTTGGATGTACGTATAGAGTAGATGGCCGATTTTGATATAGAAGATCATGGTTTATGTTGATGTTTTTGCCATGTTCTTGAAATTTAGCTGCTATTTTGTCGTGTTTAGTAGTTCTGTGAGTGTTGGCGAATTTTTTGACAGATGCCATAGCCAATTTGTGAAGGGATGCCAACCATGGTGATGTTGGTGCCATCACATTGGAGTGTTTATATGGCAAATTTTTTAGCTTCTGCTATCCACTATCAACAACATATGTTCTATGCTTTTTAAGTAAAACGGTTTTATGTGTGTGTTTTGATTGAAGAACTCATCATATTTGTCTCCTTTCCATAGTTAATTCTCTTACCATATTAAGTTTCACTAAAATCATTTGTTTTCTTGTAGGCGTATAACTATTAGTCAGATGACCAGTTGCAACAAATGCGAGTTACCCCAAGGGCAGCTCTGTGGAGATTGCTTGTACACAAGGTAACATTGTTTCAGTTTGATATTTGGATTGTGAAAAGGACTTATTGTTTCAGTTTGTCATTATATTTCCTCAGTGTGTTAGCTCCATCAAGTATAGCCTTGTATTAGCAACTGTCACTGCCAATTTCCCCGTCTTTAGTTCTATCTTCTTCAATGTGTTTGAAAAAGTAATTGCAGGTTTTCATAAATGACTACGTTTTTTGCTTCACATACTTTAAATGAATCTTTCCCCTTAACTTTTTCTCGTTGTAATTTGTGGTTTCGAATCGAGGGCCAAGGTATGTGGATATTTTGAAGCTGATTGTTTCCTCTTCATTATGTTTGTAAGATGGCGAAATTGGGTTTCAAATTTGTTGCTCATTATCTGATTAAGACCTGTCGCTCTGAGGAAAGCACGGAAGGCTGAAAATATTGTTGCTCAAGAAATACCAGAGACCACTCCAGATACGATACAGAAGGGACCAATTCGGATGAGAAGGGCTCTAAGAAGTTAAAGGTGATCAAATGAATGCAAAGGATATCAAAGAACAGAAACATAGCTTAATGACTTGTACATCTACATAAAGATGGTGATACTTTGTTTTGGATATTTAGACAAGTTTTCAGTTTTCTTATTTTTGTTAGATATGCATAAAAGCTTAGGCCATTTAAGGAAAACAGTTAGTTTTGGTAACATTCATGTGATAGCTCTTAACTCTTGAGCTCTTTTTGAAATGTGACCTTTGTTGGACTTCTTTTAAGGGCTGCTTATATAAAGTAAATTGTTTGATACAAACAAGATGAAATGGTGAGAGAATCAGACAACTAACTAGAAAGACCAAGCCATGTTGGTTAATCAAGCAGAAAAAGACAACTAACTACAGTGTATGTATCCCATATCCATGGTTTAGTAAGTCTTAGCCTGCAATATGGTACCACATGGTAAGGAGTCAGAAATCAAACCACATTGTCCCAAGGGTTTTGTTTGGGAGTTAAGAGAGCAAGAGAGAACAAAATTTTGTGTAAAAAGATTTGAGTGAAAGGAAGGCCAAGCAGGAAGTTTTCAGATCCTAACTGGTCCAGATTAAAACGGCAAAACCGATTCAAAAGAAGCGAAAACTACACAAAATCAGATATTTTTGTATGTATTTAGATATTTTTTAAAAGCCGTTGTATCAAACTTGGAGTGATTTTTCAAAACGGATCAAAAGATCAATACCTTTATTATACAGGATCAAACACTAAGCTACGATATGGAAGTGAAAGATAATTATTATATGTTGTTAGGAATTGATAATTTTTGGGTTCAATTTTGTTTTTTGGATTTGGTCTTCTTTGCAATTTTATTTTTGGATTTGGTCCCTCTAAATGAATGACTGGACACCATTTTTAACACATCCTAGCTTGCCACGTCACACATTGTCATGTCAGCCTCTGTTTGTCACATATGCATTTTTTTAACAAACTTCAACGTCAGGGACCAAAACAAAAAATGTTTGGTCTTTCAGGGGTTGTTTTAAAACAGAAAAAGATATAGAGACAAAAATAAAAAACTTGCAAACTTATAGGGACTTGATTATTTAAGCCTATTTTTTATGGGTTAGGAAGCTAAGAAAGAAAAATAAAAAGGATTATATTCAATATGATTTGCATTAAAAAATATTTCATGAGATTAAAATTTATCATTAAATATTTTCACAATATTTACAATAACCTTTCGATAAAAATTGGAGTTTAAAAATTTATTTTGAAAAATGTTCAATTTTCATCAATTATTATAAGAAATATAGTTAATAGTTTAACTTTATGGCTCGTTTGATGCGCATGATACCATACTGACATGATCAGATACAAAACAAGATAAGAATCACACAACTATCATGTGTTTGGTATACACAAAATAACAAACACGATAACTATCCTATCTTATTTTTCATACATACCTTGTAAAATAATTATTATTTTTCCTAATTATTTAGTAATAGTTTAAATTTTATAAATAAGAAATTTAAATAAATAATCAAATGATTCTATATATATTTAAAGTAAAAATCATTAGCAAATAAATAATTTAAATTATTTTTATATGAATCATGATCAAATAAATAACTCAATTATATATGTTAGATTATAAAGTTTCAACATAAGAAAAGCTAAATAAATATAATATATCTTATACGTAAATAATAAAACTTCCATTGCAACGGAGTTATATTTATTTTGTTATAAAATTTAAATTAGTATCTCTAATTTACAATTTTTAATGATTATTTTACTTTTAAATATTGTAATTTTAGTAAAATTTTGATTTTTTAAAAATTAATTATTTTATTTTAATATCAATTTATTTTATTATTTATATTTTATTATTTTCATTTTTAATGTTAAAATATATTTTATAGAATAAATCAATAAACTGTTTTCTTATCCTGTGGGTAACCTAAGTCAAGTTGAGGATAAGTTTTTTTAACTAGAGTGATAAGATATGATAAGTTTTATGATCCAACTTATTATACCAGGTCTCTTATCCTTCGCACCAAACAAGCCTATAAAGTATTCAAACTTCTTATGAGTTTCAAATTATTACATTCTGAAGCTCTTTTCCGCCTTAACGTCTTCCGACTAAGATCTCATTCAAAAATTGAGTATAATTACTCTCATCGACGCCTACATTATGCATTCCCTCTTTCCTTAATTATAAGTAAATTTTTACTTTTTAGATTCATTAAATAACTAATGTATATGATCTTAATTATAGACCGAATACAATGGTTATCGACTGAATTTTAAAATTGAAAATTTACTTATAATTAAGCTCGAGAACAGTATCTGATGGAATGAATTCACATTGTACATAACAAACTATTTTTTTTCCTTCCAAAATCCTCCATGAGGGATGTTTGCACCCTAAGTTGTGAGAGGGTTATTTTGGTAATTTTAGGGTTTTGATAATTTTATGGGGCGTGTGAAATGACGGAGCGTGAAAAGAATAATTGTTTTTTAAAATAAAATTGGGGTCAAATTTGAGCCCGAGAATAAAAAAACGGGTACCAATTTAAATTAGGGGTTTGGTAATCGAGTTTCATATTATTCTAATCTTCTTTTGCCTCAGGCTCAACGGCCTCTGTTTAAAATGCCTATTTTCGTCATCACTATATTCTTGTGAAATCTTGTTGAAGACTATATCAACACAATGTCATATATAGAAGAAGATTACTGAGATTTGGTGAACCTAAAGAAAATTAAATAGTTTGATATTCATTGTTTCTTGTACATCTTGCTCTTGCAATGTATTTAGGAGACATCTCATTCGTTGTTTAATTATTTGAAATCTAAGTCCATCAGGTATCCTTACCCTTTATGTGATGATTGTATATACTTTTTTACACTCAAAATGTGATATTATTTGAAAATTAATATCCATGTCCATGTCGTCTGAGATCTATCCGGAGTATTATGTGATTGTATTGTCGTGTAAATGCTTGAAATATCTTTTGAGATGATTGAGTCGTCTTTACCTTGAATTTTTTTCTCGTGTGTGTAAATATGATATCTATATAGATACTAATATCATTTATTGTCATGCGTGTGTATTTTGTGATTTCGAGAAATTTTACTCTAATGTCAAATATTATAGCTCCTTATCTTTTTAGATACTAAAATGATATATTACTAAAAAAATTGATATAATTGATATGAATATTAAATTATAAGGAATCACCGAATTTAATATCATGAAACTTTTAAGAAGATACATATTGTTTATGTATGTAGTTTTGATCAATTCTCATAAGTCTGTCATGTTGAGTTGGCTAGAAGAATTTTCAAGTTAAATGTGCTTAAAAACGAATAATTTTATGAGTGTTTCCTTATAACCTTGCGGCAAATTATCTTATGAAATTTAAATAAAAGATTATTAGGAACACAAAAAATTATTCATGGAAAACTTATACTTACGAACAACCACTTGGTAATTTTTTGTCTTAAATGCAATTTTAGCCCCCTAAATTTTTCAATTGTGCAATTTCGATCCCCCTACTTTCAATTGTGCAAATTTAATTCCCCGACTATTAGTCCATTTTGCATTTCATGGTCGCTCATGTCATATTTGACACATTTTAACTAAAAATTTATTGACATGACAATTTTATTACATATGTCAGATTTATAAAGTTGGATTTGACTTGAAATAAATTTGAAACACAATAAAATGTAACGTGAGCTAGATTTTTTCATGAGAAAAAAGAAATTAATAAAGCATGTTTCTTTAGTAAAAAAAATAAATAAATCACGTTTCCTAATAAATAAATGATTACAATATCCCTGGTTTTGATCACAAAAATTAAAAAATCCTGAAATTCTTGATTCTCTCCCAAACCCATCTCCATTAACTCTCTTTTCTGCTTCACTCTCCCACCTCTCTTTGTAAATTGAAATTTTGTGTTTTGAGCGGTAAAAACTTTAGTGGGAAAATTTACTTACTTACTTACCGCTCACTATTTTACCACAGATTTGAAAATCCCGCCATTTTCACTTTACCTTTTAAAACCCCAACACTCTCACAACAGAGACACTGTGAGAAGAAGAATTGGAAATCAAAGAAGAATGAAGAGAAGCACAGAAGAAGAAGAAGGTGGCGGCACTGTCGTCGTTTCAGCTTCATCGGATTACGAACAAATTAGGGAAGAAAGGATGAAAGAGAATGCATTAGCTTGGATTGCTAAGCCTTTCTCTTAATCTTAAGCTCAACAAAACTCCACGCTCTCAGATCAACCTTTATTCTAGGTATTACTGTTGATTATGATATCGAAATTCATTTATTAATTAGGTTACAACATTTTATCCTGTGTTTGGGAAACCCTAAAATTGTGATTGAAACTTGCACTGGACCAAAATTCTAAAAATCATGGCGTGAGCTTTTTATTCAAATTGAATCTAACCAAATCATGCGGTGTGTGTGGCTCATAAATTTGAGACTGATATGAATATCAATAAAAAGAATTATGTATAAAAAATATTGCATTAAGCACCAACACGTTACATTAAAGATGTCTTTGGTAATTGGTGTCACTCATTGACACCTGACACATGTGGTTACTTTTAATATCCCATTTTGAAAATTTCTCAAGCGACCGATGTGTTTGGTAATTGGTATCGCTGGTGTCGACATGTCAGTGTATTCTCCTTTCTCATTGTTTCATAGATTGCTAGTATTTTTTAATTCTGCATGTTGGTCATGCATTCTTAGTACCATTGTTTAGTTTTTGTATTGTTTTGAGCATTGGAAGACATACGGTTGGTAGAACCAACTTTAATTTATTATTTTTGTTTTATGTTTGATGGGTTTAAAGAATAATGACCCTGCCTCCGGTTGACTATGGTTTAAAGTGTCCTCGTGCACATAATCAGCAACATTCATCATCAAGTAAGAAAAAGAAGGAAGTGGAGATTTATATACCAGAAGGTACAAACCCTGAAGTTTACGCTGAACAACATGAGAAGCTTCTGGGAGATTGTGAGACTGCTTGGGAATTGTATGTGGATGGATATGATGAGGATGGGGATCGCATATATGATCCAACCAAGGGAGACAAATGCCATCAATGCAGGTATTATGGTTTTATATTTGATCGATTAATTCACTGATCTCTCCATTACATGGTTTGTTAGTTTCTAAGTATGCACGACTATTTATTTTGAAACAAGGAATCTGATAAATGTATTGTTACACACAAAGAAGTTAGCATAGAAGATCATGGTTCATGCTGCTGTTTTGTCAATAAGTTGTAACTTGGAATGCTTGCCATCTTCTTGAAATTTAGCTGCTTTTTTTTGTTGCACTTAGTAGTTCTCGGCAGTGTTATTGAATTGAGGCCATGGAAAAGTGGCTTTGCGAATTTTGACAGATGATACTCTGCAGTGTTATTGATTCCTTTGCGATTTTTTGTTTCACTTAGTAATTTGCTGTAGTACATTCTGATGTATGCCCTCTCCTTTGATGGGTTTGTTAATTCACTGTGCATGATAATTTATTTTGAAACAAGGATTCTGATGGATGTATTGTTACAAAAAAGAAGTTACATACATTCTCATTTACTAGTTTGTTAGAAAAGAAAGGAAAAGGAAAACATATTCTATTCAACTTAACATGGGTAATTTTAGAGATGACTGACTTTGATATAGAAGATCATGGTTTATGGTGTAACTTGGAATGAGAAGGCTTTTTTCCATCTTGAAATTTAGCTTCTATTTAAGTTGCATTTAGTAGTTCTATGCAGTATTGTTGAATGGAGGCCATGGAAAAATGGCTTGGCCATGGCGGTGTCAACACACTAGTGTGTTTATAATTTATATGGCAAATTTTCTACCTTCTGTCATCCACTATCGACAACCTTTGTTTTTTAAATGGTTTTACCTTAGGTGAAACAGTTTAATGCATGTGTTTTGATTGAAGAGCTCATATTTGTCTCCTTTCCATTTCCATAGTTAATGCATAAAGTTGGCACATAAATTCTTCCATATGTTACTTGTTTTGCTGACCATAGTGAAGTTTTAGTAAAATCATCTGTTTTCTTGTAGGCATATAACTATTAGTCAGATGACCAGTTGCAACAAATGCGAATTACCCCAAGGGCAGCTTTGTGGAGATTGCTTGTACACAAGGTAACATTGTTTCAGTTTGATATTTGGATTTTAAAAAGAACTTATTGTTTCAGTTTGATATTTGGATTGTGAAAAGGACTTATTGTTTCAGTTTGTCATTATATTTCCTCAGGGTATTAGCTCCATCTAAAATTTAACAAGTATAGCCTTGTGTGAGCAACTGCCAATTTAAATAACAGTCATTTTGTACTACTGTATTACAGATATGGAGAAAATGTGAGAGAAGCCGATTTGAATCCCAAGTGGACTTGCCCTTGTTGCCGAGAAATTTGCAACTGCAATAGCTGCCGTAGGAAAAATGGTTGGATGCTTACTGGTAGTATATACAATAAGGTTAGTTACACGGTTCGACATCTGCATTTTGTTCCCCCCTCCTTAGTTCTATCTTCTTCAGTGTGTTTGAAAAAGTAATTGCAGATCTTCATAAATGAGTACATTTTTTGCTTCACAATTCACATTCTTTAAAGAAATATTTCCCCTTAACTTTTCTTTGTAATTTCATTTGTGGTTCTGAATGGAGGGCCAGATTATGGATATTCTGAAGCTGACTGTTCTCCTTTTTCATTTGTGTTTGTAAGGTGATGAAATTGGGTTTCAAATCTGTTGCTCATTATCTGATTAAGACTCATCGCTCTGAGGAAAGCATGGAAGGCTCAAGTGTTGAAAATATTGTTGCTCAAGAAATACCAGAGACCACTCTAGATACGACACAGAAGGGACCAACTCGGACGAGAAGGGCTCTGAGAAGTTAAAGGTGATCAAATGATATCAAAGAACAGAAACATAGCTTAATGATTTCTACATCTACATGAAGATGGCGATACTTTGTTTTGGATATTTAGACAAGATGTTAGTTTTCTTATTTTTACCGAGCATTATGGGTTGTGCAAAGAAAATATATATTACTGCATTAGATTTCGATTTCTTGATCTTATTCCTTATTTTTGCTAAGAAATGTGATTTATGTTGGATTTATTTTAAGGGCAACTTATTTGATACAAACAAAGTGAAAAACTGGAGAGAATCAGACAACAAGAAATACCAAGCACTGTTCCACATTAAATTGAGAGAGGATTATGAAGGACTTTTTAGGGTATTAAAAATTCTCCAAATATTCTTTATGTCTTCTATTTCTATTATCTTTGGTAAAGTTTTATCATAGATATCCTGTAAATATTTAATTGCAACAAGTCTATTAGAATGTCATATATAACATTTAATTGGAAGAATAAATCCCTTTGATTAGGTGGAAGAGTGGTTCTTATTAATCCTTTATTTTTTCTTGTTTTCTAAGGTCCCTAAAACTTTGTTAAACTTTTGTTCCTTATGGATAGCTAGGAACAAATGTGTGTTTAAAGGGAAGATTGCTTGTCAGAATGCAATTATTTTAAATGCCAAACTCTTGGACTGGAGTTGGTTTATGCTTAAAAATGAAAGAAGTCAGGATGCTTCTGTTTTGGATTGGATGAGGGAGCCTATGATGTGCATGGTAGGTAGCTTTACTGTGCTATTTTTATTTTTGAGTATGCTGGAAATTTCATTGTATGCTTAGTAAGGAGTAGTTTGTATGTACTTCATGCAGATTTTTGTGCTATTTGCTATCTATCCAATTTTCGAGCCAATGATTGGACGAGTCTTTGGCAATCCTTCATAGAAGGTGGATGGTTGATTCACGCTATGATGTTGGGTCTGAATTTTGTTAGTTGTAAGTATTGAGTACATCCTTTTACTAAAATATATATTAGCTTATAAAGAAAACATTTAATTTAGTTATATATATATTATTCCTTATTAACATACTAACATTTAAATAATGTTTGTAGTGATAAATGATAATATTATTATTCATTAAGACATTTGTGCATTAAAAAGGTTAAATGCTTATTGCATCCAGAATATCTTCTCAAATATTTCATGAGATAAAAAATCGCCGTAAAGTACTTTCACAATACTTACAATAATCTTTCAATAAAATTGGAGTTTAAAATTTGATTTTGAAAAATATTCAATTTTCATCAATCATATTATTAAATTATAAGGAATATATTTAGTAGTTTAACTTTAAAGTATTCAAACTTCTCTTACAAAAAAAAAAGTATTCAAATTTCTTAAGAGTTTTAAAATATTACATTCTTAAATTCTTTCCTGCTTGGACATCTCCGAATAAAGAAATCCTTCAAAAACTTTTCACGCAATACAATCAATTAAAATTTAAATATGATAAATTTCAACAAAAAAAAAAAGAGCTTATCAAACCGCCGCCCACAATATATACCATATTGTTTACCACTCTATAAAATAAATGAAAAAACTATTAAAAAAATTATATAAAAATGAAAAGAATACAATATTTGGATACCAATCTTGTCTCATGATCTTCCCTTAATAATAGTAGTAGTAATAATAATAATAATAATAATAATAATGCCCACAAAAAAATTTGGAGAGGCCACCAATAATAATAATATATAGATACTAAGACAAATAGATGCTACCTAATTTTTTACCTTAAAATTGAGTAAAAAAATAATACTGTATATATATTTAACCTAAAATAAAATAAAATAAAAAGATAATAAAATATTACCGTTGAGATTGTTTCCCGCTGGCAAGCGCGTGATTATTCCAAACTTGACAGCTAAGAATGTTCTGTTCTTATGATTACCGTTGCAAAACCCTAAATTGACCTATATATACATTTAACACTGTTCACTCATTCATTATCTCGCAATTCTTTCATTGATTCTTCACTCTTATCATTCTTACAATCTTTCTTGTGTGTGCGTCACTACTCCCCACTGAAGAAATTCCTCTCCGAATTTCAGTCTTGTTGTTACGATCTTCCAATCTTGTGTGTGTGCGATTCAATCTCGTTCACTTCTGTTGCTGTTCTTCTGTGTGCGATACTAAAATTCTTGCAATCTTGTTACTGTTCTGTTCTGCTATTGCTGTGTCGTCCTACAAACCCACACAGATAAGGTTGTCTTCATACAACCCTCTTGCCACTAAGGTTTCTTTTTTCACTCTTATTCCTCTTTTTTTGTTTCATTGTTTTTGTTTTAATTTCATCCTAAAGTACCAAAATATTAAAAATTAAAACTTTTGATCAGGTAGTACTTCTCTGTGTCTATCATGGCTTGTCTTCTTCAAACAAAGAACAATCGGGTATCATGGCAGTCTCCAAAACTTCAACAACTATTTTTAAGAGTTGTCAATCAACTTGGCATTCATAAGGCTACTCCAAAAAAAATTACTGAATTGATGGATGTTCCGGGTTTGGAAACGAAACATGTTGCTAGCCATTTGCAGAGATTCAGACTTGGTTTGAAGAGTTCAAGGAAAAAGACAAAGTCAAAAAGAAGGAGAAATTCAAAGCAGGATCAATATCATCTTCCTAATGAAAGCCTTGAAGTTGTTGATTCAATGCCAGAACAGGATCAATATCATCATGTTCCTAACTTAGGAATGGAGCAACAAGTCTCTAGAAACATAAATGGTATGATTCCTTATACTCCTTATCTCATTCCTTATTGATACCTGCATATGTAAAAAGAATCTAATGAAATTTTTTGGTAGTAAGGATTTCAAAGTGAAATCAATTTGTTATTTCTAACTTTGCAAATCAAAGATTTCATTTTGAAAGAAAATCAATTCTGAATGTTAAACCAAAAACATTAGTGACCAGTTGTTAATAAAATTTCAATTCTGTTATACAATATTAATTTTACTTATTCTGTTATGGTTCACGTGAAGGCTTTTCCCCGGACAATGGTGATGACTGCCTCTGCACAGAATATAATGACAACAGGATTGGTGGTCAGTGTCATTTAATCAACGGAGAGGCATCTGGCCGAGTTATAGAACTGTCTCAATCTTTGAATACTTCTAGTATGGTTCTTAAGGAGCATTTTGAACCAGGAGCTACATTAGGAACTTCACTGAGACATTGCCAATCTTTTGACCAGCAATCATCTATTAGCATTTTGCCTCTTGATCACTTCATTTATTTTTCTCGACACTCGGATATGATGTGTGCTGGCAACAGGATTTGGTCACCAACTCCACAATTGCATCAAGTTTCTAATGCAGTAGATGACGAGGTCTTCAATGATCAAGTTTCTCAACACTCGAAACTGGATTTTTGGGAGGAGCTACCTACAAAGAAGAGGAGGCTTATGCATTTTCCGGGTGGAAGTGATGGAATCCTGACTTCTTTTTTACCTTCATGTGATTTTGAGTAATTTCTATAGGTTTTTCTTTTGCAACATGTAAATAGTGGCAATTAAGTAGCAGTGATTACTTATATAATGCCATTTTATTCAGCTGTTGGGCAAAAACACATTGTTTTTGTGACTCCAACACATTAATTCTGATTTTATGTACAAAAATAGATAATACTATATAATCTGAGACTTCATTATTTCCAAAAAGGATGTTGTTGGCGGCGATTTATTGTTTCTGGTTGCAGATACTATTTTGTCCTTTTTTCTTCTGTTGATTGTTTTTGTGTGCCATTTATTGCTGATAAGAAGTAGTAGTATTTAATGTAGTAGAAAATTGTGGCTACTGCATTTTGATGGCTGAATTCAAGTTCTGAATACATACTACTTACTAATAAGGTGCTGGTGTTAAGCAAGTGGATCGATTTGGACATTTTCATTTGTTGAAAGTATTTTGATTGATGTAGATCAAATGTAATCGTTGGTTGTTATTGTCTTTTCATTTCAGTTTGTATTTTGTTTTTGATTCTTTGACTCAACAGTAAGTATTTCTTTCTTGTGTTAGTGTAGTTTTTAAAATAAAGTTTTACCTTTAATAGCCTATCAAAAGATCATTACCTTTATACAGGATCAAACACTAAGCTACAATATGGCAGTGAAGATAATTATTATAGGATATTAGGAATTGATGATTTTATATTATGAATATGAATCTTATCAAACAAAATCTATAATCTTTTCATTGATGAAAATTGCAAGCCATCTTATTATAAGAAATGTGCTATCCAATTAAGAGCTTTGGACTAAAGAGATCGGGATCGATCTGGCTTATCCTGCAATTGAGATACTCAGATAAAACATGTCATAGGTCTGGGTTATGTTTGTGTAAGGAATCAAATCGGGAAAGAGTCTTGTGAAGAGGCCAGAAGTGAAGAACAGAAGCTGTTTGAGTCTCATACTATTCAAACAAAGATGCAATGATATATCTGGTTCTGGTCAGTGTTTTCATTTGATTGGTTTCTGTGACTCAAGATAGTTAGGCAAATTAGTGACTACTGGAGACTTGACAATGTGGTAAGTAAGGCCAATGAAGATAAGTAACAACTTTTTTTTTGAGTTTCCATAATACAACAACTTTCAAGTTTTGTGCTTAAAAGATAAGTAATTTTATAAGTGTGTCCTTCTGAACAAATTATATTATGAAATGTGAGTAAAGACAAAAAATGAATTCCATCTTTATAATTGTTCCCTCTTTTTATTTCCTCGTGTGATAAAAAATGAATTTCAAATAAGATTCCTAAGAACTCAAAACATTATTCCTGAAAAACTTATATTTGTTTTTACACATGAAAAATTATTCCTAAAATTTATAGGAATTAGAAAAATATAAAATCCATCATTTAATTTTGATTAACAACTACTACTTAAGTCTTAACAAGTACCCAATAACTTTACTAATTTAACAGTTTTATTTAATAGTGTTGGAATGTAATTCAAACATGTGAAATGTTGTAATTCAAATGTTCTATCAGATGTTGAAACATCTGTATATCAGTCTGCTAACAAATTAAGTCTGTTATGACAGCTGGAATTAAAAGTTAGTTAGGACGTTGTTAGTTAGTTATACAGCTGTATGTTAGTTGTATCTGTTATTTAGGCTATAAGTAGCTGTAGTTGGTGCATGTAACAGAAGAAGTATCCACTTTGTATTCATTTTTCTCTTCCATTAATGAATAATAACTTTTCCTCCTAAATTCTCCTCTCAATTCCGCTCTAAGTTCTAACAACTGGTATCAGAGCCTGATTCAGAGTGTTGTGGCAAGTGTGAGTGTTAAGTCTCACATTGTTTAAAATAGTGGAGGTTGAACACTTTATAAGTTAGAGGACCCACAAACCTAACGCCTTAAGGTTTTGGGTAAAAGTGTGGTGTCCAACTCACTTGTAGAGTTGTTCTTGAACCCAATGTGGATGATTCCCTGGCTGCCCCCTCGTGATGACCTGACAGTGGTATCAGAGCCGATGGTTCGACAAAGGGTTCGACCGGCTCCTTGTATCGAAAGTCTTCCTGACAAAGGTGGTTAGGCGGCGTGTTCCGTGTGCAGTGTGGCAACGGCGGTACAAGTGTAGTGTTGCTGAATAAGCTTCCGCTTGAGGGGGAGCATATCCTGATATGGATGGACTCACACTTGAGGGGGAGATTGTTGTGGCAAGTGTGAGTGTTAAGTCTCACATTGCTTAAAATAGTGGAGGTTGAACACTTTATAAGTTAGAGGACCCATAAACCTAACGCCTTAAGGTTTTGAGTAAGAGTGTGGTGTCCAACTCACTTGTAGAGTTGTTCTTGAACCCAATGTGGATGATCCCCTGGCTGCCCCCTCGTGGAGGCCCAACAGTGGTATCAGAGCCGATGGTTCGACAAAGGGTTCGACCGGCTCCTTGTATCGAAAGTCTTCCTGACAAAGGTGGTTAGGCGGCTTGTTCCGTGTGCAGTGTGGCAACGGCGGTACAAGTGTAGTGTTGCTGAATAAGCTTCCGCTTGAGGGGGAGCATATCCTGATATGGATGGACTCACACTTGAGGGGGAGATTGTTGTGGCAAGTGTGAGTGTTAAGTCCCACATTGCTTAAAATAGTGGAGGTTGAACACTTTATAAGTTAGAGGACCCACAAACCTAACGCCTTAAGGTTTTGGGTAAAAGTGTGGTGTCCAACTCACTTGTAGAGTTGTTCTTGAACCCAATGTGGATGATCCCCTGGCTGCCCCCTCGTGATGACCTGACACAGAGCAACAAGATTGATCAAGAATCATTTTTTCTTCATTGATTCAGATCATTGATCAAAGATGGCAAGTTCATTGGAGAATCTCACCAACAGTTTTGGAGGAAAACTACCAATCCTTGATAATTCCAACAAATGGGATCGATGGAGCAAACAAATGAAAGTAATCTTTGGATTCCAAGAGGTTCAAGAAGTGATTGAAGCAGGGATCACACCCATTGCTGCGAATGCAACTAAGACTGAACAAACTGCACATAGAGCATTGAAGAAGAAAGATTTCAAGGCCATGTTCTTCATTCATCAATGTGTAGACTTGGTGAAATTCCAAAAGATTGAGAATGCAACATCAGCAAAGGAATGTTGGGACATTCTCGAGAAGGGTCATTCTGGTAATGACAAGCTGAAGCGGGTTCGATTAACCACTTGGAAGAGACAATTTGAATTGTTGCAGATGGATGAGAATGAATCCATTGCAGAGTATTTCAACAAGATCACCATCATTACAAACTAAATGAAAAGTTGTGGATCAACTGTAAGTGATGGTGACATGGTTGAAAAGGTAATTGGAACTTTATCTTCAAAGTTTGATTACATTACTGTTGCTATTATGGAAGCAAAAAATGTTTCTACTATGAAATTGGAGGAATTACAATGTTCTTTGGAATCTCATGAACAAAGAATCAATGCAAGGGCAAAGAATAGAACCACTGATCAAGCATTGTGGGCACAAACATCAAAGAAGGGAAATGGAAACAAGAACAAGGGTAAAGATCAGTTCAAGAAAGATAATTCCCAGCAAGAAAGCCCCAAAAAGAATGGTGATCAAGGTGAATCATCAAAGTATGATGGTAATGGCAAGGGTAAGAAGTTTATGAACAAGAAGAATATCCAATGTTATAACTGTCAGAAGTATGGACATTTTGCTAGTGAATGCAGAAACAAGAAAGTTCCAAGACAGTATAATAATGAAGAATCAGAAGCAAACATGACACAAGATGATGGTTCAGAAACATATGTCGTGTTGATGATGGCAATTATTGATGATAGTTATGATGAGAAAGGACAGTGGAAGTGGGATACTGCAAGCACAGTCTCACAGTCCACCATACCATTCATTTTTGAAGAAGATAATGATGGTAGTGAGTGTAAGGTTCTAATGAAGAAGAAAAGTCAAAACAGTGGAGCAGAAGCAAATGTGGCAGAAGATGGTTCAACATCAGATGATGGTGTGAGTTTCATGGTGACAGTCACTGATGAAGAGGAATCAGAGGCACACATGACTGAGAATGATAATGGATCAGATCAAGGTCCATTATTGATGATGCCTACCATAAAAGGATGATTTTGGTAAGCAAGAAGGATGGTATTTGGATACATGTTGTTCAAATCACATGACTAGTAACAAGGAGTGGCTTGTTAACTATGATTCTTCAAAGAAGTCAACAATTCGATTTGCTGATAGTAGAACAGTAAAATCAGAAGGAATTGGTGATATGTTAATCAAGGGAAAGGATGGTAATCAAGTATTGATTACTGGTGTGATGTATATACCAAATGTGCCATCAAATATTCTAAGCATTGAACAATTGGTTAAGAAAGGTTTCACATTGAGCTTAGGAAACAATCAGATGAAATTAGTATACAATGTGGAAAATAAGATGGTATTTTGTGCATCATTATCACAAAGCAGATCTGTCCAAGTTAAATTTGAGAATTCAAATAGTGAAGTCTTAATTGAGGAGGAGAGAGATAAATCAATTAAGATTTTAAGGACAGATGGTGCTAGTAAGCACACATCTAAGGAGTCTGATAGTGAATATCAGAAAGTGCAAATCAGTGAAGATGTGATAATGAATGAGGTGCACATTAATGAAGACAGTGAGAGTGACTGCAATGTTGAAGGAAATGTTGAAGAACATGTTGAAGCACATGTCAGAAGGTCAGATAGACCTGCAACACCAATAAGAAGATTGCTGGACGTTGATGCAATTCCAAATCATTTGAAGACTAATGATGGTGATTCAGTGCATTTGGCATCATTTGTTGACATGGAACCACTGAGCTATGATAGTGCAGCCAAGTCAATAATATGGAGGAAATCAATGGAGGAGGAAATTCAGTCCATTGAAAGGAATGACACATGGGAGCTAGTTTCACTACCTACTGGTAAGAAACCAATTGCAGTGAAGTGGGTGTACAAAGTGAAACAGAAACCAGATGACACTATACCAGAGTATAAGGCAAGGCTAGTAGCAAAGGAATTTTTGCAAAAACCTAGAATTGACTTCAATGAGATATTGGGACCAGTAGCAAGGCTTGAAACTATGAGATTAGTAGTGGCAATTGCTAATCATTTTGAATGGGATAGTGTTCAACTGGATGTCAAGTCTGCATTTCTCAATGGCAAACTTGAGGAGGAAGTGTATGTTGAACAACCTCAAGGATTTACAGTTGAGGGCAATGAAGATTATGTGCTGAAGCTGAACAAAGCACTATATGGCCTAAAACAAGCACCAAGCTAAGCTACTGCAAGACTGAAGAACATATGGCTTCTGTACTCACAAAGCCACTGAAGATATAAGGAAGATATTAAATTTGTTTAGTATAGAGAATGTTTGAATTAAGAGGGTGTGTTGGAATGTAATTCAAACATGTGAAATGTTGTAATTCAAATGTTCTATCAGATGTTGAAACATCCGTATATCAGTCTGCTAACAGATTAAGTCTGTTATGACAGCTGGAATTAAAAGTTAGTTAGGAGGTTGTTAGTTAGTTATACAGCTGTATGTTAGTTGTATCTGTTACTTAGGCTACAAGTAGTTGTAGTTGGTGCATGTAACAGAAGAAGTATCCACTTTGTATTCATTTTTCTCTTCCATTAATGAATAATAACTTTTCCTCCTAAATTCTCCTCTCAATTCCACTCTAAGTTCTAACAAATAGGGATAAATATGTTTTTGATCCCTATAAATAATCTAAGTTTTGTTTTTAGTCCCTTTAAACATTTTCTTCTACTTTTAGTCCCTCAAAATGTTTCAATTAACATTTTTAGTCCCTACTTTTAAATCAACTCATGTGAAGACTTCATATTTTTTAATGAAATTTTTCATAAAAGTCTAGAATATTTTAACAATCACGCACAAAGAAAATTAGAATTTTTTAACAAAACATGATTTTTTTTTTGTTTTCACCACCAGTTTAATCTGGTTCGGAGGTCAGAATCAAATGGTTTCAGCCCCCTATCGATCGCAGTTGCGGAGGATCGAACCGTGGTCCTCCCTACTAAGTTCAGTGTCAATCATCACTGAACCAACTGACGATTGGTTAACAAAACATGAATTAAAAATGAATTTTTAAGCACCAAAAATATAAAATTTATATTTAATATATGTTTTGTTAAAAAAATATTCATAATTTTTTTTTATATAAATGAATTTATATTTTATAAAATTTATATAAAATTGGGAGAGATTCTTATAATATTTTAAACATTCATAAAAAAAGTTCTAAAGTAAAAACTAAAAGTGTTAATTGAAATTTTTTGAGATTTAAAAGTAGAAGAAAATTTTTAGAGAGAGTAAAAACAAAACTTAAAATCTTTATAGGAACCATAAATATATTTATCCATCCCTATTTAATATAACTGTACTTTTTTAGGTAACTTTACTAATTTTTTTTAGCGGTAACGTTTTTGAAAATCCCGCCATTTTGACTTTACCTTTTAAAACCCCAAGTTGGTCCATCAAAACCACTACCGAAACCAAAACGGCAAAAGCTGAAGTGACGCTGTTGTCGTTTCAGCTTCATCGCTGCATTACGAACAGATTAGGGAACAAAAGATGAAAGAAAATGCTGAGTGAGAGAATGCATTGTTAATCTTAATTAAGCTCAACAAAACGTTCTTCTATCTAATCTAGGTATTCTAATTTTTACTTGCTATTGATTCATCTAATTATTTATTATTATGGTATGTATCTACTATCTTACTAGTCTTGATATCAAAATAATAATTTGAGAGATTACTCCAAATTAATATTGTTTCTAATATTTTAAGATGCTTCTGAGGGGTGTTAAGAGTCCTACATAATAGGATCTGAGTTTACTTCAACAATAGAGCTCATTTTCACCTTATAAGCTGGTTTTGTAGTACTGATGCTTCACGCGTGTTTGGTGTTTGACATTGAGAACACATGTGGTTAATTATATTCAATTATTCTATTTATATGGTGGGTAGAACTAATTTTAGTTTATTATTTTTATATTTGATTTTGTATGCACATCTTCTTTAGTTTAGAAGATCATGGTTTATGTTCCTGTTTTGTCAATAAGTTGTAACTTGGAATGCTTTCCATTTCTTCAAATTTAGCTGCTATTTTTGTTGCACTTAGTAGTTCTCTGCTGTCTTATTGAGTCGAGGCCATGGAAAAATGGCTTTATCGAATTTTTTGACAGATGATGCCTGCCATGGCAGTGCCACCCCACTATCGACAACATTTGTTCTATGGTTTTTAAATGGTTTTACCTTAGGTAAAACAGTTTTGTGCATGTGTTTTGCTTGAAGAACTCATTTGTCTCGTATCCATAGTTAATGCATAAAGTCGGCACAGAAATTCTTCTATGTTACTTGTTTCTCTGACCATAGAGAAGTTTTACTAAAATCATTTGTTTTCTTGTAGGCGTTTAACTATTAGTCAGATGACCAGTTGCAACAAATGCGAATTACCCCAAGGGCAGCTTTGTGGAGATTGCTTGTACACAAGGTAACATTGTTTCAGTTTGATATTTGGGTTGTGAAAAGGACTTATTGTTTCAGTTTGTCATTATATTTCCTCAGTGTGTTAGCTCCATCCAAAACTTAACAAGTATAGTCTTTGTATTAGCAACTGTCACTACCAATTTTAATAACAGTCATTTTGTACTATATTATAGATATGGTTTATCTTGTACACATGGTAATTTTAGATTGCACATCATCTTTACCATATACTTGGTACATTAAACTTATTTTTAAGAGAAGATTAAAGGCTTTGATATAGAAGGTCATAGTTTATGTTGCTGTTTCAGTGTTTTGTCAATAAGTTGTAACTTGGATTGGGAGGGCTTTTTGCCATCTTGAAATTTAGTTGCTATTTTTGCTGGGTTGAGTTGTTCTATGCTGTGTTGATGGAGGCCATGACAAAATGGATTGGGAAATGACAACGTCCATGGCGACGCAACCACACTGATGTGTTTATAGAGAAATTTATTGTCACCCACCATGACAACATTGGTTCCGTGCTTTTAAAATAGTTTTATACATGTGTTTTGATTGAAGAACTCATATTTCTCTCCTTTCCATAGTTGATGCATAAAGTGGGAACATAAATTCTTCCACATGTTACTTCTTTCTCTGATCACAGAGAAGTTTTACTAAAATCATTTGTTCTCTTGTAGGCGTATAATTATTAGTCAGCTAACCAGTTACAACAAATGTGAATTACCCCAAGGGCAGCTTTGTGGAGATTGCTTGTACACAAGGTAACATTGTTTTAGTTTGATATTCGGATTGTGATGGTGATCTGTTATTATATTTCCTCAGGGTGTTAGCTCCATCTAAAAC
Source organism: Trifolium subterraneum (assembly GCA_951799995.1). Classification (NCBI taxonomy): domain Eukaryota; kingdom Viridiplantae; phylum Streptophyta; class Magnoliopsida; order Fabales; family Fabaceae; genus Trifolium; species Trifolium subterraneum. The sequence goes on along the minus strand of OX637461.1, from coordinate 42,047,676 downwards.
TTAACAAGTATAGCCAAAACCTTAGCCCATTTAACGTAAACAGTTTGCAGTCCTATGCCCTGAATTTCTATAACATTCTTGTGTGAGAGCTCTAAACTCTTGAGCAATTTTACCGAACATTATGGGCTGTGTAAAGAAAATATATATTACTGTATTAGATTTCTTGATCTTATTCCTTATTTTTGTTAAGAAATGTGATTTATGTTGGATTTATTTTAATGGCTGCTTATATAAAGCAACTTGTTTGATACAAACAAAGTGAAAGGGGGAGAGAATCAGACAACAAGAAAGACCAAGCCCCGTTCCACATTAAATTGATAGAGGATTATGAAGGACTTTTTAGGTTATTAAAAATTCTCCAAATCATTTCCCTAATTGAATTTTTTATATCTTCTATTTCTAGTGTTCCCCTTTATTTTTTCTCGTTTTATATGGCCCCTAGAAAGGTCATTAAAGCTTTGATAAGCATTCAAAGGAATTTCCTGTGGAGTGGGATAGATGCAAGTAAGAAGATGGTCTGGATAAAATGGGATCAGGTCTGTAAATCCAAGAAGGAAGGTGGTTTAGGAGTGAAGAATTTGGAGTTGTTCAATTTAGCGCTTTGTGCAAAGTGAAAGTGGAGGTGTTTATCGGATCAATCTGCTCTATGGTTTCTTTTGCTGCAGTTCCGATATGTGGTAGACATGACTTAATATGGTGAAAGTACGTTGTTTTGGTCGCAAAGATGGCTTGGTAGTTGTACTTTGAAAAAGAGATTTAATATTTTTCTTTTGTTACTGTTAACAAAAACGCTTTAGTGTTAGATATTTTATGTTGCGAGGGTGGCAGATGGAATCATTGTTGATGGAGTTAGAAGAGATGCTAGATGGTGTGTCTGTGAGCCCCGGATCAGTTGATAAATCCGTCTGGAAGTATGATACAGCTGCTGGTTTTTCTGTTAAATCCGCATATAATTTGCTGCATGAGTTGCTGGTTCAGGATCAAGTTGATGAAGGACACTGTAATGCTTATAAGAAGCTCAGGAAGTGTTCAGCCCCATCGAAGTTTGTTATTCATGGATGGAGAGTTCTCGGTATAATCGCGATGAAGGAACATTTGTATGCAAAAGGAATTATTAACGCAGATAGCATTTTATGCATATTTTTTGTGTGATTAATATTGAGAGTTGCGATCATGTAAATTCTCCTGTCCGTTCGTGTATGGTGTGTGGACTTCTATCTATAGGTGGCTGGGCTTTGAAGGCGCATTCGCGGCAACGGCGGTGGATCGTTTTATGCAACACGGTGGGATGTTTACGGAGAATAAGTGGAAAAAGACTAGGCACCTAGTATGGTTATCTGTAAATAGCTAGGAACAAAACTATTGGCCTGGAGTTGGTTTATGCTTAAAAATGAAAGCAGTCAGGATGCTTCTGTTTTGGATTGGATGAGGGAGCCTATGATGTGCATGGTAGGTAGCTAAGTGGTGCACATACCAAGCTTCATTGTGGTGTGCTGGCTATTTTAGGTTGTATGTACTTTATGCAGATTTTGTGTTATTTGTTGTCTATCCAACTTTCGAGCACATGATTGAACGAGTCTTATGTAACCCTTCATAGAAGGTGGGTGATTGATTAACACTATGATGTTGGGTCCGGATTTTGTTGGTCGTAAGTTTTCCATGGATCCTATTGTCAACACCGTGTCAGCAGTTGTTACCCTAACTTCATTAGCCTAGAAAGGCTTTGAAAGCTGTCTTTTGAAGAAGAAAGTAACACTGCTACAACTATCATAATAGCTACTGATTCTCATCCGAGGAGAACCTTTAGAGTAGACCTAACTGCTGCGATCACGCCCTCAACAGATGAAATCGCACTGTCGTCTTCCCCTTGTACTCCCTATAATAATATAGTAGCTTATAATTGAATGAATAAACATGTTTTTCTGATGCAATTGTCTTCTGTTTTCTCCTATCCTTGCATTTTCAATATTGTTTTTTTTTTAATTAGTTACGATGCAGAGCAAAGCATAGCAAAGCTGGGTCGTCGCCGGTGAACACCGGTAACTCTACCTTTTTCACCGATCTTCTGAACTCCTCCCACATCTCACCTTGCAAAGATTTCGCGTTCGACGTTTCTGGTGACGAAACCTTCGCCTGAGATTGAGGACCGTCATTGATGAGAACAACATTCCTTTCTGATGAACTTCCGTCCTCTACCGCCGATGTTCTCTTACCCACAACCCTCTCCATCATCTGAACCAACGTCGCTTGATTCTCCCTTGCTGTTTGTTGTATTTCGGCGATGGAATTTGTGAACGTCACCTTCATCGCTGCAAGCTCATTCTCCAGATCTGTTATCTTTGCCTCCATGTCTTTACTCGTCTTCCTCTTCGGCATTCACAAGTAACACCGTCACTGGTCCCTCTCCACGTATCCGGCAGGTCGGACCACTAATACGAACCCACCAAATAGTTATAGTAAGTATAAAGAAGTAAAGAGGAATAATAAGAAATGGCTGTTTATTATATGATTGAAGAAAGATTTACAGAAGATTGTGAAATCTACTGCCACAGAGCAAGGCTCCTATGGAGTGCTAAAAGCTCTCCATTCTAATGATTCAGTAATGAATATCTCAGATACATTCTATGATCTCTTTCCCATCATTTATGCTTACAGCCTAACAGAATTGGTTGAGCAGCGTACACTCTCTCCTGCCACCTCACCCACCATCACATGGTATGTACTGCTTTCCTCCCCCTTCTAGTGTAAACCAGCCAAGGTTTGACCCCACTAGGCCCAATGTGATTTGTCACCTCCACTCCAGGCCCATTGTCATTCAAATCATCCAAATGGTTCCTAACATAATATATACAATAAGGTTAGTTACACGGTTTGGCATCTGCATTTTGTTCCCCTCTCTTTAGTTCTATCTTCTTCAGTGTGTTTGAAAAAGTAATTGCAGATCTTCCTAAATGAGTTCATTTTTTGCTTCACAATTCACATTCTTTGAAGGAATCTTTCCCCTTAACTTTTCTTTGTCATTTCATTTGTGGTTTGGAATGGAGGGCCAACTTATGGATATTCTGAAGCTGACTGTTCTCCTTTTTCAGTTTTTAAATAAAGAGTATATTCAACGGTTAAATTAACTTTTCATTTTTTCTTCAAATTATATGGTATAAATTTAAATCGATTTGGTTAAAGTTTTATTTATTTTTAACTTTGCAGATCAACATGGAGATTATGTTCCCTTATATCCTAAGTAGGTAACTTTATTTGTCTCACTTTCATAGAAGTAAATATTGCTTCATGTTTAGTTCTATCTTTCTAACTTCCATTTTTCTCTTTTTCTCTCTTGCAGAACAGGTTTGGCCTTCTAATGCTTCATGCTTGTTCACAAAAAATATGAGAATTAAGCGACATGTAAACCTTCGGAACACAAGTTATCTATCTACCTATGTGAACCCTCCAGTTCTCTCAGTTCTTCAAATTGTTTTTCAGGTAATTTGTATTATGATGTTTATTATAACACTTTTTTTTTGTGGAATTATAACAATTTGGTTATTTGTTGTGTTTCATCTATCTCACTGTTCATTTAGTTGATAAGGACCCTTCTCTATAAAACAGTAACATTAAGTTTGAGCAAAACCCAATTGTCAAACTTCTTGAAATTAAAATTCAGACAAATCAATCAACTTTAATTTATTTTGTTGAAGCCAAATGTAAACAAATAGAAGGTTGTACAACAAGTTGTTGCGATTACAATTCCATTTGCATAACTCATTATACTCTTTCTTCCCTAATAGTGTTTATGAACAAATTAACCCAAAAGGTGAAAAGAAAAGAAAAAAAAGTGATGGTTCATAGGCTAGGCTCACCAAGCTTAATGGGCTGAAAGTGCTACAGCCTGTTATCCCTCCACTGTCAAGAGCCAAAGGTGTTCGCTGCTCTGTGAAACCAGCCTCACGCAATGCCCTTTCGTCTAGGAACCACGAGACCCAAGCCTTCGCCCAAGTCACATGGTCAAACTCTCAACTTGGAGCGGGCAGGCCAGCATATTGCTGCTACCAACCCAGCTCAACATTCCATAGCCATGTTCCATCACTTTGATGCTCCCACTTGGGTCACAAGTTGGCGCTACCCAACTCAGCAAACTGTCTAATGTGTCAAACAGTTATATAGACTTGATAATGTTATATTCTATCCAATGTGGGACATAAAAAATGCTAATGCAAGTGAAGTAATTCATCAAAAATGGTTTAGTTTTACTGCTAACTAACATTGGTCGACAAGTCATGCAATTTGGTTCCACATTTTCTTTGTAAATTATAAACAGATCATATATACAAATTTCAATAAACCATCATCCACATTATGTGATTTTTTTCTGTTTTTCATCGCTTATAATAACCTTTATACAACCAGTGCATATTAAGTTTCACATTAGAATTTCATTTCCATTTGAGTCATGCTCCATAGTAAGACTCAATGATGTACTGTCTGTGCTACTACCATCATAAGTTTTTGAATTTAGTGTCATAAGAGAAACCACCATAGATCTCATTGTTGGACGTCGTTTTGGATCTCGGTTTATGCAAGCCTTGGCAAGTTGTGCCGTCTGCAAGTGGAAAAACAAGTAAAGCTTGTGGGATAGTACTGAAATCAGAAATATAAAAATGTTTACGATTCATAAATAGTATATCCCATAGATACCTTGTTGATGGAATTGATTGAATAGTTATCTTAAAATGTTTACGATTCATAAATAGTATATCCCATAGTAACCAAATGTTCCTGCCACATGGTCAGTTTTATCTGTTGAACTTGCAACATCAGTCAGCTTGGTTACTCCAAAATCAGCGATCTGTAACAATAGAAATAATATATGATCTCACTCTTGCACAATACAATTATTTTAAGAAGAAAAATAGTACTATACCTTCGCAGTGAAGTTTTCATTTAATAAATTATTATCTGATTTAATGTCGCGGTGGATGTATACAGGCACTGAATGATCATGAATATATTTGAGGCCTCTTGCAACATCAAGAGCAATTTGCACCCTTGTAGACCATGTCATCGGTTCTTTTGCTGCAAACAGTATTCATTATTAATGCAACATCACTATGAAAATAGATAACTCTTCATGTGTTTATAATATGACCTAAATTATGTAGATGTTGGCTTAAGTTTCCATTGTCAATGTATTCATAGACAAGGAATAGATATCCCTCAACACAATATCCAATCAAGTGTACCTATATGGGCATAGCAATAGATAGATATAGATTACAAAATTACTCAAGTTTATAAAGCAACAATCACTTATAAACTTGTTTTATGCTTGAAAATTTACCAGGTTCCAGTGATGAACACTTGTTAAGACTTTGAGTTCAGCAAGAAATTCTCTTGTTGCTTGGATCTTCATCTTTTTTATTGCAGTTTTCTGTGTAATTGAAGACAACTTAATAAAAAAACAATTGTTATTAGTTAAAGTTACACCAATGATCATTTTACAACTGCCTCTGAGGGAATTCAAGCTCCATCCCTTCAGGCTGTAAGGCCAGACTCTTACCACTGACCTAACAACATACCTTGCCTCTCAGCCATAGTAGACTCTCGAAAACCACCTTGACCAATTTTGTTAGCCAAACTGAAGTTATCAGTAGCATTGGCTAGTTCTTTGTATGAAAACTCCGGTGATTTGTCTACCACAATGAATTTGGCTCCTGTTTCACCATTAGTATTTTTATCAACTGTGACAACATAAACTCATTAATATTAGAGAAGTTAATTCATCATATTTAGAAGGCTAGATTGCATTGATATAGGTATCAGTACAGGTACGGATACATGGTTTTTCAAAAAAGTAACATAATGTAGAAAATGTATGACAAACATCCGGAAAAGGAATGCGAAAATGTATTTTGTTACGAATGGAGTAGTTAATAACAACCTAGAATATGAATACAAAAGTATACCATACCATCTTGAGATGAAAACACGGTAGAAGTTTTGGGAAGTTTAGTTTTCTCCTATTCCTTCTTTTGGAAGCATCTAACATATATACAGATAACTAATACTAATAGAAGTCCAAGTATTCCTGCTATTATTATACCAACAGCTGCACCCTTAGCAAGACCTGTATATATAGAGCCAAATTAAAACTCATAAGAGGCATTGGCCTTTTTTAAAATTCACATATTTTTTGTGAACAAGCATGAAGCATTAGAAGGCCAAACCTGTTCTGCAAGAGAGAAAAAAAAGAAAAATGGAAGTTAGAAAGATAGAAACAAACATGAAGCAATATTTACTTCTATGAAAGTGAGACAATTAAAGTTACCTACTTAGGATATAAGGGAACTTAATCTCCATTTTGATCTGCAAAGTTAAAAATAAATAAAACTTGAACCAAATCCATTTAAATTTATACCATATATATATATATAATTTGAAGAAAAAATGAAAATTTAATTTAACCGTTGAATATTATATGGGCTGTATAAAGAAAATATATATTACTGTATTAGATTTCTTGAACTTATTTCTTATTTTCGTTAAGAAATGTGATTTATGTTGGATTTATTTTGAGGGCTGCTTATATAAAGCAGCTTGTTTGATACAAACAAAAGGAAAAAGGGGAGAGAATCAAACAACTAGAAAGACCAAGCCCTGTTTGACATTAAATTGAGAGAGGATTTTGAAGGAGTTTTTACGGTATTTAAAATTCTCCAAACCATTTCCCTAATTAGACGCCGACCTGTGCAATGTATGGATCTTTTAGAATGTCATATATAACATTTAATTGAAAGAATAATCCCTTTTATTAGTTGGAAGTGTGGTTCTTATTAATTCTGTATTGGCTAGTGTTCCCCTTTATTGTTTCTCGTTTTATAAGGCCCCTAGAAAGGTCATTAAAGCTATAATAAGCATCCAAAGGAATTTTCTGTGGAGTGGGACAGATGCAAGCAAGAAGATGGTCTGGATCAAATGGGATCAGGTCTGTAAATCCAAGAAGGAAGGTGGTTTAGGAGTGAAGAATTTGGAGTTGTTCAATTTAGCGCGAAGTGGAAGTGGAGGTGATTATCAGATCAATCTGCTCTATGGTTACCTTTGCTGCAGTTCTGGTATGGCGGCAAAAATGGTTACTTGGATTAGAATCGTTAGCTATGTGTGGTAGACATGACTCAATATGGTGCAGAGATATTGCAGAGGTCGATAGAGCGAACCCCTTATGCTTTCAGTGGTTTGAAGACACCGTGCATAGAAGGATTGGTAATGGTGAAAGTACGTTGTTTTGGTGGCAATAGATGGCTTGGTAGTTGTACCTTGAAAGAGAGATTTAATAGATTGTTTTCTGTTACTGTTAAAAAAAATGCTTTAGTGTCAGATATTTTATGTTGCGAGGGTGGTAGATGGAATCATTGTTGGCGGAGAAGATTATATGCCTGGGAGGAGGCTCAACTGATGGAGTTAGAAGAGATGCTAGCTGGCGTGTCTGTGAGCCCTGGATCAGTTGATAAATGGGTCTGGAAGTATGATAAAGCTGCTGGTTTTCTGTTAGATTTGAATATAACTTGCTCTGCGCATTCTTGTAAATAATGTGGAGTTTCGTTGGAAGGTTAGATGGCCTAGATCACATACATATCTATCTCATTTGGAGAAAAAACAGTTGTCTTTGAATGATCCGCGTCTCTCAAGTGCGCCTTCCCCGGCTAAGTGGAAGAGGAAAATTGATTCTCCTGTTGTGGAGGATGCAATGAGTGATTTCATTGATAAGATTTTGAAGGAGTTCATGCTGAAATATCTGCAAGGGTTAAAGAGATAAACCTCGTTGACTTGTTGACCATGTATGTTGTGTTTTTTCCTCTCCTATAATTGCTGCCAAAGAGAAAGTAAAAACTACTAACTGTCTTCTGATGCATTTACATTCCAGGGATTTAGTTGATTTAATAGGTGGCCACTTGGAACTTTTCAGAAGAAATCAAGCTGCTATAGGTGTCGATGTTATGAAAACATTATCTTCAGAGGAGAGGGATGACAGATTGAAATTCCATTTGTTGAACTCTAAGGAGCTTCATCCAGCACTAATATCTCCCGAGAGTGAGTACAAGGTGTGAGTGGATCAGTGGAGTGTTCCGATGTTACCAATGTACTTCTTTTTAGAATTATTTCTTTTATCTTATCTGACGAATGCTCTTTTTGTAGGTTCTTCAACGGCTAATCAGTGCACTTCTAGCTACAATACTAAGACAACGAGAAGCGCAGTGTCTTGTGATTCACTTAATATCTCGGGAACTATTGACTTGCTTTGTGATGCAGCCTGTTATGAATTTGGCAAGCCCTGGGTATGCTGTTTAATATTTTGTCAAACATTTATTTTTGTGAGTAATTCATTTTTGGGGAGGTGGATCTCGACAATATGGGCTCCATGGAAGGGTTTCACATCATTTTTGTGTTTTTATAGGGAGTCGAGTGTTTTTTCTTCGGTTAGAAACATCATATTTAGGGTTCATTTGGTCAAGTAGGCAGAAAGCGTTATAGTGCAGGCAGAGTATGGGTTTACTTTATTGTCCATCTCATATTTGTCATCTCATCGCCAAACAAGTCCCAAGTGAATTTAAAGCTATGAAACTAGGAAAGACCATCGATGATAACCTTGAAGGTTGAGAGGTGAAATTGTAGCTACTAGAAAAGTAGCAAATTTCATATCTTTTGAATGTCTAAGTAGAGGGCAGGGGGAAATCATTACAAGATTTAGGGTGTTAGTAGGTACTAAGTTGAGTGACGAGTCTTCGTGTGATGCATGCACAAAAATGAAAAAGAACATAAGAAAGCTGTGAATTAATGAGATTTTATGGAATAAGTCTAAGATGTGCTAAGCCTAAACATTGTGTTTTCATTTCAAGGCAATGGTTTTGGGTTTTGTCCATCTATCATACCATCCCATTTCATCAAAAACCAATTCCTAAACTTTAAGATTTATATTTAGATGTAAAAGAGTAAATCATATTGTTTAATTGAGAACGTTATTAACCAAGTATGCCATAAAAGTTTAAGCTGTTAGATGAGGACACTTGAATACTATATATGTTTAACATGCCCCCTCATGCAATAGCTCCTTTTGAGTTTGCAGAGTTGATAATGCATAGGTACACCTATCTTGCACAGAAATTCAACATTTGTACTATTGTATTATAGATATGGAGAAAATGTGAGAGAAGGCGATTTCAATCCCAAATGGACTTGCCCTTATTGCCGAGAAATTTGCAACTGCAATAGTTGCCTTAGGAAAAATGGTTGGATTGACATTTGCATTTTGTTCCCCCCCTCTCAAAAATAGTTGCCTTATTTTATTTATTTATTTATTATTCCTTTGGTTCTGAAGAGAAGGGATCCAATAATTTAAAGTTTAGAGTGTACATTAAAAATATAAAAAAGCTTTGCATTTAATTATGCAGCAATTTCTAATATTGCATGGAAATAATATCACTATTCAAAATATCTTCTCAAATATTTAACGAGATAAAAAATCATCGTAAAGTATTTTCCCAATACGTACAATAATCTTCCAATAAAAATCAGAGTTTAAAATTTGATTTTGAAAAATGTTCAATTTTCATCAATCACATTATTAAATTATAAGGAATATATTTAGTAGTTTAACTTTATGGTCCGTTTGGTGCGTATGATATGCTAATCTTGTAAAATAATTGTTATTTTTCCTAATTATTTAGCAATACTTTAAATTTTATAAATAAAAAATTTAAATAAATAAATAATCAAATAATTCTATATAATTTAAAATAAAAATCATGAGCAAATAAATAATTTAAAATTTTTATATGAATCATGATCAAATAAATAAATCCATTATATATGTTAGATAAGCTAAATTAATATAAAGTTTCAAAATAAGAAAAGCTAAATAAATATATAATATATCTTATATGTAAATAATAAAACTTTCATTGCAAGGGAATTATATTTATTTTGTTATAAAATTTAAATTAATATCTCTATTTAGGAAATTTTTTTTAACTAGAGTGAGAAGATATGATAAGTTTTAGGATTAACTTATCATATCACGTCTCTTATCCTACGCACAAACGAGCCCTTAAAGTATTCAAATTTCTTAAGAGTTTCAAATTATTACATTCTCTTTTCTGCCTGAGCATCTTCCGAATAAGATTGTCATTCAAAACTTGAGTATAATTACTCTCTACAAAAAAAAACAAAAATCACCAAATCGACACTCACATTATGCATTCCATCCATCCTTAATTATAAAAAAAAATTTACTTTTCAGATTCGTTGGACAATTAATGTATTTGACCTTAATTATTGACCAAATACATTGGTTATAAAATGAATTTAAAAATTAAACATTTACTTATAATTAAGCTCGGAGGGACTTACCATATTATTCGATACTCTAAAAAAAGAGAAAACTATCTAAAATAATAATAATAATAATAATAATAAATAAATAGATAGATGGTAAGATAAATAAAAATGAATTATAAAAAAAAGATAAATAAAAAAGATTAGCTGCTACCTAATATTTACCTTAAAATTGAGTAAAAAAAATAATATATAATTACCCTAAAATTAATAAATGCAGAAAAATAATAAGATATTACGGTTGAGATTGAGTCCCGCTGGCGAGCGCGTGATTATTACATACTTGTTCGCCAAGGATATGCTCTGTTCTTATCATTATTATTACCGTTGCAGAAAACCCTAATATCAGCAGCTATATATTTAGACACTCATCATTCTTACAATCCAACTCTTGTGACCGACCACTAATTCCTCTCAGAATTTCACTCTTTTTGTTTCTGTTCTTTCTTCTCCACAAATCAAGGTTGTCTCGTCTTCTCTTGTTGTTCGTCACAAATCAAGGTTGTCTTGCCCTGTTCACAACAACTCTTCACTCTTATTGTTCCAGTGTTGCTTCTGTTCTGCCATCATCCTTCGCAAACCCAAAAGGTTTCTTTTTTCATCCTAAAGTTTCTTCTTTTTTTTTTTGTTTCAATTTTTTGTTTTTATTTCATTATTTTGATCAGTATCAAAAAAATTAAAACTTTAACTCAGGAATGGAGCACCAAGGCTATAGAAACATAAATGGTATGATTCAATATGCTCCTTATCTCATTCCTGGTGGTATTCTACATCAGGGTCATGCTGGAACTCAACCCAGGATGATGACTTCTCAACTACCTCATGCTTATGTCGTTGATCACCACCTTATTCTCAATCAACATAACATCACTTCAGTTTTCACACAAACGAGAGACATTGAAGCTCCTACACGCCGATATCAACCTAGGGCGTTGGCTGTTCAAGATGCTCATAATGTTATTCTTCAGGAGGTGAACCAACAAGTTTCAACAACAAGAGGCCCTACTAGAAGACAGTATAACACTGATGTTTCGTCGGCTTATTATATCCAAGATGGCGTTTTTATTCTTGATGAAAGCATCAGTCAAGTGAACCAACAAGTTCCGACAAGAAGAGACAATGGAGGACGGTTTGATGCCAAGCTTGAGAGGATTATTATTCAACAAGTACCGACAGATTCTGAAGCTATGACATGTTCCATATGTCTTGTGGACTTTTCAGTTGGGTTGGAAGTTTTCCGATTGCCGAGTCCTTGTCTGCATATCTATCACAAAGATTGCATTCTCGAGTGGTTGGATAGATCTAGCACATGCCCTATGTGCCGTAGGCCTGTACTGTTGTGAAAGTTAGTTACTAGGACATCTTTGCTAAGAGTTAGTTACTAGGACTTTATATATCTTTAAGTTTAGGGTATATTTTGATGATTATTAATGTTGTATCATCCTCAGTATGAGGCCATGTTTGTAATATGATTGATCATGATATATATCAGTTTTATGCAATTGGTTTTTGTTTTGTTTAATATTGCATCAGTTCAAAATTCCAAATTTTGCAAAATGTAGCAAATTAAGTTTCAAATCGATTTGATAAAGAATTTGGAAATTGGTCAATATATATGGGCATACGGAATTTGCCTGCCCTTGCTTAAAAATTAGCGTAACAGAATTTGAATTAACCACTCATTTTTGCAATATGCAATTAACAACACTGGAACATGATGGAAACAATGCATACTTGTTCTGAGTTTCACTATCTAATTTGAGCTGAACTTGTAGGGTACTGGTTTGTTTTTTCATGATACAGGTGCTTAGTACTTACTGCGTGAAAAACGTCTTATATATAAGGTTGGATTAGAATGTTGAGGGTGATGAAGTGAAGGATTCTCCAAGGAATGTCTCTGATGGATCAAATGAACCTGAAAAGACAAATCTCTGAGTGGAGATGCTTCTAAAGATAATTTTATTCATTTGAGAGCTAGAAGAGGTCAAGCCCCAACAGCCACAGTCTTGCAGAAAGGGTACAAAACGACATTGAATCAATCAATGAATTACCTTAAACGAGGAGCTAAACTCAAATTAGCCGATTCAAACAGCCCTTAATGTGTTATATTGTGTGCGTGAGAGATAGAACTCGGGACTAGGGAGGGAAAGAGATTGAGATATTAGTATTTTTTCTGGTTACTCATATTCTTATAATAATGGTTTCTCTTTTTTCTACATTTGGTAAGAGTATTGCAATGTAATGTTGATGTGGTGGTATTATTGGGTGTTATTGTAGGAAACTTCTTCTGCTCAGTACATACTGCCGCAGTACATTGCTGCATCGGGTGGTTTGAAGCTTCAAAATTCCATTAGCAATGCTTATGCAATGGGAAAACTGAGGATGATAGCCTCCAAGTTCGAGACTGCTAAGAAAGTCACGTGCAACCGGAATTCCTCCAAAGCTGCAGAGTATGGTTGATTTGTTTTGTGGCAGATGAATCCGGATATGTGCTATGTGGAGCTTGCTATTGGTGGCAGTAAGGTTCATGCTGGTTGCAATGGGAAGCTCGCGTGGCGGCACACACCTTAGCTTGGTGCACGTGCTGCTAAAGAGCCTTTGAGGCCTCTTCGGCGCGCGCTTCAGTTTGATTTTAATTCTTCCATTCTCTCCTACCTTTTCATATGCAATTATTGTTGAATTATAATTTAGACTTGTTTATAGGATCTTGATCCAAGAACAACTCCTAGTATGTTTATCAATGCAAGATGCATTGGGGAGAAGAAGATAAATGAAGAGGATTGTTTTATCCTCAAGCTTTGTGCAGATCCATCGACATTAAAAGTCAGGAGTGATGGTCCAGCAGAGAACATAAGGCATGTTTTGTTTGGATACTTTAGTCAGAAAAAAGGACATATTGTTCACTTAGAAGATCCCTATTTGACCCGCATTCAGAAGGCATTGTAGTTTATTGGGAGACCACAATAAATTCATTTCTCAATGACTATAAACCTGTTGAAGGGATTGTGATTGCTCACTCGGGTCAATCTGTAGTGACACTTTTCAGGTTTGGGGAAACAACAATGAGCCACACTAAGACCAGGATGGAAGAAACATGGACAATTGAGGAGCTGGCATTAAACGTTCCCGGCCTTTCCATAGACTGTTTCATTCCTCCATCAGAGCTTCGGTATGCTTCTATTAATGAAGCCTCCGAGCTTCGGTTCGTCCAATGACAACTTACTGAGGTAAAATGGTAAAGATTATTGCGGCAGGGTTCATCGAATTTGTAAATAGAACTGATCAGTCACAGATTCTGAAAAGTGATTTCCATTACTCTAGGTTTTTTTATGCACATCAAGGTTTGTTTTTTCCACTTCTTTAACTTTACGTGAATTTGGGAATCTGCTGATTGTTTTATAAGCTAAATTCATGTAGGTGTTTCTTAATTTCATATGTGAAAGCATTCTACCATGAATTGTAGTTTTTATTATGAATTGTAAACCAAGTAACGCAAATTAAGCAGAAGCTAAATTGTTCCAAGAACTAGGATTTTATGCTTTTTATAAGGACACATATAAGAACAATTTGTCCCAAACTTATAACAATATGTAATTTAGTAATTGTAACTATTGTTAGAAGTATTTCATGATTTCATGCATTGATAGAACTATGTTGCTTATTTTTTTCGGAAAAGGAAAACTATTCATGTGTACAGCGCTCCTTGTCTCATTGATTCGAAAAGAAAGTCACAAGTCCTACATGTATTAAGCCTTAAAACACAATAGACAAAAAACCATATATATATATATATGATGACTTAGGTGAGAACACTTTGTTATTATGAGAAATGAGAACATTCACTAATAGCCGATTAAAAAACGCAAATGTAGTCTTGTTGTGACACCCTATTCCATCTTCTTCGTCTCTTTTGTTATCCTCTGTATGTCGTGTGTGATCCACGCCTACGTACCTAACATCCAACGCCTAGTGCCTACACCAAACTCCTCCGTCTGTTTTCATTTTCACGGAACCAATTTCTTCATTCCTATTCCAAAAAATTCCCTCATTCTTAATGCTTTTTACTTGTTGATAGATACTCATGATTACTCATGATTGCTCCTGAGGTTTTTATTGCTAATGTTGGAACTTTAAATTAAATTAGCAAACCCTTTTATAGTATTGTTATGAAGGAAACACCGATTTTGTAATCAATATTGCACCGATTATGATTGCTCAGTGTAATGTGGTTTCTCTAATTTGTTGATCAATCCACTGTGCTCTCTAATTTGTTGTGAAACATGGAATCTTATCTGATGCATGTATTGTTACCAACAAAGAAGTTGCAACTGGCATGCATTTTTATTTACTAGTTTGTCAAAAGAAAGGAAAGGGAAAATGTATTCTCTTTAACTTAACATGGGTAATTTTAGATGTACATCTTTTTTAGTATAGAGATGTTCAATTTTGACATAGAAGATCATGGTTTATGTTGATGTTTTGTCAATAACTTGTAACTTGGAATGAGAAGGCTTTTTGCCATCTTGAAATTTAGCTGCTATTTTGTCGTGTTTAGTAGTTTGGTGAGTGTTGGTGAATCTTTTGACAGATGCCATAGCCAATTTGTGAAAGGATGCCAGCCATGGTGGTGCCATCACATTGGTGTGTTTATATGGCAAAATGTTTACCTTCTCTGCCATTCACTATCAACAACATATGTTGTATGCTTTTTAAGTAATTTTCTTGTAGGCGTATAACTATCAGTCAGCTGATACCAGTTGCAACAATTGCAAATCACCCCAAAGGGCTGCTCTGTACATGGAGATTGCTTGTATACAAGGTAACATTGTTTCAGTTTGATATTTGGATTGTTTAATGGATTTATTTTTTCATTCAAAACTTGGAAAAAAATGCAATGGTGATCTGTTATTATATTTCCTTAGGGTGTTACCTCCATCTAAAACTTAACAAGTAGCAACTGTCACTGCCAGTTATAGTAACATTCATTTTGTACTACTGTATTATAGATATGGAGAAAATGTGAGAGAAGCCGATTTTAATCCCGAGTAGACTTGCCCTTGTTGCAGAGAAATCTGCAGCTGCAATAGTTGCCGTAGGAAAAATGGTTGGATGCCTACTGGTAATATATACAATAAGGTTAGTTACATGATTTGACATTTTCCCTGTTGTACATTAAATTGGGAGAGGATTTTGAAGTGTAGACAACTAGTATTAGTTCTACATTGAACTTTCACAAACCACATTCAAACAAAGATGCAACGATATTGGGTCAGTGTTGTCATTTGCTTGAAAACAACTAACTTAAGTGTTGATTGGTTTCTGTGACTCAACATTGACAATAGTAAGGCAAAGGGACTATTGACAATGTGGTAAGACCAATGAATAGATTGATAGAAGCCAAAATGTTGACTATGACAGAGTTGACATATGACCACATTATGTGATAGAGATGATGTTAACAAACAAACTTGAGGAAAAAGATGTGCAAAACCAGACCAAGGAGAAATGTGCAATTGAAATAGAGCACTAACAATCCTTCTCCAGGCTTAAGAAAACCAAAAATTTAGACAAACCAATCATTTTTAACAATGTCACTCTTAAAAATAATAGGTAACTATCAAACCACAAAGAGGATGAAAGAGAGGAAATTCAGTAAAATAAATGTTTGATTCAAATAAGAACCTCTCATATTCAAATTCTAAAAATGGAATTTGATTTTTAAAAATATTCAATTTGATTTTAAATAATACAAATAAATAAATAAATAATATCACTAAGAAATATATTTAGTAGTTTAACTATAAAGGATTGAAAGTTTTAAAATATTACATTCTTAATTTCTTTTCTGCTTCGGCATCTCCGAATAAAACTGTCCTTCAAAAAATATTTAGGCAAAATAGTCCTTCAAAATTTGATTATGATTACTCTCGACAAAAAAAAAAGACCTTACCAAGCCCACAATATATATCGTATTGTTCAGCACTATAAAAAAAAAAAAAAAAACTATATAAAGAAAATGAATAGAATACAAGATAAATACAAAAGATTAGATGTTACCTGATTTTTTACCATAAAATTGAGTAAAAAAATAATATATATTTACCCTAAAATAAAAAATAAAAAAACAATGCAGAAAAAGAATAATAAAATATTACCGTTGAGATGATTCCCGCTGGCGAGCGCGTGATTATTCCATATACTTGACAGCTAAGAATGTTCAGTTGTTATTATTACCGTTGCAAAACCCTAAATTGACCTATATATACATTTAACACTGTTCACTCTTTCATTATCTCACAATTCATTCATTCTTACAATCTTTCTTGTGTGTGCGACACTCCCCACTGAAGAAATTCCTCTCCGAATTTCACTCTTGTTGTTACGATCTTCCAATTTTGTGTGTGCGATTCAATCCCGTTCACTTCTGTTGCTGTTCTTCTGTGTGCGATACTAAAATTCTTGCAATCTTGTTACTGTTCTGTTCTGCTGTTGCTGTCTCGTCCTACAAACCCACACAGATAAGGTTGTCTTCATACAACCCTCTTGCCACTAAGGTTTCTTTTTTCACTCTTATTCCTCTTTTTTTGTTTCAATGTTTTTGTTTTAATTTCATCCTAAAGTACCAAAATATTAAAAATTAAAACTTTTGATCAGGTAGTACTTCTCTGTGTCTATCATGGCTTGTCTTCTTCAAACAAAGAACAATCGGGTATCATGGCAGTCTCCAAAACTTCAACAACTATTTTTAAGAGTTGTCAATCAACTTGGCATTCATAAGGCTACTCCAAAAAAAATTACTGAATTGATGGATGTTCCGGGTTTGGAAACGAAACATGTTGCTAGCCATTTGCAGAGATTCAGACTTGGTTTGAAGAGTTCAAGGAAAAAGACAAAGTCAAAAAGAAGGAGAAATTCAAAGCAGGATCAATATCATCTTCCTAATGAAAGCCTTGAAGTTGTTGATTCAATGCCAGAACAGGATCAATATCATCATGTTCCTAACTTAGGAATGGAGCAACAAGTCTCTAGAAACATAAATGGTATGATTCCTTATACTCCTTATCTCATTCCTTATTGATACCTGCATATGTAAAAAGAATCTAATGAAATTTTTTGGTAGTAAGGATTTCAAAGTGAAATCAATTTGTTATTTCTAACTTTGCAAATCAAAGATTTCATTTTGAAAGAAAATCAATTCTGAATGTTAAATCAAAAACATTATTTCAATTTGTTACATATATCAGGTATCTTTTTTTAGGGTTTTTTTAGGGTTTCATTTTGAAAGAAAATCAATTCTGAATGTTAATAAAATTTCAATTCTGTTATACAATATTAATTTTACTTATTCTGTCATGGTTCACGTGAAGGCTTTTCCCCGGACAATGGTGATGACTGCCTCTGCACAGAATATAATGACAACAGGATTGGTGGTCAGTTTCATTTAATCAACGGAGAGGAATCTGGCCGAGTTATAGAACTGGCTCAATCTTTGAATACTTCTAGTATGGTTCTGAAGGAGCATTTTGAACCAGGAGCTACATTGGGAACTTCACTGAGACATTGCCAATCTTTTGACCAGCAATCATCTATTAGCATTTTGCCTCTTGATCACTTCATTTATTTTTCTCGACACTCGGATATGATGTGTGCTGGCAACAGGATTTGGTCACCAACTCCACAATTGCATCAAGTTTCTAAAGCAGTAGATGACGAGGTCTTCAATGATCAAGTTTCTCAACACTCGAAACTGGATTTTTGGGAGGAGCTACCTACAAAGAAGAGGAGGCTTATGCATTTTCCGGGTGGAAGTGATGGAATCCTGACTTCTTTTTTACCTTCATGTGATTTTGAATAATTTCTATAGGTTTTTCTTTTGCAACATGTAAATAGTGGCAAGTAGCAGTGGTTACTTATATAATGCCATTTTATTCAGCTGTTGGGCAAAAACACATTGTTTTTGTGACTCCAACACACTAATTCTGATTTTATGTACAAAAATAGATAATATAATCTGAGACTTCATTATTTCTAAAACGGATGTTGTTGGCGGCGATTTATTGTTTCTGGTTGCAGATACTATTGTCCTTTTTTCTTCTGTTGATTGTTTTTGTGTGCCATTTATTGCTGATAAGAAGTAGTAGTATTTAATGCAATAGAAAATTGTGGCTACTGCATTTTGATGGTTGAATTCAAGTTCCGAATACATACTACTTACTAATAAGGTGCTGGTGTTAAGCAGGTGGATCGATTTGGACATTTTGATTTGTTGAAAGAATTTTGATTGATGTAGATCGAATGTAATAGTTGGTTGTTATTGTCTTTTCATTTCAGTTTGTATTTTGTTTTTGATTCTTTGATTGAACAGTAAGCATTTCCTGTGTTAGTGTACTCAGTTTTTTAATAAACTTTTACTTTAATAGCCTATCAAAAGATCAATACCTTTATACAGGATCAAACTCTAAGCTACAATATGGAAGTGAAGATACTACTAGATGCATAATTATTATTATAGGATGTTAGGAACTGATGATTTTAAGCAAAATCTATAATCTTTTCGGTGATGAAAATTGCAAGCCATCTTATTATAAGAAATGTACTATCCAATTAACAGCTTTGGACTAAAGAGATTGAGATCGAGATCTGGCTTAGCCGGAAATTGTGATACTCAGATAAAACATATTAAGAGCTTAACACTCACTACATGGGAAAATACATATATAGCATTTCAAATTTCATATTATGTTTACCATGATAAAACCAAGGATCCAAGTAACCTACAAATAATTTCAAGTACCAGAATTGATCTACTTATATAGCAAAGTTCACTTTTCAAAGTTATCAGAAGAAAAGTGTACAACTGATGAAATTTAAACATATGTTTGAGTTAGTGTGTTTGTTGTTCTTGCCATTTAAGTAGAGAAGTTGATTTTCCTACTTGTGAGTCAATTAGGATGTCACATTCAGTTGATAAAACTGGTTTGAGGACTTTAGCTGTTGTTACAAAGGCTGATAAAATCTCCTGAAGGATTGTTTGCTGATGTTGTAAACATAGGTCTGGGTTATGTTTGTGTAAGGAATCAAATCGGGAAAGAGTCTTGTGAAGAGGCCAGAAGTGAAGAACAGAAGCTGTTTGAGTCTCATACTATTCAAACAAAGATGCAATGATATATCTGGTTCTGGTCAGTGTTTTCATTTGATTGGTTTCTGTGACTCAAGATAGTTAGGCAAATTAGTGACTACTGGAGACTTGACAATGTGGTAAGTAAGGCCAATGAAGATAAGTAACAACTTTTTTTTGAGTTTCCATAATAGAAAAACTTTCAAGTTTTGTGCTTAAAGATAAGTAATTTTATGAGTGTGTCCTTGTGACAAATTATCTTATGAAATGTGAGTAAAGACAAAAAATTAATTCCATTTTTATTTCCTCGTGTGATAAAAAATGAATTTCAGTCCACAAATCTTAGCTCAAATGGTAGAAATACCGAAATTGCTAATGTTGACCGTCATGATCGAAGTTCGGTCTATAATCACTCTACTTTATGTGTGTGAATTTCCAATAACTTTGTCATTTCGTCTACGAAAAAAAATGAATTTCAAATAAGATTCCTAAGAACTCAACATTATTCCTGGAAAACTTATATTTTTTTTTACACATGAAAAATTATTCCTAATAAATTATAGGAATTAATTTTTTAAACCGTAAAACAAACACCCCCAAAAATATAAAATCCATCATTTAATTTTGATTAACAACTACTACTTAAGTCTTAACAAGTACCCGATAACTTTACTAATTTAACAGTTTTATTTAATAGGGATAAATATGTTTTTGGTCCCTATAAATATTCTAAGTTTTGTTTTTAGTCCATCTAAACATTTTCTTCTACTTTTAGTCCCTGATCAAAAGGTTTCAATTAACATTTTTAGTCCCTACTTTTAAATCAACTCATGTTTAAACTTCATATTTTTTAATGAAATTTTTCAGAAAAGTCTAGAATATTTTAACAATCACTCACAAAGAAAATTAGAATTTTTTTACAAAACATGAATTAAATATGAATTTTAAGTACCAAAAATATAAAATTTATATTTAATTTATGCTTTGTTAAGAAATTCAAAAAAAAATTTGGAGAGATTCTTATAATATTTTAAACATTCATAAAAAAAATTCAATCAAAAATATGAAATTTATATATGAGTTGATTTAAAAGTAGAAGAAAATTTTTAGAGGACTAGAAACAAAACTTAAAAAATATTTATAGGACCATAAATCTTTTTATCCCTATTTAATATAATTGTACTTTTTTAGGTAACATGGATAACTTTACTGCTCCCTCCATCCCAAAATAAGTGATCTAATTGACAACTGTCACGTTTGCCGATGTATAACTTTAATTGTTAATATCTTAAATTATATTTTATTAAAAATTATATATTCTGAAAATACTCATCGAGACAAATCAAAAAACATCGCATATGCTAATATTTGCCTATATATATATTAGTAGAAAAATATAGTCAAAGTAGATCATATAAATAGTACTCAAAGTCAAAAATAGGTCATTTATTTTGGAATGGAGGGAGTAACTTTTTTTTAGCGGTAACAGTTTTGAAAATCCCGCCATTTTGACTTTACCTTTTAAAACCCCAACACTCTTGCAACAACACTGAGAAGAAGAAGAAGAATTGGAAATCAAAGAAGAATGAGGACAACCAAAGAAGAAGAAGGTGGCGGCACTGTCGTCGTTTCAGCTTCATCGGATTATGAACAGATTAGGGAGCAAAGGATGAAAGAGAACGCTGAGAGAATGCATAAGCTTGGATTGTTAAACCTTTCTCTTAATCTTAAGCTCAACAAACTATTTATCACAAAGACGTTCTTCTAGGTATTCTAATTTTTACTTGCTATTGATTCATCTAATTATTTATTATTATGGTATGTATCTACTATCTTACTAGTCTTGATATCAAAATAATAATTTGAGAGATTACTCCAAATTAATATTGTTTCTAATATTTTAAGATGCTTCTGAGGGGTGTTAAGAGTCCTACATAATAGGATCTGAGTTTACTTCAACAATAGAGCTCATTTTCACCTTATAAGCTGGTTTTGTAGTACTGATGCTTCACGCGTGTTTGGTGTTTGACATTGAGAACACATGTGGTTAATTATATTCAATTATTCTATTTATATGGTGGGTAGAACTAATTTTAGTTTATTATTTTTATATTTGATTTTGTATGCACATCTTCTTTAGTTTAGAAGATCATGGTTTATGTTCCTGTTTTGTCAATAAGTTGTAACTTGGAATGCTTTCCATTTCTTCAAATTTAGCTGCTATTTTTGTTGCACTTAGTAGTTCTCTGCTGTCTTATTGAGTCGAGGCCATGGAAAAATGGCTTTATCGAATTTTTTGACAGATGATGCCTGCCATGGCAGTGCCACCCCACTATCGACAACATTTGTTCTATGGTTTTTAAATGGTTTTACCTTAGGTAAAACAGTTTTGTGCATGTGTTTTGCTTGAAGAACTCATTTGTCTCGTATCCATAGTTAATGCATAAAGTCGGCACAGAAATTCTTCTATGTTACTTGTTTCTCTGACCATAGAGAAGTTTTACTAAAATCATTTGTTTTCTTGTAGGCGTTTAACTATTAGTCAGATGACCAGTTGCAACAAATGCGAATTACCCCAAGGGCAGCTTTGTGGAGATTGCTTGTACACAAGGTAACATTGTTTCAGTTTGATATTTGGGTTGTGAAAAGGACTTATTGTTTCAGTTTGTCATTATATTTCCTCAGTGTGTTAGCTCCATCCAAAACTTAACAAGTATAGTCTTTGTATTAGCAACTGTCACTACCAATTTTAATAACAGTCATTTTGTACTACTGTATTATAGATATGGTTTATCTTGTACACATGGTAATTTTAGATTGCACATCATCTTTACCATATACTTGGTACATTAAACTTATTTTTAAGAGAAGATTAAAGGCTTTGATATAGAAGGTCATAGTTTATGTTGCTGTTTCAGTGTTTTGTCAATAAGTTGTAACTTGGATTGGGAGGGCTTTTTGCCATCTTGAAATTTAGTTGCTATTTTTGCCGGGTTGAGTTGTTCTATGCTGTGTTGATGGAGGCCATGACAAAATGGATTGGGAAATGACAACGTCCATAGCGACGCAACCACACTGATGTGTTTATAGAGAAATTTATTGTCACCCACCATCGACAACATTGGTTCCGTGCTTTTAAAATAGTTTTATACATGTGTTTTGATTGAAGAACTCATATTTCTCTCCTTTCCATAGTTGATGCATAAAGTTGGAACATAAATTCTTCCATATGTTACTTCTTTCTCTGATCACAGAGAAGTTTTACTAAAATCATTTTTTCTCTTGTAGGCGTATAATTATTAGTCAGCTAACCAGTTACAACAAATGTGAATTACCCCAAGGGCAGCTTTGTGGAGATTGCTTGTACACAAGGTAACATTGTTTTAGTTTGATATTCGGATTGTGATGGTGATCTGTTATTATATTTCCTCAGGGTGTTAGCTCCATCTAAAACTTAACAAGTATAGCCAAAACCTTAGCCCATTTAACGTAAACAGTTTGCAGTCCTATGCCCTGAATTTCTATAACATTCTTGTGTGAGAGCTCTAAACTCTTGAGCAATTTTACCGAGCATTATGGGCTGTGTAAAGAAAATATATATTACTGTATTAGATTTCTTGATCTTATTCCTTATTTTTGTTAAGAAATGTGATTTATGTTGGATTTATTTTTAATGGCTGCTTACATAAAGCAACTTGTTTGATACAAACAAAGTGAAAGGGGGAGAGAATCAGACAACAAGAAAGACCAAGCCCCGTTCCACATTAAATTGAGAGTGGATTATGAAGGACTTTTTAGGTTATTAAAAATTCTCCAAATCATTTCCCTAATTGAATTTTTTATATCTTCTATTTCTAGTGCTCCCCTTTATTTTTTCTCGTTTTATATGGCCCCTAGAAAGGTCATTAAAGCTTTGATAAGCATTCAAAGGAATTTCCTGTGGAGTGGGATAGATGCAAGTAAGAAGATGGTCTGGATAAAACGGGATCAGGTCTGTAAATCCAAGAAGGAAGGTGGTTTAGGAGTTAAGAATTTGGAGTTGTTCAATTTAGCGCTTTGTGCAAAGTGAAAGTGGAGGTGTTTATCGGATCAATCTGCTCTATGGTTTCTTTTGCTGCAGTTCCGATATGTGGTAGACATGACTTAATATGGTGAAAGTACGTTGTTTTGGTCGCAAAGATGGCTTGGTAGTTGTACTTTGAAAAAGAGATTTAATACTTTTCTTTTGTTACTGTTAACAAAAACGCTTTAGTGTTAGATATTTTATGTTGCGAGGGTGGCAGATGGAATCATTGTTGGCGGAGAAGATTATATACCTGGAGGAGGCTGAACTGATGGAGTTAGAAGAGATGCTAGATGGTGTGTCTGTGAGCCCCGGATCAGTTGATAAATCCGTCTGGAAGTATGATACAGCTGCTGGTCTTTCTGTTAAATCCGCATATAATTTGCTGCATGAGTTGCTGGTTCAGGATCAAGTTGATGAAGAACACTGTAATGCTTATAAGAAGCTCAGGAAGTGTTCAGCCCCATCGAAGTTTGTTATTCATGGATGGAGAGTTCTCAGTATAATCGCGATGAAGGAACATTTGTATGCAAAAGGAATTATTAACGCAGATAGCATTTTATGCATATTTTTTGTGTGATTAATATTGAGAGTTGCGATCATGTAAATTCTCCTGTCCGTTCGTGTATGGTGTGTGGACTTCTATCTATAGGTGGCTGGGCTTTGAAGGCGCATTCGCGGCAACGGCGGTGGATCGTTTTATGCAACACGGTGGGATGTTTACGGAGAATAAGTGGAAAAAGACTAGGCACCTAGTGTGGTTATCTGTGAATAGCTAGGAACAAAACTATTGGCCTGGAGTTGGTTTATGCTTAAAAATTAAAGAAGTCAGGATGCTTCTGTTTTGGATTGGATGAGGGAGCCTATGATGTGCATGGTAGGTAGCTAAGTGCTGCGCATACCAAGCTTCACTGTGGTGTTTTTATTTTTTAGTGTGCTGGCTATTTCATTGTATGCTTAGGAAGGAGTAGGTTGTAGGTACTTTATGCAGATTTTGTGTTATTTGCAGTCTATCCAACATCCGAGCACATGATTGGACGAGTCCTGTGGTGATTGATTAACACTATGATGTTGGGTCCGGATTTTGTTGGTCGTAAGTTTTCCATGAATCCTATCGTCAACACCGTGTTAGGAGTTGTTACCCTAACTTCATTAGCCTAGAAAGGCTTTGAAAGTTGTCTTTTTAAGAAGAAAGTAACACTGCTACAACTATCATAATAGCTACTGATTCTCATCCGAGGAGAACCTGGTCTGTTTGGTTCGACTGAAAGAAGGGGAGGGGAGGGATTTTAATTGAGGGGAGGGAAGGGGAGAGAAGAGGAGGGGAGAGGTTTTAATTATTTATGTGTTTGGTTCAAAATAGAGAAGGGGAGGGGAGGGAAGGAATTTCGACTACATGTTTGTTTGGTTCAGAGGGGGAGGGGAGAGATTCTAAGATTAATTTACTTTTTTATACTTGTAATCTTAACATAGTTTCATTATTATAAACTATATTTCATATTGTAAAAAAAAAACTATATATTTCATAAACAATTGAACATTAAAACTCAATTGATAAAGAAAACACCGAAAAAACTCAATAACCAAAAACTTCATAAATAATAACACAAAAATTTTAAGAAAAAATTCGGTGATAAAAAATATTATAACACATCTAAAATATTTTGATAGAATGTGAGAATATTTTTTGAAGGAAGAATATGAGAATATTTATAAAACAATTTATTAACAATAATTTATAATTTATTGATAGATATTTATATATATTGCATAAAAAAAAGAAACTTATATATATAATACACTACAACAATAAATTTAAAACAAAATATTACAAATAAAAAAAAAAGATTTGAAAATTACTGGAAAAGAATAACAAAAAACATGCTTGTTATATGAAAATGTATATATCTAAAAATAACAAATTTGAATATGTAGATATATATATAACTTCCTCAACAAAAAAAAATGGATATAAAAAGTTAGCAATTTTTTTACGTAAGATATAAAAATGTACATGTGACAAAAAGATTTGAAAAAACAAAAATTAAGTTAGGAACATAAATAGAGGATGATTTTGACATTTAAGAATAATTATGAGGACAATTATGTCAAAATAATTAAAATTATAATAAAACATTTTCTCTTTCCTCACCTCCCCTCCAAATCCCCCCAATTTGGGGGAAAACAAAAATTGGGTTTTGGAGGGATTTTAATCCCCTCTTAAAAATTGAACCAAACACGTTTAACTAAAAATATTCCCTCATTTCCCCTCCCCTTCCCTCCATCTACTTCGAACCAAACACACTGCTGCGATTACGCCCCCAACAGATGAAATCGCACTGTCGTCTTCCCCTTGTACTCCCTATAATAATATATTAGCTTATAATTGAATGAATAAACATGTTTTTCTGATGCAATCGTCTTCTGTTTTCTCCTATCCTTGCATTTTCAATATTGTTTTTTTTAATTAGTTACGATGCAGAGCAAAGCATAGCAAAGTGGGTGTAATTCATCTTATATTTTCTTTTATTTTTTTGGTTACTTTTCATCTTATGTTTTCAAGGCAACTTACATTGTACGATATCTTTAATTAAGTGTGCAACAATTTGCTCCCCTTAGGACATATCATTCGAAACACAATTCTTTGTCAGACTTTCTTTAATTCGTGGCCGAACTCTGATTTCCAAGGCATCTTTCTCTGAGATTGAGATGGTTAATACCAAAAACAAAAGTGTGCACCAATTTTATTTTATTTATTTATTTATTATTATTCCTTTGGTTCTGAAGAGAAGGGGTCCGATAATTCAAAGTTTAGAGTATACATTGAAAAGATTAAATCCTTTGCATTTAATTATGCACAGTAATTTCTAATATTGCATCCAAAATAATATAATATCACTATTCACAATCCTTACAATAATCTTCCAATAAATATTTGAGTTTAAAATTTGATTTTGAAAAATATTTGATTTTCATCAATCACATTATTAAATTATAAGGAATATATTTAGTAGTTTAACTTTAAAGTATTCAAACCTTTTTTGTCAAAAAAAAAAGTATTCAAACTTTGAAGAGTTTTTAAATATTACATTTTGTGTCAAAAATAAATAAATTACATTCTTAAATTATTTCCTGTTTTGGCATTTCCGAATAACACAGTCATTCAATTTTTTTACGCAAAACAGTCCTTCAAAATTTAAATACGATTACTCTTGACAAAAAAAAACTCACCAAACCGACACACACGATATATACCGTATTGTTCAACACTCTATAAAAAAATGAAAAAACTATATAAAAAAATGAAAATAATACAAGATTTGGATACCCATCGTCTCCTCTTCACTCACTAATAATAATAATAATAATAATACCCACAAAAAAGAATCGGAGAGACCACCAATAATAATAATAATAGATACTAAGATAAGTAGATGTTACCTAATTTTTTACCTTAAAATTGAGTAAAAAAATAATATATATTTACCCTAAAATACAATAAATAAATAAATGCAGAAAAAGAATAATAAAATATTACCGTTGAGATTGTTTCCCGCTGGCAAGCGCGCACGTGAGTAATTGAAACTTGACAGCTAAGAATGTTCTGTTTTTATGATTACCGTTGCAAAACCCTAAATTGACCTATATATACATTTAACACTGTTCACTCTTTCATTATCTCACAATTCATTCATTCTTACAATCTTTCTTCTGTATGCGACACTCCCCACTGAAATTCCTCTCCGAATTTCACTCTTGTTGTTACTGTTCTTTCTTCTCCACAGATAAGGTTGTCTCGTCTTGTCTTCTTCTTCACAACACCCAAAAGGTTCCAGTGTTGCTTCTGTTCTGCCATCATCCTTCGCAACACCCAAAAGGTTTCTTTTTTCACTCTTATTCCTCTTCTTTCATCCTAAAGTTTCTTCTTTTTTCTTTTTATTTCATTATTTTGATCAGTACCAAAAAATTAAAACTTTAACTCAGAGGGCTGCTTGTTTTCATTATTTTGATCTGTGTCTATTCCTTTCTAGGGTTTCACTCTTCACTTCAAGCCCTTTATGCAATGGCTCTTTCCACTGAGATTGATGACCTTCCCTACCAATTCCCAGAGGGCTTAAGAGTCTTTGTGATTGATCATGACACCACTCAACTTAATGCCATTGTGGATATGTGTTTTCAGTGCAACTATCAAGTTATGACATGCACTGTTGCTTCTTTTGCCGTACATCTTCTGAGAGAAACAAAGGGTCGTTGTTTTGATGTGATACTAATTGAAGCTCAAATGCCGGATATGGATTCGTACGAGTTTTTGCGACGTGTTACACAGGAAATCAAAATTCCAGTCATTATGATGTCTGTTGAATACACAGCAAGTGCAAGGGTGAAGGCTATTGAAAAAGGGGCTTTTGATTATTGGCTAAAGCCTTTGAATGTGAATCATATCAACTACATGCGGCAACATGTTGCAACATTTCAACAACATGATCAAATTCAAAGAATCTTGGAGGTAAAAACAGCACAAAAACTAATGAAGAGAGATGAAGAAAGTGCAACAAAAGAAACAAATGCTTGTGTTCTTGAAACAAAGAATAATCGGGTATCATGGCGGTCACCACAGCTTCAAGAACAATTTTTAAGAGTTGTGAATCAACTTGGCATTGATAAGGCAACGCCAAAAAAAATTACTGAATTGATGGATGTTCCGGGTTTGGATAGAAAGCATGTCGCTAGCCATTTGCAGAAATACAGACTTCGTTTGAAGAGTTCAAGTAAAAAGACAAAGTCAAAAAGTGGAAGGGAAAATTCAAAGCAGGATCAATATCATGTTCCTAATGAAAGCCTTGAAGTTGTTGAGTCAATGCCAGAACAGGATCAAAAATGTGATAACAACTTTCATGCACAACAACAACATCCGATGGTGTTTGATGAATTTGATCTTTCCAATATTTTGACTAACGAAACCAACATGATGCTATATGAAGCATGGTATCCATCCGAAGAATATGATTCAATTGATCACTATTTTGAGTAACAAAACCAACTTTGTCGGTTCTTCGTGCCTATCATGATCAACAACATTAGTACTAGTTTGCAGGGGTTTTGTATGACTGACTGTCTCATTTATATTGTTAACAACATCTTGATCTCGTTGTTAATTTTAGACAAACTATAGCTAGCTAGCATTATGCACAAACCCCTCTTTGATAGGTCTTCCATTTGTTTATGTAAAAATTTATACAAAAATGTTCATGTTTATGAGAATTGGTAATACAAAATATTAACTTTTGTTATTTGTTGCTCCTTGATTACTCATGTTAAATATTAATTTGTTTGTGTTCATACAAATTTTGCTGGTCAATTGGTTTTTCATCAATTTAGAACATCTATGCTTAATGCAGAAGTTGAATGTAATTTAATTATAGCAGTTATATTATTATATAAATGAAGTGAGTTACATTAATATGTGACATTAACGGCTCTGTTTGAGAGAGAATCAGACAACATTAATAGAAGTGAGTTATATTATTATATAAATGATGAAGTGAGAAACACACTATGCTAAAAAGACAAAGGCCTGTTGGTTATCAAGCAGAAGAAACTTCTGTGCATGTGTATGTATATGTGTATCCTAAGTCTAAGCCTGCAATTTGGTAGGCTCGTAGAAATCAAACCACATTGTCCCACATAAATATATACAACCGCCTTGATCACATTTACCTAATTCTAACTGTGATTTATTTTAATGCAGTTCAAATGAATCTCAAATTGCCCTTGTCGAAATCACTAGGATTCGAGCGATTTATTGAAAAGATCTGATTTTGCCAAGAACACATTCATGTTTTTTTGGACAATTACAGTGTCTTTACTCTACAATCCATTTTGTAGATTTAGGTTATATTGATCGACTAAAACTGGGAATGCGTATAGAAAATGTTTATATTGATCAAAATTTTGTAGATTTAGCTAAGTGTAAATATTGATATGCTACTGGCAAAATCACACATATTCAAGAAATCTTCTTCTATTAGTATGTATATAAGGTATTGCATTTAAAACAAACGCCAATGCGAATTCCAAGTCTTACACTCAATCTTGAACCAATTTAAGTGTATGGTTCCTTATGCTTTGCCACCGCATCAAATTTTCGTTTTGAAGCCAATTTGATTTGCAAATGTCATCACATTACATGGTGAAAGAAAGAAACTACTATTACACATTTTTGGTAGAATACAGCCACTTTTTTTTGCAGGATATATTCTTGCATTTCTGCGAATGAGCTGTGATGGATTTATATAAAATAAAATGTCAAACACTGAAGAGCATGAGACGCTTCTGGGAGATTGTGAGACTGCTTGGGAATTGTATGTGGATGGATATGATGAGGATAGGGGTCAATGCAGGTATTATGGTTTTATATTTGATTGATCAATTCACTGTGCTCTCCGATTGGTGTATGCCCTTACCTTTGAAGGGTTTGTTAGTTTCTATGTATACATTGTGAAACATGGAATCTGATGCATGCATTCTTATTGTCTAGTTTGTCGGAAGAAAGGGAAGGGAAAATGTATTCTATTTAACTTAACATGGGTAATTTTAGATGTACATCTTTTTTAGCATAGTGCATAGAGATGACCAATTTTGATATAGAAGATCATGATTTATGTTGATGTTTTCTCAATAACTTGTAACTTGGAATGAGAAGGCTTTTTGCCATCTTCTTGAAATTTAACTGCTATTTTGTCGTGTTTAGTAATTCTGTGAGTGTTGGCAAATTTTATGACTGATGCTAGCCAATTTGTGAAGGGATGCCAACCATGGTGGTATCATCACAGTGGTGTGTTTATTTTTACCTTCTGCCATTCACTATCAACAACATTGGTGTGTTTATTATTAGGTAAAACAGTTTTATGCGTGTGTTTTGATTGAAGGACTCATATTTGTATCCTTTCCATAGTTAATGCATAACTTTGCCACATAAATTCTACCATGTTTTCCTTATTTCTCTGACCATAGAGAAGTTTTAATATAATCATTTGTTTTCTTGTAGGTGTATAACTATTAGTCAGCTGATACCAGTTGCAACAAATGCAAATTACCCCAACGGCAGCTTCGTGGAGATTACTTGTACACAAGGTATCATTGTTTCAATTTGATATTTGGATTGTGAAAGCGACTTTTTTTCATTCAAAACTTGAAAAAAATGTAATGCCGATCTGTTATTATATTTCCTCAGGGTGTTAGCTCCATCTAAAACTTAACAAGTATAGCCTTGTATTAGCATCTATCACTACAAATTTAAATAACAGTCATTTTGTAACTGTATTATAGATATGGAGAAAATGGTTGGATTCCTACAATAAGGTTAGTTACATGGTTTGACATATACATTTTGTAACCCCCTTGACATATACATTTGGACATATACACGGTTTATCATATACATTTTGTAACACAATGTTTGAATGCTTTATATCAACAGTCAGTGTAGATGATGCTGTGGAGTGTGGATGATATTGTATGGCAGTTCAAGGGGGTTTCAGATGGTTTAATGCGAAATATTATTGTCCAGCAACTTGAATTTTGATAGAAAGCATGATCTGTCGGGTGAAGCAAGGGTTAACAATGATGTTCCAGCTACAAATTTCAGTCTTACTCACGATAATTGGGGGGATCCTAATAGTGTATCAACTGAGGTATGTGTAGTCGGCAGAGTTTCCTTTTCTAAGTGACAATTTACAACTAACTGTTGATTAAGAAGCTTGGTTATCTGCTCGGTACTTATCGGTGTGTGCTTAGATTGTTTATTGTTTCTGGACTTGCTGTCTAGAAATGAAAACTATACAATATTAATACTTCCATTGCTCTATTTTCTTCCTTTATGAAAAATATAGCGCCAAATAATAAGAAGAAATGAATCTGTACTTGACTAAATTTATTCATCAGCAAGCTAAAAGCTTGATTCACTTTCTTGCATGGGCTGTTGACTGTTGTGCTGTCCACCAAATATTTTGAGAAGCTGAACTATTATCCTAATTTTCATAGACTTGTTCTAGTCTTTAAAACTGTTACCCCTAAAATTTGCCAAATGCCAAGTTGTTTCCAATGGCTTTCTGTTTGTTACATAGACCAATTTGCAAACCTTTGGTGTTGCTCTTTAAAATATCTTTTTAGCTTGCAATTTATCTTGATGTACTATGCAATTTTGCATGTTGTTAGAGACAAGACTCATTCCTAGACTTGTATTACACCTAACACCTCATGATTTTAGGATTGAAGGTCCTTTAGATATGGTATGAACCCTTCACTGTAAAGTGAGTTAGAGTTTTATGCTTGAACCTCTCATTGTTAAGTTTAAATAAATTTTTACCTCAACATAGTGATGATTACGCTTTGTCTATGCTTCAAGCCCTATTTTGTGTGTACTTGTATATTAGGTGGTGCTGTAGACGTTTTGGTTGATAGGGTACTATTTTGAATTATTTTTTCAATCGGATTTCTAGATAGCGTTTTACCAAGGAGTAGAGATCAATTTCATTTTGATCTCAACTACATAAAAACCATTAACCATCATCATGTTTTAAATTTTGTTACTTTTAGGCTAAGTGGATTTGACTACACAAAATAAGTGTCATGACACTTTTGATTTGTTTAATTTTCCGGACTTAGAAGACAGGTCTTTTGGATGTCAAAACAGATATTAGAGTTGGTGATGGAAGATGCTATTGATGATTGGCTCCAGAGGCAGATTCATTGGCTCCGGAGAGAGGACACTGTTGCACAAGGGATCCGATGGCTCCAAGATGTAAGCATTTTAACAGAGTAGACTAGGTTACGTGGATGTGGGCATTTGGTGAATTATTGGCCTTCTGCCATCGACAACACCGAGAGCTCTACATTCTTGATCTAATTGCTGTTTGCTAAAAGATACTCTAATTGGTCAACATATATCTGTCTCACCATTACACCAAAAATATTTCCATATACGTAATCTTGTATTGTAACAATATTAGTTTAAGAGTTAACTGCTAATCATACGAGCATTCAACTCCTCCTAAAGACACCGCAGAATTAAGTTGGTTGTGCACAGGCACAGGCAAAAAGTTGTATTAGGAAATGATATGCACATCCTGTGTTTTCTATGTTTTCTGTTTGGTGCACAAAAAATAAAAATGCTTATTTGCTAGTCTTTCTTGTTTGGGTCAAAGATTACTTATGAAGGGATATACTGTTGCTCTTTGGTTAGTTTTTTTTTTTTTTGTAGAATCCTCCTATGTTGATTAATTTGAGATCGATTGTTTATGGATACGTTCTTCCGTTTTTGAAGCGTTATTTATTTTTCTTAACCTGTATATTTTGTTATTTTCTTAGAAGTTGAGTCCATGAATGTATAAACAACACTAAAAAAATATGAAAAAGAATTATCTTTTTAATGATAACATCTTAGTCCAAATTCATGATTAATCTACATTTTAGACTCTCTTGAAGATGTTTTCTGGTGAACTTATTGTCATGGTTGCTGAAGAAGGTCTCTGAATGTTATGGTATTTTGAAGTTTCTTTGTACATCCTAAACAAATATATGGAAAGGTAATTTGTATTGTTGTATCTATAATCAGTACATACTGCTTGTTATATAGACATAGCAGAGGACAATGCTCATTTAGAGTGAGCTGTCAAAGGGATATAGCAGTGATGACAAATAATGATAATATTATAATTCTATATTTACAAATGCAAAATGTCAACTACATTAAATGGTGATTTTATTTCCTTTAACACTCCCCCTCAAGTTGGAGTGTAGATGTCAATGACACTCAACTTGCTGAGATGTGTATGAAACACCGGTGATCGCAGCGGCTTCGTTAATATATCAGCTATCTGATTCCCACTTTGTACATACGCTGTCTTGATTTCTCCTCTTTTGATTCTCTCACGTACAATGTGACAATCTAATTCAATATGCTTCGTTCGCTCATGATAGACAGGATTTGCAGCGATGTGTAGAGCTGCTTGATTGTCACAAAATAATTTTGCTGCCTCAGGATGTGGAACATGCAAGTCTTTTAACAAGTATCTCAACCAAGAAAGTTCACAAGTGGCTGCAGCCATCGAACGATACTCTGCTTCTGCTGATGACCTTGAAATCGTGGCTTGTTTCATGCTTTTCCATGAGATAAGAGACTTTCCAAGAAATATACAATAACCTGTTACAGAACGACGTGTTGTCGGACATCTTGCCCAATCGGCATCACAATATCGGACCAAATTAAGTGAGCTATCTGATGGGAATAATAACCCTTGTCCTGGAGCTGCTTTCAAGTATTGAAGAAGTCGATGGGCAGCCTTCATGTGATGTACTTTTGGTTCCTGCATGAATTGACTAAGTGTGTTCACAGAATATGTGATTTCAGGCCGACTAATTGTGAGGTAGATTAGTTTCCCAATTAGCCTGCGATAACGAGTGGGGTTCTTGAGAGCTTCACTTCCATTTTCCGTCAACACCAAGTCGGGTTCCATGGGGACCATTGCTGGTTTTGCTCCAAGTATTCCAGCTTCTTCTAATATGTCTAATGTATATTTTCTTTGACATATTGTTATTCCTGCCTTGGACCGAGCCACTTCAATGCCTAGAAAGTATTTGAGCGCTCCAAGGTCCTTAATCTTGAAACAACTATTGAGAAACTTCTTGAGATCATTGATGGCTATCTCATTGTTCCCGGTAATGACCATGTCATCAACATAAAGTAGCACCACAGTAATAGAATCCACATGAACCTGTGTAAATAGTAAGTAATCAGCCTTTGATTGTTGAAATCCGATTTCTTGAATTGCACAAGAAAAACGTTGGAACCAACTACGAGATGCTTGCTTGAGCCCATAAAGTGACTTGTGGAGTCGACAAACTACATTCTCCCCCTGTCGACAATAGCCCGGAGGGGGAAGCATGTATACTTCCTCAACAAGATCCCCGTGAAGAAATGCATTTTGCACGTCCATTTGGTGTAAAGGCCAATGTCGAATAGCGGCAATGGCTAATAAGCAACGGACAGTGATTAATTTGGCAACCGATGCAAATGTATCCTTATAATTAATGCCTTCACGTTGGTTGAAACCTTTGGCAACAAGTCGAGCTTTGTGACGCTCGATGGTACCATCAGCATTATACTTGATCTTAAACACCCACTTGCAGCCGATAGGTCGTTGACCAACAGGTAGTGGAACCATGGACCATGTTTTATTCTCCTCAAGGGCCTGAATCTCAGAGTTCATAGCAGCAACCCAATTGGGATCATGACATGCCTGTTCATAAGTTGTAGGTTCAACCAAGAGAGATATGTTATTCACAAAATGACGATATGTATCCGATAATCCAGAGTAAGAGACATACCGTTGCAATGGATAGCGAGTGCTTGACGTGGAGAGCAAGGAGTCACCATGACCTAGGACAGCAGCATGGTACGTTTTGAAATCTCGAAGATGTGATGGAGGCCGAGATATTCGGGATGAACGGCGAAGGTCGGGGGGGCTTGTTGTATATGGGATTGTTGTAACGAAGTGGTTGGTGGAGATGAGGGCGTTGTGATAGGAAGAGTAGAAGGGTGATCGGGGTAAGAGGTGTCCTCTAAAGGGGAATGATCCTCCAATAAAGGTGTCATGGTAGGAGGTGCGGGTAAGGGAGTGGTGTTGGTACGTGAAGGGCGCCGCTGGTAAACTTTTAGTGCGGTATGTGTAGGATCAGATGTAGGTGTTATGTTGGGTGAAAGATCAATTGTTGCATTAGGTGAGTTGAAATGGGTTGGCTCGGGCTCAAGAGGTGAAATCGGATCATCAGGGAGGGGTAGGACAGGATTGTTGTCATCTTGTATTTCTGGTGAGAGCTTGTGTAACGGGAATGTATGTTCATGGAATGTGACATCCCGAGAGGTAAAAAAAAACTTTGCCTTCAAGGTCGTAAACACGGTATCCCTTTTGTCCAAGAGGATAACCGATGAAAATACAACGTCGTACACGATAGTCAAATTTGTTATTTGGGGTAAGGTTTGTGGCATAACATAGACAACCAAAGACCCGAAGGTTAGAATAATTGGGTGGAGATTTGTGTAGGATTTCATATGGGGATTTATGAGAAAGTAGAGGTGTGGTAGGCGGTTAATGAGGTAACATGCTGTTTGGACACTCCCCCCAAAACTGCAAAGGTAAGTTTGCTTGAAATCGTAGAGCACGTGCTACATTTAAAAGGTGACGGTGTTTACGTTCGACTACTCCATTTTGTTGGGGGGGGGGGGGGGGGGGGGGGGGGGGGGGGGGGGGGGGGGGGGGGGGGGGGGGGGGGGGGGGGGGGGGGGGGGTATAGGCACATGTGTGTTGAAAAATAGTGTCACGTTCATCAAGGAAAAAACACATTGATGTGAATTCACCCCCATAATCGGAGCGTAAAATCTTAATGTCTTGGTTGAATTGAGTTTTAACCCAAGCAAAAAAGGATTTTAATATATTGTGTCTGAGATTTTAAACTCATGAGATGTACCCATGTGAAGCGAGTAAAATTATCTACAATTGTAAGAAAATAGCGAGCCCCTGAATGTGTGTGAGTTTTGTGTGGTCCCCAAATATCACAATGGATTAAATCAAATGGTGCAATAGTTTTTATTGAACTTGAAGGAAAGTACAAGCGAGTTTGTTTCGCTAAAGGACAAATCTCACAAACATGCTTAGAATTAAAAATAATTTCTGGGAAACATTGCGATAGACTCTGGAGAGGAGCAGCAGATGGATGTCCGAGTCGTTGGTGCCAAAGATCGGAAGTACGCGTTATGTGGTGAACAAGGTGAGGGTTCTGAGTTGGTGTGAGATAGTAAAGACCATTAAAAAGCTTGCCCAGGCCAATCGTCCTCCTCGTATCCACGTCCTGCACAACACAAAAATTTTGATAAAATGTTACTATACAGTTCAATGCTTGTGTCAATTTACTCACAGATATCAAATTCACACGAAATTTAGGAACATGTAGAACTCCATCAAGAGACAATTCTGATGACAATTGGATAGATCCAATATTTTCAACGACAGCTTTTTCTCCATTAGGCAGTCCAACAAAATCATGAGGTGCTTTATTTTTATTGTGAGTAGGTGAAAGATATGACACGTGATCTGTTGCTCCACTATCCACAATCCAATATAGTGTTGAATGTGCATCATATCCAATACTATTGCAGTTAGATGTAAATTTACCTGATGCATTTGCAAGTGGTTGGTCATTACCATTTTTGTTGCGGAGCATAGCCATAATCTGTCGGTATTCCTCAGTTGTAAAGGTTGGGCTGTCATTTGCTGGTTGTCTCTTCACTTCAACATTGTGGATTGATGCTTTCTTGTTTCTAGGCTTCACATTCTTTCCATGCCATTTGTGTCCCACTGGAAACCCAATCAAATAATAGCATCGATTCACCACGTGACCGTCTTGTTCACAGTAGGTGCATCGCAAGTCTTTGCGATTGGAGAAGGAATTTTCAGTCTGATGTGTCGGTGTGCGTGCAATCTGCATAGCATGGGACGCCATTGGAATTTCCCTGCGTGTTGCAACCTCCATCTGTCTCTCTTGTTGAAGGATTAACCCGTGAACTTTTCGGGTGTCAGGAAGAGGACTCATCATCAAAATTGACCCACGAACCTGTGAATAAGATTCGTTAAGCCCCATCAAAAACTGCATCACCTTCTCTTTTTCTTCTCTAACAGCAAGTTTCTTCAACATGTCGCAGGAGCATTTAATGGGTTCCTGATAGGATCCCAATTCATCCCAAAGACTCTTGAGTTTTGTGTAATAATCAGAGATTGAGAGGGATCCTTGACGACATTCAGAAATTTCCTGCCGAATTTGGTAGATTCTGGAGTCGTCTCCTTGAGAGAATTTGTCATGTAAGTCACTCCAGACTGCCGCTGCCGTATCAGAGAAGATTACGCTGCGGGCTATGTCTGGCTCAATGGAGTGGAGGATCCATGTTAGAACCAGATCATTGCAACGCTGCCGCAAGGGGAGTCTCGGGTCATCCACCGACGGCGCTTTCACGGTTCCGTCGATTAAGCCGAGTTTGTTCTTGGCACTGAGGCTGAGACGCATTGAGCGACTCCATTCGCCGTAGTTACTTCCATTCAGAGGTTTGTTAACCAGTGTGATGGCTGGTGTGTCGGAATGGTGCAGGACCAAAGGATCGGGTAGTGATGTTTCCATCCCCTTTGTAACCTGCGATGTGTTGTTCTTCTTTGATTGGTCTGAATTTTCAACCATATCATTGGTATTGTCAGCCATCTGGTTTTGGTTTTGTTGCGGAAGGGTTTAGGTTGGGCAGGCACCTGAATTGTGCTCTGATACCATAAACAAATATATGGAAAGGTAATTTGTATTGTTGTATCTATAATCAGTACATACTGCTTGTTATATAGACATAGCAGAGGACAATGCTCATTTAGAGTGAGCTGTCAAAGGGATACAGCAGTGATGACAAATAATGATAATATCATAATTCTATATTTACAAATGCAAAATGTCAACTACATTAAATGGTGATTTTATTTCCTTTAACACATCCTTAATCTCTGACACACGAAGTTGTCTTCATTTTCATCAGACGGAGCTCCAACAACTTTAGTCAGCTTGATCGGGCATAATCAGTACAGATGTTGCGCCAGAGATATATATTACTTCAGTCAGGTTAAATTATTAAAGTTAAATTACCTAATCATTTTTCTAGCTAGAACTTTATTTTGATGTTGAAGTGATTAGAGGATTCAGAGATCAAGTTCAATTATGTTATTTATTTTTTTAGATTCAATGATATACAAATCAACTAATATTACTAATGAACTAAATAGAGAGAGTCACTCATCTCAATCAACAAACAATTCAACTCAATCAATGAAAGCCACCAACACCAATTGGTTATATAGGATTCTAGAAACTTGTGTGATTGTGTCACCAACGTTAATTCCTTAATACCACAAAGAAATGGGTTTGAAATCATTAAGTTGCATTGCACCTAAATTAAAGTCCTTTCTTTTTCAATTGAATTTGGGAATTTTTTGAATTTGATAAATTTAGGGTCATTGGGATTTAGGGATTTCAAATTTTGATTTTAAAAGAAGATGATAGTGAATATATGCAAGTAATTTGGAAGTGTATTTGAGTCATTTTGTCTTTTAATTTAAGGAATAGGAAGATGATGAAAATGAAAATGATGAACATATATGAGAGGAAGATGTTCATATATTCATGTTTTCTTTATTTTTAATTTAAAAAATATATTTAAAAAATTATAATTATTAATAAAATTATAATTTCAGCATTTTTTAATAAAAAATGGTAAAAAGGACTAACATGTCCTCGTTTTGATAGATAAAAGACATAAATGAGACAAAAAAGATAAATGACCAATTTGTTACAAATAAATAAGATAAAGATCTATGGCGTAATTTTGCCTAAAACATGTAAGCTTTTTTGGAAGGGTTTGGGGTGGATGAAAAAAGTTGGTGAAGGCGTGTACTTTTAGTGTTTAAGGGTACATGCATATATATGCGCACAATTCGTTACGTAGGATGCAAAATGTTGGGATGAATTCGCATAGTACATAGCGAACCTTTTTTTTTTCTTTCAAAATTCTCCTTGGGGGTTGACTGCATTTTGAGGATGACCCAACTGTCACATTTTTTGTAACACGTTTTCTAGAATACGACTGATGTTTGCATCTTAAGTTGCGAGAGAGTTATTTTGGTAATGTTAGGGGTCGTGTGAGAAATGATGGAGACGCAAAAAGAACAGTTTTTTAAAACCAAATTGGACCCATCTAAGCCCCAAAAAAAAACGGATACCAATTTAAATTAGGGTTTGGTAATCGAGTTTCATATTCTTCTCATCTTTTGCCTCAAGGCTCGACGTTCTCTTTGAAATGCCTACTTTCGTTATCACTACAGACTATATAGATATTCAACACAATGTTATATATAGAATAAGATTATTGAGATTTGCTAAAATTATAGAATATTAAATAGTGTGATACTCATCATCTCTTGTACATCTTGCATTGTATTTTGGAGATGTGTTATTCATTTTCTAATTATTTAAAATCTAAGCCCATCAGGTACGATCATTTCCCTTTATGTGATGATTGTATATACTTTGTACACTTGTGATATTATTTGAAAATTAATGTCCATATCATCTAAGATCTATTTAGAATATAATGTGAATTTCTCTATAATGTAATTGTATTATCGTGTAAATGCTTGCAATATCTTTTAAGATGACTGAGTCTTCTTTATCACGACCGTAGATTATGTAAATATGATATGGATATATTTGATATCATTTCTTGTCATGTATATGTATGAAATTTTTTATTTGAAATTTTTTACTTTAATGTAAAATATTATAGCTCCTTATCTTTTTAGATATTGTCATGGTAAATTACTAAATTTTTTATGAAATGTTTATATAATTGATATGAGTGTTAAATCATAAGGAATCACCCGAATTTAATATGAAGAAACTTTTAAGATAAAATTTATGAAATGTTTATAATTGATATGAGTGTTAAATCATAAAAGAATCACCCGAATTTAATATAAAGAAACTTTTAAGAAGATATGTATTATTTCTATAGGTAGTTTTGATCAATTCTCATAATAAGTATGTAATAATGAGTTGCCTATAGAAGAACTTTCAAGTTATGTGTGTTAAAAGATGAATAATTTTATAAGTGTGTTCTTATGACCTCGTGACAAATTATCTTATGAAATGAGTTAAGACAAACTATGTTGAAACCACACTCATGTGGTGTGATTTTGTAAGAACAATAGTCAAACCAAAAAGTAGTATGATACTTAGAAAAATCTCCGTGAATTAATATATGTTTATTCATAAGTTATTCTTGAAAATGTTTTTTTGTTTGAAGAAGCTAAATTACCTATCTGAATTAGTATAAGGGAGAATCGAACCCGAAATCTTAAGAAGAAGCACATTCAGAGGTCCAAAGTCAATATCACCAGATCAACTCAAGTGATTTTTTTTTATTACAATTTGTTAATTGTTAGTATATTAGATTATACGTTAGTTTTTCTCCATACAAAAACTTGAGTCTTTGACGTCCAACTCCTTTAACGCTTAGCTCAACCCGTACAACCAAACGTGTTATCCCTCTCACCGCAACCCTTAACTCCTTTAACCTGGGTAAATTGAAATTGTGTGTTTTGAGCGGTAAATACTTTGATGAAAATTTACTTACACCACTCGCTCACTATTTTACTTTAGATTTGAAAATCCCGCCATTTTGACTTTACCTTTT
This sequence comes from Trifolium subterraneum, assembly GCA_951799995.1. Classification (NCBI taxonomy): domain Eukaryota; kingdom Viridiplantae; phylum Streptophyta; class Magnoliopsida; order Fabales; family Fabaceae; genus Trifolium; species Trifolium subterraneum. Next base: position 42,006,780 of record OX637461.1, on the reverse strand, counting down.
AAAACCCCAACACTCTCACAACAACACTGAGAAGAAGAAGAAGAATGGGAAATCAAAGAAGAATGAGGACAACCAAAGAAGAAGGTGGCGGCGCTGTCGTTTCAAATTCATCGGATTACGAACAAATTAGGGAAGAAAGGATGAAAGAGAACGCTGAGAGAATGCATAAGCTCGGATTGTTAAACCTCTCGCTTAATCTTAAGCTCAACAAAACTCCACGACCTCAGATCAAGAAAAATCTGATACCTTCTGATCAACCCGAAAGACGTTCTTCCAGGTATTAATGTATCTAATAGGTACTATTGATTATGGCATCTATTAATATCTCAAATCTCAATAGTATTGATGTCAAAATTCATTTATTAATTGATTTACAACATTTTATGCTGTGCGTGAGAAACCCTAAAATTGTGATTGAAACTTGCGGTGGACCAAACACACATTTTTTAATTCAAATTTAGTCTAACCAAATCATGTGGGTGGTTCATAAGTTTGGTGAGACTGATATGAATATCAATAAAAACAATTATGTATACAAAATATTGCATTAAGCACCGATACTTTACATCGAAGATTGTCACCGGTGATGACGTGTCAGTGTGTTTGGTGTCTGACATTGAGATCTGACACATGTGGTTACATTCAATTATTTCATTTTTTTTTTCAAATTATTACTAGTGTTGACGTGTTAGCGATGGTTTGGTTTCCTTGTCTAATGTCTTTGTCATTGTTTCAAAGATTGCTACTATTTTTCAATTCTGCTTGATGATTTTGCATGCTTAGTACCATTGTTGAGTTTTTGTATTGTTTGTGCTTTGGAAGACATATGGTTGGTAGAACTAACTTTAGTTTATTATTTCTGTTTTATGTTTGATGGGTTTACAGAATAATGACCCTACCTCCGGTTGACTATGGTTTAAAGCGTCCTCATGCGCAGTATCAACAACATTCATCATCAAGTAAGAAAAAGAGGGAAATGAAGATTTATAGTAAGAAAACGAAGGAAATGGAGATTTAAATACCAGAAGGTACAAACCCTGAAGTTTACACTGAACAACATGAGAAGCTTCTGGGAGATTGTGAGACTGCTTGGGAATTGTATGTGGATGGATATGATGAGGATGGGGATCGCATATATGATCCATCAAAGGGAGACAAATGCCATCAATGCAGGTATTATGGTTTTATATTTGATCGATTAATTCACTGATCTCTCCGTTACATGGTTTGTTAGTTTCTAAAGTATGCACGACTATTTATTTCGAAACAAGGAATCTGATAAATGTGTTGTTACAAACAAAGAAGTTAAAATATTCTATTTATTTTAGATGCACATCTTTATTAGTATAGAGGAGATGACCGAATTTGATATAGAAGATCATGGTTTATGTTCCTGTTTGTCAATAAGTTGTAACCTGGAATTCTTGCTATTTCTTGAAATTTAGCTTTATATTTGTTGCACTTAGTAGTTCTCTGTAGTGTTATTGAATTGAGGCCATGGAAAAGTGGCTTTGTGAATTTTGACAAAAGATGCCTGCCATGGCGGTGCCACCACACTATCGACAACATTTGTTCTATGGTTTTTAAATGGTTTTACCATATGTAAAACAGTTTTATGTTTGTGTTTTGCTTGAAGAACTCATATTTGCCTCCTTTCCGTCGTTAATGCATAAAGTTGGCACATAGTTCTTCCATATGTTACTTGTTTCTCTGACCATAAAGAAGTTTCACTAAAATCATTTGTTTTCTTGTAGGTGTATAACTATTAGTCAGCTGACCAGTTGCAACAAATGTGAATTACCCCAAGGGCAGCTCTGCGGAGATTGCTTGTATACAAGGTAACATTGTTGCAGTTTGATATTTGGATTGTGAAAAGGACTTAATGTTTCAAGTTTGTCATTATTTTTCTTCTGGGTATTAGCAACTGTCGATGCCAATTTTAATAACAGACATTTTCTACTGCCAATTTTATTAACAGTCATTTTAATAACTGTGCTATAGGTATGGAGAAAATGTGAGAGAAGCCGATTTCAATCCGAAGTGGACTTGCCCTTGTTGCCGAGAAATTTGCAACTGCAATAGTTGCCGTAGGAAAAATGGTTGGATGCCTACTGGTAATATATACAATAAGGTTAGTTACATGATTTGAAATTTGCATATTGGGTCATTGTTGTCATTTGCTTGAAACAACTAACTTAAGTGTTGATTGGTTTCTGTGACTCAACATTGACAATAGTAAGGCAAAGGGACTATTGGAGACTATTGAGAATGTGTTAAGACCAATGAATAGATTGATAGAAGCCAGAATGCAGACAATGACAGAGTTGACATATGACCACATTATGTGATAGAGATGATGTTAACAAACAAAGGAGAAATGTGCAACACCAAAAAGCCAATGAGAAATGTGCAATTGAAATAGAGCACTAACAAACCATCTCCAAGCTTAAGAAAACCAAAAATTTAGACAAACCAATCATTTTAAACAATGTCAGTCTTAAAAATAATAGGTAACTATCAAACCACAAGAGGATGAAAGAGAGGAAATCTAGTAAAATAAATGTTTGATTCAAATAACAACCTCTTATATTCAATTTCTAAAAATGGTATTTGATTTTTAAATACATTCAATTTGATTTTAAATAATACAAATAAATAAATAAATAATATCACTATGAACAAGAGGTTTAATATAAATAAATAATATCACTAAGAAATATATTTAGTAGTTTAAATTTAAAATATTGTAAGTTTTAAAATATTACGTTCTTAATTTCTTTTCTGCTTCTGCATCTCCGAATAAAACAGTCCTTTAAAAAATATTTAGGCAAAATAGTCCTTCAAAATTTGATTATGATTACTCTCGAAAAAAAAAAGACCTTACCAAGCCCACAATATATATCGTATAGTTCAACACTATAAAAAAATGAGAAAACTATATAAAAAAAATGAATAGAATACAAGATAAATACAAAAGATTAGATGTTACCTAATTTTTTACCATAAAATTGAGTAAAAATATAGTAATATATATTTACCCTAAAATAAAAAAAATAAAAAATGCAGAAAAAGAATAAAAAAATATTACCTTTGAGATGATTCCCGCGGGCGAGCGCGTGATTATTCCATATACTTGACAGCTAAGGATGTTCTGTTCTTATAATTATTACCGTTGCAAACCCTAAATTGACCTATATATACATTTAACACTGTTCACTCATTATCTCACAATTCATTCGTTGATTCTTCACTCTTATCATTGTTACAATCTTTCTTGTGTGTGCGTCACTCCCCACTGAAGAAATTCCTCTCCGAATTTCAGTCTTGTTGTTACGATCTTCCAATCTTGTGTGTGTGCGATTCAATCTCGTTCACTTCTGTTGCTGTTCTTCTGTGTGCGATACTAAAATTCTTGCAATCTTGTTACTGTTCTGTTCTGCTGTTGCTGTCTCGTCCTACAAACCCACACAGATAAGGTTGTCTTCATACAACCCTCTTGCCACTAAGGTTTCTTTTTTCACTCTTATTCCTCTTTTTTTGTTTCAATGTTTTTGTTTTAATTTCATCCTAAAGTACCAAAATATTAAAAATTAAAACTTTTGATCAGTTAGTACTTCTCTGTGTCTATCATGGCTTGTCTTCTTCAAACAAAGAACAATCGGGTATCATGGCAGTCTCCAAAACTTCAACAACTATTTTTAAGAGTTGTCAATCAACTTGGCATTCATAAGGCTACTCCAAAAAAAATTACTGAATTGATGGATGTTCCGGGTTTGGAAACGAAACATGTTGCTAGCCATTTGCAGAGATTCAGACTTGGTTTGAAGAGTTCAAGTAAAAAGACAAAGTCAAAAAGTGGCAGGGGAAAATCAAAGGAGGATCAATATCATGTTCCTAATGAAAGCCTTGAAGTTGGTGAGTCAATGCCAAAAGAGGATCAATATCATGTTCCTAACTCAGGAATGGAGCAACAAGTCTCTAGAAACATAAATGGTATGAATCCTTATCTCATCCCTACTTGTATTCTACATTAGCTTCTTTTCATTCATACATGCATATGTAACAATCTCATCAAATCAATTCCTTATTTTTAACTTTGCAAATCAAAGATTTCATTTTTAAAGAAAATCAATTCTGAATGTTAAATAAAAAACATTATTTCAATTTGTTACATATATCAGGTATCTTTTTTTAGGGTTTCTTTAGGGTTTCAAAGTGAAATCAATTTGTTATTTCTAACTTTGCAAATCAAAGATTTCATTTTGAAAGAAAATCAATTCTGAATGTTAATAAAATTTCAATTCTGTTATACAATATTAATTTTACTTATTCTGTCATGGTTCACGTGAAGGCTTTTCCCCGGACAATGGTGATGACTGCCTCTGCACAGAATATAATGACAACAGGATTGGTGATCAGTTTAATTTAATCAACGGAGAGGCATCTGGCCGAGTTATAGAACTGGCTCAATCTTTGAATACTTCTAGAATGGTTCTTAAGGAGCATTTTGAACCAGGAGCTACATTGGGAACTTCACTGAGACATTGCCAATCTTTTGACCAGCAATCATCTATTAGCATTTTGCCTCTTGATCACTTCATTTATTTTTCTCGACACTCGGATATGGTGTGTGCTGGCAACAGGAATTGGTCACCAACTCCACAATTGCATCATGTTTCTAATGCAGTAGATGACGAGGTCTTCATTGATCAAGTTTCTCAACACTCGAAACTGGATTTTTGGGAGGAGCTACCTACAAAGAAGAGGCGGCTTATGCATTTTCCGGGTGGAAGTGATGGAATCCTGACTTCTTTTTTACCTTCATGTGATTTTGAGTAATTTCTATAGGTTTTTCTTTTGCAACATGTAAATAGTGGCAATTAAGTAGCAGTGATTACTTATATAATGCCATTTTATTCAGCTGTTGGGCAAAAACACATTGTTTTTGTGACTCCAACACACTAATTCTGATTTTATGTACAAAAATAGATAATATAATCTGAGACTTCATTATTTCTAAAATAGAAAATGATTAACAAATTGTCCTGTATCATTTTAAGTTCATGACAGTCCTCAAACTGGACAAAACTAACTTAATAAGTGTATCTCTAGGTTGATACTATCGCTTCAACATCAAGGGTAGGCAGCAATATTTGTTCACTTATCATTATCTTTTGTCAGGAAAATAAAAATAAGATAACAAAGGAAGTACTAAACTAGTGATAAGTCCTAAAGTTTTGCACTGATAAAGCGTTTCTTGCAATATTATGAATAATCTTTAGAAAGTATACAATTGTCCGTTTTTAAAGGATGCTGTCGGCGGCCATTTATTGCTTCTGGTTGCAGATACTATTGTCCTTTTTTCTTCTGTTTTTGTGTGCCATTTATTGCTGATAAGTAGTAGTGGATTACCACTCTCTGGCATTTGTATTAGAGTACCTTTGTTCTTAACAAAATTGTTTCTATTATCAAAAGATCAACTTGATTAAATCTATTAGTGTCTTGTGGCTACTGCATTTTGATGGCTGAATTCAGGTTCTGAATAAATAGCATTTCAAACTGGACATAGCATTTGGACACTCACTACATGGGAAAATACATATATAGCATTTCAAATTTTATTATCACATTCACATCATATTATGTTTAACAGCATTAAATGATGGTCTAGCATGAACTTTTAGTTAGATTTCCATAAGCTTTCAAAGGAGTGAGAACACGACTTGGAATATAATATACAAGAAGAAAGTATACAATGCAAATAAAATAAAGTATCACATTATGTATTAGATAAATCAAACAAGATAAAATGGAGTGGTATGAAATAATGTTCCATTGTATGAATATAAAAAAAAATGGAACAGAGTGAAATATGATAAGAGTATTCAAGCTGTGGACTTGGAGCATATTATATCTATATATATGCTAAATGTTTGTGTACTAAATTTATAAAATGTAATAGCATTTTTGGATGGTTTTTTTTTTTCCTGTATTAACTATCTGGTTCTTAGGAGAATATGGTCCCGCGGGGTAAGTACAGACTGTACAGTTCGATTAAAAATTGTTTCCACTTGAAATTAAACTCGGATTTATCTCAAAAAAATTATTCTAGGAAAAACCCAGTAACCACTCGAGACAAATTTCTTAGTTAAGTCATTATGCACTTTTATATATAACAATTCTTAAAAAAAATTACACACTTAATTAAGCGTATAATACTTCATTCTTTCTCTTTTTTTTTTTTGTCTTAGATGAAATTGGTAATCCACTGAAATTAAACTCACATATACGTATGAGATCTCGGGTTCGAACACGTATCACGACGTCCGGCCTATTGGCTAATGTATTCGGAATCAATATTAAAAATGAATCTCCAATAAAACACGAGAACTAAAGCTATACAAATAAAAATGCAATGTTGAGATCTGAATCAAAGATCTTGCGCACACAAACAATGTAAGTCCAAGTGCATGAATAAGAGGGAAAATGTATAAATAATGCATACTTTAATGACTTATGGACTAAAGATCTTTTATGAGGCAATTGATAGGCATTCCTTAATGAAGGGCAAGTAAAAAGTCAAAAGACAATGATTATTTTCATGGGTTTAAGGCCATAAATATGTCACTAATGGCAAGGAAAGGTGAAAATTAAATATAGTTTTCAGCATCCTGAAGCTTCACACAGTCGTGCCAATATCCACACGCCCATGTCGGGCCATGCAGAAGCCATATGGACATGCCTTGAAACATGGCATGGCCATGCCTCTCCTACACGGTCGTGCCACCACATACTGACAGCAAAACTCAATTTTTGGCCTTCTATTTTCCTCCTTATTGCCACTTAGACTATGTACAATGGGAAAACCCATTCAACACCTTTCAATACCCGCTTTTTCACTCCACATCATTTTCTCTTTCATCCACATAATCATTCAACACCACACTCAACTTTTACCCTCTCCAATAGTTTTTTCATTCAACACTCTACCCCACCACTTTCTATTTCATATTCTTATTTAAATTTAAATTTAAATTTTTATGATTAAATAAAATTATAATTATCGATTAAAATTAAATTTAAATTATACGATACAAATAATCGATTAAAATTATAATTATCGATTAAAATTAAACTAAACTCCCGATGACAATTTTAACAAAAACAAAATTTATTTAAATAATTGATACAATACAATCATCTTAACTTAATTTAAAATACGACACACAAGAAACGTAGTTAAAACGATACAAATAATTTAAAATGCAATATAACACACAAGCAACGTAAGAAATACGATACAAATCATCTTCAGCCACGTCTCATTCCAAACTTTGTCCAAATGTGCTTCACTAGATCTGCTTGCAATTCGTTATGAGCTTTTTTATCACGGAGCTCGGATCTAGCACGCACATGATTTGCAAAAGCGGGTAATACCTCGGTTGAAAATGGTTGCGGTGCACTAGATCCACTTTCCTCAGACTGCTCAAAATCGGTCCAACGTTGAGCATATGAATCTCGTTCATCCTCAACAATCATATTATGTAATATGATGCAAGACCTCATGATGATACTCAGATCGGCTATGTCCCACAAGCGAGCTGGTTCACGGATGATTTTAAATCGAGCTTGAAGCACTCCAAATGTACGTTCGATGTCCTTCCGACATCCCTCCTGATGTTGAGCAAATAACTTATCGGGTTCACTTTGAGGAAGTCTAATTGATTTGACGAAAGTTGGATAAGAAGGGTAAATACCATCAGCTAGATAGTATGTCATATCATAGGGACGTTGATTCACGTAGAAATTCACACTTGGAGTCTTTCCCTGTTCCACATCATCAAAAACTGGTGAACGGTCTAGAACGTTTATGTCGTTCAACGTTCCCGGACATCCAAAAAAGGCATGCCAGATTCATAGATCATGAGTTGCAACGGCTTCAAGAATAACTGTGGTGGTTCCCTTATCCCCCCTAGTAAATTGACCTTCCCATGCTTTAGGACAATTTTTCCATTCCCAGTGCATGCAGTCAATACTCCCAATCATCCCTGGAAACCCCCGCATTTCACTAACATGTAGTATTCTTTGCAGGTCATCTTGGGTTGGTGCTCTCAGATATACTTGCTCATACAATCGTATGATTCCTTTACAGAATCTACGTAAGCACTGCAATGTTGTACTACCTCCTATTTTGATGTACTCATCAACTGCATCTGCTGCCACACCATATGCTAACATTCGCATTGCTGTGGTACATTTTGCTAAGGGTGATATACCTTCTTTGTTGGTTGCATCAACTCGCTGGGTGAAGTAGTTATCACTACTTGAAAGGTCCCCAACGATTCGAAGGAAAACATGTTTTTCCATGCGGTACCGACGACGAAACATTGCATCGTCGTATGTAGGCTTATTGGCAAAGTAGTCGTCAATTAGTCTTTGGTTTGCCGCTGCATGATCTCTATTTAGATATTTTCTAGTGCGAGGTGCACTATCTTCCAATATTTTCTTTCGACGCTCTGTCAATCGGTTGAGTATATAAGTATCTTCATCTTGACGATTTCGTATGTAGGCTTCGACATCAAAATCATCGTCTGAAGATGAATCCATTGTTTGTGATATTGGAAGTAGATTAGATGAAATTTAGGATATTCGAAGTAGATTGTATGAGATTTCGGATATTTGAAGTATATTATATGAGTCCCTATATATAGATTCAAATTGGTCCACCGACGGATTTGAAATAATTATTGTATATAGTTAATTATCAGATAAGGATTAGGTGGTGGACACAATTATTAAAGCAACGTGGGTGGTGGACACAATTATTCGAATTGGGTGGTGGACAGCTAACGGATTCGAAATAATTATTGTATATAGTTAATTATCAGATAAGGATTGAACACAATAATTAAAGCAAACATTACACTGACATATTCGATCACAATAATTTAAACAAAGACTACACTGACTTATTCAATCACAATAATTCAAGCAAACACTACAGACAAATACTTAAAGCAAACACTACACTGACATTTTCAACACAATAATTAAAGCAAACACTATAGACAAATACTTAATTATGAAATAGTTCTTGGGTCAACACATCCAGCAGGGCTTTCTTCCCGTCATTGAGATTCTCTTCGGACATTAACTTCAAATACATTTCCATTTTCTTAATTTTGTTTTTCTCTTTTTGATTGGAAGATATACTTGCCAATTATTCTATCTCTTGCAACTTAATTTCTCTGAACGATTCAAAGTCTTTGTCCACCATCTCCATGGCAGATTTCTTTTTACCTTTCTTTTTTGCTGCATCCCTACCTATAGGACGAGCACTAGATCCTACAGCGTTTTGAACATGCATCACTCTCACGAGATCTCTTAGATCCACTACTTCCCGAGCCAACATTTCCTTCTGCTTGACTTCTAAAACGTGGTTCATCACGGACAGCTTGTCATTCTTCCATTAAAGTGAATTGAACATTCTTCCCACATGCATATAGTTCCTAAGCTTTTGCCAACACATCATTATCCGACCAACCGCTTGCTTGCATACGCTTAGCTCCATCATAAGCGCCAATCCATTTATTCAGTATTTTGTTCATGTAATTAAAACGGTTTCGGCATGAAATCATATCACGCGGAGGATCGAATGAGCAGTGCTCATTACAATACTCAGCAATTTTACCCCAATATGTTTTGCCTCTTTGGTTTCTCCCGACAATACTGCTTGTTCCAAATTTAATCCAACCACTAATTAAAACCAAATTTTGTGCAGTGTTCCATGCTGGTTGATGGTTTTTCTTGCTCTTAGGAGTTGAATCATCTGAACTTGGAATGACTTCATTAGCAGCTGTCATGGCACCAATAGTTAGTTGTGTTGAAAATTCGGGAAATTCAGGAGCACCACTACTTGGAAAATTTTCATTAACCATTGGCATATAACCATTAAACATGGGTGTTTGATATGGAGTTCTCATCATGGATCCATAATATGGATGAAAATTTTGAGGATATTGGTTGGAATTTGGTGGAAAACCAAAATTAGATGTGTTTTGAGGATGTTGGTTGGAAAATTGATTTGGATAATTGTTGGGATTTTGAAGATTTTGGTAGTTGTTGGGATTTGGATAATTGTTGGGATTATGATAATTATTGGGATAATTAGAAGAATTTTGGGTGTTCAAAGGATTATTGGGATCTATTTCACTTAAAAAAAGACTAAAACTTCAAGATTAACACTAATAAAAAGATTAAGATAGTGAAAAAATGCGTTTTTTTTTTCTGTGTCCAAATGAAATGAACCAAGTCTCTATTTATAGAGGAAAAAAATCACGAATTTTGGTAAAAAAATAAAAAAATAAAGGATAAAAATCAAAAAAATCCGCAGGCCCAATCACAGGCTTCCACGTGTCTTGCTTTTTATCCAAACAACATTCTCTCTCCGCGTGAACCATCTCCACACGCCGCTGTCGGCGCGTGTGCCGCACGCGCCTGTGGGAGCGAATCTGGGCGCGACACGTGGCCTCCGTGATCAGTCTTCAACACAGTTGAACATGTTCAACTTCTCTTTGCTCCACATCAGATTCAATACTCCCTTGCAATGGTTTCATCTATTGAAACACTCATTCAACACCAAAAATTAAACACCATTGCATGTAGTCATATGGTTTTGTAAACCCTTAAACCATTGGATAGCCACAAAACTTATGTGTTTTATGCCTATATAAAGGCCTCATTCCTTTCTAAAACTAAAAAAAAAAAAAAAAAACATTGTGTGATTTTACTTCATATCAATAAAGTTATTTTCATCTATTTCTTGTTTTTGTTCTTAGTTTAGTTTATATTAGTTTATACTCTGTTATGCATAGCGTCGACAAAGAAGAGATCGACGCTGGCGGGTTTATATCTCTGCAACCATGATGGAAGGAGCGAGGTGGACGACAATGGATGCTTGAAGGACATGGGACGGTGATGGAAGGTTGAAGATGGAAAACGAATCACTGAACTCGTTAACCACCACCACCATAGCAAAGAAACCTTGCATTTACTAGTTGTAATTCTTTGGTACTCTAGTTACATTGTTGGGTACCAAAACATAATATTTTTTAGTGCATGAGAGCATTATTTAGCACGATCCATCAATTAATATTATTATTTTGTGTCATTTTATATTTATTTATTTTTGTTAATTAGTCTAGCGCTAGAAATTTCACCTTAAGATGAGTAAGTAAAGTATCTGATATTTGAATCTCAGTCCCTACATATAAAATGCGATATCTTTATATTTATCCATTAGTTAAATCATTAATTTTACAAAACAACTTAATTAACCGATTAACTATAAAACTATAAGGCTCTGTTTGGGAAAGCCAAAAAACTAGCTTATAGTTTTTAGCTTATAAGCTAAAAGTCATGTTTGGTAACGGTCATTTTACTATGAGCTTATTTTCAAATGCTATTTCAAATAACTTATAACTTTTAGCTTATAAGCTATAAGCTAGCTTATCAGCTAACCGCTATTTTTAACAAAGAACGTAAGTCAACTTAGGGATTATCTGCTATTTTTACTACAGAAAGGTCTAGAATAAGTTAGAGGATGACGCGGAAAGAGAAGGTGCATCATCATCATCATCATCATCACCGTTCATTCATGAATATGAAATGAGATGTGGGGTAGGTGATCTACAAGGACCTTCCATCACCTTCAATTTTTAGATTTTACTCGCACACACCACACGTACCCTAAAACTTAAAGCCCAATTAGGATATCCACTGCATCATCCACCTTTTATTCACTCTTATTATTGTCTTTATTAGCAGCCATAATAATAATAATAATAATTGTAATAAAATTATTAATCTCAACAAAAACAACAACACTATCTTTTCCGAATTCCAAACAATCATTGTTCTGTTCTGTTCTGTTGTGTTGTCATCGAACAACAAAAAAGTTGCAAACTTTACAATCTTCCAGCTCAAATTCTCTTTGTTTTACTTACTGGGTCATCTCATCTCAATCTCATCTATCTTAAAGCTATGCGTGGAGCTGAAGGAGAAGGTGGTGGTGGTGGTTGTGCTGTCAGAGGTGGTAATATTTATTGGGGAAGAAAACATGATACTGATTTCAAAGGAATTGTTGTAATTTTTGCTTGGGTTTCAGTTCCACAAACGTTGTTACATGATTTCGTTGACCTTTACTCTTCTTTGGGATGGAATTCTCTTGTTTGTTATGCTCATTATTTAACCGCGTAAGTGTTTCTATTTTGTTCTTCATATAAAAAAATATAATTACCCTTTTGTTTTTGTGATTTCAATTAGTGATTAGCAACATAATTAATTGGTGGGTTTGGTGTTACTTGTGGATGGGATATTGTAAAAATCAGAGCTTTCTTGTACATTTTGAACTAAATTAATACTATTTGATTAGTGTTTTTTGGTAATTAAAAGTGAAGTCATGTATGTTTTTGGTTATTGGTATGTGTGCTTAGTTAATTGGATTATCAATTAGGATTATTACATTTTGGAGGTTAAGTGCTTAGGATTTGTAATCTTGGCAACAATTTATTGTAGATGGTTTTGAGGTTTGTGATTCAAAATGTTGTACTTCTGGATTAGACGCGTGTCCGACAATGCGACACTCCTAATCTAAAGAGTGACCGTGCTTCATATATTAGAGTTGTTGCCTTCTTCAAGCAAAGAGGCATGCACATTCATGTGTGTGTGTGTGTGTGTGCTCATATACTTAGCCTTAAGATTGTGAGAGGACAAGACAACTTTTTATGAATTGCATCTTATGTTTGGTTAACCATGTGGAATTATTATAGAAACAAAATATTGCCTTGGTTGATGATTTGCATGTGAAAGTAGCATAATGCTATTTTATGTGAAACATTTGATTGTGTTGACACCTTTTCTTAGAATTAGGTGCTTTTGTTTTTTCATCTGTTAGTTGTCTCGCTCTGAATTATGAACAAGTGAAGTGAAATTTTTGTTGGGTATTACTCATAGTTTACTATTGAGAGGGCAGGTGAAGGGTGCTCGATCTGGCGAGATTTAAACACTATTTGTAATCTATAAACCCTAAGCTTGAACGATAGAAAGATATCGCTGCATCTGCCCTGCCATTGGAGATGTAGGCACGGTTTTCCAAACTCCGTGATCAAATCTCGTGTGTTCTTTGTTTATGCCTTTTTTTTTCCTTATTTGTTTACTTTTGAACTAGGATTGTTGTTCTAGCAATTTTTGAAGTTAATAGATAGTTGGTAGAAATTACGTGCTTACCTGCTTTGTCAACTAGAAAGGGGACCATGTGCTGAGAATAGAATAAATTACTCCAGAAATTGGGTAGGCTGGTAATGTATGTGTACCTTATACATACTTGGGGAATTTAGAATACGGGTAGGTTGGAGAGGTGTAAATTGTATCTTTGCGAATTTAATTCATACCAAACTATAACGTTGAATCTTGTAAGAAGCCATGGACTACAAAGCACGGGCACTCTTCGGATTAGGCGTGCTCTGGTGTCGGACACGCATCGGTGTCCGACACCGACACTTATAATTACATTGAATTATTTCATTTTCTCAAATTGTTATCTGTGTCGACGTGTCCGTGTTTGTGTCTGTGCTTCATAGACCATGGATTCGGCTGGAACAATTGAAGGAGGTTTGTGATTCCATTTCGATGCCTATGGAACTATAATAGACTTGTCTGAAAATACATTTCTCCACATATTACATATGTTCGATGGCTTTTATTTCTGGTTGAAGTGCTACCACAAAGCTCAAATAGTTTGATTTCAAGAAAAAAACCAAAATGAAGTTCTACTTCCCTAATTAAGTCAATGGTATTTAGAAACATACGGTTACTTTTATTGTAAAAAGAATATGGCAGAGTAGAGCATCGAATATTAATAATATCCAGCAACAGTATATTAAGTACACTTGTATGTAGGTAGGTGTTGTATTATCCTAAATCCGTTTTGGCCCCAAACATTGTTATGCTCATTTCATAACCAACTAAATGTTTATTGGTCTCACATCACCGCCTTTTTAAATTTATACTGATGGAATTTTTATATCGTAATTTTGTTTTCATCCAGATTCAATGAGGAAAGCACCGTGCCATTGGCATTTTATGTTTTTGATGAACTTATCGAGGTTAGTTTTAAAAATTGCAAAACATGCTAAGATTTATATTATTGCTCTTACATTTCAATTTACAAATAATTATTCTGGACCCCAAATTTCTAGGTACCATTTTTCCATTGCGTCATAGTCATAAGTTTTTAGTGAAACAAATTGCTTTGGTTTATGCAGGTGCTGAGGATTAAACCATGTCCTGTTGTATTTGCTTCTTTTTCTGCTGGATCAAAAGCGTGTCTGTACAAATTATTTCAGGTAATTTCAGGCATCCAGTATTTATCTTTGGCATGGAGAATATTATTTGAAGTTTTGAAATGCTCACAATAATAGTTTTTCATACAAATGCAGCTTAGTGAAGGAAGATGTACAGCTCCACTCAACTTGGTAATGCACTTTTCAATTTTTAATTTAATGAATTCTTTGTTTTTTGAACCTCAATTTCTTCGTTGATTGATGGTGCTTTTTAATTTACTAATTAATTTGTTATTTCCTAGCATGATTGCCAATTATTTAGGAACTGTGTTTCGGGACATATATATGATTCTGGTCCTCTAGATGTTACAAGTGATTTTGGCTTCCGCTTTTCTCTACACCCTTCCATCGCAAAAGTGCCTGGACCATCAAAGCTTGCTTCTTTGGTAGCAAAGTCTGTTGCATCTGGTTTAGATGCTTTATACTTGACTAGGTTTGAATCTCAATCAGCTGAACATTGGCAGGCTTTATATTCTTCAGTTGTAAGTATCCATTTTTACCATTTCGAATGTTTTGTATGTTTTTATTTTTTACTTTAGTAAATTAAACCTAATTTTGTTGCTGTCTTTAGAACTTTGGGGCTCCGTTTCTCATTTTATGTTCGGAGAATGATGACCTTGTGAGATATCAAAGTATCTATGATTTTGCTCAACGATTACGCAATCTCAATGGTGATGTCAATCTTGTAAATATGAGAAGCTCGTCTCATGTTGGTTAGTCTGAGATCCATGTTAATTATGTTGTGGCAAGCTTGAACGAGTTTGACAAACTAGTCATAATAGTTACTATTATTTGATTCAGGTCATTACAGACATCATCCAATCCAATACAGAGCTGCTGTGAGCCATTTATTGGAGAAGGCTGTGTCAACGTATTCACGAAAAGTGATACTTGAACGAGAAAGAACTGGTATAGATGGTACGCACGACGAGATATCCGAGTTAATTTGTGACCTGCAGAAAGTTGCAATCAATTCAAATGAGAGCTTTAGAAGAGTTGCGGTAGGACCAAGTGATCACTTCTTTTTGCCTAGTTCAGCAGGACATAACAACAGTGATAGAGAATCTGGGATTCCACGTGACGAACAGAAAGAAGAGCCTGTTTGTGTTCCAAGTTTCCCTAGCATCAGCGCTCATAGTGTCCTTGGGCAATTTCTTTTTGACGTTTGTGTTCCGAAGAATGTTGAAGGTTGGGATGTGAAATTTTGCGGGAATCTAAATGGGAGGCCGCGTGCTTCAGCTCCTAGGAATTCACCTTTCAGAGGTATTAAACGCGTTGGTCGCTCCAGGTTATGAAGGTGGCTGCTCAGATCTGACTTGAGAAGATACTTTGCGATAATTTTGTTTGAAGCATCACAAATTTTCCGAGACAATGGAGGATGTGAATATCATTGATATTGGTGCAACAATGAACCAGCCGTTGTTTCTGGTAGTAATGGTTGCGATGACTCAGCTATCAATTTCACGGTTGAATGTGAAGGGTGATATGGATAAAGATTGGTTGAGTTCCATCGAATTTGATTGCCGTAGAAATAAACAGGTGATCATAAGTTATAACTGTTGTCACTCATGAAGGAGTACTTACTGTTAGAAAAAAACTGGGTGATGTTTGACTATGGTAACTACTCAGTACTCACTAGGTTATATATTTGTTTGAAATGGGAAAAATGTACTTGGTGTATGAAAATTTCTGTATATATATATATATATATATATACTGAAAATTGTAAATTAGACATGTCTAACAGGTGGCATTTAGCATGGGAAAAAAGAGAATCTTTCAGTGTTGTACTTTGTTTGATTTGTAGACAGGAGTTTCAAGTCTCTTCATTACTGAATAGTGAATAGTATTGTTTGGCAGAAGTTGATATGGCGTATGGTTGCTCAAACATTTTTGTTCACATAAATAACTTTCACAAGTTCATCAAGTTTCATGAAATGAGATTAATGTTGTTAGCCAATTAAACTACTCTCTGTTCCTAATTATAAAAAAAAAACTTATTAAGAAAAACAAAAACATTGTAATTTGGAGTAACATTTTTTCTTCTTTTTCTTAGAATAAATTTCATATAAAATTGTAAAAACAATTTTTATTAGATATTGTTTAATGCTTATTAAGAAAAAACGAGAGCAAATTAAATGCAATCATCCACATCAACAAAAGGTGGGACTTTGATTCAGAATATAAGATTTTTACGGTTGAGCTGGAAGGTTAGAATTTGTCACTTGTATAGAGAAGCAAATTTTTGTGCGTATATCCTAGCTAATATGAAGTGTTTAATGCTTATTAAGAAAAAAGGCGAGAAGGTAAATTAAATGCAATCACCCACACATCGACAAAAGGTGGGACGATAAATGAGTGGACTTTGATTTGGAATATAAGATTTTTACGGTTGAGTTGGAAGGTTAGAACTAGCCACTTGTATAAAGAAGCAAATTCTTGTGCGGATGTTCTAGCTAATATGGAGTGTGACGATAGACTTACTATGATTGTTTATGAGCAATGTCTTGCTGAAGTTAGTTCATGTTTTCTAATTGTTACTTTGGAATTCTATATTCCTCGATTAGTTAATCTTTAGTTTCTCTTCTGGGCTTAGGTCTTCTTGTAATAAATAAAAAAATGCAATTAACATTCAATATCATGAGAATAAGTGAAAACAATTCTTGAAAGAGATAAATACTATAATTTTTCTTATACTTAACCAAATTCATCCGGATTAATATTGAAATTAAATTAGCTGCAAGTGATTGTTTCCAGGAAATTTACTAACAATTAAAAAGAAAAATACCCAATTTCAACCTAATTTGTCAAATTATAAAAAAATAAAATTAATTACAGTTTTGGTCCTATTTTCACTCAATCACAAAATTGGTCCCAATATTTTAAAATCACTCAGTTTTAGTCTCCTTCAAATTCTTATACTTAAAAAATAGCGATTTAATATATTTTAAGTGATATAGATTCATCTAGGGGGATTAATTATTTATGCTTGGGTGGTTGGGTTTTGTAACAGCTTTTCAGGGAACATTGAGTTCTCATTCCACACAATTTTGTGGGATGGGAGGTCTCTCTAAAAGTTGTCACATTTTACTGACTACAATATGGGCAGCAACTTTATTTATAATTTGGAAGGATAGAAACAGTCGTGTTTTCAAAGCAAAGCACGCGACAATTGAAGCCTTGGTTGAACACATCAAACTTCAGTCTTACTGGTGGTTGAAAGCGAATTATGTGCTCTTTGATTTTGATTACAGCTTTTGGCGCAATAATCCGTTTCATTGTCGACAAGCTTTTGTATAAGTTCTCTTGTTTTTTGACGGTTTTTGTTCTTTATTTCGGATTTGTACACATCTTGGACCTTTGTATAAATACTCTTTAACTCCTGACAGGCACACCTTGTGCTTGGATGGAGTGTAATTATTATTTTAATGCAATTATCTAGTTTATTCCTAAATAAAAATTATTTATGCTTCATTGATTAAATTACAAAATGAATATTTTTTTTAAATTAATACCAGAGTTTTTAACGAGTTTTCTTGTAATTTCATGACTTTTGACCATTCAATATCACATTGTATATCACATCATTTAAAATACGTTTAATCGTTTACTAAAATTGTGTGATTTTAAAATAGAAAGATAAATTTTGTGAGTGAGTAAAAATAAAGGGATCACATCAGCAACCAATTGTTTTCGACAAACTAACAACTGATTTTAAGTGCAAAAACTCGTTGTTACAACTTCGGAAGGAGAAGGCATGACACTTCTTAACGCGATTCAGTTTGTTATCAGTCAAGGGTGGGATTATGCTATTTTTGAAAGTGATTCTCAATCTTTAGTTAATGCTATTACTTCTAATAATGTCGGGATATCTGAATTTTGCTCCCTTGTATCTAGTATTAGAACTAGTTTATCTTCTTTGTCAAATTTTGAGGTTAACTTTGTACCGAGACAAACGAATATGGTTGCTCACTCTCTTACGAAAGCAGACAAAATTGTAATTAAGTCATACATTAACCAATTTTGTAAGTGAGTAAAAATAAAGGGATTAAAATTATCAAAAAAAAAAAATTCAATGTTTTGAATATTATACTTCTTTTGTTATTAAAAGTCGTTGACATTGAGAATACGTTACATTAGTGATAGACTAAGCAATAAGCATAGAAAAAGTCGCATGTTTAGTAAAACATAAAAAAATAAAAATAAATGCCCTCACGCAGGATCGAACTACGGACCTCCAGTTTACAAGACTGGCGCTCTACCACTGAGCTATAAGGGCTTGTTTTGTTAAACGCTTTTACTGTTATATATTTGAACACGCCGTCCGATGTGTTTGATAGATAAAAGGCTCGCATCTTTTCTATGAGATAAAAGGTCCACCTTTTGAGTTATTGGTTATAGCAGGGATTTTAATTTTGTTTTGTCAAATGATTTACTCTTCATGATTTTGTTTGTCTCTTGATAAGAAACTTTTTCATTTGAATTTTTTTAGTAATCGGTCATTTTAAAGGTGAATAAGAGCATAAATATATATAAGGGGTGGTATTTTGCCACTTGTGTTGGGGTGGTATGGATACTTGGAATGAAATGGTGTGGTAATACAACACGACAATTTCCTTGAATGGATACGGTAGTTTTTCCTTCTTTTTTCTTTTCAAAAGTTTTTGGGGTCCATGTTAGGGTTTTGGATGAATTGTATGAATATTTAAAAAATATAGTTGAGTGGTTTAAATAGTTGAAAAATGTGAAATAATATAATATATTATGTGGAATCCATTTATACCACTATGTTGAGTGACATGGATGTGGGTCCTTTAAATAGAGTGTTTGAGGTTCGAATCTAAACTCTGCATATACACATATATAGATGTCGTTACCAATTGAGTTAAGTTCATGGTGACCTTTCATTTGAAATTTTAACTTTATTATCAGTTATCAACAAATTTAATATCACAATCAACTTTATGAATGATCGTAATTTAATCAATAGAATCATGTATACTTGAGTAAAATCGTGTAGTAATATTTGTGTTACAAAAGAGATATAATCTCCTTGAACTTATCTAAATTAATAAAGACATCACATTTTATATGCGATAGCTGATATTCAAACTCATACCACTTCATTTAATTCCAAGTTACATGAAAAAAAAATTCTTAGTTGTGTAAAAAAAAATGAGGTAGTGGATGGTACCAAATCATTGGATTCCTCCACTCATAACTAAGTAAAATTTCTCATATATACTTCAGGCTAAATAATTTTATTCTTCTTATTATATAAAATCACTGATGAGTTTTCACAAAAGCAAGAGAGTTTTACAAATGAAAGGACTTATAATTTATTTTGTAGATATGTTAGAACATGATATCTCATTTTGTTCTGCTGATAGCTGTTCTATAGTGTAAACATAAACTTGGTATACATAATTGCACATTATTCTTTCATGTAATCCAAAAATAAAAAAGCATGAGAATATTTCAGCACTGGTCTAACAGCTATTTTCGGTTACATTCGAGAACAGTGTTTAGACTATGAGCACAAAACTTGACTCCTTTCTGTATTTGACAGCGTTGACTCATAATTTGGCAACTTGATTAACGAAGGTTGGGTCGACACAGACAACCACCTAGAAAAATTATATAGTTAGACTGTGTATTACACAAGTAACACAACAGTTGGAAAATCAAAATTGCAATGTATGTATTTCTTTAGAAAATAAATTACCTTCCCGACGCTTTTGCCTGAATGGAGATACTCAACAGCATCTGCAACAGAATGCAGGCCTATAAATCTCTTTGGATCCACAGCAACCTGTGAGAACAAACGAGAAAAAGCAACGAAACACACAATTCAAAACTTAAAAGCAAGGCAATTGCGAAGGATAACAACTAGCAAAGACCAGACTAATATGTCCTGATTCTTTTTTATTGATCCACTGGTATAAAATGCATATAAATTACCTTTAATTTTCCTTTAGAGTAAACATCAAATAGTTTATCAAGATGTTCTTGCCACATGTGACTGTATTGCACCAAGAAAAAACCAGCCTGAAAATTTTAGCCAATAATATATGACAATAAGAAAAACAATTCGCAGTAAAAAATGGAAGTTTGTACCGGAGATTGATATCTCGGAATAAAAATATTTAACTTGGGAGTTCGGAAACAAATAACACAAATAGGTGTATATTTACTGGGTTGATCATACCGCTTATCCAAAATTAGAAATATTTTGGATAGAAATTTGCAAATTGCAAATAAAATTCAAAATTTCCCTACTTTGTTTATGGAGTTTGATTTATAATCTTACTTAAATCAATACAAGAATCATTTACAGCTAATATTTATAGTAACTGTTTACTTAAAAATAATTTTCCTAATCCTGTATTAATAAAATTAGGTCTCTTAACATTTAAAAACCCAATGCACAACAACAACAACAAAATGGACTGGCTACCTACAAGTGCATAACTTCATATTTCTACATACCACAGTTTGACTCTTCGCCAAGAGCTTCTCACAAAGTCCAGGATATTTTGATGGCGTCCAACCATCTTCTCCTTGATACTGATATTAACAAAAACAACAAATATGAAATCAATATTGTTCATTGGCTTACATTTCGATTGAGGGGAAAGAAACAGCTTGTATCTAGCAAACTACTAATAGAGGGTAACTGCTTCATACATTTTATATATTCAGTGAAATTTCACAAGTGCGGATGTGTGTACAATTGTGGCATGAGAAGAAAAATAAAATTAGTAAAAACCTGAGAAATCATGCCAATGACAATAAGTCGTCCATGGACTGCCAAAGCATCCAAGCACAATTTTAACATGTCACCACCAACAGATTCATAGATGATGTCAATACCTTTCGGGAACTCTTTCTTTAGAACCTGCAAAAGTAAGTCACAACTCACAAACTTAACACGTTGATAGTAAGCAGTTTACATAGGCTATGCCCATTTGGTTTTAAGCTTTTGTCACCAAACGTAATAGATTGATATTTAAAGTTTTCCTATTTGATGGAGCGTATTTGTTTATACTTTATCGAGAGCATAGAGGCATCAAGAGCATAGAGGCAGTCCACGATGCAAATTGCTCAACAGAGATGTTGTATCACTATATTCACTATTGTCTCAACAGTTTAAAATGGATTTTTACTTTTCTTCACTTCCGGGAAAGATAAATATATCTTTTGCTAAAATATATCTAATATAGTGTCCAAGAGTTCCATCTTGGTGGCTATTCTCTATGTAATGGTAATAATTGTATGGCGTGGTATATAAAGGGACTAAGAAAGAAGGGAGCAGAGGTTGAGGTCTATAAATAGTAGCAATATTCTGGAAACTAAGTTTCGAAATTCTTTTAACAAAGCATACAATATAGTATAAGCAGTTCCCCCAATGAATAAAATTACCATTATTCGTTAGAAACTCGCAGTCGCATGTTTGATATTTAAGTTATCTATATATATATATATATATACACCAAAGACCCAAAAAAACATGTGAATGTCTTAATGTGCTTGAGTTGAATTCATTGAATGCGTTCTTATAGGGTCTAACTATATTCATCTATGTAGTATATCTTATCCGAAAATGTTGCAGATCACACCACTGATCCACATATACAACAAAAAAGAAAAATTAGTAAAAAGGTGTGAAGGGCCAAAGACTTGTTTACATAAAGGACCCATAACCATGGTGTTATATACTTTTATAAAGTTTTTATGTAATTCAATTTAATAAAAATCACAACATTAAAACATGTATCGTAGCCATGACCTTAACAAACAAACAGTGACATAAAGATTTTCTCACTGGGTAGGATCGGCTACGATCAAACAATACTATAATATCCACAAGTATATCATAGTTATTGTTATCAGAACCCTAAACAAATCAAAGGATTAAAAATTACCGTTTTTATATCTTCACTACGATAGTCTATGACTCTGTCAACACCCAATTCTTTCAGAAGCTTGGCCTTTTCCCCACCACCACAAGTGGCAACCACGGTATTACCTGCTAATTTTGCAAGCTGCATATAGAACTCATATTAAAGGCCAGACAATGGAAAATAACTGCAAAGGAACAACTAGAAATCTTTGTCTTAAATAGTGATTGGTTAACTAAGTTTTCAATTCAAGGAATCAAGGAAAACGTGTATGAGTCCTTTTTATGAATGAAAGAACAAATAGTGGTTGAAAAAAGTGAATAAAAAGAATCAATAATGAATGTCATGCAACAAAATAAGATCGTAATGTAAATTGAGAAAACAAAAGATGCTGAATTTTGTCTAAATCATGATGATTAGTTTGTCTTTGCTCAATCTCCCTACAAGTACAAAATATCAAGCATCCAATTTGTTCAAAACAAATTCCTAGTAACACATACACAATATGCATATGTTTGAAAAAGGTGGAGTTAGATTTGTGAAGGCACCTGAACAGCAAATTGACCGGTTCCTCCTGCCGCAGCAGTAACAAGGACAACTTTTCCAGATTCCATCTGTCCTGCCTTTGCAGTATACAAAAGCTCTTATCAGGACATGCCAATCAAGTAGAAGACTAACCAACACTAAATACAAGGTTCACAGATAGTAGTAAATCATGAAAAAGTTTGGATTTCATAGATGAGATGACCAGAGTTACAAATATTAGCGAATCAAGATACATCTGAAGCAAGGAGACAATCTTATATTAATCAACCTTGTCTAGAGCAATTGAAGCTGTTAATCCTGATGTAAGCATGGCAACACCTTCTGGATCTGGTCTAGGCACTGGAAGAGCGTATTTTGAAGGAATCTAACCCAATTAACAAGGCAACATCATCAATAACTTACACCATAATACGTATCACATCAGTTTTATAATCAAAACTTTTCAGTTTTACAAAAAGTGGTAAATGAAAACACCGGTGAATTGGTGGTTATCATATCACTGTATGAAAGAAGAATATTAAAAATATGTTAAACACCGTTCACCATTGTGAATTCAGCATAGCCTCCAAAAGTCATGAAAGCACAAGGCAAGCCAACTTTCAAGTCAGTGACAGAATCCCCAACTGCTGCAATTATTCCCACAGCCTAAAATAAAATATAAACGACACTCAGTACACACATGAGTATAGGCATACTGCATTGAGTGGTTGGTAGCTTCATAAAAGAAATCTATGTTTCGAGATACGTTGTACCTCAAATCCTGCATCAAATGGAAGACGGGCTGCAGTCTCCTTGTTATTGCCACCAAAATAGCGCCCTGAACTAAAATTTACCTATAGTTACAAGTTCTCGTTAGAATTCTGGATGCAATTACAATTTTCTGATGAAATGAGAAATAGCATGTTAAAGGACGAGTACAGTGTTTTCAGTATATAGGAAAGTCGCAGGTATATCAGAATATTAAGCTTATTATGAATTTCACGCCAAGTCCATGCTGTTTCCTTTGCATTTATTGAGTTAATCCTTAATTTACTTTGAACGGGGCCATTTGACAGAAAGCTAAGGCCTGGACATGTCTCTAAGGGATATATTTGAGAAAAAAATAAATGTGCACGCAAGTCCTCTACAAAGATGTAACAACTTACATCACTAGCATTTACACCAGCATAAATTATCTTCACAAGAACATGGTCTGGTTTGATAGGTAATCTCAGTGGTACTCTCACTATGCCAGTAGCATTCCGAAAGTTGTGACTCAAGGTATGAACAACTCTGCAAAAAGTTGGCAGCTATATGAAACTACAAAACAACCCATCTTTAAATGAATAAATCACGAGAACACTTCATCTAACACTGTGGAAATAAAGAATAAACACCTTGTGACTCAAGGTACGCGTGTGTGCCTGTGTGTGTGTCATAACAAGATAAATAGAGTTGAAATACATACACTTTCTCAAAACTCTCAGGTAGTTTAATTGGTGGAGATTTGTATTCAGCTCTTCTCCTGAAACGTTTAGGACGTACCAAGTATTTTTCTTCTTCTGATGGGGTGGGCCAGTACTCCAGACCACGACGATTAGTAATCCATAAGCAATGACCAGCTTTGCTCTCATCCGTGATGAGCTCAAAAGCACCTTCAGAGGTTTAAATACGTTCATATCAAAAATCATTTATACTGATGAGAAATATAGACCAATCACTGAATTATTAGCGCGGGGACATTCATCTGTCAAAAAAAACTCAGGGACGTTCATCTGTAAAAAAAAAAACTCATCGACATTCTCATAATGTGTATTTTCTATTTTGTAAATATTCTCATAAATCATAATGTATATTAAATATTTACATAATAGAGTATTGTTGTATATGATGCAGACCAGTTTCTTGGACAGAAATCGCGGTTTGTGTGTATTGATAAAACAGGTTTCCCACTAATTATCATTTCTGCTTTAAATAACATCCCTTCTGTGTGTTACGATACAAAAAATAAAGTACTTTTTAGAATTCGGATCTCGCTTAACTCAATTCCACAAAATCGCCGTGCAAGATAAATGATGTCTCTCACTTATAAACACATTTTCATGCCATATTTCATCCAACTTAGGACTCTCGACACACACCCCTCACACTCAGAAACAGACATTGGAGCATGACTCAGTGGCCTGATAGTGAGTGGCTCAACGAGGCTGAGATAGGCTCTAATAATCGTAGAATATGGATTGGAGTTAACTCAACTCCACAAAACCGACTTATAATGTTAGGGTATGGGAGATGAGATACATGTCACTTATACGTATCGAGAGTTTGTCCAAGTTTGTTCAAGTTGTTTCCTATCAAAAAACAAAAACATATGATATATTTCTAGATATTCTAACACCACATCTCAAGTTAAAACACAAGTTAGATGCTACAAAAGTAAAACACCTAATCTTTTAGCCAAAGCATACCAAAGGACAAGAAAACATGCAGACTTACCTTTCACCACCATTTCCATAGGTACAAAGCCCCCCATCATACCAATGAATTTGGGATCCACCATTAAGCCCATGTCAGTTTCAACAAACTGCACTAAACATTCGAAAAAATTATAGTAAATTGTAAAAAAAAACATAGATTAAATATATATTTGCTTAACATAAATCGCTTCTATTATTTTCATAGATTAAAGATTGATTTATATAACCAAAAAAATACATTCATTTTTCAAAGTTCAAAAACAACTCTTACCTCAGGGCAAAGCACATTGACTCTGATTCCTTTACGTTGGTATAAACGAAGTGCTCTAGTAAACATAATAACACCACCTGCCGAAGTGAAATAACAGTTTAGGAATCAATAGTAAGTTCTTCATTGGGTAGGAAAAAAAAATTATAATACTAGGAGTAAAGGGTACTCCAAGCAGCCAATAATTTTTGTGACTCACTTTTGTTGTTTTTCCGGCATAAGCAAGAAAATATACTACTGGTAGAGAAAAACAAGAAAAGGTACATCTTGAAAGATCCACAAGATATCCTTAACATTTAATTTAATTTGTTGAAATTGAACAGAAAGCTCTCAAGCCGGTAAATGACAAACCTTTAGAACCACTATAGATAGGGTCGCCATACATTGGATAAAGACCAGAAGCAGAACCCAAATTGATGATCGTGCCAGGCCTTTTCAAAGCTTCCATGGTTTTAATCTTTTGAAATGAAGACAATCAATGCCAATTATAATCAATGGTTAATGGTTTCAAGCCCCTTTATATTTAAACAACAAAGAGTGAACTTTGTGATGAATAATGTAATTATGTGAAAGAAAACCGTTATATTTTCCACATTAAAATGTGAACCAACTTTCTTTAGGAAGAATCCAGTAAAAGGTCTATGTAAAGGATATGAAAAACCAAAACCAGGTCACATTTTAAACTTACTGCAAGGAGGGTGGTTTCAAAAACTGCAATAAAATTCACATTAAGAGTGCGTCTCCATGAACGAGTGCCATCCGTTTGATCCTTATCTAATGGTATAGGGTTACTAATCCCTGCACTGGCAATACAAATGTCTAGTCCTCCAAATGTTGAAACATGCTTCTCAAATGCAGCAGCAAGATCCCCTGTTGGTGGCTTTGAGTTAATACATCTGTATAACAAACTAGCAAGTGTATTTGATGATTTATAGCATTTATATTTACTATATATATATTATATTACTTCATAATAGTTGAGGTTGAAAGGTGTAGAAGGCCAAATCCTAAGTGACTAAATTGGAAGCTAGGGGAGGCACTCAAGTCTGTTAATAGAGCGCCAATAACATGTTGGAGCTACCAGTAGAGACCCAATCTAGATAAATATAATTCATGTCTAAATCACAAACAATTTCACTCAGTGCTAACTATTTAACTAGTCTCCGGGATCTCCCAGAGGAAGGTTGTTCACACTATGTAGCAACGACATTTTCAGATTGAAGACGTGCACAGTGTTCAACAATCGTTGGTGTCAGACACCACACATGTAGTTACATTCGAT
Organism: Trifolium subterraneum; assembly: GCA_951799995.1. Lineage (NCBI taxonomy): Eukaryota > Viridiplantae > Streptophyta > Magnoliopsida > Fabales > Fabaceae > Trifolium > Trifolium subterraneum. The sequence continues at coordinate 41,979,925 of OX637461.1, read as the reverse complement.
CACTTAAATTTTTCATAAAGTATTACTAGTGTCTACGTGTCAGTATCAGTGTCATGTGTGTCAAGGTCCTTATCCTATGTTGTGTTACTTCACTACATGGAATAGAAAACAAACAACATTATATTCACAATGCAAAAACAAATTAAGGTTTGGGCATTGATGATAGACATCAAACAATAGAACCACACTTACTTGAGTTGGTGACATCGCATTTCACAAATAAGACAGATGGATGTTCTAACTTAGGATGAAACTTAGTAATACTTTTCTCTACAAGAGTCACGACTTGTCTTCCCTTTTCTTCAGAGAAATCAACAATTGTGATAAATACACCCTTCTCTGCAAGAGCTAGTACAAGACCTTTACCTGTACAAACAGAAACCAAAAACTAAGAATCAAATTACATGCATCAACAGTATAACCAACACTATTATAGACTGTATCATGCATATATTTACACACAAATGATTAATAATTTAATTTTTTTTTTCCAGTATGTCACCATGCCACCATAGAACTAAAATTTCTTACATATGTACTAGATAAGAAGATTTAAACCTCGGCGAACTTGGAATTTTTTTTTATTTTTTTTTTAAAACTCGGTATCTGATCAAAGTACCAGACCCATGGGGGTTGACCAACTTAGAATTGAATGAGTGAATTGTGTTGCAAATGAACAAAGTCTCAAAAAGTAAATTAATAATTAATCTCAATTTGAAAGCACTTGTTAAATTATAATCAAGTTTTTTTTTCCAACAATTGAATACAAAAAATACAGAAGCATGTTACGTGAGTAGTAATTGAAAAGTGAAATTGATGATTGGAATTACCGATTCCAGAAGCACCGCCAGTGACAAGTGCTGATAAACCGGCTTTGATCTCCATTATAGTACTTTTTCTGAAGCTGGTATCAACTTGAAAACGATGAGATCGATAACGGAGTGAGTGAATGAATGTTATATAAAGTGAGAATTCAATTTAAGTATCGGATTTTGGATGGAAATAATCTTCTTCTATTTATGTATAATTAGTATTAGTATTAGTATATCTTTTTGTAATATAATAATAATAATAATAAATAAATAAATGATAGTACTTTATTAGGGAAAGGGAAGTGATGATGGATGAGCGTCAATTTCTTTGTTTTCTTCGTCGGAATGAAAATAGCGAAGCCACGAGGGACGAAAATATGCGTGTTGGTGAACTTGTGAGGTTATGTTATGTTATCTCGTTCGCGTAATCAATTGGCCGTCTTTGACTTGCGTGATGAATGGGTATAACAGGATAAGGACAAATATGTACGCTATAATTGCTTACAGCATGAACATGCAGTTAAATCCAATTGCAGCAAATCCTCTTCCGTCATTTCCATGCATATAGTACTTCAATTTTTCATTTTTTTCTACCATATCGTTAAATTCATTAGGAAAATTGCTTTTCTGACCCCCCCATTTCTTCTATACCTCCAAACAGACGTTTTTGCCTTTGGGGGTACCAAAATTTTTGGCAGGATGCCTCGGTTCGTAGAAACCGAGCAGCTCTCTCGGTTTTTAAAAACCGCGCTACTCCTATATATAGAACAACCAGCAGCCACTTCTTATTTTCTGCAAAACTTTTCAAATTCCCCTCCCCAAATCAAATCCTAATTGGTGCTCATTCAAGGCTTGGATTCAACATCAAAGGTTGCGCTACAACATCAAACACTCATTAAAGCGTGAAATTAAGGTAATCACCGATTTAAATTTTGTTTGAATGTGGCTGTCATAGGTCTAGTTTCGTAGGGTATGTGTCAGGAAACGCTCGGTTTCTATTAACCGAGCCAGCTCGGTTTCTACGAACCGAGCTAGGCCTGCGTTTTGGAGAAAAAGAGCCAGCTTTTGACTTGTTGATTTTTTTTATATAATTAGTTACTAATGACTTATAAATTGTAGTACAAATTGCTTATTAGTATTGTAGGTGTGTACTTAGTATTCTATTAGGATTGTAACAATTAAAGGTTGCTAATTAAATTATTTGCATTTGCTTGGTTTGTAGTCATGGAAGATCAGCCGCCACAACCACTTGACATTGTTCCGGTTCCAGTTCAACCGCCACCAATATCAATTGACACCGGACATCATTTTGCGACTGCGGCTAAAGAGAATTCGAAAGATGATTTGATCACATGGGCTAAAAAGGTTGCATAGAAATTGAAGTTTACCATTATAGTTAGGAGATCGGACAACGGCGGGGATAAGAGTAGGAAGCCGTTTTTTGTGTTGGAGTGCGAACGAAGCGGCAAGTACGTGCCACCTAAAAAGAAGTTGAAAGCCGATTCTACGGGAACTAGGAAGTGCGGATGTCCATTCCGACTTCGTGGTTATTATGCAAAAGAAACAAAGTTATGGCATATGACAGTGGTGAATGGCATACACAACCACGAGTTGGACACGGAGCTTGAGGGGCATCTTGTGGCGGGTCGGTTGAAGCCGGAAGAGACGCTATTGGTGAATGAAATGACCAAGAATTTGGTTCAACCAAGAAATATCCTCTCGACATTGAAAGAAAGAGATCCCGAGAACACGATGTCATCAAAGCAATGTTACAACGCCCGGTATAGGTATAAAGCTAAATTGAGGGCGTCCATGAGTGAAATGCAACACATGTTCAAACATCTGAGCGACAACAAATATTTTTTCAAGTATCGGTCGCATGTTGATGAAGGAGGTGAATATCTTCAAGATATTTTCTTTGCACATCCAAGATCCTTGAGCTTGTTCAACTCTTTTCCCACTGTATTGGTGATGGACTCGACGTACAAAACCAACAAGTACAACATGCCTTTATTTGAGATAGTCGGGTTCACTTCAACCGAGAGGACGTATAATGTTGGTTTTGCTTGGCTTACAAACGAGAAAGAAGATAATTTCATTTGGGCTCTACAACAATTGCGGTCACTTGTAAGGAATGAAGGTAGTTTGCCTAAGGTGATTTTGACCGACAGAGATACCGCATTGATGAATGTTGTTGGTCAAGTATTTCCTACATCAGCTGCCATGGTTTGTCGGGTTCATGTTCAGAAAAATGTGGGGTCCAAGATAAAGGAGCTACTGAAAGTAAGAGAAGGAGAAGAGGTCGAGAAGGAAATTGTGTGGGCGAATTTGGAAAAAGCCTTCATGCATTTGTTATACTCGGATACAGTCGACGTGTATGGTGATCGCTTAATGGAGTTTAGGGAGCTATGTAAGAAGTGGCCAATATTGTTGCGCTATATTGAAGAAACCGTTTTGGACACGGACAAAGAGAAGGTTGTATGTGCTTGGGTAGACAAGCATATGCACATGGGCAACTATACCACAAATAGAGTTGAAAGTGCCCATGGTGTCTTGAAAAAATCCTTGGAGGACAGTTCTGGTGATTTGGTGAAGGGATGGGAAGCGATACATCACATGTTGGGACTTCAATTCACCGAAGTTCAAACTCAATTTGGTCAAAGTATGTCTGTAGAGGAACACAGATACCGAGATGTTAGACTGTACTCTTTGTTACCTTTCAAAGTCTCTAGAGCGGCATTGGATTACATCTACCAAGAGGCAAAAAGGGTCGACAATGTTGGTATGGATAGCAAAAAGTGTGGATGCTTGATGAGAGTTAATTATGGTTTGCCATGTGCATGTTTGATTGCTAAGAAGTTAAGGCACAACCAACCTATTAGACTCGATGAAGTATACATTCACTGGAAGAGGATGTGTTTCAATGTTAAAGAAGGCGGTGGAGACGTCCAGGAAGATTATTCGTGCACGGCAGAGTGGGAAGCAATTAAGGTTCGCATATCATAATTGTACATATTTGTTTGCGTAGTAACGATAAAATTATTTGTTTGCTTAATGACATATTGATATGAATATTTGTAGGAAAGGTTGAAAACATCGGATGAAGGTATGAAAAATGAAATCCGAAATCAACTCTGTCTAATTGCATATCCTGAATCTACCTCTCTCAAGCCTCCGGTTCAAGATGCCAAATCAAAAGGGGCTAAAAAGAAAAAGGCGGCGGTTCGTGGCAAAAAAATACCACAACTAGAGATAAGTCCCGGTGGGAGCATGTTAATGCATACTTTGCGGAGACACAATCATCTCAATCTAATCCATCAAAGTCATCTGACTCGAATGCGTCATTATCACAAGTTTCATCGTCTACTATGTCCAAAGCTCCGGTAATTGGTAACTTCACTCCGACTCTATCTCAAATTGTTGAGCTTGACCACATGCCGAAGTGCATGCATCCTTTTATTGAAGATATAGTTGATGTGGAAGGTGACGGTTATTGTGGATACCGCGCGATTGCATTGGCTACAAAAAAGAATGAAGCGGATTTTGAGTTGGTACGACTTAGCATGCAAAGGGAGATGACTTTGCATAGGAGTATGTATGTTAGCATGTTTGATGGTGAGGACCGTTGGAAATATATTTATGAGGCACTATTCCGAGCTCCGAGACAAAGAACCTCTCTTAGGAAGACAGTTGCACCACAAGATTAATGGTTCACATTCCCGGATATGGGACATATCGTAGCTACTATCTTTGAGAGAGTAGTGGTGCAGCTCTCAAAACATGGAGTGGGAGCATGTGAAACATTTTTTCCATTGCGTGGCTATCCACCACCAAACCCGTCTTCAAAGGTTATTTTCCTTGGCGCATTACCTAATCACTTCGTTTTAGTGAAGTTAAAAGAAGGTTGTCCGATACCTAAAACAAATGCTCAGTGGAAGCGACATGCTGCTGAACACACTAAGGATTGGCAAACTTATTTTGTGGATAGGCAGAAGGAGTTTGAGGAACTCATGAGCATCGAGAGAGGAGACGTTTCAACTGTTGGTGTTGGTAGTGAAGACAATCCAATGACAATTGATTGAACTTTGATGTAATCACATAGGGTAGCATATAATGAACTTTGATGAACTCATGTGATGTATTTTGATATGTAATGAAATTTGATGAACTTTGATGTATTTTGAAGTAATTAACATAGTACTTTGATCTAATGAAAATAGTATTTTGATTTAGTAAAACTGTTTGGTTTGAAATAATGATGTTATAGTGTGTAAAAAACAGGTTCGGACCTCATTTGTATTGAGGTGGTAATGGAAAACAGAAGCAGACTCTTCTGGTGTTTTTCCTGGTGTGGTTCGGTTTTTAAAAACCGAGCATGCCTATAATTTCGCGGTTTTTAAAAACCGAGCTTCCCCTCGGTTTTTACGAACCGAGCTAGGCCTGTACGCATGTAAATTGTATTGGGGGTACAAAAGATATCAAGGGGGTAAAGAAAGATGCACCGTTAATATATAACTAAATCCATTTTTTTTAATAAAAATATTGAAATGTAACCGACAATTTTTGTGGTTGAGATTGCACCGTCACTTTTTGTGGTCGAAATGTAACCGACAATTTTTGTGGATGTAATCAGACAACAAATTATATAAATATATGGATGCGTATTCAGATAAATCACAACTCAGTTTCAATTTATTTACTAGTTTTTTCAATTCTTAACTATGTCATCCTCACGTTGTTCTCGTGGTTCTGCAGTTCGCAATCCGGTAGAAACATATCAGTTTTCTGTCCAGTTTCAGGGTAACAAAGAGTTGTTCACCCTTGCATTGGATACCAGTTTAACAACCGTTGAATCAATCAAAAATAGAATTGAAATCATGTATCATTATGCACAAGGCAAACAAATCAAAATTCCGAAACTTGGGTATGCAGAAATGTGGGTCGATCTGGCAGCTGACTGTTCAAGCAATTCATTTGAAGATGCACCAAAGAAATACGGGTGGAAACAATTGAAAGATGATGATGATGTGCGCTCCATGTTTAATCAAATTCTAATTGATCCAAAAGGGGGACGTTTGTATGCTATGTTACATTAACCTAATTTTATGTCTTTAATTTATGTTATGTCTTTAATTTCATTGTAACGTGTTTAATGTTCAATGTTCCGTGACAGTTGTTGAACTCTATGTTTTTAATTTATGAAATATTCAGTTTATTATGTTTTATTATTTGTATGGATTAATTGGAATTTTTTTATGATTCATTCTAATTGGAAGATTTTTTTATGATTCTTTCTGGGCGAGTTCGGTTTTTAAAAACCGCGCCAGAACTGGTATAGCTCGGTTTTTAGAAACCGAGCCAGAACTGGTAAAAACCAGAACCATAAGTTTCTGGTTCTGTTACCACCTCAATATATTTTGAGGTCCAAACCTGTTTTTTGCACAACATTCATTAAGTTTCATCCAACACAAAATACATTAAATTTCATCCAACACAAAATCAACAATTAATTGTAAAACATAAAATCCATAATACATAATATTCCAACATTAAAACGCAAAAGTACATATTAATTATTAAGTTCCAACAAATTCCAAAGTACATATTACAACGCCAAAATACAGAAGTTCCAACATTAAAATATAATTAAAGAAACTAAACTAGTAACAAATAACTATCCACGCCGTCCACCTCTTCTCCCCCGACTTATTCGTTTATACGTTAAACACGGGTTAAACATGTTCAGAATCTTACGCAAAGTACCATGAATTGGAGTTCCTGGCTCAGCCTCACCAGCATCAAGTGCCCTCTCAACCTCATCCCTGACACGTCGGCATATACCCAATGGATTAGGGTCATGTCTTTGTTGAGACTCCTCGAGCAACACCTCCAACTCAGGTGGTCTTGGTTGATCCTCTGGAGCTTCTAATGGACGCATTTTGGGATGCGACACTTTATAAAACCACAAAACATATCCAGGTTCGCAATCCCAAGCATTAACCACAGGTTGACCCCTCATGTTTTCATCAATCAACCGCATATCCATCTCTTCAGCCCACACACGATCAATCTCAAATATATTCATATTTGGCGTACTTACATCGGGGTCTCTTGGAATGCTCTGAACGTACTTAAATTGTCTCAGCACACGTTCAGACAAATGCTTAGCTTTCAAACTCCCACACCTTAACCAACCAGAAAACCAACATGCATCAATCAAAGGGCGGATATGTCGGCGGTTATCATACGGACAAAACACAACGTCCGACACTTGAATATTATCGATGCTCTGCCTATAGCCACGTGAATCCTTGTGACCTTGTCTAGGAGCATACTTCGCATTTAGTGGCATATTTTCAGTAAAATTTGTCTCTAACTGCCACATGCTAAGTGTCGGGAAATGTGTAATTATCCACCCTTGAAAGATTCACATACAAGCTTCATTATACGCAAACATACTTATGTAAAATATATCCATGTAAAAAATAAGTTCTACACATATAACATAATATATAATTGAAGGATCGTATATTTTTACCTCGAAAAATGACATGTAGCCAGCCAACTGGGACGCTTGAGCTTGAGATGCGAAGTCCAAATAATTTTGTAATTGAACAAGGGCAGCAGAACCCCAATTCCATTCATGGACACTCGACAAGTCCGCAAAGTACTGTATATACACAACGTCGAGGTAGTACGACGATTTGTAGCTGAATATGGTACAACCAACAACAAATAGCAAAAAAGCCCGTACGCATCTCTCCCTATACATCCTAACCTCGTGCATCGGGGCATTATTCGCGAAAGCAGTTTCAGCAGCATCTAAATAATCCATAAAAAGGCCCTGAACGTAGGAATGCGTCAAATATGGCCCTTTTAAGGCGGCAAACATATCAAGGGCATCGCCTTCGTCAATTCCAAGATATGTGCTAAGCATTTGAGCTCCGTCTGGTCTTGAAATCTTGACATGGTTAATAAATTTCCCTTGGATAGAAATATGCAACAAACACTGGACATCGTCCAATGTGATGCCCATCTCACCTATTGGAAGGTGGAATGTACTTGTTTCCGGATGCCATCGCTCAGCAAAAGCCCATAGAAGCCCATAGTCAAGTACGTTAAAATTGGTCCTTACCAGCGGCTCCAACCCCGATGCTATAATATATTGCCAAAACCAATCTTGTGTAGGTTTTCTGAATTTTTATAACCTTATTGGCACTGGCAATGCAACGTAATGACCTGTGTAAAATCTGCAAATTCCAACAACGCAATACATTATTAAAATATGCACCTTAACGAAATTACAATATTGAACAAAGTTAAATCATTCATTAAATAATCGACATATTTCTTAGATTTTTACCGGGTCGTTATGTTGTGCATCCCAAATTGGATTTGCCCGATGCTTATGGTAATTCTTTAGCAACGACAAATCACTCGGTCCTCCTGGATAAGACCCTTCTTGTACATTAGGTTCCTCATCCTCATTATTATGTTGTGGTTGTGGTTGTGGTTGTGGTTGCTCATCCTCTTGATAATCAACCGGTTCATTTAAATATTGACCAGCATCAAAGTCCTCATCATCACGCACCGGTCGACGTGCGCGTGAACGAGAGCCACCCGAACCACCCGCTTCGGCATCGTGTGTTCCTCGCACCGGCGGTCCTTGTTTACCGCGACGCCCTCTTTTAGGTGGAGGAGCATTTGCAGCAAGCTCTTTACGAGAAGACGAATGTGCTCTGCTCGCCCTTCCTTGTCTAGTTCGGCCAACATTGTCGTCTTCCATATCTAAACATAGAAAAAAATTCAAAATCAATACAAACTTTTAATCTATGACAAATTCAAACTTTTAATTCAACCAAACATTTAATCCATAAACAAATGGAAACATAATTAATATGGAAAAAAGTAAATGATTTCACTCAGACATTTTGTCAAACACTTGGAGTACAATATAGAAACTCAACATCATACTCACATTTAACATAATATGAAACATGCATTCATGCTATTATCTAACCATACTAACAATTAACCAATAATCAACAAATCAAACAACAATAATCACGTTTGAAACACAAAGTCATAATTTGAAATTTATGGAGAGAGGAACAAAATATGCATATAATTGAAAATGTTGAGGATGAACATATAGAATGATCAAAGATGTATGAAACTTACTTGATTAAGTATGAAGTGAAGTTGGATGTTGATGTAGGGTTGAAAGTGGCGTTTTGGAGAAGAAGAGAGGAACTTAGGGTTTTTTTGAAAAAATTTCGTAAATGAAAACAGAAGCTGCTGCTTCTGTTAGTATATACATCTGGCTCGGTTAATATTAACCGAGGGGGGGTCTCAGTTAATATTAACCGAGGAAACTCTGGGGGGTTTCTCGGTTTTTAGAAACCGAGCTAATTCAAAGGGGGGTCTCGGTTTTTACGAACCGAGAATGTCTGGCAAAATTTTATGAGACACCAAGGGCAAAAACGTCTGTTTGGGGGGTATAGAAGAAATGGGGGGGGTCAGAAAAACAATTTTCATTCATTAGTCAGGGCCGGCCCGAGGGCAAAGCCACCAAGGTTAGGGCTTTAGGCCCTAAATTTATTGGATAATATGGGCTTAAAAATTAGGCCCCAGATTATTATATATTATCTATGTAAGAAAGCAACCAAGCTTTGTAATGTGGCTAAGTGGCAATCTGTTGGTTCTTTGCATCAAAGGGTCTTGGGTTCTATCCATGCTGAAGACAACTTTTGTTACTTTATTATTATTTTTGAAAAGTTTAGTTAAGGCAATATTATATTTATGAAAAGTAGTTAAAATATGTTTTTGGTAAATGAAAAATAAATATATTATATTTTGTGTATATTATCAAGTGTTAATTTCATTAATTATGTAATATTTTAGGGTCAAGAGTAATTTTATTCTTTAATTAAATTGATAAAATTGTGTATATATAATACAAATATTTAACTCCAAAGGGTCTAATCTAGTGGTAACAACACATGTCTTTGAATAAAGGTAAAGATAAACATTTTATAAGTGTTTTCTAAGTTTTAAGGTGTTTTTTTATCTTATATTATACACCATATCCTAATTCTAAATTTATTATCATAAAAAAAAAAAAAAAATTAAATAGGCATACATCGACAATATAAAATAGTTTTACATTATGAACCAATAAAAAAATCATGAATACAACTATTTCTAAAATATTTATGTGATCTACAAAAACATAAAATGTTCATTGGTTGTTAGGGTAAGTACATCTTTTATTTTCTTAACAAACAAAAAAAACAAATTGAATTACATCGAAACAAAATATGATTTTTTTTAAAATATAATTATTAATTTATTTTTTTACAAAAATATTATTATTAATTTAAAAATACCTCATCTAACAATATGCTTTAGGCCCCATAGTCTGTTGGGGCGGCACTGTCATTAGTTTCTTCTTCTATGAACAAACTAACATTAATTGATTATAGATGGCTACCCAACTGTATCATTCACAAGCTTTAACTTCTCCTTTAATCCATCACCTGAAAAAAACACTTTTTTATTTTTTCTAATACCAGTATCTTATAAAAATCAAAACTTTGAGTTATTCAAGCTGAATCAAAAATACCATCAAATTTAACTAAACTCAATTTTTTATTTTCTTTTCAGGGTAATGATAATGATCTTGATCAGTGATTACCATCTTCAAATTCTTCGATTATCATCTCAAAAAAATGTTTCTACATCAAAAGATGAACTTTTTAATGATGTTCATAATTTTCTTATTGAGCAAAAAAGAGCACAAAACAACAACACAATCTGTTTGAATAGTTGTGGATATAAAATTGTTGACTAACCTTTTGGATTCTATGATGGTTATGGAATCAAACTAAACTGTATGGATAACAAAGTCCAAATTGATGAGTTTCTGATTCAGAATATGACCAAAAACTGATAGAATAGAATATTTTTGCAATTAAGTATAATTATGTTTGTAATTATTTTCCATTATGTGTAATTATGTTCCTAGGTTGACTTACACATTGTAACTTTGTATATATTCCTTTGACTACTTGGAATGAAATCAACACATTACATTCCTTCACATTATATTCCTATTATCATATTCCTAATTATTATCTATTCTATCAAAAACAGTATATTAATCTACCTTCCTGCAAAATGCAACCGTAGTATTCAATCTATTCAACTACTTTTCAGTGATAATTTTGCTCCAACAAGGAACAATAGTTTTCTAGTTCAAGATTGTTCAGCTCCTTTAAGTGGATGTGTGATTCCAGCTTCAAGTTTTGTTGGAAATCAAATTGAAGTTGAAAGCTTGTGACAGAAAAAGTAGTAACATTAGTTGTTTTAATCAGAAATACCATGAGGGAGACATTGTTGATGTTTTGTCGTACGAGGAATTGAATAAAACTAGGTGTAACTATTTGCTCAGCTGTTGCTGTTGAACAAAGTAAAGAGATTTCGTTGCAGTTTCAAGCTATTGAATTAGCATGGTGGGTTAAAGGTTCTTGTGAATGTTCTAACAATGCTACTTGTTCAAATGTGACTCTACAAGGAAATGGTTATGGATTTCGGTGTCAGTGTTTGGATGGTTTCCGGGGAGATGGATTTGCTAATGGCACCGGTTGCCGGAGAGGTTAGGTTAGAATTTTACATTCAATATTAAATATATATATATATATATATATATATATATATATATATATATATATGGTAACACCAACAAATCTGATCGAAGACATGTCAGAGACATGTCCAGTGTCTGACATGTATGAGTTAAATGTCCATGTTCTAGTCCAACACCTATGATTACATTCAATTTTGTTATTTTCTCAAATTATTACAATGTCCATGTTTCAAAGTTAAATATTTGTTTGTTTTAGTAGTATGATTATGCTTTGATTCTTGTTCTTAGAATAATTATAGTGTTACCTATAAAAATTTAAAATTATGATGCTTTTTGACAAATTGGTTTGGTGCTGCTTTATATGGTGGCCAATCAATCAAGCTGCTGCATCTAAATTCTGTTTTCTAGTAAAAGGTTGCTCTTTGTTCAAGTTGTTGAAAAGCAAATTCAATTTCAATATAGAAGACCAGTCAATTTCGTTTTGCCAAAAATTATTATTATATTGAAATTTGAGATGAAAAATGCAAATTTGAAACTGGATTTCTTTTAGCTTTCATTTAAATTTAAATTTGGGAATGGTCAAAAGGTCAGCAGCTTGTGTTTCATTGCTGGCAAACTAGGGATAAGCAGCTCATATTTTCAGATGCATTTCAAAGTGGGTTTAATGAAATCAGAGTATAAGTTAGCTGTCTTAATCTTTATCTAACTGTTTAGACCTTTTGATGCTTCTGATAGTGAAATTCATTGTCATGTTAAAGAGGATGATGATATGGTAACTGAATGTTCTTATCTTGAATCAGTTGTTTTTGGTGTGTTGCATGTTTTGAATGGGAACTTAACAAAGAAATAATCTTTCAAAAGTCAACATCAGTGGCTGCACATGTGTGTAGCTAAGAATACGATGGATTTTTATTTTTATTAGTATTGTAATATTGTTGGTGGTCAAAAGAGAGAGGTGATGATACATTCAAAATCAGAGGAATAAATATTTAGTATATAACCTTATGTAAATATTAATTAACAAAGATTACTTGTAACTTTAAGCATGCTGGAGACAACAATCTTCTTACCTTTTCATACTTTGCTGACAAAGGAAATTGAGTGTCATGGGAGTTTCTCAACTAAACATAAACATCTTAACTAACATAAGAATTAAATGTCTAACATTTGCTGAGCTGTGCCACGTTATTTGCAGCAAGTTTATAGCTTTGCATGAGTTTGAATACTTTTTTATTTGAAATGGTTTACTATTAAAATATTGCAGAAGAATATTTTATCAAAATATTTTAAAAGTTAATCAAAACTAAACAAATATTTTGTGATCAATGAATTGTATAAAGTTCTTTGTGACTCATTAATTACTCAGTCGGCATGAAATATTTTAGATAGTACTGCTTATCCAGGTCATCCAAATTGGTTGGTTGAGAATAACTATTAACAATGTCATGGTGATTAATTATAATATTTTTTTATGTTACTTTAGTCAATATTGTCATCTTTTTAATTAGTTTATGGTTGCCTTGTTATCAGCTCCAGGTTGCAGTGCTTCAACACTAACATCCGATGGATGTGGAAGTGCAACTAAAATCAGCGTTATAGTCGCAGGTATAACATTACTTTCGTTCCTCGTAGGCTCGTACTAATGAAAATAATAAGTAGTTTTTAATGTTGTCTCACACATTCTGTCAGTCTTACTGTTTTATATTGACAAAACATTTAGGACTAATATGATGAATTTGACAAAACTAGAAAGACAATTTACTATGATTAATGCTACACGAATAATTTTGATTAATTCTACATGGTTGTTCACATTTAACTGTGAGCGTAACCGGAGCTGTGATCGTGGCAGCTCTCATTATTCTATGCTTCTGTGCTAGGCGACTTGGTTGAGAAAACATACCAGAGTAAAGACACAAAATCTTTCTCTGATAAACAGAGGTTGGGAACCGAGTCATTCGGTGTCTATTCCGGAAAACTTCACAATAATGAGTTTGTTGCAATAAAGAAGATAAGGCATAGAGATACAAACAGTGTTGATCAAGTCATGAATGAGGTCAAGCTCCTTTCTTCGGCGAGTCACCCAAATTTGGTTCGCCTCCTAGGTTGCTGCATTGAGGAGGGAGAGCAGATACTTGTTTATGAATATATGCCAAATGGAACGTTGTCTGAGCATTTGCAAAGAGAGAGAGGGAAAGGTCTTCCATGGACAATACGACTCACCATTGCTTCTGAAACCGCTAATGCTATAGCTTATCTCCGGTCTTCAATTCATCCCCCAATTTACCACAGAGATATAAAATCTAGTAATATACTATTGGATTATAACTACAAATCTGAAGTGGCTGATTTTGGACTTTCTAGGCTTGGCATGATAGAGACATCACATATTTCAACTGCTCCACTGGGTACTCCAGACTATGTCGATCCTCAATACCACCAGAACTTCCATCTTGTGATGTATACAACTTTGGAGTGGTTTTGGTAGAGATAATAACTGCCATGAAAGTGGTTGATTTTGCCAGACCTCAAAGTGAGGTTAATTTAGCTGCACTTGCTGTTGATAGGATTAGGAGGGGTTCTATATATGAGATTGTAGATCCCTTCCTTGAACCAAATAGAGATGCTTGGACTCTATATTCCATTAATAAGGTGGCTGGGCTTGCATTTAGATGTCTTGTTTTCATAGTGACATGAGGCCGACAATGATGGAAGTGGCCGAAGAGCTTGAGTACATCAGACGCCGTGCATGGGCAACTATGGAGGAAACCATATGTTTGAGTTCGTCGATTGGTTCTGCAAAATAATCAGAAATAGATATACAAAATTCTCTATGCAGACAAGATGTAAACTACGAATAGTTATTATGTAAAATTTTGAATGGAAAAGACCAACACCTTTGGGCAATGGCTACAATTTGTGTATTAACCAAGCACAACTATAGGTAGAAGTGTGCAAAATTAGAGGAGTTTTGGTGGTCACCAAGTGTAACACTACATATTGCTGTTATGGTTTGTTTCACAGATCTCCATGAAATGGTTGTATCTCCACTTGTAAATAAGTAACATGTTTGCGATCTACCATTGTGAGGATCTGACAAATAATCTGCATCTGCATAACCAATTAATTATAGTTTGGATACCTTGGGGTAAAATAAACCCATATCCATTGTACCTCCATTTACACTCTTTTGTAGGTGAAGAACTATACCTTGACAATAGATTAACAGAAAATGTTATATCAGGACGTGTATAATTAGCAAGGTACATCAATGCTCCAATTGCACTGAGATATGGTACTTCAGGGCCAAGAAGTTCTTCATCCTCCTCTCGAGGCCTAAAAGGATCTTTCTCCACATCCAGTGATCTAACCACCATTTGAGTAGACAACGGATGAGATTGTCCATATAGAATTGTAACAAATATCACTGTCAAGTGAGCCATACAAATAAGTTGTAACAGCATCCATCATGTGCAAGTTTAACCCTTCATGTGTTACAAGGCTAATTAAGTAAAGAAAAGTAGTTGCATCAACTACATGTGGATATGTCTCATTAAAATCAATCCCAAGTCTCTGAGAGAACCGTTGAGCAACGAATCTTGCTTTGTATCTCGCAATTTCACCATTCTCGTTTCGCTTTTGAACTGGTTGTTCAGAAATGGGTTGTTGAGTTGGTCGGCTTTCTAAACGGCGACGCCTTAGCTAGTGATAGAGTGCTTCAGGCTGGTGGCGATGTTTGACTATTTCGGCCACCATGGTTGGGGGGGAAGGTACCTGTATTCATGTTAGCACTCCAACGTTCAAGTCAGTATTTGAAAGAGGTGTGAAGACTGTAAATGGAGGTGCAAAATGTCATACCTAGGGATTGATGTATGAAATGCTTATATAGGAGAGTTTTAGAATTTACAGTATTTGGAGTCCCCCCATGTGGAGTGGATCGACCACAGATAACACTTGTATTGTCCTTTGTACGAGCACTTTGATGACAGTTTAGGCTCTGCACCTTTACGTGCTCGTTCGTACCATTGACCGTGGTAGTTGAGCTACATGTTTATCCTTATCCCATTTTGACGGGCCTTCTCGTATATTGGGTTTTAGCTGATCTAGAACAGCTTTCTCGGAAAAACCCATTTGTATCCGACTGGTTTCACACCTTCAGGTGTTCAAACTACAATATACACGAGGTAATGAGTTTGATTCTCTGCTCCTTTGTTAAAAAAAACGATATTAAGGGTGATTAAAGTAACTGATGTGTATTAATTATTGTCATTAGTGAGGTACTTACTTATTTCGTCACTATTTACTAACCGCGATTGAATCATTTAAGTATTGAGCTCGTCAAAGATTAGAAGTTGCATATTGGCGTGTTCTTAGTCTTGCGTGTTATTGTTAATATAATCTCTAAAATTAAAAAGCTGAACAATATTAGTTTTCCTAAGGTATTTTCAGGATTAATAATTTATTGATCCAAAAGATGTGATCAAATGCTCTCGATAGTAAAGAATCATTTTAAAATTTCGTTGATTTTAGAGATTGAGCTAATGATTTACTTTTTGTGGGCATTAAACTGAGGTACGATTTACTGCATTTCATCCTTCTTTTTAAAATAAAACATTTGAAAAAACATTAAATGAACAAAATAACCTTTTATTTTTTTATTTTTGGGTTCGTGTTTATTGGGCATATATGCCATTAGTATATTTTTCTGTCACTAAATTTTTAAAATTTTAGTTGAATTAAATTAGGATTAAAATGGTTTACCAAAAAAAAAAAAATTAGGATTAAAATGAGATGGAAAATCAAAGGAAATAAATTAGGTTTAGGTTAGATAAATGAAATAAATATATAATATTAAGGATATTATTATTATAATATAATATAGGATTTAGGATATAATAATAATAATAATAATAATGTACTATAAGAGAAGAATAATTTTCCTTTCTCGTCACAAATCACAATTCCCAAATTTACTCTCTTCATCGTTGTTTCTCTCTCTCTGACCAACTACCAAAAAAATTGAATTTCGCGCGTAATCAAGAACGTTTCGAAATATTGGGGCTGGATTAGGGTTTGTAATTTTGAATTTGGGTTGAATCGAGAATTCGATCTTGTGATTAAGACTGTGAAGGTTGCAAGATGGCTTTATTGCCAAACGAGCTTCTTTCTCACCTCCTCTCTTTCATGCCAACGAAAGATACTTATACTATGCCGCCGCTTTCTGAAGATTGGATCAGCATTCTAGGATCCGTAACGTCTATTAATCTCTCTGAGGTAGACTTTGAATCTTACAATCAATTTTTTAATTTTCTCCTCAATGTACTTAAGATAAAAAGAAAATTACTTCTGCTGATATTAGATCAGATTTTGAGTGTGGACTTTTTGGGAAATGGGGACACGTTTTTATCGTCTTACGGGCTCTAGCGGGAAAAGAGATTAAAGAACTGGTGTTTAGTACTCCTGTCAGGCTACATAGATGTCCATTTCGTAAACTTTTTGTTGATCTGATTCGAATGACACTAGTAGACATTCGACTAGATTTTGAAGTTAATGGTGCAAGGTTGAGGTTTCCGGCACTGAAAGTGCTTAAATTACGTAACGTAGGATTTCGAGATAGAGAAAATCTCATTCTTTTTTTGCGTAGTTGTTCTATATTGGAAGAAGTGAGTGCAACCTCCCTATGGATTGTCAACTACCGTGTTGCCGATTATGCTCCGGTTGTGGAACAACCTTTACCACATTTGGTTAGTGCTCATCTCGACGATTGTTTTTTACCTGTGGAGCTTGTGTCCCGTGTTCAAACATTAACTGCTAGATTGGTACGTATATGATTTAATATTTTTCAATTGGTGTTGTTCGAAATTTAAGAAACTCAATTTTCTGATTATAAATCTCTGATTTGTTGTAGGATGATGGCATAAATTATAACCATATTCCTGGTTTTGCCAATTTATTGCATGCCGACCTTATATTCGATTCATCTGACCACAATTTGTGGAATTGGATGGCTAGGATTATGTACTATTCTCCCAAACTCAAACGATTGAAAATTGATAATGTAAAGACAGCTAAGGTACAAACTTAGATGACTAATAACTTGTACTAGTGTGATGTGCTTAAACTTTTAAAAAAAATTGGTTTTTCCTTATCTGTTTTTGTATTTCATATAGGAATCTACACTGGATGGACATATCTTCAACATGCCATTTGTTCCGGAGTGTATAAGCTCCAAGCTTTTGTATCTGCAACTAAGATCTTTTAAGGGCTCCCAATCTGAAGTTAGGTTTGTGACGTATGTTCTAACGCACGCCCTGTTGCTCAAGACAGCTACGGTACAGACTTTTCTTGACTCAGATGATCCTCTAGTTGCCACAACATTCATTGGATGTCCAAAGGGTTCAACAGTGTTGCAACTTCACTTTTTGTAGAGGCAAAGATTCATTTAAATTTCCATTAGCTATTCATTTTTCATTCAATGTTCCTTTAGTCTTTCTGTTATGATGACCAACAAAATTGAAAATGTGTTAACTTTGTCTTGTTTTGTTTGTTTGCAACACCAATATGACATTATTAAGCATAGAAGGAGCATTTATAGATCAATTCAGTTTATAATTGTCAATAACATAGACGCATATGCACACATGAAATTTTATTTTATCTCCTCAAATTCCTGCTTTGCTTGGTCTAATTATACCGATATTGCTCAGATACATCTTTGGCACTTCTAACCAATTAAAAGACACAATTGTCATCAGGATATAGTACATCTTTGAAATGTGTTACAAGCTAAAGACAAAATTGTACACTCTGTGCGACGAATTTATACTAGAAAGAATACATATTGATATATCTGCGGCAGGAAAGATATGTAATTACATATGTATCAAGGCTTCTTAGCTGATGAGGGTGTATGATAGGATCAGGTACTCAATTTATAATAATAACAGTATATTGATGAATTATGTATCGATATCAAGCAGATAATATGAAGAAAGTAGAAATATATTTGATAATAAGATCCACTATTACAGGGAAGTAAGAGAAAAAGAGAATGTAGAATTAGTTATGACAACCAATTCCCCTAGCACAACATGTGCTCTCGTATCACTATGAAAGTGACCCCACTCTATTCTCAACAAATGATTAGCTGATTATTCCTTCTGCTCCCATTCTACTTATAACCATATTTGTCATATGCTCCCTTGCACATGCCTTACTTGCCACCTAATCCTTCTTTCTTACTCTTCCAACTTCTTCTAGAATATACCCTCCATAGTTTGGGCTTTTCACCAACATCTAAGCCCATGTCTCCATCAATACCACCTGTCTCAAGCAAAGCCTAGTCCTCAAGGCTATCTTTAAAATCAGGGAACTGTCCAGCTATGAAAGCAGTATCCTCCCAAGTCACCTCATCTGCATTTTTGTGTTTCCACACGCACTTACATAAGAATATATAACCATGTTCTTGAAAAAATTCAGGAACATTTTACACACACTCAAGAGTGTCTATCAAGGAAGGAACCCATTGATCCTCAAAAGAAACTCGATGGATTTCAGTACAACGATTTTGTAATTGACGAATTATATCAAAGTCTATGGCCCGTTGAGTAACTTGACTAGAAGATATATCTTTGTTGATTTATTTTATTTTTTTAAAAAAAAGATGAATCTTTATTAGCCCCCTTTTTATATCAATTCTAAAAATTATTCTCTATAGTAACACTTGTATACTCCATAGACCTTGTATTGATCTTTTGTTGTGAATGGCTCATCATGGTAGGATCATATTTACTACTAGACTA
Organism: Trifolium subterraneum; assembly: GCA_951799995.1. Taxonomy (NCBI): domain Eukaryota; kingdom Viridiplantae; phylum Streptophyta; class Magnoliopsida; order Fabales; family Fabaceae; genus Trifolium; species Trifolium subterraneum. Next base: position 41,960,663 of record OX637461.1, on the reverse strand, counting down.
AGTAATGAAATTGTTTACTCATTAGACAGTTATTTTCAGCTAACGCGTTCATCGGATAGAGGATAGTTCTCTTTCAGCGTTCTTCAATTCTCACTTATAATTTCCTTCATAACTCACATAACCATAACATGAAGAAGGATCTATCTTTCGTTCCAGGTACACAAATTACAACTTAGTTTTGTATATAGATCTTGATTGAACATGTTGTGGTCTAGTATTTACATAACCTGGGTTTATACTAAAATTTCCTACATTATCCAGCATTCTTGAATGAAACTGGCCAAACTCTATATACAGACGTTTTGTGACAAATGCTATTCTTCCCCTGCAGGCTGCAGCCATACAGAAATACTCTAAAAAACCATGAAATCATTTAACAACTTATGCATTTATTAGAAAGCTAGCCTCTCTGATATTTAACTATGCCAAAACAAGTATAAGATAGACAATGTATAAGCTGCATTTATTAGAAAGAACTTAAAAAATGGTTACAAATAGTCAAATATTATGTAGTAGGAAGTACTTAACTTGATGGACTTTTTCAGTGTCCACGAAGTTTGAAATTCGATCTGCCTGAGGCTTATTACACAAGAAACCAAACTCAAATCTCTCACAGATAACTTGAAGCAACCATTATCTTTGTCATACGCGTAATCTCATAATGTTCCTCATAACTCAAGCAATCCAATGTATTATTTCCAAATCTCTCTACCTTAGTGAGAAACAATAGCATCACATTAAAATGCATTACCTCCAACTCTCTCTACCTTTTGTGATTATAGTCAACCAGCTCAATTGTCTTTCCTGTAGTAAAATCAAAGTTGGCGGGAGGATACTTATATGCAATATTATGGGAGGAAGAAATAAAAACAAGCATCAACTTATTTTATTTTCAATTAATATAGGATATTACTTATATTATTATTTTTATCACCACATCTTTTACTTTTAAAATTTATAAAAACTAATATAATTTGATTGAGCAAATATCAGTTGGAAAAAAAATTCTTAAATGGATTATAGTTCAACAAATTAATTTCTGCAATCACACACGAGATTATGTGATTTAAAGAAAAGCTGAAGGCATAGCTTACACAGCAAAATATAAGCATTGATATATTACATTACAGTGCGGAAAAAATGAATTTGAACACTACACATTGATCTATGTGGCACAAGGTGTGCCACCAAAGAGTGTCAAGGGCATATTACAACTCGATAGCCGGTGGAAGAATGAATGTGCTTCTGTGTCACTACTCCTAGTTGGGACTATATGTACATAAACAGAATCAGAGTCACACACAAGTATGACTTACAAGTTTACAACACTAGCTTGAACTAGCAATCAATAGAGAATGAACTCGCATCAATGTTATGCATCGAGTCATCACTTAGGCTGAAGTTTGGTTTCTCGTTGTTCCACTTTAAAATCTCCTTTCCATATTTAAGTGCTGCATCAACACTATCAGGTTCCAGCCCCTTCACTAAGGACACATACAAGTTTTGCCCTGTAAGAGATGAATAAAGCCTCTTAAACTTAACTGCTATGTAATGGGAAGCAAGCTGACTTAGGGAGGGGTTATTGTTAATGCTGCTGTTGCTGCTGCTGGGCCGATTGTGGCTAATTACTGGATGAAAATCAGAGAACCAGTCACACTGGGTCAGTGGAGCATGCTCTATTTTCTCCTCAAACTCGTCCATTTTGTTTAATATCAACAGGAAGTCCATTTGCTCAAAAGTCGGGTGAGTAACAATGGTTTCGAAAAGTTTCCTGCTCAATATCATCTTATTTGTAAGACAACCATTTCCGTCAGTAGAAAACTGATTATAGTCACTCAAGGAAACACAGAAGATGACCAATCCAACATCGTTGAGACCTGTTTAGCTTAACAAGTGTCCTCCTTTGGATTAGAACATATCCTTCCTTTACCAACTGATACAGACCTGTTTAGCTGGTGTAGAGACGTCGTTGAGTCACATGGAACATATCGGCGTTGTTGTCACAGGTATAACATTACTTTCATTCCTCAAACCGATGAAAATAATTAGTTCTTAACGTTGTCTCACACATTCTGTCAGTCTTACTGCTTTATACTGACGAAACATTTAGGACTAATACGATGAATTTGACAAAACTAGAAAGACAATTACCATGATTAATGCTACACGAATAATTTTGATTAACTCTACATGATTGTTCACATTTAACAGTGGCCGCAACCGGATTTGTGATCGTGGCTGCTCTTATTATTCTATGCTTCTGTGCCAGGCGACGTTTTACTTGGTTGAGAAAACATACCAGAGTAAAGCGCCTACTACGTGAAGCTGCCGGAACTCTATTGTGCCTCTCTACTCTTACAAAGACATAGAAAGAGCCACAAACTATTTCTCTGATAAACAGAGGTTGGGAACCGGGGCATTCCGTACAGTCTATTCCTGAAAACTTCACAATGATGAGTTTGTTGCAATAAAGAAGATAAGGCATAGAGATACAAACAGTGTTGATCAACTCATGAATGAGATCAAGCTCCTTTCTTCGGTGAGTCACCCAAATTTGGTTCGCCTCCTAGGTTGCTGCATTGAGGAGGGAGAGCAGATACTGGTTTATGAATATATGCCAAATGGAACGTTGTCTGAGCATTTGCAAAGAGAGAGAGGTAAAGGTCTTCCATGGACAATAAGACTCACCATTGCTTCTGAAACTGCTAATGCTATAGCTTATCTCCAGTCTTCAATTCATCCCCCAATTTACCACAGAGATATAAAATCCAGTAATATACTATTGGATTATAACTACAAATCTAAAGTAGCTGATTTTGGACTTTCTAGGCTTGGCATGATAGAGACATCACATATTTCAACTGCTCCACAGGGTACTCCAGGTTATGTTGATCCTCAATACCACCAGAACTTCCATCTTTCTGATAAAAGTGATGTATACAGCTTTGGAGTGGTTTTGGTAGAGATAATAACTGCCATGAAAGTGGTTGATTTTGCCAGACCTCAAAGTGAGGTTAATTTAGCTGCACTTGCTGTTGATAGGATTAGGAGGGGTTCTATAGATGAGATTGTAGATCCCTTCCTTGAACCAAATAGATATGCTTGGACTCTATATTCCATTAATAAGGTGGCTGATCTTGCATTTAGATGTCTTGCTTTTCATAGTGACATGAGGCCGACAATGATGGAAGTGGCCGAAGAGCTTGAGTACATCAGACGCCGTGCATGGGCAACTATGGAGGAAACCATATGTTTGGGTTCATCGATTGGTTCCGCAAGTTCGTCGCCTCACAATGGAAGTGAGAAGTCATTCAGTGGTCTTATGTTAAAGAAGTTAGGGCAAGAGAATTGATTGTTCCACCCAAGAATGAGAACTTGTTGCAATCTATGGAACTGGAGGTGAAGGACAACTCCCCTGTATCAGTGCATAATCCTTGGTCGAGTGGACCGAGCTCGCCTTCATCAAACAGCTTGTTGGGAATTGTTGTTCGGTGACATATGCATTCTGCAATGTGAATAATACTAAAGGCATATACATAACAGTTTTCGTTTCTCTTTCGGCTGTCATTGATATTCTTTCTTATGTGTGAGGTGTGCAACAATGGGCCCTAGGGAAGCCCGCATCGGCTGCTGGGCGATGGGGATATGGAATGGGAAAGGGGATGGAATGCATTTCAGGATGATGATTTTTGAGAATATAATTTTTTATTTCTCCATGATAGATTTGTTAGGTAGTTTTTAAAAGAAAGTCTATTGTCGTTTTATATAGCATAAAAATCTCCTAGTGTTGGGTTCAATTATTGATTCTCCAACGGATTCTGGCTTTAGATGCTCTACAAGTCAGCAGTTGAATTTTTTAATGTAATTTGTCTACACTTACTCTTTATGGAGTGCCTATACCTTGCTAAAGATTATACATGGTTGTTTGCAGTGAGTTTCAGCTCATACATGAGTTATGCTTATACGTGTTATCAGTTTCCCAACGAACTGAGCTCACACGTGCAACTCTGTCTAGATTGCATGCCTTCTTATCTTGGAATTCCTTGGGTTATATATTTGAATCACCATTGGTAGGTATAAATGTCTGTTTAATTCAGTATTACACTGCCATGGATGTAATATGAGATCTTTTGGTATTTGTATTAATCACAGCTTGAGACATTACTGAAGTTTTTCCCAATGCCAGCATATCGGAACCTGGCTTTGCAATGTTTAACCGATGTATGATCCCTCTTCGTAATGCTTGTGCATTTACTTCAAACTTTCAAGGCTATTATTCACTTTTTGTATTCACAGGTGGCATCCCTACAATTTGGGGAATACTATGATGCACAATATGTTAAGATGTATAACATATTCATGGTTCAGTTGCAGGTATGTTTAATTTAAGTAGCTTTTCAGTTTCTTCCACATGCTGATGCTGCATTTTTCTTTTTGTTTGCTTGCTTCATTGTAGGCATGTATCCATTTTGTTCTATTTTGATTGTATAAAATAATGTATGATTCATGTGGCTGATTTTGGGATGATACTATGATTAATGCATCAGACCATACTCCCACCTACTACAAATATACTTGAGGCATACACACAAGGTTCAAGCGAGGAACAAGTGAGTCTTTGCAATTTGCTGAAAATAAGAAGCCTGATTTACTTTCTGAATTGTTTGTGATGTCTAACATTGGCTTTTTATTCGCACTGTCTGTCTAGGCATTTATACAGAATTTGGCGCTGTTCTTCACCTTATTTTACAAGGTAGGGTTTATTTTCTCTGTTTGATGTCTATCTGGGATTTTATCTTAAAAGTATATAATAATGAAACATAATGGAACCAGGTGAAAGAATTAGACCATTCTTATGTGTGAGAATTGTAGCTTTATTAGTTATTACTGCTTAGCTGTCCATTGCTAGATCATTGCCAGTCACAAGAGTTGGTTAGAGAGGCTGCCACATCAGCAGGCTGAGTAGCGTGTCTCTCGAGACACGAGTTAGTTAGAGAAGCGGCCACATCGAGCTTAAACTGATTTGTAACTGTGTCAAGTTACTTATCAGTTGGTGTAGGATAAACACTGCTGATTTGTAACTGGTTTGTTTGCTTGCCAAGTCAACATGGCATGTTTGGTTGTGATGAAATTCCAGAGCCAATTCGAGGAATACATAACATTCTTGCCACCACAAATCATTAGACTCTCGAATACACACACTTACATACGAATTCTGGAATCCACAAAAGAGAATATCTCTGCTTTACTATTGGGTCTTGAATATTGTTAGGAAGAGTTATATCAATGGTTTTATATTATTTACTTGAATGTGAATATTTCTCATTAACTTGAAAAAGGTTGAAACAACTATTTATATACATAAGAGATGGAGCATATCTAAATAGGAATGATATCCTATCATAACTCCAAAAGATACTAACAAATCATACTATAATAAATAACGATATCTCAACACGCCCCCTCAAGGTGGAGCATATATATCATATGCATCCATCTTGTCACATATGTAAGTTATCCAAGGACTTCGTAGAGACTTAGTAAGGATATCAGCAAGTTGATCCTTAGAATTGACAAAGGAAGTTCTGATGACTCCAGAGATAATCTTTTCCCTAATGAAATAACAATCGACTTCTATATGCTTTGTCCCGTGACTGAAAATGTGACACTTTATATATACTGCGCGTTTTTCTGCCTGGGGCACCAAACTACCGCCCGGGGTGCCAGTTCCTCCGCCTGGGGTGCAAAGTCAGAAACCAAACAGCCAGATTGCCAAAACCTTCGCCTGGGGCGTGGAAAACCTCCGCCTGGAGCACAAAGTCAGAAGCGTCTTCCTCGTTTTCAAGGCAATTTCCAACAAGATGAAAATGGGAATATAGTCCGTGAAACCATGAAGACGGTGACGTTCTCGTTCAATATAAGGTAGTAAGGCGAAACTTGACTATTGTCAGAGTTTACTAGTATTATTAACATATAGATGGACATGATCAGTTTTGAAGACATTCTCAATTGAATATTTTATTTTAGTCAATGATTTATACAAATTAAATTTGAGATATTTCTGGGCTATATACTGTTAAGATATGTAATATTATGTATATGATTTGAATTATTCTCCGTTATAGATTAGGTTTGTTGATTCTTTCTCTTGAGCAATTCATACTAATCCAAGTTCAATCATTATGCTATTAGACCCCGAAGTAACTCAATTGTTATTTCCGAGTGTAGATTGTTCAGTTGCTGATTTAGGGTGATACTGATAGTAGTCATTATAGTAAGGGTTTAGTGAGGACAGCATTCCATAGAATTATTACAGGATGAGTGACCCAATTCCCAGCGGATTGTGCAGAAAACGCTCGTGGTTTGATATTTTGTATTTTTTTTCTTCACCAATTAATTTTAGGAAATCTGATGTACCATAATTGCACTTTTGGCATCCTAAGTTTCAGAATGTTGCAATTTTAGTCCCCTATGTTTCAAAATAGTATTTTTGGCTCATATGTTTATCCCCTTTTGCAAAATGTCAATTTTGACCAAGTCTAACGTTGATGTGGCAAGTTACTTAAGTGACTCAGCTGCCACATCAGTTTTTTTTTGTCACTTATAATTTTTTTAAAAAAATTAGGATCATTGTAAATGCATAGAATGAAAATGTTTTGTTCATCGAGTACTAATGAGCTGATGATACCGTGAATACTTGGCCAAAGACATACTTGGCCTGGAGATCTTGATTTATTTGTTACAGTATGTTTTAGCAAGTGTTTATGTATCTTCGAATTTCAAGTATTACTGTTGGGCAAGACTTGTATTAATAATTGTCTGGCTTTATTGTTTACAATTTACAAATGAATTGTTTAAAAGCTGATGATGACTTTAGGCGCATTGCATTGTACTTTAAAATATCATATATATGACATTTGGTGTATGAAACAGCAAAAACTTACATGCATTTATTTGTTAAGATATAATAGGTTGTTGCATTTGTTTTTGCATACAATATTATATTGTGATTGTGTTGTATATCTGATGAATTAAACAAGTAGCCATTTAGGTTTCAAAAAGAGGGAGCCCTCTTTTTGGGGCTCCGTCTAACGTGAGAGAGAGTAACTCATGTCTCTCTCACGCTGAAAATGATATTTGGTACCATAGGATGTGTGGAAAAATATAACAATGGTGTAGATCTCTTACCAGAAACCTGTTTCTACAGTGCAGCCTCAGATTTTTTTATTTTAAAAATTAATTGGTTTAACTTTAATATATTGTAAATGAAACATATTGTTTTTATAAATAAAATATTTAATTTTTTTAGTAAATTTTTTGTGTGTTTGTCAGTAAGGTAAGAGCATGTATCTTTCAGTTTTCCCACCGCCCACCGCATCCCATCATTCTCATACTATTGAGTTGCAGGTGATTTTCTTTGGTTTTTTATTTCTTGTACTCAGTCACCAATTAATCTTTGTAGTTTAAAAAAAAAAAACTAATTTTGAAGCATTCTTTCTTGAATTGGAATTGTAGATCTGCATATCTGTATTTGTAAGGAAAAAAAAATCCTGGGTTGATTTGAAAATATGGATTTGTTTAATGAATTTATGCATATGAATATATGACGATGGAGATGAATAATAAGGGAAAGGAAGAAGATGAACAGTACAGAGAGGAAAATTAAATTAAATGTGTGTGGTTCACAATTAGACAGAATAGAACAACATAAAAAAAAAGAAAAAAGAACAGCAAGATCCCAATGGTACATTTTTTTTAATGTAATCATTAAAAAAAATTGATATTATTAGGTAGTTGGATATAAAGTCGGTCGATTTAGTGAATAAAACTAAAAAAAAAATGATATTATTAGGCCGTTTGAGATAAACCCGATCGATTTAGTGATTAAAAAGTAAAAAAAAAAAATATTAGTAGGTCGTTCAAGATAAACTCGGACGATTTAATTATTAAAAGTAAAAAAATATATATTATTAAGTCGTTCGATATAAACTCGGTCGATTTAATTATTAAAAGTAAAAAAAATGATATTATTAGGTCATTCGAGATTATCCCTAGTCAATTTAGTGATTAAATGTAAAATCAAATTATATTAGTAGGTCGTTCAAGATAAAGTCGATCGATTGAGTCAAAAGTAGTTATAGTGATGAATATTGAGACCGTTGTTAAAGTTTATGTATCTTACGCTATAATATGTCAATTTAGTCATAAAAAGTTAACGGAATTGGTATTAGACGGTCGTTCGAGATAAAATCCATTGATTTAGTCATAAAAAGTAAAAAAAAAATATTATTAGGTCGTTCGAGATAGATTTAGTGACTAAAACTAAAATAATTGATATCTTTAGGTCGTTCGAGATAAACTCGGTCAATTTAGTGATTAAAAGTACAAAAATGATATTATTAGGTTGTTTGAGATAAAATCGATCGATTTAGTCATAGAAAGTAAAAAATGATATTATTAGGTCGTTAGAGATAATGTCGATCGATTTAGTCATAAGAAGTAAAAAAAATTGAAATTAGTAGGTCGTTCGAGATAAACCTGGTCGATTTAGTGATTGAAAGTAAAAAAATTGATATTAATAAGTCGTCCGAGACAAAATCGATTGAATTAGTCCAAAAAAGTCAACATAATTGATATTAGACGGTCTTGGAGATAAACTTGGTGGATTTGGTCATTAAAAGTCAACGTAATTGATATTAGATAGTTGTTTGAGATAAAATCGGTCGATTTAGTCATTAAAAGTTAACGAAATTGATATTAGACGGACGTTCGAGATATATTTGGTGGATTTAGTTATTAAAAGTCAACGGAATTGATATTAGTATGTCTTTCGAGACAAAATTGGTCGATTTAATCATTAAAAGTCAACGAAATTGGTATTAGAGAGTTGTTTGAGATAAGCTCGGTAAATTTAGTCATTCAAAGTCAACGAAATTTATATTAGACGATCTATTGATATTACATTGAATCGTTAGATTGTTGAAATTCCAATTCCTAATTTATTGTTAGTCCCGTTAGGTGAGATTAAACGGTCTAATTGAGAAAATTAAATTTTTTTAGCCACAATTAGTTGAGACTCGACGTTCATTTCATAGAAACCAGGTTAGTTAAGTCACAATCAATGAAACTAGTTTGGATTAAATTGTTAGATTGCCGAACTTTGGATTTCTAATTGATATTAGATGGTCGTTTGAGATAAACTCAGTCGATTTAGTCATTAAAGGTAAAAAAAATTGATATTAGTAGGTCGTTCGACATAAACTCAGTCGTTATAGTCGTTCAAAATCAACTGAATTAATATTAGTAGGTTGTTCGACATAAACTCAATTGTTCTAGTTGTTCAAAGTGAACTGAATTTGTTTATTAGTTTTGTAATTTTTTTTATAATTTTTTTTTCAACCTGTTGCCTATTTTTCACCCCTAATTCTGTGGGACACATTTCATTTTTCACATT